>CM077519.1:12917591-14123875 GCA_039654895.1 Mongoloraphidia duomilia | reverse complement strand
TGTATCAGTTTTCCAGACGCTAATGACCTCTTTGTCGAGCGTCTATAATCTACAATTCAATTCAATTGTATCGGTTTTAATTCAACTAATTAATAAGAACTTCATAAATTACATAATTATTGAGTCTGCACATGTTCGTCTCAACTAGGTCCAACATTCAATTAAAATTTTCGCAAATTTAAATTCGAGAGTAACTTACAATGCTCCGTGTCCATCGAGGCATATCAATGAAACCTCGATGGGACAGGAAATGGCCCCCACATAATACCTAAAACACAGTACAGCAGATTCTCTTTTATCCAGCTTCTGATCAAGCCTGCAGCGATTTTAGACAAGCCCGATACTGTCTCTGCAAATATTAAATACATACAATTACAATGAAAAGGAGAAAAAAAAATTAATAGATCAGATGATTACAATTATTAAAGAAGATTACAAATTTTCTTAAGAATAGTTCCTTCAATTATCCACGAGAGGCAGCACGTTGTGGTAGGTACAAACATTACTTATTCCCCATTAGTGGTCGTGTCATTTTAGTGGCATAACTTAATTATTAAATTATTATTATTATTAAATAAATTAAGTAATTAAGTTATACCACTAAAATGACACGACCACTAATGGGGAATAAGTAATGTTTGTACCTACCACAAAATTTTTTTAAGTGCTTGAATGAGCGATTTTCCTGAGTGTAGTTCCATCAATTATCCACGAGAGGCAGCGTGGATAATTGAAGGAACTACACTCAGGAAAATCACTCATACAAGCACTTAAAAAAATTTTGTGGACAAAAAAAATTATTCAAACGTAGATGAAAAGAATTACACATTTCTTTTTTATTTATTTATTGTAGATTATAGACGCGTCGACAACTTAGGTCATTAGCGTCTTAATTACATTAAATAACAACTTCCTTAAAACTAAATGACATCACAAAACATACATGAGCGGAGGTGGGATTTGAACCCACGACAGTGTGATCTAAAGGTCGGCTACGCTAACCGTTACACCACACTGTCCTCGAATTACATATTTCGATAATGCATTGAGTGCCATGCAAATTTCGTCGACTTGTCGTGTCGATCTCATAGTCAAATTTTTTAGACTGCATTTGAGTACTTCAATCAATGGCGTGCGGACAATAATAATAATAATAATGGAATTTATTTGCATACGACCAAAATGGTTTACAAACGTCAAAAAATACGAGTTTAAAATAATTCATTAATATTCCGTCGCGTGGCACCCATATGACAAGCGTTCCATTGGTTCGCCATCCCTGCTATAGGTTTTCTTGATTTCATCAAAGCCGGATAAAAGGGAGTCTGCTGTACACATATAACATTGTGACGACGAGAGCTACCGTGGAAGTTAGTATGTGTTTAATTAATTATGGTCGAATGATTCGACAAATATACGACTCTGGAGATTGTACTAATTCATTCAGTTGTAATTGGATGAACAGTTCTATCGCACCAAATGACCCACAGACTGGTGTAGACCGACCTTATTATATTGACTGACTGCTTCAGATTTACTAATTTGATGTTGAATTCAATTCTGTTCTATTCTTGGAATTGCTGGGGCAAGGTTTTTAAAGTAAATTAGTGTCACAGTGAAACTTGCTAATTCGACAAAGGCCTAGCCGCTAATCCCTACTAATATTGTAAATGCGAAAGTGTGTTTGTCTGACTGTCTGTTATCTCTTTATGGCTAACTAAACCATTCAACAGATTTCGATGAAATTTGGCAGAGGATACTTTTTATTGCGATACAAATCAGGCGAAACCGCTGGCAAAACAATAGTAACTTATAAATTTGTGATGGAAAAATAATAGGTCGGGTATAGGTATATTTCTATTGTGTTGCGGCCCGTCGAACCAAAATTAAAAGATTCTCGGCCCTTGACTTCAAAAAGGTTGAAGACCGCTGGCCTAGCGCATACACACAATTGTTTCCACGACTAAACAGTTTAGCCGAGTTGTTTATGTGTCGCGATTTCAACTGGACTAAACTGTTTAGTTGCTAGAGATGCGCATACAATCAATCTGCAGTTTATTTATTTATTGTAAATTATAAACGCGTCGACAGCTTATAGTAGGAGAGCTGGCAACAATTTTTGGGTAGGTATTTGAGGCAAGCTGAAAACTTGTCCTATACCTCTCCTATTATACCCCAATACGAAACTGCAGACCTGGCTGGTGAGTAGCGGGGCTAAATCAACCCCTAAATTTTTAAAAATATTATTTTTTTATTTCAAAAAATATATTTGAGGCAATATGCAATTTTTATATGTTGTAGTTTAATGTTTAAAGAATAAAAAAAAAAATAAGCCAGATGATTTAGTCGGGATTTTAAAATTGCCAGACGCGTGCAAAAACATTTTGCAAAAAAATATAAAAAATGTATTTGAGGCAACTTGAAATTTTAACAGGATATTATTTATAATTAAAAAATAAGATCTTCAAAAAGACAGGTCATTTCTGTGGGTCTTTCTACCTGCCAGGTGATCCAACAAGTTATGTATAGGTGTGAGTGCGTAGCGCGATAGACAAGCTATAGCGTGAGAGAGAGCGTATATCGGCAGCTGTCTGCGTCCTTGCTTGCCGCGTTACTATTGGTTCTGGTGAGGTCACATGACTTATAAGAGCCACGAGGTTTTCAGTCGGAATTTCGGAGTCGTTATTCTCAGTCGTACATTTTTAATATTGTTGTTACACGTTTATTTGTGACGTGAGATGAATTAAATTTATATTTTTGTACTCATAATTTTGCCGTTGTATAATTATTTTCTCTCAATAAATCTGATTTTGTAATTTTCTATTTTTGTAATCGTTACTTTTTTTATTTAATACGTTAGCCATTATTAATTTTTACGTGAAAAAAATATTCAATTTTTGTATAAATTTTAAATTATATATGATAAAAAAATATATCCATTTAACACACATAAATCAACACAATCATTTTTATATAAACCGTTTTTAGCAGAAATTCATAAAATTATATATTTTTTACTCCGAAATTTTGAATTGGAACCTCGTGGCTATTATAAGTCACGTGACCTCGCCAGAACCAATAGTAACGCGGCAAGCAAGAACGCAGACAGCTGCCGATATACGCTCTCTCTCACGCTACAGCTTGTCTATAGCGCTACGCACTCGCACCTATACATAACTTGTTGGATCACCTGGCAGGTAGAAAGACCCACAGAAATGACCTGTCTTTTTGAAGATCTTATTTTTTAATTATAAATAATATCCTGTTAAAATTTCAAGTTGCCTCAAATACATTTTTTATATTTTTTTGCAAAATGTTTTTGCACGCGTCTGGCAATTTTAAAATCCCGACTAAATCATCTGGCTTATTTTTTTTTTTATTCTTTAAACATTAAACTACAACATATAAAAATTGCATATTGCCTCAAATATATTTTTCGAAATAAAAAAATAATATTTTTAAAAATTTAGGGGTTGATTTAGCCCCGCTACTCACCAGCCAGGTCTGCAGTTTCGTATTGGGGTATAATAGGAGAGGTATAGGACAAGTTTTCAGCTTGCCTCAAATACCTACCCAAAAATTGTTGCCAGCTCTCGGACAGAGGCCGCAACGCTAACCACTGGACCATACTGTCCTCTCAATCTGCAGTTGTGCGATAATTTCACTATTAAACTAATGGGTCGCCAAACAACTATTTAGTCGAGCGTATGCTAGCGTCAATACACAGCTGTGCACATAAGCTGCCGACGATAGCTGTTCAACAGAAAAGTCAAAAGACGAACGATGCGGTTTTTTAATTCGGACGGTATTGCGTTCGAATCCCAGCTGCTATACCTATATATTTAATTATTTATTGACCAAAAAGGGTCCATTCAAGGATTCTTGCCCCCAGGCCAAAATTTTGAAGTTACGCCACTGGACCTGAACTAGTTATTAACTTCCCATTGGAAGTTATTGTAATGGGTCCGAAAATCGAAATCAAAAAGGAAAAAAAAATTTTTGTTTCAAGGTCACTACACTATTTTTACGCTACTTTTAGAAAGATGTCTGTGTGTGTGTGTGTGTGTGTGCGTACGTACGTACGTACGTATGTGTCCGTTTCTTTCTAAGACGAAATCTCGAGAATGAAAAATGATATCGACTACGTTAGGGTGCCAATCGACGCGTATTAACGTAAATATGATCTGAAAGAATTTTTTTCAAAATCGGTTCAGCCGTTCTTTTTTCTTAACCAAATAACCTCCAAAAAAGTAGATTTTACACAATATCTCGCGAATAAAAAATTATATTGACTTCGTAAGGGTGTCAATCGAGGCGTATTAACGTCATTTTGATCCGACATAAATTTTATAAAAATCGGTTCAGCCGTTTTTTTTTTTTTTAAATTATTGTTAAAAATAAATAATAATTATGTTTTAATGATTAAAATGATTACTTTTCTGTGTAATATCTAATTTAATTATTGTTATTAAATATTTATCAAACTGGGAAGTTCGTCGTGTGGACCTCAAGGGTCGCACTTTAGTCCTAACAAACGACCCACCTCACGGCTTGTTTTAGTTAATGCTTCCAGGACCGGCACGTGCGCCTGGTCAGACAGGCGATCGCCTTACGGCGCCATATTTTTAGGGCGGCATATTTTTGCAGCAGCGAATTTTTCGTGCGGTATTCTACTTTTTAAAAATGATTATATTTTTCGAATTTTCACCGATTCTTAGTTCTACTTTCTACTACTAGATAAATGATGTCGCATGTTATTTGTTAAGTAAATAAAATATATCATCGGTTTATTAATTTTTTTAATATGTGGGGGGGCGGCAAAAGTTGTATTCGCCTTAGGCGGCATATTTTGACGCGCCGGTCCTGAATGCTTCGAACGATTTCAAAAGTTTGATACAATGTTCCAACAGATCCCACTGTGAAACTAAAATTGAGTGATAAATGAAAATAAAATTGAGATATGAAAGTTTTATTTGAATAGTAAATAATATAATAATATCGTTGGAAAACGTATATGAATAGACGACTATTAAAACTATTAAATTATACGGTTTGGTCAGATTCGCGTTGAAATGTGCTGAATTTGTAATTGAGAATAGTTTATTAAACTTAATTACTTGCTAACAAAAGTTGTTCTTAGTCGACTCTAGACTCCCATTTCATAAGAATCGTTCCTTTATAATAGTTCTCTATCACTTTTCTGAATACGGTTTTTCCCAAAAAAATTGATGTTGCTATTGCGCGGGGTTAGAATAACAAAGTTCTATCTGCATCATAGTACAGTAAATAGAGACACAAAAATCGCGTTTACTAAAAAAAAATACTTAATGGCTGAAATTTTGAGGAAGTGTTCGGGGGCATATCCTGAGTCTAAAACCGAGTTTTCGTATTCGAGGGGGTGGGGGAAGTTACATCCCCCGGTCAATATAGGGGTATGTTTGTTTTAATTTTTTATCTTCGTTGCTGTTGCCCGTACAGTCAAGTCCAACAGATCAAACTTGTAGGAAATGAAATTATCTATCCAATGATAATAAAATCAAGGTCATAGGTCGATCAGGTTAATCACAATGGCCGGTAAAAGGTCAAAAGTGAGGGGTAGTTTTATTTATTAATGTTCACAAAATTAGAATGAAAGCTTCAGATAAGGTTTGTAATCTAATTCTTTCTATAAAAGTGGATCAATTTTCTGACATTTCAAAATAAAACTTAATAAAAATTTATTTTTCTATTCCAATTTCTCAAGAACACTGTTATTGTATAAATTTTGGCAATCCTAATATCTCAAATAATAATATTAAACTAGGTTTTATTTTGAAATGTCAGAAAATTGGTCGACTTTTATAGAAAGAATTAGATTACAAGCCTTATCTGAAGTTTTCATTCTAATTTTGTGAACATTAATAAATAAAACTACCCCTCACTTTTGACCTTTTACCGGCCATTGTGATTGACCTGATCGACCTATGATCTTGATTTTATTATCATTGGATAGATAATTTCATTTCCTACAAGTTTGATCTCTTGGACTTGACTGTACGGGCAATAGCAACGAAGATAAAAATTAAAACAAACTTACCCCTATATTGACCGGGGTATGTAACTTCCCCCACCCCCTCGAATACGAAAACTCGGTTTTAGACTCAGGACATGCCCCCGAACACCTCCTCAAAATTTCAGCCATTACGTATTTTTTTTAGTAAAATATACCGTTTTACTGTACTATCAAGCATGATTGCGAGAAAATAGGTGATCAATGTTATATGGGCAATAAATAATTAAATTGAAATACCCTTATTGTAATAATTATGTAACTGATCATTCTAGAGCACAAACTACAATTGTTTAGTAAACAATGTACACATTTTCGGTTAGTTTTTAAGTTTTTGAGATAAAAAAGTGCATATAGAACCTTATTCACCTAGTTTTTCAATTTAAACAAAGATGATATGGTTCTATCTTGTTGCTTGAAACTGTATTAAGTATAAATTCATTAAGACAAAGACAAGTTACATAATTTTTATTTTAATGAATTAGTAGTTGTTTGAGACATTTTCATAATAATTCACCACAAAAGAAAATTTCTGACAACTTACAATAAAGAACATAATATAACGTCTAAATAATGAAAGAAAAAAATTCTAACTGCAGCTAAACCAAAGTATAAGGTTCTATCTGCGCACCTTCACGTTTTCGAATGCTGCCGCGGTTCCAAGACGTGCTAATAGAACTCCGTACCTCGAGCAGTCCGATCACACCCGTACAGTTACCACCTTATACTTTCAGAATCTCGCTTAAGGCACCAAATATGAATTTTGTGAAGGTTATACATGAACGTAATGACAGATAGAACCTTATTCCACAATAATTATTGTTTTTTTTTGAAAGTGCAGTTAGAACCTTGTTATTCTAACCCCACGATTGAAATCCTAAAAAAATAAGATGGCGATACTGCGACTAACATCGGCAACTGCAGTATTGATATAATTGGTTTTTGAAGTTATACTTCTTTAACGAGGGTAGTGAATTGGAAAGACCTCGAGTCAAAAAATACCGACAAAAATTATCGACTCAAAAATTATTGAAACACTAACAGGGATAAAACGGCTCTAACGATTTGGATGCAGAAGTTTATTGAAAAGGGCGTTTTGGAGTGCCAAAAATCGATCTAGCTACGTCTAATCCCAGGAAAAATTCGTTTTCTGACAGATTTTATAAGTTTAAAAATCAATTTTTGACGTTTCAAAATAGTGACTAGCAGGCTTTGGATACTTATGAAAAATGTATGAAGTAGGAACTTTGACCTTGCGCTAATATGTGGGTGAGGCACACAGTCAATTTTTTTGAGGTCCCACTCCCATAGTAGGTATACATATACTATGTGTATTTGTTTGTCAAGTCCTAGAATGGTTTTAGAACTGGAATCCGTAATGTATTAATAAAAATATTAATAAACCATAAATTCGAGTGAACGAGCAAAGCGAATGAATAGTACTGTATTAATAAATCATAAATTCAAGCGAACGAGCGAAGCGAGTGAGGAATCTATTAATAAATTTGAACGAACTAGCGCAGCGAAAGAGTAATATGTGATAATAAATCATAAATGCGAGCGAACGAGCGAAGCAAGTGGGTAATGTACCTATTAATAAATCATAAATTTTAACCAAGCAGACCGAGTAAGTAATGTATTAAAAAATCATAAATTTGAACCAACGAGCGGAGCGAGTCAGTAATGCATTAATAAATCACAAATTTGAACCAACGAGCGGAGCGAGTGAACAATGTATTAATAAATCATAGCACCCGGGCGAAGCCGGGCCGGGCAGCTAGTAATTATATATAGGCACTGATGTTCTATTCTTTTCAAAGAAAAATATTGATTATGTTGATGTACTTCGGTGTTTAAATTAAAGCGTTTAATAATTGTGCGAACTAGAAACTATGGCCGGCCATTAAAACGGAACGGATCCGAATCACCGGATTCAGAGACTATTACATCATACATCCGGTTCGCTAATATAATTTAATCACTATCCACCAGTAGACGGAATTACTCTCGTAACATTTCAATAAGCTCTTCACTTAATGTTACAAAGTAACATTAATGCAACGTTACAATATTCAAGTGAATGATTTGATACTTTGTGTTGGCAGTGCCGGCTGAACAAAAAAGGGCATACTAAATTTTGTTCTTTTTTGTATATGTCACACTGAACCAAAAGGCCCCTAGAATCCAAAAAAATAACCACAAAAACCTCAAATAGTATAATATTGCTTTACAAGGGACAAAACACAGCGTTTGCAACTAGTATGAATTGCTGCCCGAGGAACAAGGGCAGCAATTCACACGCGTTGCAAACACTATGTTTCGTTCCGAGTAATTGCTTTTCACAAAAACTCTATTGACAATTCGATTTGAGGTACCTGCAATTTGGGCGCGCAAAAAAGTCGCAAAAATATTGGACTGTCAGATCCATGTGAAATTTGTGTGGAGCTATGTCTGTCATTTTGACGTTTTTGAAATATTATATGCGAATTGAAGTAGGCGCGACTCAATCGCAAACAGAGAAAACCGACAACTGAAAATTTTCATCTCTAGGGTTGAAACTCTCAGTACAACCCGGCCCGCTAAACATGGGTACCGAAAATCGAATTTTCAATAGCGGCGTTGTGAAAACACTTTTTTCTCGACGCGCATTGTATGTTAGGATTATTCAGTTGTAAAACTAATCAAAAAGTTGTTAAAAACACACAATAGTTTTTTTTAACTTTATTTGAGTCATTAACTGATTTAACGAATTTATGTTTTAGTAATCTCAGAATATAACCTGAGAACTGGGATTTCTATGCAATGGGGAAACGGATGAAACAAAAATAAAAAAAGTTTTTTTTGTAATACCTAATTCAAGTGACCACATTTATGAGCCTGCTTGTAGATAATTTATTTCGTTCACTAGTTTCCTTATAAAAGAAATGATATACCCTGACTTATATACCTCACATTTTGTGGTTATAAGGCAAATTGGTTTATGCCAAATTTTTTGTTCTTTTTTATATTCACGTTTTATAGCTATTTTGTGT
Organism: Mongoloraphidia duomilia; assembly: GCA_039654895.1. NCBI lineage: Eukaryota > Metazoa > Arthropoda > Insecta > Raphidioptera > Raphidiidae > Mongoloraphidia > Mongoloraphidia duomilia. The sequence goes on along the minus strand of CM077519.1, from coordinate 14,114,794 downwards.
TAAAAAAAATTTTCTGTACAGAATTTTTAAGTAAAATTTTCCAACCTTGTTTTAAAACAGAATTATTAACTCCCAAAAGGACGCCTAAAGACCTAAGCTATTTCAATAAATCAATCACTAAATTAAAATGGTACGTTGTGTCAAAGAAAATGACATACTTAATTGCTTTCTCTCAATAGTTTTTAACGGAACTCTTACGGAGCCTTCGATGTCCGTCCGTTTGTCACAAGACTCTATCTCACAAACGACAAGGAGTAGCCAGTTGAAATTTTCATAGATTGTGTGTTGTTGTGGCATGAATCCTGGCAAATAATAAAAATCAAAAAGTTTATAGCTATCAAGTCATACATGACTACACAAAGTCTATTTTTACTTCCCACCTCTACTATGGTAGGGAAGTAATGGATTTAGTCCGAAAAAAATATTTCGAGATTTTAGCAGATCTTCACGTTTTGAGACCCTAGCAATCGTTTAAGATCATTTTCTGACTGATGTCTGTATGTGTGTGTGTGGTCAATTTTTCGCCTTCGATATCGTAAAAACGGAACATACGGCCATGCCGATTGTTCTATTGTATTTATCAGCCTTTAACTTAGATCTGATTAGATTTTGAGTCAAATCGGTTCAGTGGATCCTGAGATATTAAAAAAACCTTCTCAATGTCACGTATTAACATAGGTAAAAAAAAAAGAAATGAAATCTAGATGTTATAATATGAAAAAAATGTAAATATTTTTTTTCTCTAAAATGTATAGTTTTCGAGAAAAAAATATTTTACTAAAAAAAGAAAATTGTACGTAAATCAAGGTAACCATGATTTTTGCTATATTACAAGCCATCAGTAGATCACCAAACAAAAAAGAGGACCATGCTTTTTTTCAAAGAATAAAAAAAGAGTGTTTATTTTTTGCAAATATTTACTAGGTGGGAAGTATAGGACTGGTCATCAGTCGAATTTTTTTAGAGAAAATTCCCGTAACCTATTCAGTATAATACGTCTATAATACTCTCTGAAGATGGATTAAATGTCCGGAAACGATCGTGGAACTTATGTTTATCTGTATAATTTTTCAAGTTTTGTTAATAATTTTGATATTGAAAAAATTATCTAAAATTTGACATAAACCACGATACCTTGTGGTCTAAGTCTATACGAGGAAAAATTCACTTCGATACTAAAATGTTCAGAGTAAAATTTGATAGACATCCAATAAAAAATAAAAAACTTTTGTACTTTCGATTCTCTATTGCTCTCTTCCTTGGATATGTTTGACATTCAGAAAGTGATTTCTCCCACAACCGGGAGGCTTTTATTTGCCCGGGGATACACTCTGTTCCATTTATAACTAAACAGAAAAAGAACAAATTCCTTTTTAAAAAATGTCGAACACCAATGTTTCGAAAAAAACTATTATTTTTTTTGTTTAAAAAGAGCACTAGTTATTTACTTTGAAAAGCGGAAAAACGATATAAATATACATTGCAAAATGATAAGAAATAAGTTGGTACTTATATTAAACTTTATTAAAAGAATTGTATTATACGAACGAATAAACCTGAAACGATAAAAGCAAATGTATCGAATTGATATACCTAAATTATTTTGTAATTAACATTGTAAGTAAAATAGTAGATTGCGTAATGAGGTATATTACTGACGAGTAAATTGCATTATGTTAAAATGAGTCATAATATCATTACGAACGAGATATACTTATATGGTATTTTTTTCCATATACCCACTATAAAATAGCTGTTTTTTACTTCATTTTCAGTATTTTCAAAAATGTTGTCCGTTCATTTGTGTCGCCAACTTTACTTCTATAGTAGGGCGAATAAACATTTTCTACTATGGATAATATATCATTATGGATATGATTTGCTTTTCCACACTAGTGTGGGAAAGATACGTTACTGCATACCGGCCTGTCAAAAGTCACCTTATATATGTATACATACATGCATGTAAAGCAGCTATTTTATAGTAGGTATGGCAAAAAAATCTTTTCCTACAGAACAGTGCTTATTATTTAACTAAAAAGCATCCATTCATAATGATAACAAATAATAGTAATTTATGCAACTCGTGGCTTAAGTGACGGATTATATGACAGTCGCGATTTTGCGATACAAGCCTAAGGTAAACACACGAGTTCAGGTATAAATGCAACATAACCTTAAGAGAGTATTGTAAAATGTCGACTGTCCGATTTGTCACTTTAGACACGCGTTACATACAATATTTTTTGCAACAACTGCTTCAAAAGTTCAATTTTAAGTAAATAAAACACAATTTGGATAAATATTTTATTAGTGACATTATAGCAAAGTAATCTATAAAGTACTTTATTACGCACGTGTGTTATAAAGTAAAACGAAACAGTATTACTTTATAGAACGGAGTGCGTTGAAATTTACTTTAAACACTACAGTTCGAACGCATCAGAAGCTTCAATAAAGAATCACAAGTGTTGCAAAAATGTACATAATATATTTTGGTACCAAATTTTAGAAAAAGTAATTTAAAAACTTCGAGTTAACGTTTCACGTAAGAAAAATTCTCTTTATAAAGAGCGGTTTGTTATTTTACGAGTTTCACTAAAATAAGCATCTATTAGATATATACCTACATATTATTATAAGCAAAATTCGTATCAAAAATTATAAAAATTAATTTAAAAACATTTAAACATGAATAGGACGCGATACATGTACAAGTAACACGTTCATATCGATATTTTTGAAAATAAAATTTTCAAACGCTCTTCGACTCTTTCTACTTGTACTGTTCTTTTTTTCTCTCTCTCATTTTCATATAAACAATTTATTGTTTCTTTTGGTGAATTCTCGTGAGATTTTTAACTTCAGATGAATATTTTTATTTGAAATATAGACTTTTGCTCAAAATATTGCTTTCTAGTGATGAAAGACTTGCGTTCATATTTTATATTGTAGTACGTGAAACTTAAGATAAAATTGATCTTAAAAGTATATATATATATATGGATACCCTCCAAACCCTTCGTCTTTAATCTATTCCCCTCACCTATAATCTGTTTCTACTCTTCAATCCCTATTTTTAAAGACATTCAGCCGAGATATATTTTATTGAAAAAAAAAATATATTTAGCTTTATCGCAGAGGTTCTCAAACCTCCGGTCCACAAGATAGTGAGGGCTACCATAATTTCATTCGTCAGATAGCGCCAGTGGCAAGTAAGGTATACGTCGAACGCTTAATTTTTTTCCGTCAGATGGTGCTATAGTGGCAAGTATGTCAAACGTTTAGAGATTAACAGTTTGTGTTTAATCATTCTTTATTTTTACTTTATTAAGGAATAAATAATAAAATAAATACAAAACGGCGATTTAGTCGTCAAATGATTAAATCACAGATACTTAACTTGTCTGTGGCTAGTGTTGCCGTCTAGATCTAGACTTTCTAGACTCTTGTCTTGCCTTGTCTAGATTTTCAAGACAAGACTTGCATAAGTCTTGTCTAGAAATTTTCAAGACAAGACAAGACTTGCTTTATCTAGATCAAGACTTGCCAAAACTCTAAGTAGACAATTTTCAAGAGTCTAGATAAACTAAATAAATAAATAAATAGATAATAAAAATAAATAAAAAACAAGCCGTGAAGTGGGTCGTTTATTAGGACTAAAGTGCGACCCTTGAGGTCCACACGACGAACTTCCCAGTTTGATAAATATTTAATAATAATAATTAAATTAGATATTACACAGAAAAGTAATCATTTTAATCATTAAAACATCAATAATTAAAAAAAAAAAAAAACGGCTGAACCGATTTTTATAAAATTTATGTCGGATCAAAATGACGTTAACACGCCTCGATTGACACCCTTACGAAGTCGATATAATTTTTTATTCGCGAGATATTGTGTAAAATCTACTTTTTTGGAGGTTATTTGGTTAAGAAAAAAGAACGGCTGAACCGATTTTAAAAAAATTCCTTTCAGATCATATTTACGTTAATACGCGTCGATTGGCACCCCAACGTAGTCGATATCATTTTTCGTTCTCGAGATTTCGTCTTAGAAAGAAATGGACACATACATACGTACGTACGTACGTACATACGTACACACACACACACACACACACAGACAGACATCTTTCTAAAAGTAGTGTAAAAATAGTGTAGTGACCTTGAAACATAAAAATTTTTTTTCCTTTTTGATTTCGATTTTCGGACCCATTACAATAACTTCCCATGGGAAGTTAAAAATAAACCTCCTTCAAAAAAGTCACTAAAAAAAGGAAAATAATAAAATTTTGAGGTCGGCCCAAATAACCCTGGCAGTTGCTGTCTTTACTAAAAAAAATACAATAATAATAATAATAACAACAATTCTTGTCTGCCGATATAGCTTTATTAATTAAAATCGACCTTGAAGCTTACACAAATCCGAAATTTAAACAGACAAAACGTATATTACATTAAGGAATCGGTGAATCAAAAATACTAAAATACACCTTATTACGGAAAGCATGTCATTTAATTCATAATGAATAACTAGCTAGTTAGCGTGTATATAATTATCCTAGACCGCCGTTTCTCCTCCATTAACTACTGGTTCTCATATGTACAGACAAGGTCAGATTTAATAACAAGGCAGTAAATACAGTACCTACTATATAGTTATATTCTATACTATTATCAAAATAATTTTAATGAGACTAGTCGATTCGTATTAACAAAAATGTAAACGCAAGATTTAGAATTATTTTTTTGCCAAACCCACTATAAAATGGCCGCTGCGGTGACTTTTGACAGAGGCCGGTGTGCGGGAACGTATTTTTCCCACACTACTGTGGGAAAGTAAACCATTTCTATTGCCTACATACTCCTGTGCGTGACTATGCTTACTATAAATAATAATAAAAGCTTTTCGTAAATTTGGATAGATTGTTATTTCCATCTCTGGTGGTGCATAAAAATCTAATTTATGTGAAAGAACCCATGAAGGAATTTTCCATTTTAAATAGTTTTCACTCATACAATTCACGTAGCAATATTATAATTTTCATTACCCTTATCAAAAATAGATTAGCAGTTTCGAAAAAATATCTAAACGCAATGATATAAACAAATAAAATTCAACAAATTCGTACTCATGAGTACAATTATTAGTTTTATCTAAATTTCTTGGATCAGTAGGAAGTGGAACGATTAACAATGTTTAATAACTAATCATCAATTGCAACGTTTCGCAGACTATATCTCAACTGAAATTGATGATTAGTTATGTGAATGGTCGAAAGATGATCATTTACCAAGACCACATCCGGTGGGTTACAATGTGTTGTTATCAATACATGATGCGTACATTGGATGGTACACCACTCAGGACAAGATGATTGCTCATCGTCTGATAAGCCCCAGACATGATCACGCAAAATACGATCATCCATTGTGATGATCCGTAAGAGTCCACAATTCCGCGAAGCAATACCGTTCATGAGTTGATGAGGATAAACCCCCCACAGCCAGATATGAGAGAGTGGTGCTGGAATTGTGGAACAATGCGGGACTATTTAAAGTTATTACGTTGTGTTAGTGTAACAGACTTGGGTAAGTCAGATTTTATATTTGTATTTCATTATGAACTTTTAATCAATTGTTAACTTTATGTTTCTAATTATTTTATTTTAAATTAAACAAACTCTTTCCAAAGATGGGTGCATGACATTTATAAATCCACCCTCTCCACTCAGAACAATCCTGGCTTTTAAACAGTGGGTTCAATATCATCATTCATAGAACATAAAATAGATGTAGAAGAGAACTATTTCGTCTCATCTGTATAAAATTACACGAAATATTATATAATATATTATGTTAAAAGACACGTTATATTATTGTTACCTGTAAAATTTTAAGCACGCCATTCTGGAAAGTGGTATCTTATTATGACAAAAGAACCCTTGCCGTCCTGTTAGCAGAAACTTGCAATAGGACGGTAACAGTTATTAAACATTGTTTATCGTTTCACTTCCTCTGATCCAAGAAATTTAGTTAGTTCATAATGGAACTGAATAATAGTATTATATTTGTTATATTTAAGACTAGATTTTACCTGCGACTTCATCCGCGTAGATAGAATATGGATTTCATATTTATCGCAATAAAAAAATGGATATAACTCTGGAACTATTGCACCGAATTCAAAATGCCTCGGTAGCCTAGGGTTATAATCTATGAATCCCTGTGATTTAATATCAAGAACTGAGCCAATACCGTACAATCACAGCATATGGGAAACATTAATTGACTCAAACCATCTCTGTTATTATATTAAATTATATTAATTGGTGTATACAGATGTTGACAGACATACCGCTGTGCCACTGACTAGTTACTTGCTTGCATGTCTACACTGCAACCGTTCTAATCCATCCTTACAACATGATCCTAACAGGACCTTGCACCTTCACTTATAAGTTTAATTTTTTTGATTTATTTGTATTCAGGGTCTTTTAAGTTGTAAGATAAGATATTTATTTATCACAGTTGACATTCAAACATGTATGTGACAAGTCAAAGAAAAAAAAATATTAGTGATAGTTGTAAAAATCATTCAAATTATAAAAGCAATTCATAACCAAGGAATACTTCAATTTGCGTTTAAAACTGTTGAAATTGCTATTTAGATCGAATCGCTACAAGCAATTTATTAAAAATTTTGAACCCTGAACCAAGTGGTCCCCTGCCATATTTCACGAAAAGGAAAATTAAACAAGCCGTGAGGCGGGTCGTTTATTAGGACTAAAGTGCGACCCTTGAGGTCCACACGACGAACTTCCCTGCAGTTTGATAAATATTTAATATTATTAATTAAATTAGAAATTACACAGAAAAGTAATCATTTTCTGCATCTAAATCATTAAACAAAATTAATTTTGCATGCAGAAATGCGGCAGAAATTTGATATGAAAATGTCAAAATTACCTCAAAAAAGATAGCGATAGCCATGGAACTTGAACAAAATGATTAGAAATTATTCTGACAGCTAAAACGTTATCATTTTGTTCAAGTTCCATGGTTATCGCTATCTTTTTTGAGGTAATTTTGACATTTTCATATCAAATTTCTGCCGTTACAAAGCATGCAAAATTAATTTTGTTTAATGATTTAGATGTAGAATTTTATGTTCTAAAACTTTTATTTGAAGATATTTTTAATAAAATAATTAGGGAAGCAGGAAATCGCGAAAGTTTGATTTTACGGGTTAAATCCCTATTACCCGCAAAGCAATTCAGCACCCTGTATATATCGAGTACAAGAAGTGAGACAGGATGACCGAATGCGAATATCGATTTATTGCAACTGTACTGTACTGCTAGATACAGTCGAGGTGCGGTTGTTGTTTATAATAATAAGCATTTCTGTCGTGTTTTGTAAGGTATATCACAACGAACAATCAAAACCGTAAGCTAAACTTTCTGTTAGCCGGTTATCAGTTTAAATCGCTTTTCGTTTTTAGAATAAAAAAATGCAAGGTTATAATTGGCTTTGTCGTGTAACTTAAAACGGCTTTGTGTGTTTTAACAGGGTAGCTTATTAATACATAGATGTGGAAAAGAATTGAAAATAATATTAATTGTTACAAACGAGCGTTTTGCTATGGTTTTTCTCAATCATTTCAGACTTTTTAATAATATTCAACTTGAAAAAAATGTTATTTTAATTTTCTTAGTCTAATCATTATTGCTACACCATGGTTCATAATGCTCTAAACTTGCCTGATCTTTATTAATGAGGTGGCTAAGTGAAATTACCGATACCTGGCGGATAAAACCACCAAATTTGGTATGATGGTACCTTAGGGTATACTTATAAATGTTAGCCTAGGAGCCATCTCAGATTTCCAAAAAACAACTTTTGGCGGCCGAAAAACCAACAAATTTTACCACCTTTTTTGCTTTTTTCGAAATATCTCAGAAACGTTCGACTTAAGCGATTCTTCCAACATGTAATGTTTTAAAGAGGATTATATTTCCTACAATTTTCATTCCCACAACTTTTCTGTGGTGCTAATGGTAAGCGCGTTACAGCTTCTTGAATAGCATGCGCATTTTGTAACCTTGGTATAACCAATTGTTAAAATTTAATGATTTTTTCAATAGCTTTATTTATTGTGTTCTTCATTGAACTTTAAATTGAAAATACACATGTTCATAAAGCAAGGAACGCCCTAAACCATACATACAGGCCGGTATACATGCATGGAAAGTAGCTATTTTGTAGTGGGTATTTTTAGAAACATTTTCTTTGTATGTACATCGTACAGTCGGTATAATTTAATGAACGGTGTAAATACTTTACCATAATTATTTTTAATGGACTTAATGGTTTAAGAAGAATTTGGTTTTCCTTTTAACCCATTAACTTCATGCTTCTTAAGCTGTTTCATTTTATTCAAGTAATTCAAGATTGTATTAGCTTAAAAATAATTTTAATTGTTTTAAGTAGACTTAAAAAAAGAAGTTTCAATTAAATAATAAATTACAATAATATAGTTAGAGACGCAAATGGAAAAAATGATTAAGAATTTTAAAGAAAAAGCACTTAGCAAAAATTAATATTTTTCAGAGCAAAAATAAACTTAAACAAGCCGTGAGGTGGGTCGTTTATTAGAACTAAAGTGCGACCCTTGAGGTCCACACGACGAACTTCCCAGTTTGAAAAATATTTAATAATAATAATTAAATTAGATATTACACAGAAAAGTAATCATTTTAATCATTAAAACATCAATAATTAAAAAAAAAAAAAAAAAAAAATAAAACGGCTGAACCGATTTTTATAAAATTTATGTCGGATCAAAATGACGTTAACACGCCTCGATTGACACCCTTACGAAGTCGATATAATTTTTTATTCGCGAGATATTGTGTAAAATCTACTTTTTTGGAGGTTATTTGGTTAAGAAAAAAGAACGGCTGAACCGATTTTAAAAAAATTCCTTTCAGATCATATTTACGTTAATACGCGTCGATTGGCACCCCAACGTAGTCGATATCATTTTTCGTTCTCGAGATTTCGTCTTAGAAAGAAATGGACACATACGTACGTACGTACGTACGTACGTACGTACGTACGTACGTACACACACACACACACACATACACACACACAGACATCTTTCTAAAAGTAGTGTAAAAATAGTGTAGTGACCTTGAAATATAAAAATTTTTTTTCCTTTTTGATTTCGATTTTCGGACCCATTACAATAACTTCCAGTGGGAAGTTAAAAATGTATGTTAATTCTAGGTAATATAATAATGTTACATCACACAGATCCGCTTTAATTTTTTGAGAATAGAGCCCATGTTACGTAAGGCAGCGTCCGGAGAAATAAAGTATTAAATAAAAGTCTGACAATAGGGATGGGGAGACGTTTGAAAAGAACCTGTTCAAAACTTTAGAACTTGCCACCGCAACAATGAAAATAAATAGTAATTGCATAATACTGCCGTGCTAAGACAAAAGGTCGCAACTGACAAAATTTGTGATTTTCAGATTTTGGTATACTGACAGAACTAACTGTATACATTCCAAATATACCAAAATCTGAAAATCACCAATTTTTTATAATATTAATTAAAAAACATTGAACATTTTTTTTGCCATACCCACTACAAAATAGCTACTTTCGACGTCTGTATAGCAGCCTTTAATGAGTCATTTAACAGGCAGGTGTGTGGAAAATGTTTTATTTTGCGCACTAGCGCAGAAAATAACGGTTACCATAGCAACTTCTGTTTATTCGCTCTATACGCCTGCTTACGCTTGCTTGCGCCTGTAATTACTTACTTGCACGAACTTCGCGGCTCATTGTGGATGGAAAGATGGCGATGTCAGAATTTTTTGAAAATTACGTGAAAAGTAGGTGTTTTGTAGTGTATATGGCAAAAAATACCATATATGTCTGGTACGTAATGGTATTACGGCTCGTGTGACTGTAAAAACTCGCTATCGCTCGTTTTTCCATATTGTCATCACTCGCCGTAATAACCCCCATTACGTATCTAGACTTACAATCTATTATTAAGATTGAAATTTTCCTAAAACACACACTTGATAAATCAGTGTTTACTTCCACTCGGACCCTGTATAGTGTATAGTCGTGCATTTATCGACGGTGTACTGTAGTGGTAATGAGCTTATAGAAATCTTAAATAAACGGCCAATTGCGTGTTGCGCCACGCAAAGAGTAGGGTTCCGTACGATATGTAAGTTATGCTAAATCTACAATTTTGATAAAATAAATAAAATAAAAACACATTCATAATCTACTCAAAAGGCCCTTTTCAACGATACCCTACAAGAATAGGTATAAAAAATTTTTTTTTAACCTCGTTTGCATGTATGGGGCGCGCGCCCCCCTTAAATAAACAATTTTTAATCTTTTGTTATTCTCTCCGTCTTTCGACCGCTGTAATACAAATTATGTGTGAATTTAAAGTCCCTATCTCATTTCGTTTAGAAGTTAGATGCCTGTGATAGACAGACAGACATCGTTGGCACAACAATAGGTATACGGAACAAAAATCATGGAGAAAATACATCGTGTACAAAAAATGAGACAGGAACGCAAAAATTGGCTTATTGTAACTATACTGGTAATCATTATAATGGACACACTTGAACAAAACTTCTACATTAAATTATATATCGGGTACAAGATGGAAGACAAGATGGCTGAATGCGAATATAGGTGTATTGTTATCACCACAATTGATATTATAATATTGTAGCAAACCCCAAGATGTTACGCCACTGCCTGCAATAGAAGCGTCGAGAAGGAAAGGTCACAGTGGTGAGGCCGTGGAATGGTATCGAAGATACGAGTACCTGCCGGAATTTTCTGGAGAGCGCGAGAGCGTGCTGGGCCAAGCTGCTCGACCTATATAAGCGAAGTACGGGTGAGTCAGTAGTCAGTCAATCGTGAGTCAGTGCGTGTTGAACTGCGAAAATAAATACAGTACTTACAAATCCTGCTATATAAATATAGTAGAAAATTAAATAATTACAAATACAATAAAAAAAAAAATAATAATAATAAATAAACAAACAAAAGAGTGGTTATAAAAATAAATAAAGTTTGGACGTGGCTAACTGTTCTACGTAACAAAGGCCAACAAATCATATATTAAAAAAAAAAATAAATATAGTTATTTGTTCAGTGTTATTTAAGTGTTTCACTTTGTTTAAGAATTACTGTTTCGTTATTATTATTGGGTTGATTGTTAGAATTGACATATAGTTGCTGCGTTTATTGTTATTGAATTGTTAATTATATTAAATAAATATTTATTCCGCCCACGCAGAAAACAGTTTTGTAACAATATAAAAAAACAATTCTACATTAAATTAGATGTATATCGAGTACAAGAAGTGAGATATAGGATGGCCGAATATGAATATCGGCTTTTTGCAATCACCACAATAGATATAGTCGAAAAAAGTTAGCATTAAATTAAAATAGGTATATCGTGTACAAGAAGTCAGACAAGATGGCCGAATGCGAATATCGATACGGAACCCTAAAAAATGGTGGAAAGTAATTAACTACTATTCTAGAATTGAACAACTGCGAAAATCCAATCCTTAATTTACCCGATGAAAGCAAGTCTCCGTGAAAACCGAAAAACGTTTTAATTTTCCACGAATGAGTGTATAGTGAGCCTTTGTAAACAGAACACAGCACGGCAACGCTGTGGGGGGTAAGAAGAGTAAGAGGAGGATGGTATAGTGTTCGTAGGGCATCCGAAATGGGTAGGGAGAAGGGTGCAGATGCAACGCGACGTCGACGACGGCGACAAAGCTGATGCCGCTTCCCTGAAAGTATTCCAAATTAACAGTCATTTGTATAAAACGCTCCGTTTAACTGGACTGCGGCATTTTTATACTCTATCTACCTGCCTATATATGTGTATCTTTTTCCATTTCATTCTCTCTCTTTTTCATTCATTCCAACTATATATACAGGGATCCGCCATAATTTGATTACACCAAAAACCTGTGTTAGGTTTGTCATTTTTGAAGTGAAAACTTCCTTAGGCGCGTTAGGCACTCTTTGCCTGGGTACTGATAAAATGTGAAGCGTTCGCAACTACTTCCGTAAGAATTCGCAACCCGACCGTAAGAATTCGCAACATACTTATCTATATCATAACAACGGCCGTCTATATACTTCCATCCATAGTACTGGCACGCGGGATAAAATTTTTGGAGTTATTTTTGTTTTGTTACGCTAAAGAAGTATAACTTCTGACGTGCGTACATAAGTACACACACAGTCAATCATTTATACAATTAAATGGATTGTGTGTTTTTTTAAAGACCACCAACAGCTAAGGTTATTTGGGCCTAGCACCAATTCATATTTTCAATTAATTATTTTTTAATAATAAATTAAAAATCCAATTGACACTTTTACCAGCTCTCGGGCTAGAACCCGGGAACTGGGGACTTGTAATAGAGGAACCATAGCAACGCCATGTATCTAAACAACAGCACCGCTACACGCTCGGCCATTCTCAAGTCCACAATTAAATGGATATACGTTTATTTGTATTATGAATAAACGACTTTTGGATCAACTTTATACGTTACATAAACTCGACCCGATGTGATGACGCTGACGTGGTAAAAAGACAATAGATTTTTTTTTATAAATTTTATTGTTCATTGTGCACTGCCTAAGATATTCTCAGTGTAGGCAAAATATTTTTTTTAACTTTTTTTTATTGAGTTTAATTTTAAAGACTCGGAACATTTTATGGACACATAAATAAATACTGCATCAACGGAAAAAAATGTTTCTGCTTTGACAGATAATTTACTATTTTTAACTTCGCATTGTAAGTTATTCTAATGGGTCCGAAAATCGAAATCAAAATGTATAACAAATTTTTATGTTTCAAGGTCACTACACTATTATTACACTATTTTTAGAAAGATGTCTGTGTGTATGTGTGTCTGTGTGTGTACGTACGTACGTATGTGTCCATTTATTTCTAAGACGAAATCTCGAGAATGAAAAATGATATCGACTACGTTAGGGTGCCAATCGACGCGTATTAGCGTAAATATGATCTGAAAGAAATTTTTGCAAAATCGGTTCAGCCGTTCTTTTTTCTTAACCAAATAGACTCCAAAAAAGTAGATTTTACACAATATCTCGCTAATAAAAAATTATATCGACTTCGTAAGGGTGTCAATCGAGGCGTGTTAACGTCATTTTGATCCGACATAAAAGACAAAATGTGAGGAATTGAGTAGTATTCCTATGTACTTTGAACGCATGCGTACCTGCTAAGTTGTAAGTTGGGTAGACGGCCAATCTACAGGTACCAAGTGAGAAAGGTAAGAAAAAATAGGGCTAATTTCACTTAAATTCTAATGGCTGATTTTTATATATGTTTTGTAGAATATTATTACAAAATAATATTCATCACTGCCAGACACTTCCCGTCGGCCATAACTTCCGCCAGACGCTTTAAAACTCCCAAAAAAATAATTAACATTTACTTATATTCTAACGCTTGATTTTTATTACCTTTCTCACCTGGTACCTGTAGATTGGCCGTCTACCCAACTTAGCAGGTACGCATGCGTTCAAAGTACATAGGAATACTACTCAATTCCTCACATTTTCTCTTTTAGAAAATAAGTTACGTCTGGGGGCCCTGGGATCTTACTCTATTACTGTTAACATTGATAATGTGGTTTACCCACTAGATTGAAAGTGGCTATTTTTTTTACGGATATTATTGTGCTCTAAAGTCTAAGTGCATAATCAATATCCATTTTTGGTACGAATTTTGAAGCGTTTATATTTAAATAATTTAATTTTACAGTAATTTAAAATTGCCGCTAGTTAAAGGGCCAATCAGAAAACGCGCGCCATGGGAATGACGAAATATGGCCGAGACAGCGCTGTCATGTTGTCGTTATGCTGTAATTCTCACTCGTATTAATTTCCCAGCAAAAACGTCTGAAAATAATGTGTAAAATAACACTGTAGTTATTTGAACGTATATGAAGTAACAAAAACACTAAAATGCGCTTCTTGATGCTTGACAGGTGCTTGACAGTTTTAAATACGTCAACAGTGTATTTTCATTTCTGAATTCTGCTGGCTTTACTCTTATTGGCTGTTAGAATAAGTGTGAACATAGTCCTCTGACGTCATCCGACTAATAATTTTCAACTTTATTATTTTTTTAAGGCCTTTCCGAGTCTTTAAAAATTCCTAAAAAATTTTATAGCCTTAAATTCAAAAACACCGTCGATAAAAAAAATAAAAAATAACGTGGTTCAACCCCATTTAGTTTGTATTGGACACACAATAGTTTTGTTGGACATATTCTTGTCTTATCTTATCTTATCTTATGAAAAGAAGACTGTAGCAGAATTTTAAATAAATCTTAAGTAAGTAACATAACAATTCATTATGAATTCAATCGAACGAGCGAAGCGATAAGTAACGTATTATTCAATTATGAATTCTAGTGAACGAGCGAAACGAGTGAGTAACGTATTAATTAATTGTAAATTGTTACTCGGGCGAAGCGGAACAGGGTATCTAATTTGCATAATTCACTCTACTTGTTCGACATCACAAAATGTTACATTAAAAAACCTTTTGAAACGAAAATAATTTTATTTTCAATCCAAAAAGAATGAAAAAACTGCTACGAAATAACAAAAACAATATTAATTAAATTTATATTTGATACCTAAGTATTTGTATATTATTTCTAAATAACAAACATGTGAACTTTTCTATATAAAAACATTTCTTTACTTAAAAGAAATTAAAAAATACCCAACACGGTGAAAAGAGGTTTTTTACCAGCAAATAAAATTAATTAACGTGCCTGTATTATAGCCATGTCAATAAAAAATTTAACTAAATTAAAAATGTTACTTTTCTGCTAGCGTTTGAATTATATCGCCGTTTAAATTTTATTCTGGTAAATAATTTTTATTCAGTTTTTATATTTCCAGGAAATTTACAGGACGATCATTTTATATTTTAAATATTTAATTAAATTTAAAAATGTTAAAACCATGATAATAATAAAGATGAGATTCATTTCCATGAATAGTAGATTGTATGCCTAGATACGTAATGGGGCATATTGCGACGAGTGATGACAGTATGTAAAAACACATACACACACATACAGACATCAGTCAAAAAATGATCTTAAACGATTGCTAGGGTCTTAAAACGTGAAGATCTGTTAAAATCTCGAAATATTTTTTTTTCGGACTAAATCCATTACTTCCCTATCATAGTAGAGGTGGGAAGTAAAAAACAGTCGAATTGAGAGCCTTTCTCCTTTTCTGAAGCCGGTTAAAAAGCAATACTAAACCTTTGAAACACTAATTTCCAGAAAATTTTATTTTTAAAATTAAAAAATGCCGGGAAGTTTTGAACGTTTACAGAGTTCTCCTGTAGCGAACCTCGGTTGAATGTATTAAAAAATCCGTATACATATTTTGTTATCAATTTTTATCTACTAATAAAAATAACTCCTTATTAATTTTTAGAAGGTGTGAATAAATATGGGGTAACTGTAGTCCTAAAACTCAATGGAGCTACACAATATTCAAAGTCATTAGTTCTAGTGCTTCCCTCCCACGTTAGGTTGTTAAAGTTCGAATTTTTAGCACGTTGTTTTCATATTACGTGAACATAATACTATAGTTAAAGACTTATCGATCACTGCTTTCCAAACTGTTTTAACTAAAATAGCTTCACCTGCTTCGTCAGTTTTTTAAAACGCGTTTTTATGTATCTGTTGTAGCCTTGGCATATTCACGCTATACCGTGCTAGGGCCGGGCCGTGTCACGGACGGGACACGGTCAAAGATTAGTATACTTTTGTATGAACTCATTCACGGTCGACCGGGCCGAGTCCGTGCTCCGGCCGGGAGACGGCCGGGGCACGGACGGGACACGATCAACGATTATTAGAATACTTTTGTATGAACTCATTCATTGTCGACCGAGCCGAGTCCGTGCCCCGGCCGGGAGACGGCCGTGTCACGGACGGGACACGGTCAAAGATTATTAATATACTTTTGTATGAACTCATTCATGGTCGACCGGGCCGAGTCCGTGCCCCGGCCGTCTCCCGGCCAGGGCACGGACGGGACACGGTCAAAGATTATTAGAATACTTTTGTATGAACTCATTCATGGTCGACCGGGCCGAGTCCGTGCCCCGGCCGGGAGACGTCCGTGTCACGGACGGGACACGGTCAAAGATTATTAGAATACTTTTGTATGAACTCATTCATGGTCGACCGGGCCGAGTCCGTGCCCCAGCCGTCTCCCGGCCAGGGCACGGACGGGACACGGTCAAAGATTATTAGTATACTTTTGTATGAACTCATTCATGGTCGACCGGGCAACATTTGTTAGGTATGTTGTAATTATTTAATACTAGTTCTAGCCTACTTCGCTTGGATGGGGTTTAGAATAACGTCGTGTAGACACACGTCTGTCTAGTTTAGAATTGTAGATTATAGACGCTCGACAATAGAGGTTTCTAGTCTAGAGACTAGACTATTTATATATTTCGAAAAATAAATCAAAGCATGTTTGATCCGTTTAAGTTATCTAAAATATATAATATAAATACAATTGAAATTTTCAAGTTTACAAAATCAAAGGAAACTCTGTTTAGAACTACTGGTTGCCAGAAAACAATAGCCACTTAATTAAGTTTCATTCATTAAGCTTGTGAATTGGCCGCTTAAAAAAACTTCCTACATAAAAACTAATCGTTTCTTTTGTGATTAAAAAAAAGACCTTCAGTGCTTGAGAATCGTTTATTTCTGATGCTATTTTAAGCGTAAATTATAAAGCCAAAAACTTACACATTGTTAAATTATACATAATATATAATCGATCTTGAAACATGTAAGTTAATGCAGGCGCTAGAGGTAAGTCAGTATGCAAAATGTGAGGCCGAATTCCACCAATGGATTTGAGTTAAGAATAGGTCAAAGATTAACAATACGGATTTTGCCAGTTCATTTTTTGGTCCATTTTTTTATCCCCTCTCCTCTTATTTGTTAAGAGAACGGATTGAGCACATGCTATAAAATCCTTTTAATGATTATTTCAGCAATAATTTATAGTTTTTTCTATAGATGAAAGTGATGATGGGTTGTTGAACGAAAAAAAAATCAGAAATAAAAGTAATAAAAAACATTTTTTATTAATAAAAAGAAGTTATACCTATACGAAAAAATAGCGAATTTAAATTGAATTGAATTGTGGATTATAGACGCTCGACGACAGAGGTCATTAGCGTCTGAAAAGAAAAAATGTAAATAAAACAGAAGCAAAAACAATAAAACAAAAGCAAAAATTCCTGCTGATTGTAAAGTTTTCCTTTCAAGCACTCAAAATAAATTACAACTTGTTCGATTTCTTTGCACTAATGCTCCAAAATATGCACAAGTAAAAGAAGACTGCCAAATGTACACTTGTGGAGGATTCGACGATCCAACAAAATATTTCAAATTACAAGGGCCTTTACTTTGTGAGGTACTTGAATTACAATCAAACCACTTAGAAGCCGAGAGGGGAAAAAATGGACTGGCAAGATCCGTATTTTAATCTTTGACCTATTCTTAACTCAAATCCATTGGCGGAATTCGGCCTCTAGCACCCGGTCTAAGTATAGCGTTTGATTTCATTGTATTTGTGAGTCGTACTTTTTATAATAGGAGCCACGGGTGACCGCTGATTTTTGAATAAGAATAAATCTGTCAGTTGTTTTAACAAGTACCTAAAGTAGACATATTATGTTACATGTAAATTTATTACAACTCACAAACAACAAAAAAGCTGTCGCCGTTTCCAAGCTTTCCAATAAGAAACGGAAATCTGAACAGACAAGCTCGGAAATGAGAAAACAAAAGTCGGCGAACAAAACATTGCGTCCGTATTCTGTGAAGTCAGCAAGGTGTAAACAGGTGTTTAAAACAGTCGCAAAACGTTAATTCATATATGAAAATGTCAACGGATGTATGAGATATGAGAATATATTGTAGTAAAGTCACCATGAAAACATGAAATATGGCGTCTGTACGTAGTAGGTACTGTTTTTTTTTGCTGTGACTCGATTCGTTTTATCGCAAGCGATTTTTCAATAAATCATTTTTCAACGGACAAACATTTTTAAGGTTAAGTTAATGTAATAAATTAAGTAAGCCTATAACACTATTATGATTAAGACAAATCGAATGACACCTCGATTATGAAAATCGGTCCAATAGATTTGGCCCTACCAGGTAACAAACTAATCCATACATATATACATACATATTATATAGGTCTAATACATCCCCCAGGGGGAACATTGGAATGTAGTTGTTCTCGCAATTGCATTCCAATGTTCTTTGGGAATTGGCGTTCCCAGGAGCTCGAGCTCGTACCAGTCGGTTTGTATATGCCGGCTGGCAGATTCTTATACACAAATGGATTATTAATTGTTGTGTTGAAGACGCTAATGACCTGAGTTGTCGACGCGTCTATAAACTACAATAATAATAATACATACATACATATATACGTAGGTGTTAAAATCATAACCCTCCTTTTTTCGTAGTCGGGTAAAAAAGGCATGATTGCATTTTACACACGGCAGAAGTTATACTTCTTAACATATACAGCGCGACTGGTATCGGCAGCGACATCTATGAATCGAGGTACAAAGTGTTCTTGCAGTGACATCTAACGGAATTTTCTAAAGTTATTAGTTCAACAACTACCTGCAGTGGGATGTGATTATCGTTTAACGCTTTGCGTAAAATCGCCCCGAGTCGCATAAAGACTTTCCATAAGGGCCAGTAGGTCCAGGCCTAGGGCGGCCAAATGTTAGGGGAGGCTAATCTGCGCCTGCGGCAGCGAGCGCCCGCTATCTAGCTCAAGCACGTGCAGGGCGGGGCGGCGTACATTGAGACAACTCTGCGCAGTACGCTCTTATACAGATTGTATCAAATTAAAGCTGTGCATAGGGATTTCTGTGTGTAAGACAGAATCGATATATAAAGCAATAAGTGAGAACGAGATAAATGATCGTTAATAGGAAGTTTCCGTAATTACTGTAAATAAATAATACCCGTACAACCTGATAGCGTCATTTTTGTTTTGTGATTTTATCAATAATTTTAATAGTTTTAAGTAACCACAATAAACGACTTACGATTTTGACAAAATTTACAGAATGGGAATTTTTTAAAAATACTCAGATATCTTTAATATATCACTCAGGGACTAAAAGGTAAAAAATAAATATTAGTAAAAAAAACTTTTTAGAGACAAGCAATAAAAAGGAAAGCACTAAAAAGGAAAAAATAATTTTTAATAATATTATTTATTAGGTTCATGATTATAAAAAATTATTTTTTCCTTTTTAGTGCATTGAAATAAAAGCTTGTCTGTAAAAAGTTTTTTTACTAATATTTATTTTTTACCTTTTAGTCTTCTTTTTATCCCTGAGTGATATATTAAAGATATCTGTCAGAGTATCTATTTTTGAAAAATCCCCATTCTATAAATTTTGTCAAAATCGTTAATCGTTTACTGTGGTTACTGAAATTATTTAAAATGCATATTATAAAATCACAAAACAGAGATGACGCTATCAGGTTGTATGTGTATTATTTATTTATAGTAATAATTACCTACAGAAACTTCCTATTAGCGATCATTTATCTCGTTCTCACTTATTGCTTTATATATCGATCTCTATCTTACACACAGCTTTAATTTGATACAATTTATATCTCAGCTCAGTAATTTTAATGGAGCTGTGACAAAAAGATAAATATTGTCGTAAAGCTAATTATAATATAATAATTCTATACCTATATTATGTAAAAATAAAATCTCCAAACTCAGAAATAAAATATTTCTAGCGGGTTGAACCGAACGCAAATTCGATTTTTGTACAACTTCACATTAATTCTATACGCTTAAAAGATCACAGAAAGGGGCCGCTGGTACTGAAAGGCCTAGGGCGGCCTCTGCATTTATCCATGTAAAAAGTCTTAACCAATTGTACCATGTAAACGAAATCGTTTCAGTTACAAACCGTTCAGAGAAAAAGTCCCCACCCCATCGGCCATAAATAACCGGCGTTTAATATTCCAAACACAGCCGGTGACATCCGAACGTTGATTTGTGTTTCTTTGCAACAAATGACGGTGAACAAAACAACTGAACGTATATGAATTCTTTATTATTTTGTTATGATTGATACATATTTTGTCTTAAGTCTGTAAATACAGGATGTATCAGAATATGCTACTATAAAACATTGTACTATACAAAGTTAGGAGATTACACATTTGTGATTTTTTTATCTCTACATATCCACTGTCTATATAATATTTATGGACCGGCGTCATAGGTAGATTAGATAGAAAATTTAGTTTTCTTTACTGAAATGTTTGACAAATCATCGTTGTACAGAATAAAAAAAAAACGGCCAAGTGCGTGTTGCGCACGCACATGATAGGATTCCGTTGTGTTCGTGTGACGTATTTATAAATAAGAGCTATTTCACCTTGACAAATTTGCTTGCTTCCGAAAAAGAGTTATTTCTAAATTTTTCATACACTATTTTTGCTGCAGTGTTTGTTATAATTGTTATTAAAAGTACTAACCAAAGGATTCAGAAATTTTTTAGATTATTTGCACTGATAGTTTAGAGATTAGAGGGGGAGGCTTTTTGAAAACGAATTTGAAAGCAAAATGTCTCGTGACAGAAAGGTTAAAATCAAAAGGACCTAAGATATTTTTTGTTGCATTTTAGGAGACCTATCTAAAGACACCCCACTCATTGGGTAAGTGAATAAACATTTGAGTACAATTTCAACTCTATGGGAGTCCAGAAAAATTATTTTTCCAAAAATTTCAACATTTCTGTTTTTGGGTCATCAATGTCATCAATTTCATCTGGTATATAACTGAGGGAATGGGAGGGCGTGTACAGAGACAGACAAACGGACGGAGGAACAGACAGACGGACTAACCGAAACTATGAGGGTTCCAACTCTAGTTTCTACGGAACCCTAAAAATCACTTTTTCAATATCTGGAAATGATACAGAAACAAAATCTCGAAGTAGAATTTTTCGACGATTATACAGTACTTTCTACTCTCCTATGGGTTGCCAGAAAGTAACAGAGAATGT
This sequence comes from Mongoloraphidia duomilia, assembly GCA_039654895.1. Classification (NCBI taxonomy): domain Eukaryota; kingdom Metazoa; phylum Arthropoda; class Insecta; order Raphidioptera; family Raphidiidae; genus Mongoloraphidia; species Mongoloraphidia duomilia. The sequence goes on along the minus strand of CM077519.1, from coordinate 14,093,530 downwards.
AGCGTCATTATATTGAGAGCTCTAAAAATAGAACCGCAGTACCTAAGTGTTATAATTGTTATATATAATTATTTCAGTCTGTTTCATTCCGTAATGGAATATGGAATATTGATTTGGGGAGGGACATCCGGCGCCAAAAGAATTTTCTTGTTACAAAAAGCGGCTGTTCGCATATTGGCTGGAGTTTGGAGGAACGAACATTGCCGGCCCCTATTTATAGAACATAAAATAATGACCTTCCCAAATATCTATATATATCATTGTTTAATATATGCTAAGGAAAACTACAATAGTCTAGAAACTAATTCCACCTTTCACACTTACAACACTAGGAATAAGAATTGCTTAGCCTTGCCGCTGCACAGACTAAATACAGTACAAAATAGCTATAATTATCTAGCAATAAAACTTTTTAATAAGCTTCCTAGACATATGCGAAGCTTGCCTATTGAAAAATTAAAAAAAAAACTGAAAATGTTTTTAACCTGTAATTGTTTTTATGACACAGAGGAATTTTTTAAATATGTTTTTTAAATCTAATTGATAATTTTTTTAGTCATAACTTGTACAGTAATTTTGTATGACGTCACTTTTCAAAATTGTTTTGTATAGTGCAAAATAAATCTATCTATCTATAGTTTGCTACTTTCTTTTGCAATTTACAGACTATATCGACATGAGAGTCAGCATCTCATATTATAGTCAGTCCATATTGCAAAACGGAATTGAAAAGTTCATTGTAAATTGTAACGCATACCTACATCTGTGGAGACGCAATGTTCACGACTTTTTCTCAATAGGAATAAGATTTGCGAAAGCTTATTACAAATCGAATCAATGCGGGTTTTCCATTTAAGACTATTATCAATTTGCTTTCCAATGTCCCGGATTCGTCCGGATAGATTTTGGTTTTGTAACGAAACGATTAAAAGCAACAAATTCTCATATTACATGTATTTAAATGAAACTATAGACTGTGTGCAGGGGGGCAGAGTTATAATAATATCGACGCGAGCGCTCGTTGTAAGATCCATTGTAAACTCGGAACTGTAATTTTCCGTAATTGTCAGTTAGCATTGTTGTTTAAAAAGTCATCAGGTAAGTAAAACCATGATTTTACTTCTAACTTATTTTGAAATTATTACTATAAATCTGATAAATTTGACACTTTTAAACCCGGTCAGCAAGATTACAGGCGCCATGGTTTTAGGTTATGCTGTCGTCTGTCAATATAAACCATAGACATAGATGTAGGTACACCTCCATGTCTGATATAAATTAATTAGTTATTTTTTATTATACGTCAAAATTGAAGGAAAAAAAAACTTAACATAAATAATTTTCATGTACAGCTTTGATGCTATGCTATTTATACTATATGCAATATGCATGCAGCGAAATTAAATGGTATTCGCTCGGGTATTCGTTTATTAAAAAATTTTGCGGTCTAAACCAACAATAAAAATGAGTTCAGTCGTGCACTATTGCCCGCTAGAGGCGCTAGTAGGCTTCGTGCACACAATCTGTAGTCATAGTTTAGTTTATGTATTTGTCTGACGAAAACACTTTACGAAGTAATGAGGCTGTAAAAAATTAAAAATAATTAATATATTATGACGGTTTCTTATTAGAAATCATTATCACAAACACAATGGCGTTTATTTCATTTCAATACGTTGAGTATTTACGGAGATACAAATTTTTTCACAACGCCGCTATTGAAAATTCGATTTTCGGTACCTGTTTGGCGGGTTGAAAATTTTCAGTTGTCAGTTTTCTCTGTTTTTTAACGTTGTTAAGAGGAAGATAGAGCGATTGAGTCGCGCCAACTTCAATCCGCATAAAATAAAACGTCAAAATGACAGACATAACCCCATATACATTTCACATAGATCTGGCAGATCTAATATTTTTGCGGCATTTTTGCGCGCCCAAATTGCAAGCACTTCAAATCGAATAGTCAATAGAGTTATTGTGAAAAATAATATGCAATTTCTCGGAAGCAAATATTGCGTTTGCAATGCGTGTGACTGCTGCTCTCGTACCTCGGGCAGCAAACTGCACACTGGTTTCAAACGCTATGTTTCGACCATTGTAATGCAATATATACTATCTAAAAAATATGTAGCATACGCCGCGTTACATAACGCCTCGCGAAGCGCGGCTTTATAAGGTCCTTTATGAGACAAGGCGGACGAACACAAGAGTCGCAGCCGTTGCTATGCAGAGTGCGAGACTATTAAGCTATGCGCGAAGGTATATAAGTACGACTGGTGAAGCGAACAAGCGCGCACGGTGCTCACGCAAAATCACGTGCGTCTGAAAGTTAAGATAGGCAGCATTCGCTCGACTCTTTCTCAAGTGCTTCTTTAAATTATTAGTCTTCATTTTTACACGAGCAACAAGGCTTCGATAAAAACTTGGAGCTTTTACTCGTGCACAAGTGCGTAGAACAAATTTGTCGCATTGTGCTCGTACATAAAGTGAGAGATTAAAATTAGGCAGTCAACTTGTGTAATAGTTCCAATAAAGTGGTGTAAAAATTACAAAATAAAATGTATAGTTACATATATAAAATGAATGAATACAAAACAAGTTAATGTAAAATTAGTAACCACGCATGCGCAATGTGTTTTTATGGAATCTACGTGATGTGCAAGCGATACCTGTTTGCGACGCCATTGTCTCTCTGTGTGCCTATTACCAGATTAATCGCTGGCTACAAATGGACCATCGATAATCTATGTAATCGGCCTTCTTATTTCTTACAGTGTACTAAAAATTTACGTTAGCTGCTCGAAAGGAACAGTAAATGTGTCTCATTTTGTAAGTTGTAACCAACTTTTTGTTAAACCGTGTACAAGTTCAATATACTCACTTATTACATTAATACATTACATAGTCAAGGATCAATAATTTGTTTTATTAAGGCTTCAACTGTTCTTCGCTGCAAATAAAACTGAACAAAACAAATGAATACGAGTATTCTTTAATGTTTTGTTTTCGATGTGAGTATATAGTGGCTAAAGCTTTGTGGTCCTAACTCAATTACTTGCACATATTTATACTGAATTCTGCAAGTCATTCCTTTTTTCAGTTAATGTCATTAAATTAAAAATCGGTAAGAAGAATCACACAAATTATATCATCATAGCTTCCATCTTCTAAATCACCAATTCATATCAGAGTGTTTTTCAACACCATCAAAGACATCTTCATTTTTACCCATAGCAAACTCGCCATAACCATCGCCATCAGCATATCATCTTCACTATATTCATCATCATCAACATCATAACATCTATCTTTCAACATGTTTGTAGCACATTGTTTTACAACACCCCCGCCATCATCTTCGTCTTTTCCCATCGCAAACTCGTCATAGCCATCGCTATCAGCATATCATCTTCATTATCTTCAACTTCAACTTCATCATCATCAACATCATAACATCCATTTTCTAACAGTTTATGGCACAGTGTTATATAAAAAAAAGCTGTCAAGTACGTGTGGAACTCACGCTACGAGGGTTCCGTACCGTTACAACAATTAAAGTCGGTAGACATAGTTTGTGAAAATTTCAAGCTGCTACATGCTACGGTTCTAAAACCTAAATAGACAGCTTTTAAAAGGTTTTCCGTTTTTTGTGTCGGGACCCCCTTTAATTTTTACTTTTTGTGATTTTTGGATTTTTCCCTTTACTTGTGCTGTAGACCTTGCTTTTTGCCAAATTTCAAGATTCTAGGTCAACTGGAAGTACCCTATAGGTTTTGATGAGTGAGTTTGCGAATATCAAAATAGGTATAGGACCCCCTTTAATTTTTATTTTTTGTGATTTTCGGATTTTTTCCTTTACTTGTGCTGCGAGACCTTGCTTTTTGCCAAATTTCATGATTCTAGCTCAACGGAAAGTACCCTATAGGTTTTTGATGAGTGAGATTGCGAATATCAAAATAGGTATAAGACCTTTATTTTTTACTTTTTGTGATTTTCGGATTTTTCCCTTTATTTGTGCTGCAAGATCTTGCTTTTTGCCAAATTTCAAGATTCTAGGTCAACGGGAAGTACCCTATAGGTTTTGATGAGTGAGTTTGCGAATATCAAAATAGGTATAGGACCCCCTTTAATTTTTATTTTTTGTGATTTTCGGATTTTTTTCTTTACTTGTGCTGCGAGACCTTGCTTTTTGTCAAATTTCATGATTCTAGGTCAACGGAAAGTACCCTATAGGTTTTCGGCGAGTGAGATTACGAATATCAAAATAGGTATAAGACCCCCTTTATTTTTTACTTTTTGTGATTTTCGGATTTTTTTCTTTACTTGTGCTGCGAGACCTTGCTTTTTGTCAAATTTCATGATTCTAGGTCAACGGAAAGTACCCTATAGGTTTTTGGCGAGTGAGATTACGAATATCAAAATAGGTATAAGACCCCCTTTATTTTTTACTTTTTGTGATTTTCGGATTTTTCCCTTTACTTGTGCTGCAAGATCTTGCTTCTTGCCAAATTTTATGATTCTAGGTCAACGGGAAGTACCCTATAGGTTTTTGATGAAATGACAAAATAGCCGTATCTTTTGATTGCGTTGACCTAGAAGCTTAAATTCTTTACAACATTAAAGGACCGTAGACTTTAGTATTTCATATAAATTTCAACTTGATATCTCTATCCGTTCTTGAGAAAATGGGTCTTGAAAGACGGACACCCAGCCAGCCAGCCAGCCAACCAGCCAGCCAGCCAGCCAGCCTGTCAGCCAGTCAGCCTGACGGATAAACGAGTGATTCTATAAGGGTTCAGTTTTTTCTTATTGAGATACGGAACCCTAAAAACTGCTCAAAACTGCATCCTGCGTAGCCTATTTAGAAATATAGCGGCCTCCTACTTGCGCACTCCTAATAATTTGACATTTGGTAAGATCACAATCAACTCTTACAATACAACGGACTGGAATCAAGCCAAGTGCGGACATACCCTTACCGCATACTACTTATCTGTAATATATAGTAGTTCCAACACGTCTTGCTAAATAGGATAACTGGATAAGAGAAGCAATAAACATAATTTGGAAACATCCGGAACAACTTTTAGTGCTCCATAATTCCATGCTCACGACTCGGTATTCGCATTCAGGGTGATAATTTCGAACATTTACTCTAAAGTTTGCTGTCTGCTTCTCCTATTAAAAATATTTTCATAGTGAAATGGAATTTTCGAATTTATTAAAGTTATGGCCCACTAAGAAGATTTTAGTTTTAAAGAAGCAAGGGTATGGTTTCGTTTACATATAGAAAACCAATGTTATCCGAAATAAATATATGTGACTATATATAATATATATATATATTTATTTCGGATAACATTTTGAATGAACTAAATGATTGAAGCGTAAACCTAAGGTTGACAAATCCTATAGGAATTATCAACCTTAGATTTACGCTTCAATCATTTAGTTCATTCTTTTTATCGTATAGACTATAGTAGCCAGTTTATCGTACATTTTAATCGCGATGTTTTTTTAATCACACATGCTATGGTAACGAAACGCAGCAACCAGTGAATACGTAGTTGTCAAAATTTAACAGTGTGATGAAAAAAATATCGTGATTAAAATGTACGATAAACCGGCCATTAGTATATAAGCTTGAGTTAAATATTGAATAATAAACGAAATTTTCCAATAAAATGTATTTTTAACCGACTCCAAAAAAAGGAGGTTTCTCAATTCGACCGTATATATTTTTTATGTTTTATGTATGTTCGCGGATAACTTCGTCGTTTATGAACTGATTTTGAATTTTTTTTTTATTTGAAAGAATATACTTTCAGATTGGTCCCATAGAAATTTCATCAAAATCGGTTCAGTAGTTCGGCTGATTTTAATAAAAGTAAGTAACGGCGTGTGATTCTTTAAGGTAAATGTTACTTTTTTGACACTAAAAAGTAAAAAATGAAAAACTTTTTAACAAAAAAAAACCTCCTTCAAAAAGGCACTAAAAAGAGGAAAATAATGAAATTTTGAGGTCTGTGCCAATTAAAATATGAAGTCGGTTAAAAAGTATAGTATAGTGATTAATATCTTCTTTTTAACCAACTTCATATTTTAATTGACACAGACCTCAAAATTTCATTATTTTCCTCTTTTTAGTACCTTTTTGAAGGAGGTTTTTTTTTTGTTAAAAAGTTTTTTTTCCAGCATGGTTTCCTTGTTATTAATCCTTAATACGACTGTTGAATAGACACCACGCAACATATTATTGTTATTTCGTGACATTATATTTCCCTAAACGTTATATAACTACATAATATTATATACATATGTGAGAATTATTTATTTTCAGCTATAAAAATGAAACAGCATTTTCCGTGGCATGTTTTGTAATAAAAAAGCGCACACAGCACTCGTATAAAACGATGTCGTTGTAAATCCGTATTCACAATGACTTATTGTTACCTTATGTTTAAGTAAGTATACCTACAATTCGACAGACTTGTTTTGAAGCGTAAATTCTTATGCGAGTTCGGGTCGTTTAACGTTTGCGTTAAATATTTAACGCTAACAATATCATGGCAACGAAAAACAAATAATATTGTTACAAAACTGTTTTCTGCGTTGGCGGAATAAATATTTATTTACAATAATTAAAAATACAATAACAATAAATGCAACAACGAAAAGTCAATTCTAACAATAAAAAAAACTTAAACGGTAATTATTGACCTAAACGAGCCACTTAAATAACACTTAACAAATAACTATATATACAAGGATTATTTATTTGTAATTATTTATGTCACTGTATTTATATCAGATTTATTTCGCTGTTCAACACTGTCACAGTACAATCTACACTGACTGATTCCCGTTGACTGATCAATATTTATATCACTGATCCGCTTGATGGCACGACTCGCCACATACTGGTCGCCCTAACACTCGCCGTTTATATACCTGCCTGCGGTGTACGCTCAGCGCGTCCTCGTATTCTCTAGCGTTGTCTAGAATCTTCGATATCATTCCACGCTTTACTGCTGTGACCTTTCTTTCTCGTGGTTTCTATTGAAGGCAGTGGCGTAACTCTTGGGGTTTGCTACAATATATTATTTTGTTAATAACAATTAAATAATATTTTAGATGTAAATTTTGCGTAAGTTACACTTCTATAATGTGTAGTGTAAACAAGATACCTATATGTAGGAAGTTGAGACAAGACATGACCAGACAGAGACAGACGATCTACATAACGACGACGACAAGTGAAGTGATTAGACGACGTAAAAAAAGCGATCAGTTATAAAAGTGTTTTTTCTTGTATTATTTCATTAAATTATTTAAAATTGTTTTGCTGAGTGTTAATTTATTCTGACATCTACAGCGCTCTTCAAATTCAGAAGCGGGATCAGAAGATTTCTACAAAAATTCGACGAAAATATTGTGTCAAAAACTAGTGTTGCCGTCTAGACTTAAGACAAGATTTTCAAAGTCTTGTCTTGTCTTGAAATATCAAGAAAAGACTTCACTTAAGTCTTGTCTCGAAATATCAAGACTTCACTAAGTCTAAGTCTAGATTAAAAAAATTGTCTTGTCTAATATCAAGATTCTAGATTAACCGAGTGGTTTACTTTACCTACTGCTTAGTTTATCTAGATTCTTGAAAATTGTCTAGAGTTTTGGAAAGAGTCTTCATCTAGCTAAAGCAAGTCTTGTTTTGTCTTGAAAATTTCTAGACAAGACTTTTGCAAGTCTTGTCTTGAAAATCTAAACAAGACAAGAGTATAGAAAGTCTAGATCTAGACGGCAACACGAAGTTGAGGTTAGTTTATATATCAGTTTCAGACGCTAATGACCTCTGTTGTCGAGCGTTTATAATCCACAATTCAATTCTATATATCAGTTGTTAAACATAAAGCATTAATCAAAATACAGATTAACTGCGAAAGAATTACATACGGTTTTATTAACAATGAAAATAACAATCAATATGATTAGACTTCCTTACCGTAAATAAATTCACTATATTAGTGAATTAACATAATAATATCAGACGACACTATCGCCATGATATTTTTTTAGAAGGCTATATAAGAAAAATGTGAATGCCACCGTGGGGACTCGAACCCGAAACTCCCGATTACGCGTCAGGTAAGTTTCCAATTATACTCCACAGTGCCAACAGTAAGCATTCATAATTTCTGTGGAGTAATTGAAAAGTTGCCTGACGCGTAATCGTGAGTTTAGGGTTCCAGTCCCGACGGTGGCATTTACATTTTTCTTATATAGCCTTCTAAAGAAATATCATGGCGATAGTATCGTCTGATATTATTATGTTAATCTATACTAATACTAATAATATTATAAAGCTGAAGAGTTTGTTTGTTTGTTTGGTTGAACGGCGCTAATCTCAGGAACTACTGCTTCGAATTGAAAAATTATTTTTGTGTTGGATAGTCCATTTATCGAGGAAGGCTATAGGCTATATAATATCACGCTACGACCCATAGGAGCGGAGCATCAATGAAAAATGTTGCAAAAACGGGAAACATTATTTCTTTTGAGAGCTTCCGTTGCGTGCGCTGCGTAAACGGTTAACGTTACGCAAAAATCATGTATGACGGAATTGTTCCCGGAAGGTTTATATATATAGCGAACGAGCGAAGCGAGTGAGTAATGTAATTCCTAAACCACGCAACGGATTTTGATGCGGTTTTCACCATCAGTTAAATAATTTTTCACGGAAGGTTCATATATATAGTGAACGAGTGTGTAATATAATTATAATATTCAAGCGAACGAGCGAAGCGAATGAGTAGTGTATTTATAATATTCAAGCGAACGAGCGAAGCGAGTGAGTAGTGTATTGCACCCGGGCTTTCTTAGCGCCCGGGTGAAGCCGGACGGGGCCGCTAGTTCACTAATATAGTGAATTTATTAACGGTAAGGAAGTTTAATCATATTGATCGTTAATTTCATTAGAAAGCATTAACTTTGAGGCACGATAACAGTGCGTTATTGTGAGGCAGAGTTTTATACCAGAAGACATATTATTACAATTATTCACGTACATGACTTGTCGATACATTCAGCTGCCAGTAATATCTATAATGAACACATGTCCAAGCCAAACCTATGTTCACATATTTTATTTTCCCCTAACTAAGAATAATATAGGCTGTTCAACGTTCATGATAAGTCGAAGACATTTTTTTAAAGAAAAGTACCTTGTCAAAAACTGCAAGTTCCTTTTTTTGTACCACCTTTACAATAATTTTGATACATTTTATGTTATTAATATCTCAAAACTTCGATAATATTAAAGTAAAAGATATTTTTGAAGCGACGCTTTTTTACCCACGTTGCGCGCTTGGCCGCAGGGGAGACAACCGAGAAAAAACGTGATCGTTACCGTCATCCGTCACCGTACCGTTACTTCGCTGTGTCTGACAACTTTTCTTTTCTCTGTCTCTCTTTGTAAAATATTTACGTAGAAAAAGCTTCGCTTCTGTCAGGCGTCCTTCGGTTCCACCCGTTTTTATTTCTTGTTTTTGTGTAGCGGAAAAATGCGATTTTTGACCAAATTCAAAGTTCCTCTGATATTTTTTAAATTGATGACATTAATAGAAAAACAACTAAGGTGAGGTTTTATGAAACCACGGTGCAAATGAAACATTTTTGCCATAACCCTAAACGCTTTTAACCCGAAGTCGCCGAAAGTATATAATTTTGTTTACGTGGAAAAAGCACACCCTGCTACGTTTGATTGCATGATAAAAAAATAAATAAAGACAATATAAAAAAAAATTGAAAAAATATATAAATACATATCACGTGAAATATGGAATAATTAGTTGTAAAATTAACGAAAACAGTAACGATGTCAACAGGAATCGAACCAGCAACTTTTTGCGTATACGAAGCAAGCGTTCTGTATCCTCTGAGCTATATTATAGCCACTTGATGTGCGGCTGTTTGTATGCTATATCTAGTTGTTATACAGGATCAGTGTTGGACGTGACGTGACGATAGACATGCGTAACCGAACGAAAAAAAGAGTGAACCAAAAAAGTTTCACTTTAAAAATGCCAGCTGATTCCCATGAGCATTCGCGCATTTTTTTACCACATTTTTAACTTCCCATTGGAAGTTGTAGGTAATGGGTCCGATTTTCCGAATGAAAAATTTGAACATATCTGCACGTTTTGAAGCCCCTAGAGTCCAAAACTACTGTTTTTTGAGAGATGTCTCTCTGTGTGTGTACGTACGTACGTTCGTTCGTTCGCACGTCGGTGAACTTTTTTTCGGCTCGCATATCTCAAGAACAAATAATGATATCAAGTCCGGACCAATTTCATTCGACGCATAATTACATAATGAACACCTAATTAGGTTTGCAGGAAATTTCAATTAGCAGTTTTTTGTTTATAACAAAAAAACGACTGTAAATTATTGTAAAATATTTCTCGTCTCGAATATCTCGAGAACAAAGAATGATATCGACTCCGGACCAATTTCATTCGACGTATATTTGCATAATGAACACCTGTTAAGGTTTGCAAAAAATTTGAATTGGCGGTTTTTTTATAACAAAAAAACTACTGTAAAATGGTTGTAAAATGTTAACTTGTATTTCAAATAGATTCTCTTCGGTAGACTGGTCTCTAATCTCTAAGGGCACCAAATGGGAAGTTAGCAGTGTAGTTTTGCCCACACACCAAACCTATTTTTATTTTGAAATTATGAATGTTTAAAGTTTCTCAGTAATTAAATAAACAAAAAAAACGTATTACTCACACATTAATGAAACATTTCATTTATTATATTTCTAAACACTGTCAGTTCAAAAAAGCCATTTGATGTAGATTTTATGGACGGCCTGTATGTTTTATATTGTACAAGGGTTTATTAAATATTAATACATGAACGTTATGGGTTTCGTAGCAGACATTTCATATTTCTGTATTGAATTATTAAAAATTCTAGATATATGAAATACTTCAACTTTGTATTTTTATTGTTAACCATTAATTATTTAGACGTCTTATGAAACGTCTTAAAAGTAGACAACCCAAAAAATAACTTGTTGTTGTTTTTATTTGTTTTGTTCAAACATCATTCAAAAATTATTACAAATACTTAATAAAACCTTCCCATATAGTTTTTTCTAAGAATCGACATTATAAACGGGTTATAAATTTTTTGAATTTTTTTTATAATCTATACTGAAATAGTATAGAGTAATAAATCATTTTGGTTCCAGGTAAAGACTTAGTATGTAACCAATAAACTTTACACAGGGCTTGAGAATAGCCGAGAGTGTAGCGGCGCTGTTGTTTACATGGCGTTGCTATGGTTCCTCTATTACAAGTCCCCAGTTCTCGGGTTCTAGCCCGAGAGCTGGTAAAAGTGTCAATTGGATTTTCAATTTAATATTAAAAAAAAAAATAAAAATAATGAATTGAAAATATGAATCGGTGCTAGGCCCAAATAACCTTAGCTGTTGGTGGTCTTTAAAACACAATTACAATAAACTTTACAGCTCAGTCAATGAATGATCTAAAGAGGGGTCTAGCCGGAAAGTCAAAAAGCGCAAAAACCGACTTCGTGACTTTGTTTGGACTGGTTAGTAAAAAAACATATTAAAAGTTCTTGACCCTCGGGTGGGTGCAAGAGGGGGCGGGGAGGCATTTCACGACACGCGGATATGCCGTGTGTAAAAAGTGAAACAAAAGAGAAACCTGTGTCGAAAAAGGACTCGACTGTTTACGCACGGTCCTTAACCATGCAAAAACACCATTTTGAAGGTTTGTGAAATTGTGTTATAAAAAATAACATTTAATAAAAATCGGTGATATAATTTTTTCTGTGACGATTTATTTTATTTGTTACTAAAATTTAAAAACAGTTTTTTAATCCTATTACCTTAACGAACTATTAAATTGGAAGCTTACCTTAAATGTTCAAACAGCTGAACGAATTCAACCAATTTTTTTTGTATTCCTGCAACAAAATTAAATTTAATTAGTCTGTGTTTACAAATTTAAGAGCAAAACGTTAAATTCTCGGTTTTGCATTTAATTTTTTTGTAAGCAGTGTGAATTTTTTTTAATATCATTTATTTACGTTTTGAATTTAGTAAATAGGTATACGTAAGTATCTATATTGTTATAGCATTATGCAAATGAACTATTCTTAAATAAACAGATAGTCAAACGTGATCGGGGGGAATGGAGTTCATGGTTCTTACTCATACTTGACGAGACCTATTCAGAGACACCCCACATGGCTATAAGCCTATATTCGAAAATTAAAATTTTTTACTCCTTTTTCGATGCCTAGAAGTACCCTAAATTAAAAATTACATTTGTCTGGATTTGGGCTATCAACTTATAATCAATGGGACACCAATTGACATAATAATAATAATAATAATAGAATTTTATTTGCAGCGACCAACCGGTATACAAAACGTCAAAATACAGAATTCTTTACAATAGATCATTGAAATGATATGGAACTTTAGAAATTAAGTATATTTTTAATTCATTTTTGAATTTTTTTGTGTTCTTTATCTTTTTCAAATTTTCATGTAACTTTAGGTACATTTTATGACCAGTGTACACAGAACTTTTTTCAAAAAATGTTGTTTTGTGTTTAATTGAAAATTCATTTTTTCTGGTGTGATAATGTTTGCTAACATTTTGATCAAAATAATCTAATCTGTGCATATGGCTTAATAACTCATATGCATATATTGCAAAGAATGTTAATATTTTTTTCTCACGAAAAATGTCTCTACATGTTTGTGTGTACTCCATATTGAAAATTGTTCTAATTATTCGTTTTTGCAATATAAAGATTCTATTACAATCAGGAGAGCGTCCCCAAATTGTGATACCATATTTAATTATTGAAAATACAAACGCATAATATACACAGATTAGACTATTTTGATCAAAATAATTTTTTAACAGCTTCAACTGATAATGACACGTATTTAATTTTTTACAAATAGCGTTAACATGTTCGTACCATTTTAAGTTTTCATCAAATTTGATGCCCAAAAATTGTATTAGGTTTGTTTTTTGAACAGATGTTATGTAATTTATGTCTGCATTGGGTGTTGTTTTAATCTTGAAATTTATGTACTTTGTTTTCTCTAAATTTATAATAAGTTGATTTTTAAAACACCAACCAGACAACTGTTCAATGACACTATTAGCTTTTTCCTGAGCTTCATAATAAGATGAGGCTGCTATTAATACCGTGATATCATCAGCGTACATAATGAGTTTACCTGAATTTATATGCTCGCTTAAATCGTTTGTGTAACAAATGATAAACAGTGGTCCTAGGTTACTTCCCTGAGGAACACCCACTGTTACGTGACATGTTTCTGAGTTAGATTCATTAATACTGACAAACATTGAACGATTAGCTAAGTAGCTTTGTATTATAGAATTTGGTATTCCTCTAATTCCCATTCCGTTTAATTTTTTTAAAAGATGCGTATGATTCACAGTATCAAAAGCAGCGCTTAAATCAAAAAACAAAATAATATTATATGCATGTCAATTCCATTATTATTTAGGCTGTGACAGACGGACGGACAGACAGAAAGGCAGACAGAATAGTGAGAACAATAAGGTTTCGTTTGAACCCTATGGGTATGGAACCTTTAAAACAACCTAAGAGATTAATCTACGTCTAGTTTTGTTTATAAAAAATTAGTACATTTACTCAAAACATATTTTCTTTTAATCCAAATGAAAATATTAAGTAATGTAATGTGTGTAGGTTATTTTATAAAATTCTGAGATATACTAATTAATAAGAATCATCACAATAATATTATAACTTATATCACAACACTGTAGGTACTATACGGGGTAGGGGCGGATTCAGAAAAATATTCCGGGGGGGGGGGGTTCAAAATATTTATGTACAAGTACATTATATTGATACTGTTTTTAAACAAAATAGAGCTCGTATAACGTATTAGATTTTGTTATTATCTACATATTCATGCAAACAATCCGTTTTACTTTTTTGGTCTAATAACATAACATTATAACAATAACATAATAACTAACATAAAGGCCAACGCCCAACGCCGCTAAGATATGAATCGAATATCCTTTTCTATGCATTCTATGCGTTGCCAAAAATTTCGGGGGGGGGGGGTGAACCCCCTAAACACCCCCCCTCTGAATCCGCCGCTGATACGGGGTGTTTAAATAGCGTATATTCTCGGCCGATATTTTGATTTTTGGTGAAGATAGAAAAAAAGTTTAAATACAAAAGTTGTATGAATTTTAATAATGTATAACCTAAAAATTTTCTTATTTATACAGTGTGTTCCAGAGAAAAGTGATGTCTAAAATTTTGTTATTTTAATTGGAACACCCTGTATATTACTCAATTTTTTAATTGTATTGATAAGTATACATATTTTTTATACACCATTATCTACACCTAAACCTAACAGTTTATTAGATAGTTTTTGTCGTTTTGTCTAAAAAATTATTTTCAGGGTTGACAAAAAAAGTTATGAATAAAAGATATGTAAACCTAGCAATACAATCCAAAAATCCAATAATATACAGGATGTTTCACTTAAAATAACAAAGTTGTACACAACACCACTTTTCTGGAACACACTGTATAAACAACATAACACTGTATAAACACCATTAAAATTCATACAACTTTTGTATTTAAATTTTTTTTCTATTTTCACCCAAAATCAATATATCGGCCGAGAACGCACTATTTGAACTTTCTGTAACATAATGACGTAATGTAACAATGTTATGTTTACTTAACGTTTTGTATCTAATATCACATCAATATTTTTTCCAATGCTGATTTGTTGTTATCTCCAACTAGTGATGCGCGATACGTGATGTTTTAGTCGATTGTCTCGATTGTTCAAACATCTCCAGGGCCGGATTAACAATGTCGAGGCCCTTAGCCAATGCAATTATCGGGGCCCCTTTTCAGCCGTTTGAAGATGATCAAGCATTTCAAAACTTTTGTTTATTATACTGTATTTCGACGCATGTTGTCGGTTGATGAAATACTTCATACTTACAGAACAGAACCATCTAGTATCGAGTAGTAGAACTAATAATATGGATGCGTTACGTAGCATATTGTATGAATCATACAATACGCTACGTAACGCATCCATATTATTATATTCTTCAACTGACAGTATGCGTCGAAAAAAAGCAATAATACCTATTGTCATTGAGGATACAAATTTTCCAATTAAATTTTCACTCTATGAAACATTTTCAATTTCTTTTGTGCGTGCGCGGGGCCCCTAGGCAGTTGCCTACTCTGCCTAATGGTTAATCCGGCCCTGAACATCTCGATAACTCTCGATGGTTGTCACTTGGTCTCGATTGTTGTTGTTTCATAGTTCACCGAGACTGAGTCGCATAGTACTGAATCGTACACTGTCGAGAGCTACATAATATTATACAATCGTTCATCACTCAACAACTGTGGTCGAGTCGATGGTCGATTGTACAGTAATCGCGTAATACGAATTCAATAGTGAAGAGATCACAGAGTACCGAGTTACCGACTGAACAGTGAATAATCAACGAGTCGCGTGAACGTCAGTCGACTAGCATATAACATTGAATCGCGATTATATTATGTATTCTCATTCACCGTTTTGGCTATAATCTATGTGGCAAATAATCGACTTGAACAATCGAAGTAAAATCAAATTCCGAGTCGATTGTGGACTCGATTGTTATTATGAACGATTGCAATTGTTTCGATTGTAAAAACATCTCGTATTCGCCCATCACTATCTCCAACAATGTTTTCACTGTTAGCGACACGTTAATTCCGACCCTGAGTTTCCATAATAACAATAAAAGAACAAAACAACCGAACAACAATTCATTTCCTGTACGCATTTAACACGCATATAACACCTCCGCTTTCGTTATTGTCTTAAACACGTTTTTTTTTGTTCGAAAAGAAAGACAGAGAGAGAGGTGGAAGTCTTTAAAGTCGTAACAATTTCATTGTCGAGTCATTTGCACAGTGGATATCATTACATCAAAACATCTGAAAGACGGAAACAGAAGAATGTGTGTGTGTAATAATGTAAAGTTGTGTGTCTCTTTCTAATTTCATGTCAAGTGGCACGACAGAATGACGTTAAGGCGACGGCCGAAGAAGCCCGATCGATTAAATAATGCTTCCACATTTTATATAACATACAGGGGAAACGAAACGTATTAAGGCCGCTCGAACTGGTCAAGATTTCTTGTTTTTTTTTATTTTAGGTATGTCTGTTACCACGATTTAAATTTATTGATATGCATTATAGTAGCAGAACCGCTAATCACGTAGCGTGAACGTAACATAACATAGTGGCAACGTAACACCACGTTGCGGCAACGTAACATCACGTGGCGGCAAAGTAACATCACGTAGCAGCCATGTAACATCACGTAGCGGTAACGTAACATCACGTAGCGGCAACGTAACATCACGTTGCGGCAACGTTAGATCATGTATCGGAAACATTTAGATTAGATCGTAGATTAGTATGAATGCTCGACAGCTGAGGTCATTAGCGTGTACAGCGGAAACGTTACATCACGTTGCCGCAATATATCACATTACACAGAGGCCAAGTTACACCGTGTAGACCGTAGTAAAAAAGGTATATTAGGGCAGGTAATGGCAACGCTATGTCAGATACCACCGTAACATTTTACATTAACATTACGTTAAGTACCGGAGTACCGATATAAAAATTTTCAATTATTTTTTTCGTAGTTTCCAATTATTATCCAATGTCATTTTTACAACTGATAATTTTACACTTTAAAAAACGTGTTGCCTTAAGATATCCACTCGTTTTTTAATGAATATTTCTTATATTAGGTAGGTACCTATATTGAATGAAAAATTTAGAGAAAGCAATTTTCAATCTTTAAGTGGTGCAGAAAATGAGAAAATGATCTGCACTTCACAAAGTATTATTATTACTGTAGGTATACAAGGTGTACGAAGATATAAAAAAATCAATATCTTTCTTAAAATAAATTAGTTTAATCACACTTTGAGACATAATATAATTTTGGAAGTGAAACTTCTTTAGACGCGGTAGATAGGAGTGGATCTGATCGAACAGTGTAACAAAAAACGTAACGAAATAGTGCTAGTAATGCGCGATACACGATATTTTAGTCGATTGTCTCGATTGTTCAAACATCTCGATGACTCTCGATGGTTGTCACTTGGACTCGGTTGTTGTTGTTTCATAGTTCACTGAGACTGAATCGTACAGTACTGCATACCCGATACGAATTCAATAGTGAATACCAACTGAACAGTGAACAATTAACAAGTCGCGTGAACGTCAGTCGACTAGCATATAACCTTGAATCGCGATTATATGTATTCTCATTCGCTGCTATTGCTATAACCTATGTGGCAAATAATCGACTTGAACAATCGAACATTTCGGTTGTAAAATCAAACTGGGAACCGATTGTGGACTCGATTGTTATTATGAACGATTGCAATTATTTCGATTGTAAAAACATCTCGCATTCGCCCATCACTAAATAGGGCTACAAGTAAGGAGAAAGTAATACAATCGTCTTACCAGTACAGAGAGGTTCGCTACTGATGTACTATTTATAAACAAAATAATTTCTTTGACAAAAACTTCAACAAATATATTTTGTGATTTGTACAATTAATTTTTTTATTTGTACAAAATATTGAACTCAATATGCTATACTTTTATTAAAATTAAAACAATTTATTTAATTTATTCTTTATAATAAATTCTATCGTCGTACATAATTTCTTACCTAATTGGTTTTATTTTGCTGATTCTCACACTGTTGAGAGAAATACAAGTATATTTTCTAAGGTTTCTAAAAAACAAAACAATAGTCCAAGCTCTAACCGTACACGGTACAAAAGTCTACTGGACTATTATAATATATGTATATTATTGAATTTAACAGATAATATGATGAAATAGGTACCTACATCAAATTGGTGACAGACTAATTCAATTGTTTTACCATTTTGTTGTTGTCAGTACCTCGAATACGGCTGAACACTACTTGCTGAAATTTATACAAATGTGGAGCAATCAGACACAACCAGATAAATCCACATTTTATGAAAAATGAATTAGGTATGATTTCTTACTATTTGGGGTCAGCTAAATCCAAGGCGTTGTCAGAATTAAGCTAAAATGGATAGGTAAATCCCATTGAAAATTGGTCTCAAAATGTTGGCAATCAAGCAAAAGCAGATAAATCCAAAAAATATATATTTCATTCCTGTTTTTTTATGTTTAGAATTATTTTTCCCTGTTTTTAGAATAAGTACTTATGTTTTTTGTAATTTTTTCAAATATATTTTTTGGTTATTTAAGTGTCAATATTTTTTTTAACCAATACATTCGAGCGGTAAGTAGGCAGTATTAAAACTTTTTTTTCTTATATTTCAAGCAAAAGCAGATATATCCATTTCACTTAAGCAAAACTATATAAATCCATTTTGTTTTTTTTTTATAACTCATTATGTATATGTTGAAAAAAAACGAAGAAAAAGCGTTTATGTCTAACAACTAAGCTCCATAGAATGTATTTGTTGTTTTTTGGGTAAATGTCGCAGTACTCGAGATAATCGTTTTTCTTTTGTCAAACAAAGTGAAAAATTCTTTCGGGCTGATGAACCGTGGTCAACTAGAGTTTTTCCAAACGTTTCGTCTCTAACTGTGAGATACATCTTCAGTGGCACAGTTATTATGTAATCGTTTTTTGTTATAATAACTCGAAATCAACTAAAATGGATTTATCTGGTTTTGTCTGATTGCTCCACAAATTATAGATAAGTAGATATCAATTACATATTTGCAATTATCATTGTCTGCCTTGAATTTTTTTTGCGTCCCATAATATTCGGATGCGATGATGTACAGTACGCATTAAAATTAAAATGAAAGACTTCGCAGCCATTAGATAGTAGTTTTATTTATAGATATAGATATTGTGGATTATAGACGCTCGACAACAGAGGTCATAAGCGTTTTATAGTTCTTTGTAGAGAACTCGTATCCACAGTCCACACATAATGTGAAAAAGTGCTCTTATCCAGAGGCGGACAAAACACCAAACCTAAGTGCTTGAAGCACTTTCGTTTTCAAAAATGTTTAAAAGCATAAAGCACTCACTAAAGCGCTTAATAAAGTTAAGCGTCAAGCATTTTAACTTCCTAAATTACAGCACAAAAGTCTAAAGTTCAAAATATACCTACATTTTGTACCTATATCAAAATAAAATAAGGATAAAGGAAATATGTTTTATTGAATGTTTTATTAAAAAATCATAATATGAAGCATTAAAAAAGCTTATTAAGAATTTAAAATGCTCGTTAAGCATTCCTATAATGCTTTAGTGCTTATTAAGTAGCATCAAGCATCGAGCAGATGTTTTACAAAGTGCTTAAAGCATTATTGTAAGCACTAAGATCTCAGCACTGCCCAACTTTGCAGTGAGACTAATTTTCAATCAGAAAACTAAAACTACTTGGTAGATGATACGCAGGTACCTAATCCCTCAGTACAAAATTTAATTAGGGATTATCACAGCTTTTGTTAATCTTATCTTAAAATATATAATATGACATTGACGCTACATGACTACATTTTTATTTCAGATTATCAGATAATTCAACCACATATATATATGTTTATTATACAATAACCTTTTCATGTTATATTTAGTGATCTGAAGATGTAAACCATGATTTACGAAAGCGGCTTATCACCATCATGTAAATAAATAAATGATTTTATTATACAAGATTTTGGGAACGGTTTTATTAATTATTTCAACAAAATTTGTTTCACTCAAAAATATAACTTGAACGCATTGTAATAGTTTATTTAAAGGTTCTTTAATAACTTAATAATTTTATAAATTTATACATTTTAATTGTATTTAATAATTGTATAAATTATAATTACAATGTTAGGTACACATATCAACTGACATAGTAACGTCTTGCGATACACTACATACTTCCCTTATGACCAAATTCTATTACTATTATATATCAATAGAATTGCTTACCTCGCGTTGTCGAACTAGAACAGTTTTAAGTAATTGTTTATTAATTATGTTCTGACTTTGCATATCTAAGCATTTCTAATGACACCGTTACTACCTAACCAGATTACGTAAATCTAGATACATTTGTACAATATAAGTACATATTTACATACTACAGCATTTAATCCGGTCCTGTGCTGTAGTAAACATGTTCGAACATTTAATCCATATAAGAAAGAAAAAACGTTGTAGACTTCTGATACAAATTATACATTCCCAGTAACGAACTCGCGACCTAAAAAAAAGAGAATAAGATGAGAGAAAGTTAGTAACAACCGTAGTTCAGAACCGAGGTGTTAATTTAACAAAACACCTACTACCCGATACCTTCCTACCTCGCCATAACCTACTCTTTCCACACGCCACCCGCCTTGCCCGCCCTTACCTTATTAGTGAAAAGTGTCACGTGTGACACGCGCTGATTTTCATTTCGTAGAGAAACCCCGACGGAGAAAGTTTTTTTTTCGCGTTTGCTCCTATCCGACTATTGTGGATCCTCCATCTTCTTCTGTCGCCTTCTAAAAGGTCGTGGTTCAACTGTAGCCGACCCGAGCTAAACCGTTAATCAATCTGAATTAGTTGAAGTTTTAAAGGTTGTATTCAGTACCGAAACTATAGCTACAGGCCCGTGTCTAGGGGCGCCAAATCCGTCAATAGATATTGTAAATTAAAATTGAAAAACCGACCAAGTGCGTGTCAGACTCGCGCATCGAGGGTTCCGTACAATAATAAAAATAAGAAGTTAGGTAGGGGTAAAAAATTAACAGATTTGTTTTTAAAAAGTTTTTTTACTTATATTTTATTTTGTTCTTTTTAGTGTTTCAAATTTAATTAAATTATATTTTTAAAATAGCAAAAATATTATTGTTTGCAGCATAATATATTGGTCAGGGCCAGATTTACCCTATGTGCCGCCCTGGGGCGCCGTGAAAAATGCCGCCCCACACTAAACTTTTTTTCACAATTTTGTAAATAAAACTGCAGTGTTCATAATTTTGCACACATTCTTAATAATGAGAAAAAGTATTTTATTTATTTTAAATTATGAATATTTCCACATTCCAAATTTTGCCGCCCCTGAAAATTTGCCGCCCTGGGCACTAGCCCGCACTAGCCCCTAGTGTAAATCCAGCGCTGATATTGGTGAATAATTATTCTATAAGCCATCCGGATCATATAGTGTTTCGACTACCCCGCGGGAACTTCTTTCTTTGTCGGGATAAAAAGTATCCTATATGTTGACCCAAGGCATAATTTACCAACATACCAAGTTTCATTCAAATCCGTAGAGTAGTTTCCGCGTGATGCGTGTACAGACGGACAATTATAAGAATTGTAAAAATTGCTGTTTTGGCCTCCATATCGAAAAAAATGTCCACTGCGATTATAATTTTGAAAAAATATTTCATTTACAGACACGGGCCCCGATTAAATGTATAAGATTACAATTTCCAGACAACACAATCTATGATATTTTGGAACAGATCGGATCGACTGTCATGTAGTCTCGGTCTAACCCAAACCCCTTGATTCAGGTTTACCCGGCACGTTAAGTGTTCTTCACTGACTCTACGACCTTTCAAACTGATGCTTGATATTATTTATAATTGAGTAATTGGACGTTTAAAAATGGACTTGAAAAAAATCATATTTCTCAATTCCAATAACGAAATTTACCTTACAATTTTTTTTAATTCAGCTCCTTTGTTATACCGGGTGCTGATTTGATTTGCGGGTAATAGGGATTTTACATGTAAAATCATGTTTATGAATTTTCCTGCTTCCCTATATATTTTGGTGAAAAATACATGTGTGTAGGGGAACCGGGAATATAGTTAAAAAATTCACAGATTTCGCAATCCTTGCAACCATCGAGGACATTGGAAATGATAGCAGCATATATGAAACATAATTAACTGTTTATTATACACACAATATTTATCAATGCACTGTTTAGTTTTGTCAGGAATAACCCTATTATTCTTCTGTTATATACGCGTTCACTTTTGCTTGATTACTTAACTTTTAAATGGATTTTTCTACAGTATTTATTAACATTTGCTCAAAAATAACACCGCAGATCGTCGCAAATACCTCTCAATTAACTAGACATGATATAAAACACATTTCGAAAAAATTGCACTTGTTCAATTTTGCATGATTGCTCCTCACTTGATCGCGACACCGTTGTCTTTTGGCCTTGAACGAAAACTCGTAACTCTGCCCCCATATACGAACATAAACATTTCCAATGTTAAAAACAAATAGATAGATAGATAGATATTTATTTGTTTGAGCACCACAGCTACGTGGCATAACATCGTCAAATAAAAACAAGTTTAAGACATTACATAAACGAAAAATCTTCCACTTTATAAAGACCAGCCTCAGTCAACCGTCTTCTCACAAGATTTCTGAACTGACTTAGAGGAAGGTTTTGAACAGCTGTGGGCAGTTTATTAAATAAAGTAATGGACATGCAGACAAAACTGCTGTGTGTTTTTTGTAATCTATGAGGTGGTAATCTAAGATTATCTTTGTATCTTACATTATAAGAGTGGACGTTAGAGCTACAGCTAAAGTTCAACATATTCTGTTTGACATACAATAATGCGTGAAAAATAAACAATGATGGCAGAGTTAGTATTTTGTAATTAATAAAAATTGGTTTACAATGCTCTTTAGCTGAGACTCTAGCCATAGCCCTAACGGCTCTCTTTTGAAGTACAAAGACTCTGTTCGAATTAGTAGAGTTTCCCCATAGCAATACACCGTACCTAATTAAACACTCAAATAACCCGAAATATACTGTTCGTGCAGCATCAATGGATACAACATCCGAAACCCTTCTTATAGCATAAATGGCTGAATTAAGTTTTTGACAAAGTTGGGATATATGCGCTTTCCATCTAAGAGATTGATCTAGATATATTCCCAAGAATTTAACATTGGTGATGTTATCATTACTTAAGTGATCAAAAATCATTATTTCTGTTTTATTAACATTTAAAGTAAGTTTATTAGCTGAAAACCAATCAGTAGCCTTCGACAGTGCCTCACGCGACATTCCAGGTCCAGAGTCATCACGCTTAGAAAGGAAAGTCGTATCGTCTGCATACAAAATTGTAGAAAATGGCTTCATATTATCTGCTAAATCATTTATGTAAATAATAAAAAACACCGGACCTAACACGGAACCTTGGGGCACCCCATGCTGAATGATTTGAAATGAAGATGAAGAATTACGGGTAAGTACTTTTTGTTTCCTGTTAGTTAGATACGACTCGCACAGTCTAAGCGCCATGCCTCTGACTCCATAATGTTCTAATTTACTTAGAAGAATGTCGTGTGAGACACAATCGAAGGCCTTCGATAGGTCACAGAATGTTGCATCCATTGACGCACCTTCCTCAAACGCATTAAGTAAATTTTCAACCATTGTCGCAACGGCATTAATCGTCGACTTACTCTCCCTGAAACCAAATTGCGAATTCGAAAACAAGTCACATGAATTAAAGTAATGTAATAAACGTTTCTTGATAAGCAGTTCAAAAACCTTAGAAAAGACAGGCAGAATCGAGACCGGCCTGTAGTTACTTATATCATTAATGTCGCCTTTTTTGAATAAAGGAACAACCTTGGCAACTTTTAGTGCATCCGGGAAAATACCTGTGTCAATACAGAGGTTAAAAATGTAGGCTAGGTTTTCTGATATTATCTCTTTTGAATATTTAATTATATCTGCATTCAGATCATAAATATCTAGCGATTTTTTTTGCTTTAGGCTGTTAATTGTTGAAATTATCTCAGATTTATCCGTAGGTGAGAAAAAACAAGACTTTATAGGTGATTTACGTTTGCACAAAAAATTGCCAAAGTTTTTCCCTGTTACAGAGAGATTTTTAAGTAAGTTATCCGCTATAGATATAAAATATTGATTAAATTTATCAGCTCCGATACTATCATTTATGTGGACTTTTTTATTAAAATTACATTCTTTGTTAATTAAGTTCCAAACTGTTTTACTTATATTTTTAGAGTTATAAATGATATCGGAATTTACGTCTCTCTTTGCAAACTTTATACTATTTTTATATAACTTCCTATAATTTCTGTACATATCATGTATATATTTGTCATTACTCTGATTTTTTATAATGTTAAGTGTACATAAAATATCTCTCATGCTTATTAAATTATTTGTTATCCATTTGTCATTTCGATTACTGTTATTTTTTACTTGCGATATATTAACAGTAGTCTCCGGAAAGGCCATATTAAAGTTAAAAATAAAATTATCTAAAAATAAATTAAAAGCGTCATTTGCATCAGTACAAGAGTATAAAATATTGTCTATGTTAGAGCGTTCAAGAATATGCAAAAAATAATTTATATTAAAAATATTATTTAATTTTCGTGATTTTCTCATTTCCTTTTGATGTGTCGTTAATTTACTGCAACCCAAATTATAATTTAGTTTTATTTTAATACCAAGGTGATCTGATAAACTTGGGTTTATAACTTGCACTTCTGTTACCCTACTCTGTTTAATACAAAATGTGTTCATAATTAAAAACTCTACCTGACACGTATGTTTGCAAATTACCAATATGCAGCTTTTAATTACAAAATAATTATTAAGGAGCTGTGATTAAGTTTAAATTAAAAATATTTTATCCGAATAGCCATGACTTAAACCAAATCATGGCTACTTTTTCGGATTACAATACATTTAATTTAATAAATCAAATATTTTGTCCACTATCCTGCGATTTTTCTTAATTTTATTGTAATCACGATATATGGACACGATTTCTAATATTAATTACTTACAGTTCCTTAACAATTATTTTGTAATTTAAAGCTGCATATTGGTAATTTTCAAACATACGTGTCAGGTAGAGTTTTTAATTATGAACAAATTTTGTATTTGTTTTTTTTTTTAACCAAAATATATAGGGAAGCAGGAAAATTCATAAACATGATTTTACATGTAAAATCCCTATTACCCGCAAATCAAATCAGCACCCGGTATACAGTATGCTTCAGGAAATCGAAAAAATGACGTGAAGAAAAACTACGTCATTTTTTTGTTTTCCTAAAACGGACTATATTGTCACAATTTTTGACAAATATTGACAATATTACTTTTTTTAAATCAAGAAAATCGATGCAGTAAATACTAAGAAATAAATAGACTATAAAATTCCTTCACGTTCTCAATATTTAGATATCTTTTCTGATACGAGTCTTAAGTAATGCTTAATGATGTACCGAAACATGTTAAGATTGGAAATATTCGTTTAGAATCGATCGTTTTTCATTTTAGCATTCAACTCACTGTTTAAGAGTATATTTTTCAATCAGTGACAGCAGTCTGAATGTAAGCCTTGGCCTGTCATCGCGAATAACGGAAATGCATCGTCTTCCATCTTTCCTCCATCCAACTCCTTCCACCGCTCCTACTACGCCTCCCACCATCTCGATTGCTATTCCCCCCACCCCACACTATGTAGAGTCCGTTGACGCAAACCATCTTGATGAATTATTATGGATTGCTGAGAATATGTCTTGGGAATTACATAATTTTGTGAATTATGTCACGATATTATATACTCAGAATATAGCTAAAAATATGGATATTGAAGGAAAAGAAGAATTATACAGAGTGCCCATAACACTGCAACCGATGTCATCAGTAATCAGTATACACTGTGTCGCTTAACATTTGAGACACAGTGACATCAAACTTCAAAAATTTTGGGTCTTCTGTATATTTTAGAGCAAAACGATAAAGAAATATTTTTTTCAGGATTTTAAATTTCATAACTGTTTTCTTTCAAAACAAAACAAAAAACTTTTGAAGAGACATTTTTTTCGAAGGAAGATTATGAAACCTGAAATCGAGGTGTTTTTTTTTCACCTTTCACATAAAATTAATTAAGGTGGATAAGTTATAAAGGACTGTGTGGAGGACAGGGTGGTCCAGTGGTTAGCGTCGCGGCCTCTGGATTAGACTGTCGTGGGTTCGAATCCCGCCTCCGCTCATGGATGTTTTGCGATGTCATTTAGTTTTAAGTGTGTTGTTATTTAATGTAATCAAGACGCTAATGACCTAAGTTGTCGACGTGTCTATAATTTACAATAAATAAATAAATATAAAGGACTGTGAAGCTTATGTTTCCATGCCAAAGTAGCCAACTTAGGCAGTTGACATTTATTGGCAGCAAAACAAACGTATTTTTGACTAAACCGGCAAGTTCAAGATTATACTCATTATTTCTCAAAATTATGTATTAACAATTCTAATCTGAAAACATGGCAGCTTGAGAGATGCTAATTAATAATATTATATCGTGTATCGTGTATCGTGTATCGTGTATCGTGTGTCGTGTGTCGTGTACCGTGTATCTTGTACCGTGTATCGTATTATGTCATATATAATATCGATCATATCATATTATTAGATAAAGATACGTCGGGCCAACATTATCAACACTAAATTGCATCAGGACTTATCAAAATAGCATTTTCAAGATGCAAAAATATAAATCTTCTTTCAGCTTTCACTCATAAGCAGTGAGAACTGTGTCAGACATGGCAAAATAGAATATTAACAATTTTGTAGTAGGTATATAAAATTTCCCTTAAAAAAGTTCACGAAAAAATACGATTTCTTGTTGTAGGCCTATATTGTATAACATAACGTGTCGTGATATGCAGCGCACAGATACCCAAGCTACCAGAAAATAGCCATAATGGATTAAAAATGCTCGTTAAATGGATTACATACTGCATTTTAATGTAGGCATGCATCAAGTTTAGCCCTCCTAGGCGTATTGATATTTATAAAATTGAACCCAGCCGATTGTCAAACCGATCGATAAAGCCAATATCATTATTATTATTATTTGTTTTTGTTATGTATGAATGCCAAAGATAATGTACATATTATAATGATTTCTTAATTTTCTTCAATAATTAGGTATTTAAATTTAAAAAAATTATTAATTTTTTAATTTTTTCTAATAATTTAACATAAATAATATTGAAAAACGAAAAGAAAATTTTTTTAAAGCCATAGATAAATTACTAAAAATTAATTAAAATGTATAAAAATTTAAAAAATATCACGTGACTTCAAAACGCGCCAGGAATGTTTGTGACGTCGTTATGTTAAAATTTGTGTGCATTTGTTGGTATTTGTGTATATTATGTATTACACATACTATCAAAAATAATAAATTTTTAACTTGGTAACCATGGATACAAAGATCATTGATAACATAATGACGTCACACGCGTTCGGATTCTTTCGGCGCGTCATCGGAACTGAGTTTAAAAATTAATTTTTATTTAAATATAACTTTTTAATTAGTAAGCAAAAAAATTAAATAAAAACAGTTTAGCTATAAAACTTGTATGTGGTTTTTCCATTTAAGTAAAAAAAAAATCATTCAAAAACCCAATTGTATTGCCATCGGAACTACGTATGTGTGCAAAGTTTCAAGTCGATCGGTAGATCTACTGTTCACCAACGAGAGGTGTCCTGTCACGGTCGCCAATTGTGACGTTTCTCCATCATCAGGTCGTAAAATGAAAATATTGTATTGTCATCGGAACTACGCATGCGTGTGCAAAGTTTCAAGTCGATCGGTAGATCTACTGTTCACTAACGAGAGGTGTCCTGCCACGGTCGCCAATTGTAACGTTTCTCCATCATCAGGTCGAAGACATAAAAAATATTGTATTGTTATCGGAATTACGTATGTGTGCAAAGTTTCAAGTCGGTCGGTAGATCTACTGTTCACCAACGAGAGGTGTTCTGTCACGGTCGCCAATTGTAACGTTTCTCCATCATCAGGTCGGAGACATGAAAATATTGTATTGTCATCGGAACTACGCATGTGTGTGCAAAGTTTCAAGTCGATCGGTAGATCTACTGTTCACCAACGAGAGGTGTCCTGTCACGGTCGCCAATTGTAACGTTTCTCCATCATCAGGTCGGAGACATGAAAATATTGTATTGTCATCGGAACTACGCATGTGTGTAAAGTTTCAAGTCGGTCGGTAGATCTACTGTTCACTAACGAGAGGTGTCCTGCCACGGTCGCCAATTGTAACGTTTCTCCATCATCAGGTCGAAGACATAAAAAATATTGTATTGTTATCGGAATTACGTATGTGTGTAAAGTTTCAAGTCGGTCGGTAGATCTACTGTTCACTAACGAGAGGTGTCCTGTCACGGTCGCCAACACTTATGTGTGCAAAGTTTCAAGCTGATCGGATATCCATCTGGGATTCAAAATAAAGACAAGAGCTATTCTATTCCTGGTCCAATGAACAAAAAATCAGTGAGTTATTAACAAGAATCAGTTTTATGATAACATGTATTATGATTCTGAGCGCTATAATAGGTTTGTATATTGTGAGTGATGTAATTTTTTTTTTCGCTCTCTACATCATATTTCCAGAAGTGCGTTCGTTTATTTTATGATATACAGACTTTAATAAAGGAAATTGGATCGAAAATGTAATTACGTGGGAACAGAGCTTTCCAAGGGGGAATTCCCCAAAGAAATACGGTATGTATAAAGTGGATTATTTCGCTTTTAGAACAATATCCCTACTGTTGTAACAATCAATGCGATCGATTCCAGTTGGTTGTCTTTTCATAATAAAGATTATAGCAGGCCATGGTTTTTACAGGATTTTATACTGAATGTCTCCCAAACAAAGATTAGTAATTTGTATATCTAGTTGCGTAATGACGTATAGCGCATAGCGAGTTTTAACAGTCACACGAGTCATAATATCATTACGCACGAGATATACCTATATGTGGTATTTTTTGCCATACCCACAATAAAATAAACAATCAATATGATAGACTCCTTAGTCCTTACCGTAACCGAATTCACCTTACATAGAAATATCAAACTAGATTATCATCCTGATATAATTTATTAAAGTACTTAGGCTGGATATATGAAAAATTTAAATGCACCGTCGGGATTCGAATATAATATATCTAGCCTACTGTAATAAAATATATCAGGACGATAATGTAGTCTGATATTTCTTATGTAATTCACTAAGGTGAATTCGGTTACGGTAAGGAGCCTATCAAATAATAATAATAATAATAAATTTATTAATCCAAGGACAATACAGTATAGGATAAGTCACGACAAAGTTAAAATTTAATCATTAAAATAATTATCTACACTATAGTACATCTTATTAAGTAAACATTTTTTAAGATATTTTTTAAATTTCATAACATCATTAATGCATCTAATGATTGTTGATTAAAAAATACTGTATCATATAAATTTCTCAATGACATTTTTTACGACTTTAGAAGCGCATATATCTCACTAACTAATGACTTAAATAAAAAAAAGTCATCTAACAATACCCCACACGCTTATACGTGCACTGGAATTTACTTTTTCATCCCTCAGTTACATGTATTGAGTGCCACCCCTAATTTTTTTTTCGTAATTTCTCTACACCATTGTATAGCGGTTCATAGAAGACACCTATCCTCCTTTCATCTATATAGTGCCAATAGTCTCCGAGTAATATGGCTATGATATACGGACGGACGGACGGACAGACGGACAGGACGAAATTATAAGGGTTCTGTTTTTGCCATTTGGCTACGGAACCCCAAAAAAACAGTATAAATAACTGGTTTTCCTATTTTCAGTTATATAGAAATGACACAGTCTGTATACAAAGAACTCGAATTGGATTAAAAAGCGAAACAAATGCTAGCTACTTTCTTGGTTTCGCGCGGTAAAACACAAATAATACAAACTTTATTCAATTAAAATTTCAGACTGAGTGAATCAATTGAGATGTAGAAAGTTTTCAATAATAATTTTAATAAAAACAATTTCTTTGAAACAGTTTATTCTGTTGAAATTGGTTTGTTTACACAATTCATTAAGAATTATAACAAGTTTCGTACAAAGAAACAAAACACTGTGAATACAAATAACCGCATAGATTGATTTGTAAACAAAACAACATCTCAACATTTTGTTTCTTAAGTAGGAAAATTATCTGAAACGTTAAATATTTGAATGACAATTTTGAGTTGATTTGAATTTAACGTATAAGTATTTCAAAATTAAATTAAAATTACAAATTTATATGCACAGCAAACTTGGGTTAACTTATGTAAGTTTATAATACCTATATGGATATTAATTTATTACTTAAAATATGAATGTAGAACATTTAAAAGTTACAGAACTTCTAATAGATTTATACGGCTGTTTTGCAATTGAAAATTTTTATTGGAAGAATAGCCAATTACAAAATTGATTTCTGCAAATATCGAAAAAAAATCATTTTGACAACCATAGTCATAGTCAGGAAAATTAGCAAGTAAAACATAATTTTACTGTCCATATTCCCATCACTTAAATATCATTGTATTATATAAATAATTCTTGGGCATTTATATGGACCAAAAACAGTGTATTTTATTTTATTTTTTATTTGTCAACGTTTCGACTATATAGTTTTTTTTTTGAAGGCTTTGTAACAATTTTTTTTAAATTTTAATAATTTGTTAATTTGAGCCTTGATAAAGACTAAATATCCCAATAAACATTTCTGGTCACTTGTATTAACGCTTAAGTTATATAATTGGTTTATAATAGTATTGTTTAAAACCAACGTTTTATAACTGTTATATTGCAGACGCCTGGATTACCTTCTAAAATGGTTACCAAAAGATATATAAGTTTAGTGTTGTAAAAGTTTACGTTACCTTCTTATATTACTAGAAGTAACGAGAGCTTAAAGTTTTATAAAGAGGTTATATAACAGTTGCAATCACTTCGTTATATAACTGTACTTATATTGTAGTCGCTACCACTATAAATTTCAAGTTATATAACGGTAGCGTTGACAACAATTATAAAACCTACATTGATTAGTACGCTTATAAAACCTTTACACAACTTTAGGTAATCATGATTGTGTATATTAGTAACTACGGTAACAGCTATATAACTATAGGTGTTGAGATATCCATTATATAACTTAAACGACGTCCTGCTTTATCAATATATCTACAGTCGAAACATTGGCAAATAAAAAATAAAATATTATACACTGTATTTGGTACATAGTGCTCAAGAATTATTTACATCTAAATTAAAACGGACAGAAAAACCAAACAATCATTGTATATAATATTAATAATAATAAATTCTCGGGAACTTGGTTAAAAATAAGTTGATGCTAAATTTTCAAAATTTGCAACGTTTCGTTGGTTTATTTTCCAACTTCTTGAGGCAATATTTGAGGTTAGCATCCTCGTTGAAATATTTTGGTTCATACTACTACCAAGTCTTTAAAAATAATATAAGACCAGATAAATTATTACATGCAAAGATATCTTTCCCAATAGCTTGTCGAATAATTTTCAATAATAATGAATAAATAAAAAATTATTTAATGAACAACGTGTCAGACGTAGTGACGACTTAATCACAAACTTTTTATCCAAGTTCCCGAGATTTTATTATTATTAATATTAAATCAACATGGATGCGACTCAACACATGGATTGTATATAATCTTAGTTCGCGTATTTCCCGCCGTTTCCAATTAGTTTGGTCGCACCGTATTTCCATCCGCCGTATCCCTGCTAAATGTACAACCGTCTCCAACTACTTTTTAATTAGCAGAACATCATTCGGCATGTCAACACCGTCTCTTTCAGTTCAAAGGTAATACAATTCAGTGACAATACTAATTTCACGTGCCACTGTTCAAACACAAAGACGTTTCTTGTTTGTTGGTTTGCATATAGTTATGTGTGTTGTTAATCTGAGACGAGTGACAAAGATATCTGTATAGTGCATTGTGACAGAGTGACTGAGACAGACAGTGCCTCGATGTTACAAATGACCTTAATTAATATGATAATGAAGCTGCCGCTATATATATTGTGTGTGTGTGTGTGTGTGATATGACGTGTTTGTTATTATGACGATGGTTGGCACCACTGTCTGTTGTACAACTACTGCGTGATGCCGGAAACACTGTGAGACACCGCCCCCCTGCTGTTTCAGGGCTGTAGTATCGAACGCACAATAAATAACTACTGACAACCTGTCCAGAAAATCACCCGCCATTGCATATAATCCTCTGCTCCACCTTTGTTTGATTTCAGATAGCGACTGACTATAGTCAGTCCTTATCTTCGATGTATACTGATCGGGCGCGGCCAGAATGAGATAGATTTCACAGTTGAGGTACTGCAAGGTCATTGTACGTGTTCCTATATATAAGAATGGAGAAACCACCGCATATATTTTTATAAAGTTGATTATCTTTCGTCAAGAGGGCAGTATAGCCTAGTGGATAGCGTACTTGGTACCGCAGCCTCTAGACTAGACTGTCATGGGTTCGAATCCCACCTGCGCTCATGGATGTTTTGTGATGTTATTTAGTTTTAAGTAAGTTGTTATTTAGTGTAGTTGAAAGACGCTAATGACATGAGATGTTGATGCGTCTATAATCTACAATAAATAAATAAATCTTTCGTCAATCAGCTCATAAAAAATGAAATTTCTCGTAAACAGAAAAATTTCGTTATCATGTTAATATTCATTTTCAAATTTTACCTTAAAGTAAATAAAACGCGGGAAAAGGTTGTTCGTGCCTAGTTTAAAGTGACAGTTTCATCCGAAATATTCTATTGGTTGAGAACAACGTACTCGGGCATGCGAATAATCTGATCAGTACGTGAAGAGAGATGGTGTTTTCGCCACAAATCACCAGTTCTTGTCTATATACCTAGTATTGAATATATGGGATTAGGCAACTTAAAAGCAACTGGAAACAGGGCCGTGCGAAAAGAGGGCAAACGAGGACCTAGGCCCCGGGCGCCTGCTCTAGGGAGCGCCAGAAGCTACTCTGACAAGTACCTCTAATTTTATATCTTATTTGAAGGGCGCCAAATTAATGCCCCGGGCGTAATTTTCCCTTCGCACGGCATTAATCTTTCTGTTTTTATTTTTGTGTTAACGTCATCTTCTGTTTAATTACAGTTCAGTGGATTTGGCATTTACGAAATTACTTACGATTTTTGTTCTATGTAACAAAATTGATAGGCAACAGTCTTTCTGAAATCACATCTATTTTTACTTCCACCGTTAAATTTTTCGTTAACCCCATATGTTCAGTGGATTTATTGACTTCCAACCTTTGTTTAGCGGTCAATGGTTTAGGCAACGAAAGCAATTGGCAGCAATAACTCTTCTATAAATCTACCTGTTTTTATATGCACTCTTTGCTTCCACCGTATTCTTTCAACTTTATATTAAGCTTAATACTCATGTCATATTCTGTTATCTTACGGTTCAGTGAATTTGGTGTTTAAGTAGTGTCAACTGCCTTTACCTTCGACCTTTATTTCCATCTCTATTCTATTATAGTTCTATGAATTAGATGACAAAAGCGATTAGCATTATTCTAAAATCTCGTCTTTATTTCCTTTGCTTCCACCACATTCTCCACACTTCATGTCGCCGTCAATTTACAACTGACTACAGCTCAGTGGATTTGATTTCAAATTATTAAAATTTCACTTTAAATTCTACAATTTTTTTTCGATTTCATTTTACTAGGCTTTATTTCCCAAATTTTAGCCGGGTTTTTGAAAACCAAAATTGGCAAATTAATAATAAAATATAATTTTTAAAATATTGAACCGGCTTTACAAAAGAAATCAGAATGCGTTTAAAAAAGATAAAATAATTTTCCCCGTCGTTTTATAATTGCCTTCTATATTTACATTCAATTGGAAGCTATTGCGTGCGCCTGTCATTACTTACTTGCACGAACTTAGTGGCATACTGTGGAAGGAAAGATGGCGACGCAAATATACTGTCAGAATTTTTTGAAAATGAAGTGAAAAGTAGGTATGGCAAAAAATATCATATATATCTCGTACGCAATGGTATTACGGATTGTGTGACTGTAAAAACTTGCTAACGCTCGTTTTTACATATATTGTCATTAGGGTGGGTCAAAAAAATCAATTATTTTTTTTTACAAGTGACACGGAAAAATGGGTTGCTAGACACCTTAAAAAAATTCTCACCAAATATGAGCTCTTAATTTTAATAGAAAGATTCTCCGCATCACAGTTTTTATTTTTTTCTCAGTCCAATAGAAAAACATTCATACCTCATCATTAATTGATTGTACAGAAAAATGTTTTAAGAGAATTTTGTAGAAAATTTAATGCTCTACAAAAAAGGTATCTTACATTTTTTCCGCAAACCTCACCATTTGAAAGATATTGAAGATTTATAATAGCCATTTATTGTCGAGTTATAAAATTAATAAACAAAAATGAAATTTGTCTTAAAATAATCAAACTTAAATCTTCAATATCTTTCAAATGGTGAGATTTGCGGAAAAAATATAAGATACCTTTTTTGTAGAGCATTAAATTTCCTATAAAATTCTCATAAAACATTTTTCTGTACAATCAATTAATGACGAGGTATGAATTTTTTTCTATTGGACTGAGAAAAAAATAAAAAACTGTGACGCGGAGGATCTTTCTATTAAAATTAAGAGCTCATATTTGGTGAGAGTTTTTTAAGGTGTCTAGCAACCTATTTTTCCGTGTCACTTGTAAAAATAAAATAATTGATATTTTTGACTCATCCTAATTGTCATATTACGTGCCGAAATATGCCCCATTTACGTATCTAGACAATCTACTATTAGATCAATGACATGCAAAGGCAAACTTTCCTCCCCGAAAACAAATGTGTAGTGATCAACTTTCAATGTACATATTACAAAAATAAAAGCCAGAGAAATCCCAGGTTAAACACGCTTATAATGTAAGGAATCCATATTATACGATCCATCCCTGTCACTCACGCAATAGGAGAGCGTATGCTCCCCTTTCTCCCCTTCCTCTACGCAACAGACAACAGTAACAACGAAGGTGATTACGCATATCTTGTGTTCGGTTGTTCACTTTAATTGATAGCTGCTCGGCAGTAATTAGTTCAGACTGGGAACTTATTGTAAATGTCACCTCCTTGCATTGCTTTGTGTTTCATCCGCATGGCGGCTCCACCCTCCACACTTCACTTCATATGCCACTGCGTACGTCACTGTGTGTATGTTTTGTTTTAAACCGAACGCAGGAATGCCAACATGTAAATAACTATAAATTCGTTTAGCATTAAACTTGCGGTTGTGTTGCGCATGGTGTGGAAATTAGGAGAGAAATACTGTGTTATTTTTTTGTCAGGGCAAATTTAAACCAATTTAAATTTTTTCTGAACTTTTTGTTTTCCCCCGTGTCCGGTCTCAAAGGTGAACATAGGAATTTAACAGGGTATTGTTCATTTTTGCTGATTCGTGTTCGCCAATTCAACGTACAAGAAAGGTAATGGTACCTATCGAAAGATAAAATTATTGCGCATCAAATGATTCTAAAAATAAAACCAAAAATGAAATTTTTTCTTTAAAATACCAATTTGAAATTTACCGATTTTGCAGTAATGATTTCAAACCAAGTAGGCGAAAAACAAAACACTGAAAGAAGATGTGCTGTAATAAAATTGTCAAAAAACTTTTGTACTCGTAATTGGTGCACGTATAAGCATTTTTACAATAATTAAAGTAAAAATGAATAATTACTCCAATGAAGAAAGAGTTTTTATGGTAAAAACGTTTTACAGCGGTGTATGGGTTTTTTTTAATATTTATTATAATTTTATTTTCTTTATTAAGGATTACTTTTCGTTGTTTAATAATAAAAACCAATTAAATTCTTCATTACTTAGATAGGTACCGGTTTGTTTTCTTATTATAGTCTATACGAGTAGAAGTAAAAGCCAAAATACTTAAAAATGGCACACGTTATTTCTCTATGTTCAACTTTGGGACCGGACACCCGGTATAATATGTATATTGTCGATAGTTCTCCACATCTACAATATCTCCCCTTTGTACCAATTCCCTGGAACAGCAGACCTCACATATTAAGAAGCACTGGTATATTAAGGTTTATAAACCAGTAATTCATACATTCATTATTATTCAACTAATTAATTCCTGAAGACACAGTTGAACCGTGTTCCGCCAGCAGCAGCATGTCGGCAGCTGTGACAGGCCAATTGTCACAATATGTCAATCTCTACCGACATCGGACACTAATTTGAATTCTAAAAAAATGTCGTGTTTCAACAATCAATGCACTACTGGATTACTGCAAATACAGTAGTTCAGTCAAGTGAGACATATTTGAAATTGAAAAAAACGTCACTGATTTATTAATCTCCATAACGGATGTAGGTACGTGGAACATAGCAAATAATAATAATAATCTTTTTCCTCAATTTTAATTTATTGTTAACAACAAAAAGGAAAAAAACTATATTACAAGACACAACAATTTATCTAGTGTTGCCGTCTAGATCTAGACTTTCTAGACTCTTGTCTTGTCTTGTCTAGATTTCAAGACAAGACAATAGTTTTTTAATCTAGACTTAGACTTAGTGAAGTCTTGTCTTGTCTAGACGGCAACACTAAATTTATCTTTTATTTATTTATTGTAAATTATAGACGCGTCGACAACTTAAGTCATTAGCGTCTATTAATTACATCAAATCAAATAACAAACAAGCCGTGAGGTGGGTCGTTTATTAGGACTAAAGTGCGACCCTTGAGGTCCACACGACGAACTTCCCAGTTTGATAAATATTTAATAATAATAATTAAATTAGATATTACACTGAAAAGTAATCATTTTAATCATTAAAACATCAATAATTAAAAAAAAAAAACGGCTGAACCGATTTTTATAAAATTTATGTCGGATCAAAATGACGTTAACACGCCTCGATTGACACCCTTACGAAGTCGATATAATTTTTTATTCGCGAGATATTGTGTAAAATCTACTTTTTTGGAGGTTATTTGGTTAAGAAAAAAGAACAGCTGAACCGATTTTAAAAAAATTCCTTTCAGATCATATTTACGTTAATACGCGTCGATTGGCACCCCAACGTAGTCGATATCATTTTTCGTTCTCGAGATTTCGTCTTTGAAAGAAATGTACACATACGTATGTACGTACGTACGTACGTACGTACGTACGTACACACACACACACACACACACACACACACACACAGACATCTTTCTAAAAGTAGTGTAAAAATAGTGTAGTGACCTTGAAACATTAAAATTTTTTTTCCTTTTTAACTTCCCACTGGAAGTTATTGTAATGGGTCCGAAAATCGAAATCAAAAAGGAAAAAAAATTTTAATGTTTCAAGGTCACTACACTATTTTTACACTACTTTTAGAAAGATGTCTGTGTGTGTGTGTGTGTGTGTGTACGTACGTACGTACGTACGTATGTGTCCATTTCTTTCAAAGACGAAATCTCGAGAATGAAAAATGATATCGACTACGTTAGGGTGCCAATCGACGCGTATTAACGTAAATATGATCTGAAAGAAATTTTTTCAAAATCGGTTCAGCCGTTCTTTTTTCTTAACCAAATAACCTCCAAAAAAGTAGATTTTTCACAATATCTCGCGAATAAAAAATTATATCGACTTCGTAAGGGTGTCAATCGAGGCGTGTTAACGTCATTTTGATCCGACATAAATTTTATAAAAATCGGTTCAGCAGTTTTTTTTTTTTTTTTTTTTTTTTTAATTATTGATGTTTTAATGATTAAAATGATTACTTTTCTGTGTAATATCTAATTTAATTATTATAATTAAATATTTATCAAACTGGGAAGTTCGTCGTGTGGACCTCAAGGGTCGCACTTTAGTCCTAATAAACGACCCACCTCACGGCTTGTTGATTTCGATTTTCGGACCCATTACAATAACTTCCAGTGGGAAGTTAATAACTTAAAACTAAATGACTTCACAAAATATCCATGAGCGGAGGTGGGATTCGAACTCACGACAATGTGATCCAAAGGCCTGCTACGCTAGCCGTTACACCACACTGTCCTCAACAATTTATCTATGAAACAGAACATCTATCTATCTATCTATCTAAGAAACTCATTCTCAACATGGAGATCTCCGTTATTATAAGAGGCAGATATTTGGTTAAATGAGATGAAGCATTCCTTAAGTAAAGTTGTATGAAATCACATAAATAAAGTTTAGAATATTTTGCATAAAGTGATTTTTCGAATTTTTTATTTTTTCAAAAATCTGAAAACACCTCGAAATTTGTAATAAAAAACTGCCTTTAGAAAGTGCAAACTAAATTTGACTGTAGCTATTACAATAAATCAACCATAGGCAAAAATAAAAAATTCGAAAATTAACTTTTTTTATTAAAGCGCCTAAACTACGCAAAATATCTAGACTTTATTTATGTGATTTGAGCAACTTTACCTAAGTAATACTTCATCGACTTTAACTAAATCTCTATCTCTCATAATAATGGACATTCCCATGTTGAAAATGAGTTTGTAGACACACTGAATAATATAAAGAAAATCAACTTTATGCTAAACTGCCCCATAATTTAAAGCAACTCAAAAATATAAATTCCCTCAAAAATGACCTAAAAAATTTCTTGCTCGAGACTGCGCCATATAAAAGCGATCTGTAATACAAATCGATTTTGTTATTGACGTTTGTAACCAATCATTATAATATTATTGGATCAGCAATAAATTAATTATTCTAATAATATTCTACAAATTTTAGCGCTTGGAAAGTTATGTTACAAACATATTTGTTACCTCTTTTGTCATGTTGTTATTTCATAGTTCTGCTTTCAAGTTCGCAGTAGTCAAAAAGTGTTTTTTAAAAAAATATCTGTCTGTGAGACTGTGATCACATTTTATCAAATTTTGAATGCTCGGACAGTCACACCTAGAAACGACTGCAATTGTCGAGTGAATCTTCTCATGTTTCTATAATAATATGCTGTGCTAATATTGTGAATATTTTCTACCGAAAGTTACCCCCTACACTAGGCTCTTCATCACAAATCCTTTCCACTCGCCTAAAAACTGTTAAAGCTCTCCTGACTCTATTTTTAAAGCTAGAGAGCTCGGGTAAAAAATTGAAAAATATTTTTTTGGGAAAAGCTATAACTTTTTAAAAAATTACGTAATCTTTCACACGTAGCCGAACCTTTTTTTCAAAAAATTCGCCTGTAGGATTTGTGATGTGATTCTTGGTCTTTCATTTGACGTTTACCAGAACCCCTAAGCTTTAAAAAAGCGTCGGGAAAGCTGTAACAGCGTTTAAGGGAGGGGAGAGGATTTCAAATGAAGAGTGCAGAAGGTAACATCATGTAGAGAATACTCTTAAATTTCCAGGTAAGCTGCAGAGTTTAATTTCGGTATATTTATAGACACTGCCCCTATAACGTGAAAAATGCAACATCCGCAAATTTTTAAACCAAAAGATATTAAGAAGGGGTTAAAAGGGGCAAAGAATGTTTTTGTAAGTGTTAAAATATAACGAGGTGAATTTTTCAAAATCAATGTAGGTTTTCTGTAAATCTGGAATATCTTTTACATCAGATGTTAGAAAGAACCATAACTGGTTATTTAGTAGTTGAACAACTGTCGCCAACAATGGCATAGGATAGCAGTTAGAGAGAGCTGTATTCAGTTGTCGCGATTGCACAGCCAATTAAATACAGGCGTAATACCGGATAATGTCACAAACAACCAACCGCTTCTCAACTGTTATTGGTTCAAGCCATTGGACAGACGACATTAATAGTGTGTTTTATACTCTCTCCGTTCAAACCAGGCTTTGAGTTAAATAATGTCTAATGTCTCATACTGGGGTGGCATTTTGGAAATAATAGATGAAACGGAAATAGTTGGAAGTGGTTGACATGTGAAACAACAGCATGTATAACTATGTTAAGGTCTCAGATACAATAAACCAGCTGTGACCGTACGGAAAAGGACGAGTCTACCGACAGGCAAAAATAATATGAAATTAATAACTATCACCAAAAGCGACTAAAATCCGACCTATTTTAATAATATTATAGAAACTATAATAAATTTATATCGACTCATACAGCTATGCGTCTTTTAAAAAAACAATAGAAAACTTCGGCAGTACAGAGATTAAAAATGGCGCACAATGCCCCACTCCACTTTAATTATTATTGTTAATTGCAAGTAGTAGGTACAGGTGAATACAATGCTTTCTGAAACGTGAGAAGAATATCAAATTACGTTCAGCTATCAATAAAAAAAGGGTTTAAAATGTCATGATTTATATTTTCTAAAGGTAAGGACATTAAAACGACGCAGACAAAAGCAATGGCGTAGACAAGAATAAAAAGGATATTTTTTACTTCCCACCTCTACTATGGTAGGGAAGTAATGGATTCAGTCCGAAAACAATATTTCGAGATTTTAACAGATTTTGACGTTTTGAGACCCTAGCAATCGTTTAAGATCATTTTCTGACTGATGTCTGTATGTGTGTGTGTGTGTGTGTGTATGTGTGTGTGTATGTGTGTGTGTATGTGTGTATGTGGTCAATTTTTCGCCTTCGATATCTTAAGAACGGAACAACATACGAGCATGCCGATTGTTCTATTGTGTTTATCAGCCTTTAACTTAGATCTGATTAGATTTTGAGTCAAATCGGTTCAGTGGTTCCTGAGATATTCAAAAAAACGTCCTCAATGTCACGTATTAACATAGGTAAAAAAAAATACAAATGAATTCTAGATGTTATAATATGAAAAAAATGTAAATATTTTTTTTCTCTAAAATGTATAGTTTTCGAGAAAAAAAATATTTTACTAAAAAAAATAAAAATTGTACGTAAATCAAGGTAACCATGATTTTTGCTATATTAAGTTAGCCATCAGTAGATCACCAAACAAAAAAGAGGGCCATGCTTTTTTCAAAGAATAAAAATTAAATTGTGTTTTAAAGACCACCAACAGCTAAGGTTATTTGGGCCTAGTCAAAGAACAAAAAAAAGAGTGTTTATTTTTTGCAAATATTTACTAGGTGGGAAGTATAGGACTGGTCATCAGTCGAATTTTTTATTAAAGAAGACGAGCAGTTACTAGTTTATGTGTTTCGATATAAGTCTATTATATTATTTGTGCCAGGTAATTACCTACTTCTGCCGCTAAAATAATCAAAAAACCTAAAAGAAAAACAATAATGTGAACAAAATGGATAATAATAAATAATTTTATTCAACACATGCACGCTGTTAGTGTCTTCCCTTACCAATCTTTGTTTAGAAAAACAGTTTTTAATTTGAGAAAGTAGAAATATTATTATTCAAATTGTTTATTACTCCTGCAGCGGCAAAAAAAAAATTGCATAGGAGAAGTCAGATACAATTACAATTAATATAAAAACATAATATGCATACTGTTAAAAAACGGTTTTCTGAATTGGCGGAATAAATATTTATTTACAATAATTGAAACACAATAATGAATGCAACAACGAAAAGTCAGTTCTAACAATCAACACAAGTAAACAATAACTAAACAGTAAATACAAAGCAAAACAAAATAACTATATCCAATAACTCGAAATTATTACCACTACACTAGTATTTATTTTATCAGTTTATTTACTTATATCACGGCACTATTTATATTACTGATCCACCGTAGACTTGAATGCGTGACTCACCGTTGACTGATTCCCTCACTCACTCGTACTGGCTGTTTATATATGCTGCGTGGCGTAAGCCTAGTGCGGTCTCGTTTTCTCTAGAACTTTCGCGCAGGTACTAGTTGTTACAGACCTCGTTTCTCAGAACTCTTGCCTACCGTTTATATACAGGGTGATCCGTAACAATACAGAAACATACATGGTTACAACTTACATGTTAAAATAATCATTTAAGCAATATAAACATTTTTCAACACGGAAAGCCTTCAATTTTTTTTTTAATTATTTTGCTTATACATATTAGCGACACTTATATTTGTGTACTTTCCAGAATTGACTAGACAATAACAGTGTGTTGCAGAATTTACCAATCAATCAAAGTGTACTTTAAAAAAATCAGACAATTAAAGTCGATAAATGTGTTCTTTCCAGAATTCACTAGACAAGCAACGTGTACTTAATTTCCAAAATTCACTTGACATTCAAATTGTACTTTCCAAAATGTATTATTTTTTTAATCCCAGGCAGACGTTGTCACGCACAAAAAACCTGCGACCGTGAAGACAGCACAGCCTACCCATTTTTTTCCAGAATTTTAGACATACTTTTCGGTACAGTTTTACAAAACAACCTATAAAAACACATAAAAAATTAAATATTTTTAGTATCTTTAAAGTGAGTCCTTCCAAAGTTATGCCATGTGATAAATAGTTAGTTGCCTACATTTTTTTAAATTTCGGATTTGTTGACCGCAAAAGACGAAATTTTTTTTTGTTGGCAAAATGACTGGTTATGTAGGTATCTACGGATCACAATTACTCTAGCTATATATTATACCAAATTTCAAGTTTTAAAAGCCAGACAGACAGACGGATGGACAACCGAGTTTCAGCATAAGGTTATCATATTTTACAATTTTGGCACGGAACCCTAAAAAAAAACTCTCTAAGCTGCTGAAGTTTCCAGATAACACGACTCTATATATACAACGCC
Source organism: Mongoloraphidia duomilia (assembly GCA_039654895.1). NCBI lineage: Eukaryota > Metazoa > Arthropoda > Insecta > Raphidioptera > Raphidiidae > Mongoloraphidia > Mongoloraphidia duomilia. Next base: position 14,050,691 of record CM077519.1, on the reverse strand, counting down.
CTGTGTAGCAGATGCAACGAAGCAGAAGAAACTGCTGTACATATTCTCTGTAAGTGTGAAGCCATCGTACAGACAAGATACAAGCACTTTGGATCACCCCTAATGCTTCCAAAGGACTTCAAAGACGTCAGTTTAATGAGGATTCTTGACTTTATATATAGCCTAGGAATCCTAAAAAACTGATAAGAAACTAGGGGAACACAATAGATCTTTTAGGTCGCGGTGACTTCCTTCGGGCCCCTAACTTTTAAATCTTAAATCTTATACACACAGTCGACGGCACTGGTTAACAACATGTCACATACATAATATACAGAAAAAAATAAATTACAGTGACCTTTAAGTTGAGTAAGAGTGCGTTCCATTTTCCGAGAATAAAAATCTGTTAGTAAAACGGTCGTTAATCGTTGACCCAGAACAACGTTAAATTGACTTTTATTGTTCCCACGAGTATGGAGAATCCGCTCGTTCTAAACTCTAAAGTCAATGTTTTTAATGTAGATACATAATAATACAGGGTGCTGTTATACGAATTATCGAAAAACATTTTTGAAATGAATACTTCTTATGCAACTTCGGACGCGATTGCGCAAAGCATTTAATGATGACGCGCTACTTTCCATTAAGCCCCGTCTATTATTGTCGCAAAACACAGAACGCAAAACGTAAGACTGACGCAAGGCGTCGCAAGAGATCGCAGCACGTCACGCTAAACGTAAAATGCAGATCGAGCCAAGTTGGTTCAACTCCAACTTTTCCGTTGTGTGCACGTCGCGTGTGCTACGCCAGCCAATCAGAGGTAGCTTTAACGAACGAGGTTATGACAAATGAAATAAACAACTGCTGTGATTGGACAACGCAGGTAAAACGCACGTTTATTATAGACAGCTGACGCAACGTCAACTTGAGTGCTGCGTTGCGTGTTGCGTATTTTTTACGTTTGGGTCTTGCGTTTTGCGACGGGGCTTTAGAGGTAGATTCGGGGTACTGGACGTTTTGTCCGCCATACCAGTATCGAGTAGTGCAACTCTCTTTTGTTCTCCTACGTCATTCAACTAATTTGGTGTAAGAAGTATTCACTTCAACCGTGTATTTTTATTTATTAAGATTAGCGTTCTGTATCAAAATGGTAAAAAACGGAATCGTTATAGTGAAATTCCGCCCGTCTGACTGTTTGTCTGTCACGGGTCTCTAACTCATAAACGGTTGAACTTAGAAACGTGAAATTTGGTATATTTATATCTAAATTATTGCGGTCCGCAAATATTTCAAAGGTCGTTTCAGAAAAAAAATATTATGTTCTCTGCAAGAATTAAAAAAAACTTTTTTATTTATTTAGTATCTACCTATGTGAAATATCGCTGGAAAGGGCTCACTTTGAAGATTTTTTTTATTCACTTAGACCTAGAGAGTTCCCTTACAAAGTAACAGATATTGTACACACAGATATAAATACATAGGTAGGTACGATAAAGACAAAATAAAAAAAGGATCAGGTAATGTCGTGGCCATACTTGGTAGAAGTGAAACTTATAAATTAACTTGCTGCAAAAATATCTGCAAGTGTTTTAATAGATTCTGGCTGTCGATTTTTCGTAAGATTTAATAACTGCCCTTTTTTAATTAATTTTCTGCTTTGAAATTGTAACTTTCTAGTTAAAATTAGTACACAAATATTTATAAAAGTAGCTCCGTGGTGATAAAATAGTTTTTTAAGCATTCGCACATTTCCGTGAGCAAGTTTCGTGAAAAAAAATTCTGCTATCGCGAACTAAGAAGTTTCACTTCAAAAATAAAAAAAACAAGCCGTGAGGTGGGTCGTTTATTAGGACTAAAGTGCGACCCTTGAGGTCCACACGACGAACTTCCCAGTTTGATAAATATTTAATAATAATAATTAAATTAGATATTATTACAGAGAAAAGTAATCATTTTAATCATTAAAACATAATTATTATTTATTTTTAACAATAATTAAAAAAAAAAAAAACGGCTGAACCGATTTTTTTTAAATTTATGTCGGATCAAAATGTCGTTAACACGTCTCGATTGACACCCTTACGAAGTCGATATAATTTTTTATTCGCGAGATATTGTGTAAAATATGCTTTTTTGGAGTCTATTTGGTTAAGAAAAAAGAACGGCTGAACCGATTTTGAAAAAATTTCTTTCAAATCATATTTACGTTAGTACGCGTCGATTGGCATCCTAACGTAGTCGATATCATTTTTCATTCTCGAGATTTTGTCTTAGAAAGAAATGGACACATACGTACGTACACACACACACACAGAGACATCCTTCTAAAAATAGTGTAGTGACCTTGAAACATAAAAATTTGTTATACATTTTGATTTCGATTTTCGAACCCATTACAATAACTTTCAATGGGAAGTTAAAAAACAGTAGATTCAAAACGTGCAGATACATTCAAATTTTTCATTCGCAAAATCGGACCCATTACAACTTTCAATTGGAAGATAATAAATTTCGATTCAGACAGATTAATTATCTAATTCTAAGGTGTTAATTAATTTCTGTAGTGATGTGGAAAAAAATCTAACGTTGGATTTTTTATAAAAAATGTACAACAGCTGTTTAAGAAGCACATAGGTGCTGCTATTTGGGATGTTACGTGTGCGTGAGACTTTATAACAAAAGACTGTGCAGCATTTGAGGATAATCGGTTTGTATGCACGTTGGCAATGGAAGCGGGAAATCACAACAGACATGGACCGACTATTTTTCCGTCTTCAAATCCCTCGCGAAATCGTTCAAGGAAATCGAACCGTGTTAGGAAAATGAAACTAGGAAAACGTGCAGATGAAACAGTGGCGTACAACAAATGTGCATGTTCGTATAATATCCTCAAATATTTTCTCAATTATTTTTTTTTATCAACTTTTATAGAAGCGCAAGCGGATTGCAGAACATAATCGCCGACGCTATTAGTTAATTAATTAAAACTACTTAAAAACTTAAAGAAATAGCAGGCACGGATCCAGGTTTTTGTTCAGGGGGGGGCAATTTTAATAAGACACTCGTTCTGATTTTGTGATTGTGTGTATGAAACCAAAAATTGGGTGAAATATTATTATTTAACTATAGTCTATATAATATATATAGTCAAGGCTCAGTGGGGGGGGGGCATTTGTCTCCCCCCTAGATCCGCGCCTGTTCTGTAGTGACTCTCACTATACATCGAATTTAGTTGTTTCTAAATTTTTCATAAACTCTTTTTGCTATCGTTACAATTTTCATTCAAAGTACATACTAACTAAAGGCTGCATTCAGAATTTGTTTCAGATTTTTTGCATTGATAGTTTAGAAATTAGAGGGGGGCGCTTTGATAACTACTTTGAAAGCAAATATCTCGTGAAAGGTAAAAATTAAAAGGACCTAAAACATTCTTTGTTGTGTTTTAGGTGACCTATCTAAAGACACCCCATTTAATAGGGTAGGTAAGTGAAAAAAATCTTGAGTACACTTTACTCTATGGAATGGGGTCATCATTTCAGTTTTTGGATCATCAATATACGTCCGTATACCATAGTTATACAGTATGTAAACAGGTAGGGTATACATATAGGACATTTAACATTGGAAAAAAATTATTGGATCAGAATGAGCCATGACTCATAATGTACGTATTTATATAGGGTTGGTATGGTAATTTTAAATGTTTTTATTTTGCTATTAATTTTTTTTACTTGCCGTTTAAATGTCAAGTAAAATAAAAATAAATCAATACAAAATAGAAACATATAGCAATCCTAGGTATATAAATCCGTGCACCATGCGTCATTGCTCATTCTCATCCAATCATTTTTTCCCAATGCTAAATGTTCTATGTATACCTTAACTGTTTACATATACTTTATAATATACTTCACATAAGTCAACCACTTTTATTTACTTACCTATTGTAGCTATTATAGACGCGTCGACAACTTAAGTCATTAGCGTCTTAATTACATCAAATAACATATAACTTAAAACTAAATGACATCACAAAACATCCATGAGCGAGATGGGATTCGAACCCACGACAGCTTTCTCCAAAGGCCAGCGCGCCATTACACCAAGCTGTCCTCACATGTCAACCACTTCCCGTATTTCCGTAACAGCTTAAATTTCCAAAATGCCATCACAGTTTGTGAGGTTAAACGTTGTTCACGCGTCTAAACACAAATTGTCAATGAGGGGCTAAGATTCAAATTGTGCTTGGGGCTCTGCAAATTCTTAATCCGCCACTGCCTGTAGACTGCACAGAATGCGTGGGCCTTTTGACGTTCAATAGCAGTAAAACTAAAGCCGCACTTCCACTAGTAATACACGACTACAACACCACAGTGACGCGACGCTACCTTTATTCGTGACCGCACTGTTTCAGATAAAGCTTCTCCAACCAGAGATACCGAGACACGAATCTCATAATCGTTTGATTGCTGACAAATCGATATCATTTTTAACTTCCCATTGAAAGTTATTGTAATGGGTCCGAAAATCGAAATCAAAATGTATAACAAATTTTTATGTTTCAAGGTCACTACACTATTTTTAGAAAGATGTCTGTGTGTGTGTGCGTGTGTGTACGTATGTGTCCATTTCTTTCTAAGACGAAATCTCGAGAATGAAAAATGATATCGACTACGTTAGGGTGCCAATCGACGCGTATTAACGTAAATATGATCTGAAAGAAATGTTTTTAAAATCTTTTTTTCTTAACCAAATAGACTCCAAAAAAGTGGATTTTACACAATATCTCGCGAATAAAAAATTATATCGACTTCGTAAGGGTGTCAATCGAGGCGTGTTAACGTCATTTTGACCGGAAATAAATTTTATAAAAATCGGTTCAGCCGTTTTTTTTTTTTAATGATTGTTAAAAATAAATAATAATTATGTTTTAATGATTAAAATGATTACTTTTCTGTGTAATATTTAATTTAATTATTATTATTAAATATTTATCAAACTGGGAAGTTCGTCGTGTGTCCCTCAAGGGTCGCACTTTAGTCCTAATAAACGACCCACCTCACGGCTTGTTCGATATCATCGTGGTCAAAGCCACGTATTATGGACGAAGAGCCCACCGTCAGATTTCGTATCGAATCCAAAGACAAAGTCAATGCGAGTTAGAGCAAAGACAGACACGGCGGTTTTAACCGAAGCGTTTACCGAGTCGGTTTACAAGTCGATAGATCGTTTAATATGATACATTTTTAGAGTGTTGGGTCTCCAAGTCACTATATGAATATTATGAAGTATTAGAAATAACATGTATTATGTCCGTCTTGTAACTTCTTGTGAATTGACACTACACGTTTCAGCAACGAGTTGCCATATTCACGTGTGGTTAATTATTTTTTAAAAAACACACATTGAGTATTCGTAACACTATATAATATTATAATGCAAGCCCTGTGTGTTATGTCGTGGTTTCTGAAGTACTGATTTAAATTTCGAGATTTTATGATTTATATAGTAGGTAGATGGAATGGAAATGTATGTGTGTAGACGATTACTGAGTATTGGGTTTTTGTGTGTTGTTAATTATTGTGTCGTATATTATGTTCGATTTTAGTGTTAGTTTGTCATTAAGAATGTTGGTATTGTCGAATTTTGTGGCCTTATATATTTCATATTCTTCCAGGGTGTCCATGTGTTTATAGCATAGGTCAGCGGTTCTCAATCTTTTTTGGTGACGGAACCCTTTTGGAAAGCGAAATACTTGACGGAACCCTACAATAAAACAATAGTTTTTAAAAGTGTATTCTTTATTAATAAGCATAATAAAAGTACAATGTAACAGTTACTTATTACTTACTTACATAACAAGTTAATAGAAGATATTAAAAAAGAAAAAATCTAATTAATGGGAGGTATGAAACTGTTTTTTATTTTTCATCAATTGGTTGATATCAGGTTTGACAGAGGACAGTTGAAGTCTCATATCAGGTTCAGCGTCCAGTCTATTGCGGTAATTTGTTTTCGTGGCTGCATAGGTTGAGAATCCTGTTTCGCACAAATATGTTGTTGGGAACGGGAGAAGAATATTCAGCGCCATTTTGGCAAGCATTGGATATTCATCACGGATTCTGCACCAAAAATCGTTAAGAGGCGTCGTTTTAAACAGTGACTCCATACTTGTGCCTGATGACATTTCTAAAAGAGATTCATATATCTCGTTTGACATACTTTCGGGCTTTTGTAAGTTGGGTAAAAAAGGATTATGAATCCATGAATTCAGTTTCATTTTTGTATTCTGTTCTTCTGGAAAATACTTCTCAAAAGATGCGCGCATCGAAGTGAGATATTTGACCAATTCTTCAAATACATCATCTTGAAACATTTCTGAATCGTTATCGCTAACAAACTCACTGAGTGACGTAAAACTTTCTATTTCTCTCTTTCCAACGCAAATAATCAGAAGTCAGAACGGTTGACCAGGGAGAGGTGTGTTTTAATTTTTTTTCTAAATTCTTGCGGAACCCCTACAGAAGTATCGCGGAACTACTGTCTTGAATAAGTGAAACACTTTCAGCTTTATTTAAAAGCTTAAACAAATTATTCAATTCATGGTGTGCACCATGAAAATTCGTACCATTATCGCTATAAATTTTTTGAGGCTTGCCTCTTCTGGAAATAAATCTATTTAGAGCAGCTAGAAATGTTTTTGAAGACATATCAGAAACTAATTCCAAATGTAAAGCCTTAGTGACAAAACAAATAAAAACACATATATATCCTTTGGTAATTAATGGTTTTCTGATTCTACTTTGTTTGATACTAAAAGGACCACAATAATCAACGCCCACATTTAAAAATGGGCGTGAAGGTGTAATTCTTGACGCTGGCAAATCAGCCATAATTTGATTGATAGTTTTAGTAGTAAACTTAAAACAAGTAACACAATTATGAATGATCTTACGCACAGTGTTCCGACCATTTATTGGCCAAAATTTCAAACGAATATTTGCTAAAGTTAATTGCGGACCTGCATGTAATAAACGCAAATGTTCTCTTGAAATTATTATATTTGTAACATGTTCGTGATCAGGAAGCATCATTGGAAATTTTTGCAAATTGTTTATGTGAGTGGAGTAGCTTAATCGACCACCCACTCTTAACAAACCATCACGATCCAAGAAAGGATTCAAAAATTTTAATTTGCCAAGCTTTGAAACAATGTCAGTATTTTTATCAGGTGACTTGTTCGATAGCAGCTCTATTTCCTTTGTAAAGTGTTTGTTTTGTATCAATTTTACAATAACAATTTCCGCCTCTCTTAATTCGTGAATTGTTAATGAATCCCAACGTTTTATTATATTTGATTTTTTAGCATTAAAAATGAAACGTAACGCGTAAGCTATAATTCTTTGTAAACGCCAGTAGTCAGAAATTTTTTCAAAGTACGTTGTTAAATAATTATTATGTTTGTTTTTAACAGTTACTGTACAACAAGTCGGTTCTTCTTCAGACAAGTTAGTGTCATTCGTGTTATTTGACCAGTTTTTTAAAGGTTCATTATTAAGTAACCATTGTGGTCCAAACCACCACAAATTACAATTTTCTAACAAATGAGGTTCGATACCTCGACTCACAAGGTCGGCAGGATTTTCCTCTGATATAACATGATACCAATCCTCCTTTGAGGATAATTCATGTATTGAGCCGACACGATTTGAAACGAAAGTATTCCAACGTGACGGGTCCGAATTGATCCACGATAACACAATAGTTGAATCAGTAAATAAACAAATGTTTGCAAAGTTCAAATTTATGGATTTTTTCACAGAATCAACCAAACGCGCAAGCAAAAATGCAGCACAAAGCTCAAGTCGCGGTAAAGTGATTGGTTTAATAGGTGCAACCCGAGATTTGGCGCACAATAGATGAACTTGAGGTTTATTATTCAGGTTAATAGTTTTTATATAAAGGACGCAACCATAAGCTTTTGTTGAACTATCTGCAAAACCATAGAGTAGATAATTAGTAGTACTTTCTACCACGACAGCACGTGGAATTTGAAGTTTTTTAAGTGAAGGTAATTGTTTTTTAAATGAAGTCCAAGCTTCGGCTATATTTAACGGAACCTGATCATCCCAATCTAATCGTTCTTTCCAAATTGACTGCATCAATATTTTAGCTGAGAGGACGATAGGATTTATAAGTCCCAATGGATCATAAATTTTAGAAATGTGTGATAAAATTTCACGTTTTGTTAACTTTGAATTATTTGAATCAATGGGAAAAGAAATTTGAAAGGCATCTACATTCGGATTCCAAATTAGGCCCAATGTTTTAAGGGAACCGTCAGTGCTTTCTGCGAATGAAAAATTGCATTTTTCACGCTTAGCTTCGGGTATCGTTTCTAAAATTGAAGCATTATTTGAATACCATTTGTGGAGCTCAAAATGGCCCTTGGCTAACAAATTAGTTAACTCTTGTTGTAATTTTAAAGTAACAGAGAGGTCATTAGCACCGCAAACAATGTCGTCTACATACGTATTTTCTAATAAAGCCTGCGAAGCTAAAGGATAATTATGTCCTTCATCCTCAACTAGCTTCAAAAGAGTTTTGGTTGAAAGATAACTTGCTGCAGCAGTGCCGTAAATAACTCGAGTTATTTGCAAGCACATTAAATTTTCATTAGGTGAGTCGCGCCAGAGTATTCGTTGGAGAGATTGATATTTTTCCTTTACAACTACTTGTCTATACATTTTAGAAATGTCAGTAACAATAGCGTATACGAAAGTTCTGAATCTAAGAAGTATCGTAAATAAATCAGCTTGTACTACAGGGCCAACTAACATACAATCATTCAGACTCAAACCAGATGTGGTCGGTGAAGATGCGTTAAAAACGACTCTTAATTTAGTAGTAGTACTACTGTCTTTTAAAACCGCGTGATGTGGCATGTAATATTCATTACCGTCACTTGGAAATTTTTCAACTTTAATTGCATGTTTTAAAGTTAAGAGCTCGTGTATGAAATTCTTATACATATTGAAGTATTCGATATTTTTCTTGAATTTTCGTTCAAGAGATAAAAAACATTTATGAGCACGATAATAAGAGTTGCCTAGTTTTTTTATTTTTACGTCTATTATAGGTAAATCTACTTCGTATCTACCAGAGCTATTTCTGGAAATACTATCTGAATATAACTTTTCACAAAGTTTATTTTCCGAGGACATATAATTTTTAACTGCAAACTCTTCTAAGGACCAAAATTTGTTCATTATGTCATTTAGAGATTCATTTGCGGGCGCTAAAACGGTATAAGTATGTGAAATGTTAGAATAATTACGAATTATCGATTCCATTGGACCTGCAAAAACCCAGCCTAATTTTGTATTTTGCATAGTAGGATTATTAGGCCCTAAATCTAAACTACCATTTTTTAATAGTTTGAAAAATACACCGGAACCTATGATCATATCAACTTTGCTAGATACGTAAAAACTAGGATCGGCTAACTTAAATTTAGCAGGCCAATTGAATTGAGAACTGCTAAAACTAACTCTAGGCAAGTTGTCTGTAATGAAATTCATAATATTGAAATCTAATTCTAAATGAAAATCATCATTCATTGATTCAACCTTTAATTGCACATGTCCGTGTGTTTGCGTCTTATGTCCACCGATTCCAAATACTGACGAACTAGATTTGACGTAAGGTAAATTCAATTTTTTAACAAAATCAGTTCGAATAAAATTTAGTTGACTGCCGCTATCTAACAAGGCACGACAAGCATGTTTTTGACCTGTATTTGATAGAACGTGAACTATTGCCGTAGCAAGTAAAATCGATTGACCGTTTTGACTTGAACTGCATATCATGTCATTATTGACGTATAATTTATTTTGTGAATCTACTGACGTCATAGAAACGTTTTTCTCGGATTCATTGAATCGTGAGGTTGAAGGTGATACTGAGTCGTCGGGTTTGTTTGTAATTAGTTTACTATTTTCGTGCAATAAGGAGCTGTGTCTCTCATTGCACTCAACGCAACCATTTGCTTTACAGCTTGAGGTTATATGTGAGTCTGATAAGCAGACTTCACATAAGCGCATTCTATCAATGAATTTACGCTTTTCATATAAGTTACATTTGATTAATTTAAAACATTTGACAGTTTTATGAAACCCTTTACAAAATAGGCAAGGTACTATTTTTGTTTTAATATTTTCAATAGCGGAATTAGATGCCCTTTTGTCATTTTGACAAATCATATGCTCACTTCGAGATACAACTTCCATTGCTTGACAACGTTGATTTAGGAATTCTATGAATTCTTTTAAAGTAAAAAACTGCGAAGGTTTTCGCAATAACTCAAATTCTCGTCTAGTTTCCAAATCTAATTTTTGTGAAATAATGTATATTAGAATTGAATCAAGTAAATTATCTAAATTTAACGACGTCAGAGAATCATAATGTTGACTAAACTCGCTTATTATTAACCGCAAGCTACTTGCTGAATTTTTGGTAACTTTGGTGAGATCAAAGATTCCTTGTAAATGACTATTTGCAATCAAAATTTTATTGTCGTAACGACTGAGTAGGGTGTCCCAAGCTTTTAAATAATTGACTTCGGAACATTCAATATTAGCAATTAAGGTAGCTGCTTCATTTAGAAGAGCTCCTTTTAAATAATAAAATTTCCTAACATCTGAAAGGGTATTATTATTGTGGATGACGCTAGTATAAAGATCCTTCCAGTTTAACCATTCATTGTAATCGCCATTAAATTGAGGTATGCTAATTTTCGGTAGATTCAAAGAATGATCACTGTGCGCATGATCATTAGACTCTATAGAGCTATTAAGCTTTAAAGATGCTAACGCCTTACGGATTGTTTTGACCAAGGACATATACCTGCTTTCAATTGCCAAGCCGTCAGCCTGATATTTTTCTTCATCAACAGTCTCCAAGTTCATTTGAACGTCTTCGAATCGTTTGAATATTTCATTTAACCTATCTAATATTGATTCCAAATCAGACGCTTCATTTGACTCAATATTTAGACTGTTTTCCAGAAGAGTAATTCGGCCTTTAAGGTACTTCCTTTTATTTAGCCAATCTTTAATGTCTGACTCAGACATATTAATAAGTTTCTAAAACACAAAGAAAAATGTTAAGGTGAAACTAATAACAACCAATGATTAGACAAGTTTCTAAAACACAAAGAAAAATGTTAAGTAGAAACTAATAACAATTATTAATTAGACACACAGAATTTTCTGTGAATCAAATGACTATGACTCAATATATCTTGAACCATTAACCAGTTAAAATTGTAGAGTAGTTGTAACAAACTTGCTGGAACACGTGCAGAATTTTTCTATTTTTTTCAATTCCTTCGAAAATCGCTGATGAAGAATCCGTGCCGAATGGACCAATGTTTACTCCAAATGGTGGATTTTAAATAAGGACCACCTGTGGTTTTACTTCTAACAGGAAGAAGATTTTTACAGAAAAATGATGACACGTATTTTTAAAAACACAAGTATAATTTAATATAAACGTTACAACCTTATTCCTAGGGTTCCGCGGAACACACTTTGAGTATGGCTGGCATAGGTAATAGTGTAAAACACACACAGCTGTGCCATTCGGTGCGTTTCGTGCGGCGGTTTTGAAACAGCTGTGTGTGGTTTACTCTATTATGCTATATTAAACGACCTATATACGAAACCGACTCGGTAACGCTTCGCTTAAAACCATTGTATCTGTCTTTGCTCTTAGCATTGGAGCAGACAAATACGGAGCTACAGTAAACCCGAAATATATTGACCATCTCTCGTTCCAATAAAAAGGTGTCACTTTAGGCAGGTGGTCAAGATATGAAGATGATAATCATATAATAAGGGGAAGTAAATAATGACAATTATGAAGTAGTGATTGCAACTTGGCGATAAGATAATTCAAGTTCATCAGCATTGAAAATATCTCTTGGATGATATTTCACGATAATTTCTGGTAATTTCTTCTAATAACACAATTTTAATTAATAATATATGAATCTAAATTATTAAATATTATTTTTTCCTTTTTAGTATCTACATATCAATAAAAGCTTGTCTCTAAAAAGATTTTTAATTAGTATTTTATTTTGTTCATTTTAGTCTTTCAAAATTTTATCTCTTTTTGACCCTCGTAGGGGTTAAAAAAGGAACCTACTATCCACACGTTCGAGTTTGTTTTGTGTTTGCTTTTTTTTTTGATCGCGCTACCAGCACAAGGAATACCTTAGGTAGCGCTGTATTGTTTCTATTATCAAGTGTATATGTTTTGTTATATTGTATCTTGTAAGAAACAAATATATTATTTCTATTATTTCTATTTCTATTTCTAAATTTCAAGTTTCTAGCTTTAGCGATTTGGCCTGGACGTTGATTAGTCAAAAAAAAATCTACACCCCCGTTCGAACCTCTTAGTGTTTTAATTTAATTCTACAAACGATTTATTCATGTATTGTCATCGGGAATAAATATGTGTGCAAAATTTCATATCGATCGGATAAGTGGAAGTCTTTCAAAATTGACTTGCAAGATTTGACCGACACATACTAACTGACTAACACAGCAAGTTAAATAAAAGTTTGTGAAAATGTTCAGAAAAATTACATAATTTTAAACATAGTTACGTCGTTAAAAAGTAATCTAATAGCGTTTTCAGCTGGTATGCACTTTTTGACACTAGTGGCGTGTAGTTTTGTACGAGTGTAACACTAGCACCGGGCCACACGCTCGTCGTGTAGGCCGTTACTCTGTAATTATATCGCTGTCATGTTGCACTTTCTTTACACGACCTCCCTGCGACGGTGGTAAAAGTGTAACACTGAAGGTCACACTAACATCCCACCGACACCCAGCCGAACACGATACACTGTAGCACTGCTCTCTACACTGACCAATCGAACACGGTTCTTGGTGAAAGTTTACACTGGTGCAGCCTAGTGTTACAAAGAGTAACCAGTAGCGAAAATGCTATAAGTATATGTCAATAAACGTGTATAAATTACGATGTCATGCGGTTCCGACTTTTACAAGTTTCCCTGTATTTTCTTCTCGTTTCTTTTAAGGTTTCTTTGATATTGGCACCTCTGAGCTATAGATTTGGCACGAGCATCTCGTTACAAGGAATAAGTAAGATGCCTGAACGGGCTTTGGCCGATTTCCGATCTTTAGATACGGTATTTATGACATATTCATCAAAGTACACGAATACTAAAACTTTAAAATAAATTTGACACTAATAGCACATGGACTGAGAAAATACGATGGCTGTAAAACTTTTGGCTTAAAGCCCAATTTGTGTAGCAGGAAGTTTTATTTTGATGGGATTTTTTCCTTGTAGTAACAGTGTGACGTGTGTAAATTTGTTTTTGCAACATAGGGAATTCCCATGTAGAATTGAACTTGTGTGATTATTGGATACTCGAATGGAGTTGACCCCCGACGCGGTTCCAAGGGGAGGGGGGCATGAGGGAAATTGCTCCCCTGAGCCTTGACTATGTATATGTAGACTATAGTTCAATAAAAATATTTTACCCAATTTTTGGTTTTATACACACAAATCACAAAATCAGAACGAATCTCGTGGAAAATAGGTAACTCTCATAAAAGTTGCCCCCCCTCCCTGAGCGAAAACCTGGATCCGCGCATGGTTGACCCACTATATTGAAAGTTGTAGTTTTTTTACGAATATCATTGTACTCTAGGTGTAAAATCAATATCCATTTTTGGTAGCAATTTTGAAGTGTTTATTATTTTTCTTAAATACCTAATTAAATTTTACAGTAATTTAAAATCGTCACTAGTTAAAGGGACAATCAGAAGATGCGCGCCATTCAACTGGCAAAATATGGCTCGTTGTCAACTCATTATTTATGGCAATTACATATAAATTTTAACATATTATACTTATAGAAATTTGCAGTTACAAGGTAATAATATCATGTAATTCCTTTAGGGCTTGAGAATGGCCGAGAGTATAGCAATGCTGTTGTTTACATGGCGTTGCTATGGTTCCTCTATTACAAGTCCCCAGTTCCCGGGTTCTAGCCCGAGAGCTGGTAAAAGTGTCAATTGGATTTTTAATTTATTATAAAAAAATAATGAATTGAAAATATGAATTGGTGCTAGGCCCAACTAACCTTAGCTGTTGGTGGTCTTTAAAACACAATTTTTTTGTAATTCCTTTATCAGATCTAAATTGGAAAATACCGCTGTTATATACCTAGAAAGCATCATTTATTTACAAAAAAAATCTCCGATGACTTAAAACCACTCCCGAGTCAAAATGTGTTTAAACATCCTTCGTTAGCCGTGAGAGTAGACGCGTCTCGGTGTAAGAACTTTCGAATTTACCCTATAGTCTAATATATATTATTGGTTTTTTTCGCGGATAGATGTTTACGCACCAATAAATGTATGTGGCAGCATTTAACGTAAATCTGATTAGTTTTTGAGCAAAATCGGTTCAGCGGACCCTGAAATATTAAAAAAAATATTTTCAGTCACGTATTAACACCGGTAAAATAACCTGGCTGGGAATGGAGCTCTATGTTTCAAGCCTCAAAATTTAAGTCACCATGGCCTGAGTGTTTGAAATAAAAAATAGTCCGTTAACAGAAACTCAAAAGCAGTTTCAATATTTATAAGTTCTTAATATCACCACCGCTATTCGATGTGGAAGAGTTTTTAATTCATTCATTTTAATTGCATATTTTGTATTGACTTGCAACTATTGTACTAACTGTACCAAATGTTGTTAAATATATATCTATCTATCTATCTATCTATCTATTTTCGCAGGAAGTCAGTGATATTTTACGTTCATAATATTTTATCGATAGATAGAAAATATTTCAGGCATAGAGAAACAAATAGGTTAATGGAAATTCTCCTTATAAGGCAGCCATTGGCCGCAATAAACATCACTTGCATAACGTGGAGTGCATATTTAATGTTTTGCGTTATTAATTTAAATAAGGCGCCCTTTGTGCACTGATTGTCTTTTGTTATAAGGCATTGAACACGACAAAGCCCCACTAAACATAATTAATATTATATACAAAGACATACCAATACATAATATACCACCAACTAACCGAGAAACTTCTAAAGTCTATAATGGCCGGAAATAACAAGACGTTTATTATTAGTGGAGCATGGAATTTGATTACAGAAACACAAAATGTAAGTTCGGCTTTGAAGTATATATTTGATTAGATTTCAACTAAATTTATTTTCTATTACAGTGGCCTCTCATTAAGTCGTTGCTCGTCAAGTCAGCACTTCCAGTTCTTTCTCTTATGCGCCTTGCTATTTTCAACGGTTACCAATTCCCCCTCGTGCGTGCCATTATAACTCCTTCTTAATAATTATTAAATAGACAGTAGCCATTCCACAAGCAAATACTTTTCTTAACGTAAATCAGTCGGCAAACATGCCATCGTGATGTTAAACGTCAAACAATTAAGATATGCAAGGAAAAAATCAAAGACCACAGTCAGGACTTGAACCCGAAATTCCCAGTTTCCAGCTGTTTGCCGACTGATTACGTTAAGAAAAGTAACTCCTTCTTGTTGCACATAATTAATCTGTGTATGATCTAAGATTCTAATGGCCGGGGCGTCGCGGCGCTATCCTAGGTGAGTAAATTTAGAAAGAGAAATGATAGTAGACATTTCAAAACTTCAGCTTCGATTTGAGAAGTTATGTTCAGAAAAGCAAGCTCATCCTTTTCATTAATTATATTGTTTGTCGTTTATGTTTTATAAGTATTAGAATTATACTCTAATAAATAATAATTAAGACTCTATATTCTTTGGAGTTTTCTTTGAATAATAAAGTAATTTTATCGTCTGCTAGAGCTACACACAGGTATCTTCTTTTTGAAGGGCGTCGCGAAAAATTGCAAAAGGGGAGTCGTAGCAAAAAAAGATTGGGAACCCCTGGTTTAGACCATGTTTGTATAGGTACATTATAAGTCCCCTGACCCTTGCCCCTACTATTCAGCCCCCTCCCTCACGGTATGCCTCCTTCTATTGCTGCATTCATGTCTATACAATAACGTACATGACGTATGAGTTATTTTGTAATAAGTTTAATAACACGCGGTGACACAACACAAGTGCAGGTTTATAATTGATGACGTACACCGGAAACCTTTGAACTATACCCACTTCCGCTGCTGCGCCCCTGTTCCCCCAGCTCACGGTACTGTCCGCTGCAGCTTCGGGCAATTCCGTACACTATTAGTGGCTATGCTTCAAATTCGTTCGGAAACATAATATATTGATGATGTTTTCGTAAGTAACGATTAGATTGTTAGGAAATCTGGATAATTCTTTTAGGAAATAATTAGACAATATCAACTGGAACCCAAGTTTACAGTATAGGGTACTTCGAACTGCGTTTCGGACAAGATAATATTTCCGTCAAAAATAATATTAACGACATTAACGTCAGAGAAATCGAGTTGTAAAGCTAAAATAAGTATTATATTGCCATTTTTGTCTTTTTATTTATTGTAAATTATAGACTCGACGACAACTTAGGTCATTAGCGTCTTGTTTACATCAAATAACAACTCACTTAAAACTAAATGACATCACAAAACATCCATGAGCGGAGGCGGGATTCGAACCCACGACAGTGTGATCCAAAGGCCGCTATACTAACCGTTACACCACTCTGTCCTCGCCATTTTTGTCAGTGTTGAATTACTAGATAGGTGTAAGAGCCTCGTTCCTCAAAAATCATAACACTATAGTGCCAGTAGCGGACTAAGCCCGTCGGAGGCCGGCGACAGAACTAAATGAGGCCCCCGGTCTGCTTATAAATTGATGTATTTGTAGTATTTTGTAAAAAATGAATAATATAGATGTAATGGCTGACAAAAAATTAAATATTTATAATAAACGACCTACACCTACGTTTATATTTTGTATACGTACGGGGCCTCCAACTCCAAACTGCCTCTTACTTACTAAACATATTTTGGCCTTGTTTGGGATTTGATTAAGAAAGACTTATCGAGATTTGGAGGCCCCCCAGGATCAGAGGCCCAGGGCGGGCAGCCCCTCCGCCCCCCCCCCTCTTAGCCCGCCACTGGCTAGTGCTTGGTTGCAGAAAGCATTGTCGAAAAATCTGATTTGACAATGACCTTAGGTTGTGATAATATTATTAGAGTTTTTATACATGCAGGAACAGTCTAATGTCGTTCTGAAACTCCCTGTCTTGTAGAACATTAGGTTTTGAAGCTAAATTTTGATTAAAATGCGTAGAAAAATATTGTTTCGAAGTGAAATTTAAGGAGCGTTCTTAGAAAGATTGCAACCCGGAAAATGTTTCTTGAACATTTCTAAATAGGTACTGAAAAGAGTGAAATAAAAATAATTTTAAAAAAATTTAACCGACTTCAAAAAAGGAGTCAGGATTTCTTTAAATAAGTAAAGGATAAAATTATTTTTCTATTCGTTTTACAGTCACGTTTTCTAACCTTTTTAAAGATATTTCGACCCCTTTTTTGAAGTCGGTTCAATTAAAAAAAAGAGGCTTGGTGTGTGGGTGAAACCACACTGCTAACTTTCCTTTGAATGCCATTAATTTTTTTTATAACAACAATTCGCAAATCTAATCAGGTGTTTATTATGTAATTATGTGTCGAATAAAATTGGTTCAAAGTCGATATCATTATTTGTTCTCCAGATATGCGAGACGAAAAAATGTTCACCAACGTACGAACGTCCGTACACACAAACACACAGTAGATTCGGACTTTAGGGACCTCAAAACGTCCAGATATGTCAAAATTTTTCATTCGCAAAAACGGACCCATTACAATAACTTCCCATGGGAAGTTAAAAATGATATCCTGATTTTGAGTTCGAATAAAAATAAATCAAACGCATAGCAACTGAATTAGAAATTGTGTGTTTTAAAGACCACCAACAGCTAAGGTTATTTGGGCCTAGCACCAGTTCATATTTTCAATTCATTATTTTTTTTTTTTAATAATAATAAATTGAAAATCCAATTAACACTTTTACCAGCTCTCGGGCTAGAACCCGAGAACTGGGGACTTGTAATAGAGGAACCATAGGAACGCCATGTAAACAACAGCGCCGCTACACTGTCGGCTATTCTCAAGCCCAACTGAATTAGAGATGCATATAAAACATTAAATAACGTGCATTACTTGATTATAATAATTTCCTATGGGAAGGCATGGGCTGTTTCGTAATTAATCTTTATCAACAAAAGATACAGAATGCCGTCCGTTAGTTCGTCGGTCCACCATTGCGTCGGTCAGTCGTCGGTCTAATGACTGAACATAGATATTTAATCTTACTCAATGTCGCTCCGCCTGTCTATTATATGTTCTATGGTTTATATACAGGCTGTTTTATATATGTTTTTGAAGTGAAAACTTCCTTAGGCGCGTTAGGCACATTTTGCCTGAGTACTGAAAAAATGTGAAGCGTTCGCAACCTTCCGTAAGAATTCGCAATTACTTACCGTAAGAATTTGCAACATACTTATATCATAAAAACGGCCGTCTACACAACTTCCACCCATAACGCATTTGGTTTAGTCTTTGAGTTCTATGCATAGGAACCTGGGATCGAGACCTGATGACAGCGTAGAATTTTTGGCGTTTTTTTTTCTAAATTCTACATGATATTTATTTATACATTTTTTTATTTTTGTTATATTCTTTCTTTGACAATAATAATCAGACGCTAATGACCTCTGTTGTCGAGCGTCTATAATCCACAATTCAATTCGACAATAATTATAATTTTTTTAAAGGTGGCATTAATTAAAAATACAATTTTAGTATTTTAGTAAATAATTATTTTTAGTTCATAAATGCGCTATAATAGATGACACCAAAAATTAGAAAATCTGAAGTTTTCACTACTGTCGTGTGGTCATAAGCACACACTCATTTTTTTTGTCTATATATAGGTATATACTATTCGCGATTAAAGTGCACCGTGTCGCCGCGATACGGACCTTGATTGTACTAACACAAGAGATTGACAAATTATTTTCTTGTTTTGTTTACTTGTCAATTAAAATTATAAAATAGCTACTTTTGTCTTCATTTTCAGTATTTTTAAAATTTTTGACATTTCATTTGTGTAGAAAATTTCACTTCTAATAGTAGGCTAAGTGACCATGGCGCGCGCACTCATCATAAATCATAAATAAGCGGACTGTAAAAAGTCGCTTTACATGCATGCATATTTTATGATAAATTAATAGATTTATACGGCTGAATCGCAATTGAAAATTTTTCGTTGGAAAGCAGCCAATTATATAACTGATTCGAAACATACTGGAAAAAATCATTTTACCAACCATAGTCATAATATAAGCTCATTCCGCCGCGAAAGTGGAAAGGTTCAGGTTAGAGTCCTGACTGTGACTATGGTTGTTAAAATGATTTTTTTCAGTATGTTTCGAATCAATTATATAATTGGCTGCTTTCCAACGAAAAATTTCCAATGCATATTTTATAGCTCTTTTATAGAGGGGTAGGACAAAATAGTATATTGTGCAACTAGTATGCTAAATATGTTTTTATGCACGAGGCGCGATGTTTTCAGCACGACTAGTAGGCGAGCGCGGGCGAGTCTTGGTGAGTGCGTATCTGCAAGCCGCATACGAGTGCTGAATTTCACACATTAATTATCCCTTACTATTACGGAATTTGATACGAAAACGTTTAGGATATATTATTACAGATTTTAAATTAAAAAAATCATCTTAAATCCATAATATTTACAAACAAACAAAGAAACCACCCTCTCCAATTATTTTTCCGCCTCGTTCAAATTTGTTTTTGCTATAAATGCAGCATAATAATATTATAATATCAAAAGCTGGATTTGAAGTCGTTATATCGATAACAACATTCCATCGTAATTAATTTAATTTCTATTGATCATCAAAGGGAAAACTGCGAAGAACACAAACGACCATAGCCTCAATATATTTTCGGTTTATATTTTCGAGTGGAGATTTTATTTTCGCTACGGAAGATACTTATGCCAGCACTTCACTCTTGCCAGAGACACCTCGCCGAATGTCTCTGCAAGACATTTGACGAGGCAAGGAACCCCGCGAGCGCTACCATCCACACTCTTAAATAACGCAGTAGCTGTTCTACAACAGACCAAAATGGACGTCGTCGAAATGACCGCTGCTGTTGTTTACTGTGCATACAATTATTATAATTTTACGCAAAATAAAAATTTCGCATAATTAATCGAAAAACATAGTTAATTCAACAAATTCAAGAAGGCACTAAAAAGAGGAAAATAATGAAATTTTGAGGTCTGTGCCAATTAAAATATGAAGTTGGTTAAAAAGAAGATATTAATCACTATATGTATACTATACTTTTTAACCGACTTCATATTTTAATTGGCACAGACCTCAAAATTTCATTATTTTCCTCTTTTTAGTGCCTTTTTGAAGGAGGTTTTTTTTTTGTTAAAAACTTTTTTATTTTTTACTTTTTAGTGTCAAAAAGTAACATTTGCCTTAAAGAATCACACGCCGTTACTTACTTTTATTAAAATCAGCCGAACTACTGAACCGATTTTGATGAAATTTCTATGGGACCAATCTGAAAATATATCCTTTCAAATAAAAAAACAATTTTCAAAATCGGTTCATAAACGACGAAGTTATCCGCGAACACACATAAAACATAAAACATAAAAAAAAATATTTACGGTCGAATTGAGAAACCTCCTTTTTTGAAGTCGGTTAAAAATGACCAAAATAACAGACAATTGTATAATTAATAAGAAATATAATTGTGAATACAACGTTTTATTCATAATTATATTTCTTATTAATTATACAAATGTCTGTTATTTTAAACATTTCTATTATTAACTCAATTATACAAACGAAAAATCATTTACAGTAATTATTAATCTTATTTTACCAAACATTTGACATATTAAACCATTTTGCCTTGTAACAACAGCCATAGGTATTAAACTTTTAAATCTAGGGATTTCTCTCCTGACAGATTCTCTACTCTAAAGTTTGTATATCTTATATAAGACCTGCATCTCCCTTTATATACACAAAGTTAACGAAGTGTGGTCTAATGTGAAAATTTGTATTAAAAGAAAATGTTCAAAAACCGGGCACACGATAAAACAAAATGGCCGATGTTCTTTAATTCGATGGAATGGAAAATTTTGTTCATTGGTTTTGTTGGCATTTTGCTAATAAATGTTCTTTTCTATTTGAGACTGAATTGTAAATGTCTGTACTTATACAGTGTGTAAACGATTTTACTGAACATAGCTGGCAAATAACATTGCGAACGTTTATAATTTTGTAGTAGGCTATGGGCTATAATGTCTAATGTAGTTTTTAAATGTATTTTCTTTCTTTTTTGTATATTTTTGAAGTTATACTTCTTTTGGCGCGTAATGAAAAAATGATGAAAGTGAATTTTTACGATGCACGCGCATCTTGTCACGAAAATTTAACAGGATGAAGTTGCAGCATTAATGATTTCCATAGTTACCATATAAACAAATATAAATAAATTCACTCCAGTCCTTTTATTATTTTATATTTCAATAAATTATTTGCATGCAAATTAAAAATTAGTTCTTAATCACGCCAAAGAAGTATAACTTCTAACGCGGGTACAAAGTACACGCATCCATTTTTTTATGTGGCCTGTTATTGGGATTTTCCTGTTGGCTGCATTAAATAAATAAATGTAGATACGTATTAGATGATTTGTTTCTTTATTTAGCAGGTCCCGAGTTACTCTTAATAGTCAACCGTTGATTTGGAAAATTGTTAAAAAAATTCACTCTATTACTTTTTCTATGTAAATCACTACATATTTACATTAGATCTTATGGTTCATAACATAGCCTACTACAAAACTGTAAATGTTCTCAATGTTATTTTCCCTATATTCGGTAAAACCGTTTACAACTGCATGTATATTATCTAGATTCTAGACACACGGTGTGTCAGCCAAGTTCGGGCAAACACTAACTGTGTGTATAATTACACGAACCATTTCGAGCTACATTCGACCCCCCATGACTCAAAAAAAATATTAGACCTATACACTTGCAATTTTACATGTTTAATAAGGCTCTCTTGAACACCTAGAATCCCGAATTTCATGAATAAATCTATTATAGTTCTTGAGTAATTAAGGTCTGAAAGTTGCCATTTTTTTCACTCACTTACTGACTAAATCATCAAAAACCTAGACCACTTCTAGGGAACTTAGAAACTTAAAATCTGGCATCAAGGTAGATCATTAGGCGTATACAAAGGAAAAAATCTGAAAACTACAAATTATTTAAATAACAAGCTAAAAAAACGTAAAATAAAATGTGGTGGAAGTAACGGTTTGATTGGTGGGAAAGCGGGTTTCCAGTAGTCCATGTATTTAATGCAACTTTACAAAAAGTATGTATTGATATCCCACCGAAAACATAAATGTGAAAAAGGGGCCAAGTTCGGTATAAAGAACAGCTTCGCCGAAAAAAGAATTGAGATTCTAAGTGAGTGCCAAGTTTTCATGTTTTAAATTATAAATAAATGAATCGTGTGTGAAAACTTGGCGCCCCCTTAGATCTCAATTCTTTTTTCGGCAAAGCTGTTCTTTGTACCTAACTTGACCTCATTTTCACAATTATGTTTTTGGTGGGACTATACCTCCACAAATGCATTAACATACGTAAATATAAATAATAATAAAATATAAGTGGAAGTATTCTGTTTTGCGTTTAGTAAGCACAGTAAATAATGTCTTTAAATATTTTTTTAACAAATAGGGTGGTGACTGCGCCTCCTGAACATACAACTTTAATCAAACTTTAGTAATTTCCTGGTTCTCTAATTATTTTAGGCAAAAATTTTGCAATTTCGTATCTAATTTATGCCGTTTCAATGCATGCAAAATTAATTTTGTTTATTGATTTAGATGCAGAATTTCATGTTCTAAAATTGTTATTTGAAGTTTTTTGCCTAAAATAATTAGGATCTTACGAAAGTTTTATTTTACTGGTTAAAGAATAAAGTCTTATGATCGGCAATCATGGTGAGCATCCTGTATGTCAGGCAATGATAAATGTGAAACGAAATAATTAAAAGTTTTGTTTTACAAATAAAAATAATGGTGTTTTTAATAAATATGGCGGCAATAAATATTATCGTTTTCGATTATTTAAATGATGTTTGAATTTTTTTATCATTTATATTGTTTACGGAGAAATAAAAAATACGAGAGCATGTTTGTATCAATAATATTATTCCTCAAATTATTAATATTCGATAAATCAACAATTTCATAGTTATGTTTGGATTTTTATGATGATATTAAATTATCTTATTGGCAAAGTATTACTCTCTCATTTGTTTTTCTTTTTTATTTTTTTTATTGTATGAACAACGACTAGCAACAGATATAGCAGTCGGCAGCACCACAAAACATCGACTCGGTAGCTGGCAGGCATGTGAAGGGGTTGGTAATTCGGAACAACACAGGTGATATTCGCGTCTTCGTTCAAAATGACCTTGTAACATCGGAAAGTCCTCGATATCGGACTTGACTTCAATATAAAACGATTATTTATCGGATGTCTAGCTATTTGGTTACTTTTTTGACACGGCTATAAATATTTTAAACATTTTTTAGTTGTAGTTTGATAAGTTGAAAATTATTCTATTGTAAAAACAAGTTAAATTATCTTTTTAATTTAAGAATATGTAATTTTACGTAACAGACCGGGCGTAAAGGTTTTGATCAAAACAAAAAATGCAACAGGTCAGAACGAGGACGACGTAAAACTGCATTGTGAGAGATGGGAAAGAAGTGGTACACTGACCTGGGGCCATGGGAAACTTTAATGATATAAAGATCTTTTTGACTTGATTTAATAATATCGTAGATCTTTATATAAAATTATAAATAAATAAATAAAACACAATAAAATTTGATTTAATCAAGACGAGTCTAAAATACGTCTGATCACAACGAGATTATAATTTTGAATTACTTGTTTGTTTCAAAAGCGTAGCTAATAGAAACTGCCAAAACAAAACAATGTTGTGTCGACAAAATGACACAACAATGATGATGGTTGTAGTGTCGACATCTTAGGTCATTAGCGCCTTTCAACTACACTAAATAACAACTTTCCTAAAACTAAATAACATCACAAAACATCCATGAGCGCAGGTGGAATTCGAACCCACGACAGTCTAGTCTAGAGGCTGCGGAACCAAATATGCGTGGCCTCTTGTTTCTTAACACTTGGGAGCCCAGGGCTTAAGTCCTATTAGTCCCTATGTATAGATCCGCTCCCGTGTACCTGTGTTCATAGAATGAGCAAAATGTCAATACTGAAAGTTCTGCAATTGCATCTCGCATTCAAGATTCCAAGGTTTCGTCAATGTCGTGCATCAATTGACGCGTAAACTTTTATTAATTCCATGTTATCTTTGCTTATCTTACTCACTTCTTAGTTTCAAAAAGCAGGTATACTTAATATTGTGAGTCACGTTTCTTGTTCAACAGTTTTGTTTTCCATTGAGGAAATGTAAAACATTTCACTGTGTCTCTCCTCCTTGTTGCGTCTTTACAAGTAACTTGCACTCCTGCTATGTTCTTTTATTTCTTCGTCTATCTGTGGTTATAAGGTAAAATGGCTTAAGTAAAACTGTCGGTAATATAGTAGACTGTATTTCTAGAGTTGTAAAAAATTAATCCAAACATCATGAGTTCTAATAAGAAGTATTAGAAATACCTTGTGTCCGTCTTGTAACTTAACCACACCTGAAGATGGCAACTCGTTGCTGAAACACGTCGTGTTAACAACACATGAAGTCACAAGACGGACACAAGGTATTTCTAATACTTCTTATTATTGATATAGTGACTATGAGACCTAACACTAAAAAAAATTATAATTTAAAAAAACTAAAAAACACGCTTTAATGAACTAAAAAGTAAAAAAATAATTAACTTTATTGTAAAAAAGCGTGGGGTAGTATGAAAATATGATACAAAGCACCCCACGCTTTTTTACAATAAAATTAATTATTTTTTTACTTTTTAGTTCATTAAAGCGTGTTTTTTAGTTTTTTTAAATTATAATTTTTTTTGCTTTTTAGTCCTGGAGATCCTGGTCAGGATAATGGGACAAACTTATGGAATTATTGTATTGTAATCGGTCCTTGATAAGTGTGCAAAGTTTCAGTTCAATCTGAAGTTTTTTGCTTTTTTTTTAGTCCTGGAGATCCTGGTCAGGATAATGGGACAAACTTATTGAATTATTGTATTGTCGTCGGTCCTTGATAAGTCGACAACGTTCAAACTAAATCTGCCCGTTCAAAGTTGGTCAAAATCAAGTTCAAAGAAGTCGGTTACAAACTGACAAACAAACAAGCAAGCAAGCAAACATACAGGTGAAGCTAATAAAAGCGTGTTAAAAATGTATCATCATGAGTTCATGGTAAAAATTCGATTTGGAGAATAATATTCGAGTTATATGGAAATCCGACTTAGGGAAGATTAACTGTATAGGTCTTAATAATTAAGAATAAAGATGACAACATAATATCTTGCCGAAACGCACGCGCCGCCCTAAAAATTTTAAACAATAAATTATTGCTCAATCGGGAAGAGGCTTTTTTATTCAATTTTGTAGTACTTAATTTATAGGAAGGCGGGAGTTAGCAAGATTTTGAAACAGGGACAAGAGGATCAAAAATAGCCAAAATTAGCGCAGCGTAGCTTAGGGAACGTACCCATACTAGGGCATGCAATTCGAATATTCGAATATTCGAATATTCGAATATAGCGAATATTCGGCTGCATTTATTATTCGAATAGTAATTCCTATTATTCGAATATATTCGAATTATTTGTTAAGAATTAAAATTGTTTAAAAACGGTTTACGGCGGCGCTAAAACATCTTACAAACACTACACTAGCTCTAAGTTCGCGCTAGGGCGTGGGAGGGGAATCAAAACGGGGCGAGGAAAGTTTTTTTTTGTTAATTATTGCATGTTTATTTGATATAACTATTTACTTACGTTACGTTACGTTACGTACGTGTACTTAATTGCTTGATTTGCTCTTCGCACGTGCTAATAGACGTATTATTTATTTGTGAAGTATTTTTTTTATAGGGGAGCAATATCCCATAATTTTTTTGGTACTAATTAATAAAAATGCGTCTTAGATGCTCATTTAATATTTTTGTTTGAATAGGAAAAACAGAAAGAAAGAATTTTGAATTTTTTTGATTACTTAAATATGTCCATTTGATCTATGGTTCTCGGAAGCTATGTGCGCTCTAATATTTAGTTGATTTGATCTGAATTTTTACGTAACTAAGTAAAGTAAAAATGATTATTTGATTTCTTTTTAATTAGAAGTAAGCTGCTTTTGTTGTTAAAATGATTGGATTTATGGACGTGCAGTAGGCGTGTTGATTTTAAATAATTAAAAGTCATTTATTGAAGTTCCATGAGCGTTTTTATTATTTTTACCAATTATTCGAATATATTCGAATATATTCGAATATTGGCTAAAATTTGAGCGAATATTCGAATACCTGAAACATCCGAATATTTGCATGCCCTAACCCATACTACGTGACCCATTTTTTACAATTTTTTATCCCCCTCCCCCCTCGGTGACCACCCGTAGTATATGCCAAGACCTCCCCTCGAGTTTTCACGTAGTAATTCATAAATATGGTTTTAAATCATTTTTTGCAAACAGAAAGTTAAAAAAAAATTAATTTGGCTCATAATTGTCTTTATTTATACGACGCTTGCCGAAAAAGCTCGAAAAATCGCGAGATTTCCCTAGAGGATATTGACTACGTGACGAAAACCTAAACCCCCCCCCCCGCCCCTGTGACCAAGCGTAGTATTTTGAAGACCCCCTCCCCCTGAACCGTTCACGTAGTATGGGGGTACGTTCACATATTGAAAACGCCTAATAAACAAAAATCTACAATTTTTATGAAGTAGAACCAAATTCCAATTCCAACTTTGCCGGGTTAATGGTAATATTTTATCAACGGTCTTTAATCTCAACCGCATTTAGTTTTTAATAAAACAATTTAAAAAGGTATTTTAAGTTACAAAGTTGGTACTCGCAGTCAAAAGCCGCAGTATTTCCGCTCTCTGTTCAACTCACAGTGAATATTTATATAGCCTGTTGATCATTTTACTGCAAACCATCTTGAAAGTATAACTAGTAAAGTTTGAGTGTCTATCAGAACTTAATTTAGATGTTATATAACTTTGTCCCAACTGTTATTAAACGTTTGCGACAAGGCGGATCGAACGCCCACCCCGCCGGAAGTGGAAAGAGTATATAGCATACAGAGAGTGAGCGAGAGAGTCGGACTACGGGCCCGGTGATGGAGCGAGTGCTTAGGCTATATGTACACTGGATTATTAGCTGCTGTAAGGAAATGTAAATTAACGATACTTCGATGATTAAGGCCGCGTGCACAATGGCCGAAAGAAACGCCCGGACTACTATTAGCCGTCGATTGTGAATGACTGACATGTTAGTTTTGATGTCTATGTTCCCGGATATATACCTCACTCCGAGTTACAAATTTGTAATTTTTTTATGCTATCCCTGTTTTAGTGGTTTCTGATAGCAAAATGCTAATTTTGACCTCGAATTCGCAGTTAGCACCTGGAACTCTCTACATAGTATAAATTGAAGTCGTTTTTCGCGTCTGTCTGTCTGTTTAACCGCTAACTCCTCCTAAACCACGCAATGGATTTTGATGCGGTTTTCACCATCAGTTAGATAATTTTCCACGGAAGATTTATATATATAGCATAATAAATATATAATAATAATTAATAATTAATTAATTAAATTCGTAACCCGACCGTAAGAATTCGCAACATACTTATATTATAAAAACGGCCGTACATAACTGTTCCACTCGTAGCATAGAGGTAACGTCGCAGCACTCTATGCACAGGGACCCGGGTTCGGAAACTGATGGCATCGTGAAATTTTTGGCTTTTTTTTCTAAATTCTACATGATATTTATTTATATATTTTTTTATTTTTGTTATATTTTTTCTTTGACAATAATTATAATTTTTTTGAAACTAAAAATTATATATAAAAGCGAACGATTGAAGCGAGTGAGTAGTGTATTTATAATATTTAAGCGAACAAGCGAAGCGAGTGAGTAGTGTATTTATAATATTCAAGCGAACGAGCGAAGCGAGTGAGTAGTGTTATGCACCCGGGCTTTCTTAGCACCTGGGCGAAGCCGGACGGGGCCGCTAGTAAATCTATAATTTGAAACATCAATCAAAACAGTCTAATTAAAAACAGATAAAATAGAAATGATGGTCGCTATCTTGGATTTGAAGGGCCCCTGAGTAAATTTTTAAGTGGCCCAATATCTTAAAATGACCTTTTGGGTATGCCCTTTCATAACTCCAAATTTTATGCTTTTAAGGTGATAAAGCACTACGTAGTAAGTCGAAATAAAATCTAATTTTTTTTGTACTAAAATAAAAAGTGATAACCTGTAAATTACTAACTTAGATGAATTACTTAAGACCACTTATAATCGGATTTACTTAATTATTTATTTATTAATAATAAAAAATAAATGTGATTTGACTTTATTGCCAAGGATAAATTTGGTTATGCGATCAGATAGATCCGAGCGTTGGATAGATAA
The DNA here is from genome assembly GCA_039654895.1 of Mongoloraphidia duomilia. Taxonomy (NCBI): domain Eukaryota; kingdom Metazoa; phylum Arthropoda; class Insecta; order Raphidioptera; family Raphidiidae; genus Mongoloraphidia; species Mongoloraphidia duomilia. The sequence goes on along the minus strand of CM077519.1, from coordinate 14,021,910 downwards.
AGATAGAGAGCATATAAATGTTAAATTAATGTAGATTCGAACGCATTAGAACGCTGGGGTCGATCTGGGCGTAAAAACGAATTTACTTAAGATGGCTACCACGTGACAAATAATTTAGTCAATTTTCGATTATTTTAATTAAATTATCTCCAAATTTACGAGGTAGAGTACTTTTTTATAATTTTTACGTAATCTACGAGAATTGATTAATATAAACTTTAGTTTTCTAGATTTTAAATCTAAGCAGTTGTGGTTGAATTAGGTATATGAAAAATGTGCGTTTCAAACGAGATTGCAGATTGTCTACATGTTAAATATTCAGTTTTTAAAAAAATATTACGCAAAAACTACACGTCAGACCTTCCTAAAAATTTATTATATGTATTTAATATCGATCAATAACATATTAAAAATTCAGTAAATTATCGTTACTTTGCTTTAATGCTCGTACAACCTTAAAACACTAAAAACATGCACGTGAATGAGCCATTTTCCTGAGAATACTTCTTTCAATTATCCACGAGAGGCAGCACTTGTGGTAGGTACAAACATTATTTATTCCCCAATAGTGTCGTGTCATTTCAGTGGTATAACTTAATTATTAAATTATTATTATCATTAAATGAATTAAATAGTTAAGTTATACCACTAAAATGACACGACACTAATGGGGAATAAATAATGTTTGTATCTACCACAAGTGCTGCCTCTCGTGGATAATTGAAAGAAGTTACTCTCAGAAAAAGGGCTCATTGAATAAATACCTTTAAAATGTTTTGTATGTATTCTAGTTTAAGATTGGGCCTGGTTATGTGCATTTTGGCAGCTCCGAATGTATCGATGAAATTGAGACTCTTGGATCTAGTCGAGTGTGACGGCAGCCTTAAAACGTATTCAATATATCGGAAACTTGTATACTGCGGATATTTGTAAACGCACTATGTTTAATGCTATACACAATATACATGTTGGATGAAGATTATCATACATGGCGTCAACAGTACCTGCATCCCTTAGTAACTAGTTACTACTGATTACTAAGAGACAGCCATTCATAGTAAATTAATATTAATTAGGTACCTATCCATCTTTGGTTTTCTAAGAACTAAATATCGATCAAGAAGAACATTTATTTAACTTTTAAGGATTTTTTGCCATACTCACTACAAAATACCTACTTTTCACTTTATTTTTAAAAAATGTCGACAGTTCATTTGCGTCGCCATCTTTACTTTTACAGTATGCCGTATAAAGTTCGCATGCGCAGGCGGATAGAGCGAGTAAACAGAAGTTGCTATGTCACTACACTATTTTTAGAAAGATGTCTCTGTGTGTGTATGTGTGTGTACGTATGTACCATTTCTTTCTAAAACGAAATCTCGAGAATGAAAAATGATATCGACTACGTTAGGGTGCCAATCGACGCGTATTAACGTAAATATGATCTGAAAGAAATTTTTTCAAAATCGGTTCAGCCGTTCTTTTTTCTTAACCAACTAGACTCCAAAAAAGTAGATTTTACACAATATCTCGCGAATAAAAAATTATATCGACTTCGTAAGGGTGTCAATCGAGGCGTGTTAACGTCATTTTGATCCGACATAAATTTTATAAAAATCGGTTCAGCCGTTTTTCTTTTTTTTAATTATTGTTAAAAATAAATAATAATTATGTTTTAATAAAATTAAGAAAAATCGCAGGATAGTGGACAAAATATTTAATTTAATAAATCAAATATTTTGTCCACTATCCTGCGATTTTTCTTAATTTTATTATAATCACGATGGACACGATTTCTAATATAAATTATGTTTTAATGATTAAAATGTTTACTTTTCTGTGTAATATCTAATTTAATTATTATTATTAAATATTTATCAAACTGGGAAGTTCGTCGTGTGGACCTCAAGGGTCGCACTTTAGTCCTAATAAACGACCCACCTCACGGCTTGTTTAACAGGGTGTTTTTAAACATAAAACAGTAATAGTTACACGCGTTGCTGTCTATAAAAATAACAATAAACAAATAAACAATCTGTCGAAATACACAGATCTGTTAAAATTTTAAAAGCTATGTCGACGAAAATAGATAATAAAATCGTCTCACAATTTCATCAGTTCATTAAAAAGTTCTGAGAAACCACGATAATGTAATCAAATCAGCGATGTAAAGCTTTATTAGATACAGCTTTTGCTCAAGGTCACCTGCTAACGAGCTTTCTTAATTCGTCCGAACGTTTGCTGCCGAGGCCATTAAAGTTATTCACATAAGAATGATAATTTATGCCGACGCAATGTTGCCTAGTAGATAATAAGTGATCAAATACGGGCATCAACAAAGGGAAGAACAAAGACAGACTCTTTGAGTGTGAGTGAGACCGAAATTGGGAAACGGAAGTAAAGGCCAGTAAATATAAGGGATGATCAAAGGATTCGTCTGCTCATCTTTGACGATTTTATATTATTATGCGGGATAATTTTCACGCATAAGTGGGCAGTACTGCAGATGCGTAGCGACCGTTACGACATCTATTGTCAGCTGACGGCAATAAATTTGCGCACCGACATATTTTAATCTCTCTGATTTTAATACTGAGACACGCAAAATTGTGCTGAAATATTTGTGTATAATTTTAGTTGTCAAAAGAGTTATGAGAATAATGACATAGCTGCACAACAAGCCAGTATAAATACCTATATTTAAAATAGTAACAGAACCCCTTGCTATATTTTTGTTTTTTGCGAGTTTTTGAGGTTATACTTCTTTAGCCAGGGTAGTGAATTGGAATGACCTCGAGTCAAAAATTACCGACTCAAAAATTAATGAAACGTTGACAGGAATAAAACGGCTCTAACAGTTTGGATGCAAAATTATTGATAAGAGGTTTTGGGGAGCAAAAAACGATTTATCTAGATCTCATCCCAGGAAAAATTCGTTTTCTTATAGATTTTATAATTTTAAAAATAAATTTGTGACGTTTTAAAATAGTGTAATATTGTAAGCAGGCTTTGGATAGGTACTTATGTATGGATGTTAAGATATCCATAGATTTTATTACTTAGAAAATAATAATTATTTATTAATTTGAAAAATGTTGAGAGGGGAAACGCAAAAATGTAAATAGATGAAATATAACTTCAAATGTGCGCGCATGTGAGTGAGGTACATATACCCTTTTTTCGTCTATCTTTTTTTGAAACACCAGCTGGGTATAGGCGATATACAATAATTGTTGTAACTAGTCTATATCTAACAATTTGTTTATCTGTCTGTTTGTACCCACCTCACTCGAAAACGTCTGAACCGATTTTTATTAAATTTGGTACATTATCGATGGATACCCAAACTTAAAACATGGGATAATTTTTATCTGGTTATGATCGGGTTAAAATAATGTTTTTGCAAAACCTACCCTAAATAACCTTCATTTTTTTGTGCAAATGAAGCCGAAGCCTGGCCTCTTCCATTTTTAATACTTCTCTACTTATACTATAAAATTAAAGTAAAAAAATGACATATGATAGTAATGCAGTCGGTTCTTCTCAAGAACCCGTTTGCTGAGAACTACGCCCTGAGGTTTCTTAAGAAACTGTTTGTATAGAAGAAGAAGTACGCTAATCCCAAAATTGCACACATCCCTAAGTTTGTTCAATCCCCTGTGTATATATACCTATTTGAGATTTATATATAGTTAAATCAGTGGCGTACCTAATTATAAGATGGCTGGCAAAATGCCCGAGGCCTCAGCCTCAGGAGGGCCTCACCTTAGCTAGAGGCAAGTATTCGGTTACCGCCGGTTCATCGCTTATTGAAAATATTGGTAATTTTACATGTTGCAATATATTATAATAAATTTTGGAATATACTGCAGAAAGCGGAAATTGAAACGAAAAAGAAAGAGTTTTAAAATTTTAATGAAAACGCATAATTTTTTGGACATCCAAAACCCGTTTATGATCTCTGATGTCAAGCGTCTATAATTTACGACATCCAAAACTCGTTTTTTTTGGTATGTGTAGACCATGAAATGTCTAAAGATTGATTTATATTATCTGGTCAAGCACGGCGCGGGAACGTAGCGTTTGCGGTAAAATAAACATTTTTACATGCATTTTAAATACAAGTAATTGATACGTGTCTGAACGGACGGGATCCGCTAAGTATAAATATTCGTATTTGAAATGCATGTAAAAATGTTTGTCTTGCCAGAAACGCTACGTGCCCGCGCCATGTCTGACCGGATAATATATATCGGCCTTTAATCAGTCGAAATCTTGAATATAATTTTTTCGCCATTTCAAAACTTCCTTCACAATCTCGTCACTCTAAAACAAGAAGTCGGTTAAAAAGTTGACTGTACTGCAGTGATTTTCGAATATTTATCGATAGTTATTCCAAACTATAATTAATATATAACTTAGTTAAATTTTAAGCCATCGAACACACTTTATACCAGTTTTAAGTTTTGCAAGGATTTTTTAATAAAACAAAATATCACTTGAAAAATACTAAACAAAAGATTAGAGGATAAAATATACACGGTAGGTATTTTATTTAATTTTAAACTTAAGTTTTTGCACCTGTCGTGTAAAAGCAATCCGCTTAACAAAATGGCGATGCATTTCAGTCCAAAGTAGTTACAGTTTCGATTAAAATTAATGTAGTTTATCAGCTTAAAAGGATTTCCTATCGTAATTTGATAAAATTTATATTAAAACTTGTTTAAAACTCTTTTCAAATCTCAGTGGAGATAAAAATAAGTATCAGATGTATTAGGAACTTTTTGTCTATTAGTTTCTCAACATTATTGGAAATTTGTGACCGAAAACTGTATTGTTTATATTTATTTTTTTGTTATTTTTAGGATTTCGTACCAGAAAGTAACCCTTTCGCTGTGCCAACGATGTCTGTCTGTTACAGGCCTCTAGGCTCTAACTGCTTAACGAAATAAGATAGGGACTTTAAATTCACCATAATATGAATTACCGCTGCCCAAATACTGTCTGTAAGTCTGTTTGTCTGTGAGCACGATACAGGTCAAACGGCTGAGTGGATCGAAACCAAATTTTGATTAAATGTTTGACATGTAAATATGAAAATCCCTATTGTTTTTGGGGAAAATCGGCGCATGCGCAGAAGAGATATGACCTATTAAATTGTTTTTTCTGAAATAATGGTATCCTTTTCATAACGGTTTATTATTATTATTATTTTTCCAAGAAAGTTTTGTAAAAAAAAATTTTTTTTCTAAATATTACAGTTTCGTAAATATTTTGAAAATAAAAAAATCAGCTGTTTTTTTGTTCTGAAGTAATTTATGTGTCAAAAAGAAATGAATTATCTGACGGGCATGCTTAGGTTAATTTTTATGTGTGAAACCATATGTAACTATGGAAACGAAAAGCAAATATAATATAAATATTTAATACTAGCCGTTACCCGCGTCATCGCACTTGTTAACAGAAATTTTATTTTATTTATTATAATATTTTGCCAAATTTCACTATTTTTGAAGTTGGAAAGGTTTCGCGATCCATTGACTGGAGTTCTTTCAATCCATGATATAAAAATGCATTTAAACCAATTTTAACGTTCAACATAATCCCGTATTCAACATTTTTTTAAATAATGCTGATAACAAGTGAAAATAAACTAGAATACAACTGACTTAGACAATAAACCGTACAAAAGAATATCACATGACAATAAAAAGAAGCTTATATAATATAATAAAACACATCCAACACGAACGGAGGCTGATATTATATTTTAAGATATATAATGCGCAGGTATAATATTGTATTTAATTTTCTACTTTAAGAGTTTTACGCGAGCAAAAAGAACTGTCTGGCTACAATCATAGGACGCAATCCGCTTAGCGCAGTTGCCGCCGTCCCATCACACCCCATGTTCCCCTAATCTCGCCCAAACACAAACGCGTTATGCGATCGTGTATCATACTACGCGTTTATAATAATACTAGCGGTACCCGTGGCTTCGCCCACGTTTATTTTGATTTATGATTTATTGTCCCCCCCGCGAGAAATTCTCCTCCTGTGAAGCAAAGTCGGGCTGGTGGTGTTTATAATATTAGTTGAATTACGCCTATATGCTAAAATGCATAAGAATTTCAGAGTTACGTTTTGTTACTATCCCACAGGAATTATCCCCCCCCGCGAGAAATTTATCAAAATAAAATATAGCTCATAGCTTTCTATTAATGAAAAAAATTTTAGAACAAACAACTAAAAATATAACATAGGTAGTCCATTGAAATGTTTAGGTTTGCATTTTGGGTAGGACAAGGTTTTTTCCTTTCGTTGTGTAGGGGGGGGGGCGGTGTAAGTTTAAAATTGAGTTTTCGGGGCTAGCGGCCACCCTATTTGATCGCCATCTTGAAAAAGAGATGCTAACACGTTTGGCATTAATTAAAAAAACCGCTCTACAAATTTTCTGTAAGATATACCGTTATGGAGATATAATTATATCTCCATAACGGTATATCTTACAGAAAATTTGTAGAGCGGTTTTTAGGCGCGATCTTAGCGAAGCTAGAAGCGCCTATATACACTCGCTTTGTCTGTACGTCTGTGAATCTGTGAATCTGTGAATCTGTCACGCTATTTTGTGTCACGCGTACAGCCCAAACGGATGAACCAATTTTAAAAAACTTTTTTTTGTTCGATTCCTCTCGGGGTCTATTTGATCCTAACGTCGCCCGATTTTTGAATTTTGGCCCCAGAGGGGAGCAAATTAGAAAAAACGGTGTTTTTTGCTTATAGTTTGCTCAATTTAAGTCAGATCGATTCGAAACCTGTCTTAAACGAAAGAGCAGAAAATTTTAGATAGATTTCATGTATAATATTGTGTCAAAACACTTTTTTTATACAGATTTATATGATTATTAAACTAAATAAATGCGACTTTATCTAATAAATCGCGAACTTGTTTCGGTTGTCCTTGTCTGTTGCACAGTGTGATATGGATATTGGAAGATAGCGTATGCCCTGTCTTATGTTGCATTATTTCAATATAGTTATTCAATTTTTTGACTGCTGATGTTTGAATTTAAGTTTAAAAACCCTGGCCTACTGAGTTAAAATGACGTGTAACTAATTATTGACGTCGATCGGATCGGACCAACATTTCTCGACGTTCATCATACCTTCCCGAACAATTTGACTTTCTCTGTCTCTATGTCCCTTTGTACGCTTATAACTCGAGAACCACTGATCCGATTTACATGATTTTTTTCAAGTAAATAACTTCTTATGCGACTGCGAGTTTTAAAATATTTGTGGCATCACGCAAAAGCAACCGAACTGATTCTCAAATAAAAACGTATGTTCTGGCATCACGCAAAAATAAGTAGGTAGTAGATGCTTTGTTTTTTAAACGGTGGTTTTATTTAGCTTGATCCCGTATATTTCTTACAAATCTTGCGATCGATTGAGTTGAAATTTTGCACACATGTGTAGCTCCGGTGACAATACAATATTATGGTAACTAGCTGACCGGCCCGGCTTCGTCCGGGTGTAAATCGTACTTCTGAATTTTCACCCACTTCCCGTGATCCGATTGAGTTGAAATTTTGCACACATGTGTAGCTCCGGTGACAATACAATATTATGGTAACTAGCTGACCGGCCCGGCTTTCGTCCGGGTGTAAATCGTACTTTTGAATTTTCACCCACTTCCTATGATCCGATTGAGTTGAAATTTTGCACACATGTGTAGCTCCGGTGACAATACAATATTATGGTAACTAGCTGACCGGCCCGGCTTTCGTCCGGGTGTAAATCGTACTTTTGAATTTTTACCCACTTACCATGATCCGATTGAGTTGAAATTTTGCACACATGTGTAGCTCCGGTGACAATACAATATTATGGTAACCAGCTGACCGGCCCGAGTTTCGTCCGGGTGCAAATCGTACTTTTGAATTTTCACAAGCAAAAGGTCTTTCTTCGGTAACGTTTCGGATAAATGTAATAAAATCAGACTAAGGAAATAAAGCACACTAAAAATTATTAGATCCTTTTGAAAATTAATATTTGAGAGTTTTATAGGACACAAAAAAATAAAATGGCGTCAGATTTCAAAATGGCGGCCATATGTACTTTTTTGTAAACATTATCCGATTCTTTTGAAAATTAATATTTGAGAGTTTTATAGCACACAAAAAAATTAAATGGTGTCAGATTTCAAAATGGCGGCCATATGTACTTTTTTGTAAGACATCAGATCCTTTTGAAAATTGATATTTGAGAGTTTCATAGAACACAAAAAAATAAAATGACGTCAGATTTCAAAATGGCGGCCGTATGTACTTTTTTGTAAAAATTATCCGATCATTTTGAAAATTGATATTTGAGAGTTTCATAGGTCACAAAAAAATAAAATGACGTCAGATTTCAAAATGGCGGAAATATGTAGAACTCCTTTCTAAAAATTATACGATCTTTTTGAAAATTGATATTTGAGAGCTTCATAGGACACAAAAAAATAAAATGACGTCAGATTTCAAAATGGCGGCCGTATGTACTTTTTTGTAAAAATTATCCGATCATTTTGAAAATTGATATTTGAGAGTTTCATAGGTCACAAAAAAATAAAATGACGTCAGATTTCGAAATGGCGGCCATATATACTTTTTTGTAAAAATTATCCGATCCTTTTGAAAATCGGTATTTGAAAGTTTCATAGGACACAAAAAAATAAAATGACGTCAGATTTCAAAATGGCGGCCATAATATGTACTTTTTTGTAAAAATTATCCGATCCCTTTGAAAATGGATATATGCGAGTTTTATAGGACACAAAAAATAAAATGACGTCATATTTCAAAATGGCGGAAATATGTAGTACTCCTTTGTAAAAATTATCCGATCCTCTTGAAAATTGATATTTGAGAGTTTCATAAGACACAAAAAAATAAAATGTCGTCAGATTTAAAAATGGCGGCCGTATGGACATTTTTGTAAAAATTATCCGATCCTTTTGAAAATTGATATTTGAGAGTTTCATAGGTCACAAAAAAATAAAATCATGTCAGATTTCAAAATGGCGGCCATATATACTTTTTGTAAAAATTATCCGATCCTTTTGAAAATCGGTATTTGAAAGTTTCATAGGACACAAAAAAATAAAATGACGTCAGATTTCAAAATGGCGGCCATAAATACTTTTTTGTAAAAATTATCCGATTCTTTTGAAAATCGCTATTTGAAAGTTTCGTAGGACACAAAAAAATAAAATGATGTCAGATTTAAAAATGGCGGCCGTATGTACTTTTTTGTAAAAATTATCCGATCCTTTTGAAAATTGATATTTGAGAGTTTCATAGAACACAAAAAAATAAAATGATGTCAGATCTCAAAATGGCGGCCATATGTACTTTTTTGCAAAAATGATCCGATCTTTGTGAAAATTAATATTTGCGAGTTTTTTTTAGGACACAAAAAAATAAAATGATGTCATATTTCAAAATGGCGGTCATAGGTATATATTTCTTTGTAAAAATTATCCGATCCTTTTGAAAATTGATATTTGAGAATTTAATAAGACACAAAAAAATAAAATAGCGTCAGATTTCAAAATGGCGATCAAATAATAACTTTTTAATTGTATTATTTATATCTTTGATAAATTCGGTTTTATATACAATGCGTAAAAAACATAGCTTCTGTCGGGTGTCTTGCGACACATCATGACTTTTTTATTTAGCCGGTTCCGAGTAACGCTTAATAGTCAACCGTTGCTATGGAAAATTGTTTAAAAAATTCACTGTACTATTTTTTCTATGTAATCCAATACTGTATTTATATTAGGTCTTATGGCTCATAGCCTACTACAAAATTATAAATCTTCTCAGTGTTATTTTCCCTATGTTCAATAAAACCGTTTACACACAGTACCTACATGAATATCGCGCCTTGTAATTCTTGAATTACTTGTATGCTCCAAAATTTTTTTGTTTAGAATCGAATTCTATACAACTTTACTAGAGATAGTTTTGCCGTAAATTGAATGATTAAAATGATATAGTTTGTCACAAAATTTTCATTTAAGCGCTATATTTTTTTTCTTTCAATTTTAACAGAAAAACACAAAAAAATCTATTTTCTATGAGGCTTATTCTTTTTATTATTCAATTTATGACAAAAAGCATCTGTAGTAAAGTTGCAGAGAATTCAATTCTTAACAAAAAACCTATTTACAAATTTTCTGTAAGATGTACCGTTACGGAGATATAGTGCAAAAACCTGTTAACACCTCTTTTTCAAAATGACGGCCAAATGGGGTGGTCGCCGACCCTGAAAACTTAATTTTAAACTTACACCGGGCCCCTCTACGCAACGAAAAAACTTTGTCCTGCCCAAAATACAAACTTCGCCTAAAAAAATTAAACATTTTAATGGAATAATAATAAATATCAAAAAATTATAAAATATATATAAAAGACATCGTTCTAATGTTATATAAAGACATTGTAAATATAAAAAAAATATACGTGTTTTTAAATTCGCATTTACCATTAAAATCTGTACCTATACAAATTAAATTTTAGTTAATGTATATTTCAAATTCGAAAACGTCTATAGATTACCCCACTTTTTTTCAAAGGGAGTTTTAATGGATTTTGCATGTAAATACATACAGGGTGTCTTATTACATAACTAGATAAGTTTAATACCTTCCCAGTTCGGTATAGTTATATATATATTTTTTTTTGCTACAGAAGAAACGTCCGCACTGTTCTTTTCAAACAAACTTTTTTCTTCAATAACAAAACATTCTTTGTATCAGTAGAGTAGTATCTATTCTATACAGGGTGTATAAAAAATTGTAAGCATTACCATTTTTCATGGAATCAATTTTGTGATATAAATAAATAACCGCAAACAATCATTCACCGAGACCTACCGAACTGAATGAATGAATTGTAGATTATAGACGCTCGACAACAGAGGTCATTAGCGTCTCCTACCGAACTGTTCAGCTAAAAACTGGAAACGTAGTATTTATACTGTATAGGTATAGTACCTATGTAATAATCTCAATTTTAAATTGATTTCGTTGGTTTTTTCTCTGCACCCTAAAATTAGGCTGAGATAAGTCTTCTGTCCTTTTTTAAGCCACCAACAGTCCGAGTTATTTGGGGCTAGTACCTACCAATTCATATAATCAATTTATCATTTGTTAATAATAAATTGAAAATCTAATGGTTACCGCTCTCCCGACGCTATTAAACTAAAGGATTCAGGTAAAAGCCAATTAAAGGACCGAAAATCACTCCACCAATCTTACAGGCGAAAAATTAAAAAAAACATTTTCCTGGAAAAACTTACAACTTTTTGAAAATTACATAATCTTTCACACGTTCAAAAACTTTTTTTCAAAAAATTCGCCTGTAGAATCTAGAGTGATTCTTGGCCCTTCATTCGGCGTTTACCCGAACCCTTTAGCATAACAAGCCGTGAGGTGGGTTGTTTATTAGGACTAAAGTGCGACCCTTGTGGTCCACACGACGAACTTCCCAGTTTGACAAATATTTAATAACAATAATTAAATTAGAAATTACACATTATTTATTTTTAACAATAATTAAAAAAAAAACAAAAAAACGGCTGGACCGATTTTTAGAAAATTTATGTCGGATCAAAATGACGTTAACACGCCTCGATTGACACCCTTACGAAGTCGATATAATTTTATATTCGCGAGATAAATATTGTGTAAAATCTACTTTTTTGGAGTCTATTTTGTTAAGAAAAAAGAACCGCTGAACCGATTTTGAAAAAATTTCATATTTACGTTAACACGCGTCGATTGGCACCCTAATGTAGTCGAGATCATTTTTCATTCTCGAGATTTCGTCTTAAAAAGAAATGGACGCATACGTACGTACGTACACACACACATACACACAGAGATCTTTCTAAAAATAGTGTAGTGACCTTGAAACATAAAAATTTGTTATACATTTTGATTTCGGTTTTCGGACGCATTACAATAACTTCCAATAGGAAGTTAAAAATAGCATCGGGAAAGCGGTAACCATTTTTAGGCGAGGGGAAAGGATTTGAGATGAAGAGTGTAGGGGTAACTTCCGGTAGAGAATAGGTACTCTTAAACATTAATATGCTATACTATTACTTTAAAGGCCGAGTCCGTTGTGGTTGATAGAATCGTTACGTTCAGGTAAGAAAGATTCTGCCAAAATCGACATTAAAGCGAGTTATAAATAGATATTGTAGATTATAGACGCTCGATAACAAAGGGCATATGTGTCGATGCCGAGGATAAACAACAGGTAATAATAATTAATTATATATTATTGGGAAACACCTGGTATGATCAACATAATGGCAGTCGGCAGATATAATAGAATTATTTTTAACGCTGTTTTTTCTACATCATATTTTATCTCTTTAATGCCATCGTTTACTCACGTCTTTGTGTTTAGCTTTTTTGTTTAATGTGATCTACCCCCAGCTCTATATCCTCATAAATAAACCCGCTGGCAAAATGCAGAACTTTTATTTTTTCAAGTTTGTCAAGTTCAAATGGTATAAGTGTATTGACAATTATGTGTAATCTTATAGTGTGTAAACTCACAGCTTGGACTGTATATAGACATTAACAGATTAGAAAACATGGCTCTGCGGAAAGACGAGCAAGCGAGGCGTAAGAATGCACATAGGTATTATATCGTACAGTGTGAGTAAAAAGTCTGGAACTAATTCGATAAAAAAAAAATAATTGAATTTCATAAAAAATTCTCGGACACGTCAATTTTATTTTTACTGTACATGTTTGTTGATATTTGTTGCATTTCGATAGTCTTTTGTTTTCATACTGTGACGTCATCGTCAATTTTTTTTAATGGCACCCCATATTTTTTATGTCATATTTGGATAGTGCTTAAAATTACGAATTCATTGATGTACCATTGTATGAACTTAGCATTTATACTTCTCGAGATTATCGAGTTTGAAGTACAAACAAAAACTCCGGAAAAAAGCGTGAGGCATGTAATAACTGTGAAACTCAAACAATTGAAGGCTCACTCTTTTTTCCTGAGTTTTTGTTTGTACTTCAAACTCGATTATCTCGAGAAGTATGAATGCTAAGTTCATACTATGGTACATCAATGAATTCGTAATTTTAAGCACTATTCAAATATGACATAAAAATATGGGGTGCCATTAAAAAAATTGACGATGACGTTACAGTATGAAAACAAAAGACTATCGAAATGCAACAAATATCAACAAACATGTACAGTAAAAAAATAAAATTGACGTGTCCGGGGATTTTTTATGAAATTCAATTATTTTCATTTTATCGAATTAGTTCCAGATTTTTTACTCATACTGTACTTATACAGTACTTAGACTTGGCAACCTAAGTAGAATCAGTCAGCTTTCATCTGAAACTCCCCTTCCCGCGAAGGAATGACAGGCCATCGGTACGTCCATACGTCGGAGGACGAATGGAGCGAGTTAGAGGGGGTTTTAGTGGGTATGGGGTTTTGCCCGAGCCCCACACTACCCAGGGTTATCTTCCCTGGGCGTGCGTAAATGCATTTCCTCCTCTGCAAAAAAGATTAGAAACCATGATAATTTTTGTTCGAATCCCGAAAGCTTTAAATGTATTTTTTTTTATAATGTAAATATAATATAGGTATTGGATAACAATTTAAAATATTAAACAATAAAATTACAATTATTCTATTTATTATTGTTACAATTTACAAAACTTTTTTCTGAGTTGGCGGAATAAATATTTATTTACAATAATTAAAAACACAATAATAATGAACGCAACAACGAAAAGTCAATTCTAACAATCAACACAAGTAACAATAACTAAACAGTAATTACAAAGCAAAACAAAACAACTATATTATACAATAATTCGTAATTATTACCACTACACTCGATTTATTGATCAATTTGGTTATTTATATCACGGCACTTTTTATATCACTGATCCACTGTCGACTTGACTGCGTGACTCACCGTTGACTGATTGATCACTCACTCGTACTGCTGTTTATATAGGCTGCGTAGCATAAGCCTAGTGTGTTCTCGCTTTCTCTAGAACTTTCGTGCAGGTGCCAGTTGTTACAGTAAGCGGACCCCCGTTTCTCAGAACTCTTGCCTGCCGGTTATATACAGGGTGATCCGTAACATTATATTTTACAAACAAATGATTTTATAAGATAAATAAAAGTGGATGTATTTCTTTCAATGAAAACGATTACAATTATTTGTGTTTTACTGTATTCACGTCATCTCTGATCTCTCTGTACCTACTCGCGATACAAACACCCAATTTTTTTATAAAAATCAACACCTGTCCACAAAAAATGTGCCGATAATTTTGCCAGCGGGTACACATTTATAAATATACGTACAGCAAAACATGTATTTACTTTTTAGCGATATACCAAAAAAAATGCAGAATCATGTTACTTTGTTCGCAAGTTCAGAATGATGGAACGGGGTCAGGCGGGAATGTACAGGAACTGTTGTTCGAACAAAATCGATACTTGCGCTTTACGAACGGGATAATGTTCTATGTATGTGTGATTGTCGTATGTTAAAAAAATGCTATCTGATCACGTGATCCGAACAGATGAAATGCTACCAGCAAGTAGGTGCAGTGCCATGTCGACTCAGCCGCGAAATTTCGACTACGAAAACGCGAAATTCAACTTTGAATTTGAAATAGTTTGTATTAAACTTAAAAAAATAAGTTATACTTTTATTTTATGCGTAATTGGAAATTAAGAAAACATTTCCAAATTTTGTTATATCGACAAAATATAACAACTGTAGGAAAAGCTATCAACATAATATACCTATATAGATAAAAATAAATACTTATATTTCAATATAATTTATTATAAATACAAATTTTAACACGGACGTCGTGAACAAATACATAATTAAATGAATGCATAATGACTGCAAACAGTATATGAAACACCTGAGTAAGAACAATGACGTAACACAATGCTGTAATCAGGAAAAATTCATTAATTCAAACCTATGTCACCGTAGGGATTTTAACCCTAAACTTTCCACTATCGCGGCGGACTGAGTTGACATTACTCACACAGTGACACATTTTCAAACGATCGACTTTCTCCCTTTAAAGCATTCTGTCACTGAAAAACCACTACATGCGAGAGTCAATATTCCAACACCACTGCTAGACTACAACCGACTCAACATGTAAAGTAAACACAGCCAGGTGAATACAACGATGAAGTATCCATGATTTTTAATAACACCAAGACAAGACAGAATTTCTATCAAATGTCAAGGCAAATTAATAGGAACAACACAAAATCCCTACGGTGACATAGGTTTGAATTAATGAATTTTTCCTGTTTGCAGTCATTATGCATTCATTTAATAATTTATTATATTATTATATACAGGGTGAGTTCGACCACCCGTATCAGTCGTTTTTTTCGAAAACGGTTAGTCGTAGAGAGTTGTGTCAAAAATTTGTATTATAAAAGCCCTATTAAAGAATCGAATGGTGATAATTTTTTTTCCGGGAAGGTCGGCTTCCCTATTAGTTTGCTCCAGAATGTCCAGAACTCCGGAATTATAAATGTAACGATAGGTCGAAAGTGGTATTGTTGAAAAGATCTTTAAAAAATAAGCAAGTTTTGTAGGAAAATTTTTACTTCCCACCTCTACTATGGTAGGGAAGTATTGGATTTAGTCCGAAAACAACATTTCGAGATTTTAACAGATTTTCACATTTTGAGACCCTAGCAATCGTTTAAGATCATTTTCTGACTGATGTCTGTATGTGTGTGTGTGTGTGTGTGTGTATGTGTGTGTGTATGTGTGTGTGTATGTGTGTGTGTGTGTGTGTGGTCAATTTTTCGCCTTCGATATCTTAAGAACGGAACAACATACGGCCATGCCGATTGTTCTATTGTGTTTATCAGCCTTTAACTTAGATCTGATTAGATTTTGAGTCAAATCGGTTCAGTGGATCCTGAGATATTAAAAAAAACGTCCTCAATGTCACGTATTAACATAGGTAAAAAAAAATATAAATGAATTCTAGATGTTATAATATGAAAAAAATGTAAATATTTTTTTTCTCTAAAATGTATAGTTTTCGAGAAAAAAAATATTTTACTAAAAAAAAATAAAAATTGTACGTAAATCAAGGTAACCATGATTTTTACTATATTATGTTAGCCATCAGTAGATCACCAAACAAAAAAGAGGGCCATGCTTTTTTCAAAGAATAAAAATTAAATTGTGTTTTAAAGATCACCAACAGCTAAGGTTATTTGGGCCCAGTCAAAGAATAAAAAAAAAGTGTTTATTTTTTGCAAATATTTACTAGGTGGGAAGTATAGGACTGGTCATCAGTCGAATTTTTTTTATTACTGCCACTCCTGTTAAGTAATATTTGTTTGAAATTACTAAATTAAAATGTCATAAATCATAATAACGAATTTTTTAAAAGTCCGCATTTAAAATCTAGTTACCTATCTATCGATCATTAAATACTGAAGAAGTACACTCACAGCATAACCAGAAGAGCTCAGTAGTATGTATTAAAGAGTAAATGGAAGACAGTTTGAACACTTGTGACAATGTCTAAGGTTGCTAGATTTTTAATGCCGCCTTCGATCGTTATTATGAAAATTTGATTTAATAATTTCAAACGATTGTTACTTTACAGGGGTGGCAGTAATTAAATAATTTTTCCTACAAAACTTGCCTATTTTTTAAAGAGCTTTTCAACAGCACCACTTTCAACCTATCTTGCTTTCTAAAATTCCGGAGTTTTGAACATATAATAATTTATATTTATACTTATAGAAATTTACAGGGGTGGCAGTAATAAAAAAAATTTTCCTACAAAACTTGCTTATTTTTTAAAGATCTTTTCAAAAATACCACTTTCGACCTATCGTTACATTTATAATTCCGGAGTTCTGGACATTCTGGAGCAAACTAATAGGGAAGCCGACCTTCCCGGAAAAAAAAATTATCACCATTCGATTCTTTAATAGAGCTTTTATAATACAAATTTTTGACACAACTCTCTACGACTAACCGTTTTCGAAAAAAACGACTGATACGGGTGGTCGAACTCACCCTGTATATCTATATATTTAAAACACAAGGCGTTTTTTTTATCCGAGAATTTTCAGCGGCCAGCTCCACTTTGTTTTGCCATTCATCTCTAAGATTTCTATATATTTTGCCCCGTCATTGACGGGTAGGTACAGCTATTTTTTCTTATTAATACATTTTTTTCAAAAAGTTTAGGCATTTACAAATTAAAGAATAATTTTTACCTTTCGAAAGTCCATTCCAAATAGAACATATGAAGTATATAGCACTCACCTAGAACAAAAAAGAAAAGTAGGTAAGTATTATTTTTAGGTTCATAGTTATCAGAAAATGTATGTTGACAATAAATTTTCTATAACAAAATAAAACAAGCCAATTACATAATTGATTCCTGCAAAAATCGTAAAAAATCATTTTGACAACCATAGTCACACTCAGGACTAACCTGAACCTTTCCATTATCGCGGCGGAATGAGCTTACAATTACTCAACCGTGACATGATTACCATATTATAATATGCAAAGGATTCAATAGATTTCCACTACATGCGAGTGTTATTAATTATAGCTAGGCTGTAGATGTGAATCATCGTAATAGCGAGAGCTATTCATGTAGGTGAAAATTATTTCAAACACCCAATGGAGATACATTAAAATAAGAACCTAGATACATCAATGTTATAAATATCATATGGTATTACAACATAATATTCTAGAAATAATTATATCTTGTAGACATCGTAAGATAATCTACATTGTCGCAGATACATACATAATAAAACACAGTAAAGAAATCAAATTCAATAAGCTTTGATTTTTAAGATATATTAAAATAAAAATGTTCATTTGTAAAACAGCCGAATAAATCTATTTAATATAAAATAAAAGAAATAATCACATTTAAAAATAATGTGTTTTCAGAAATGTACAGTCATCATTTAACAAAACTAGTTAGGTATCTACTAATATTTTAACTGATCTGCATGCGGCAACGTCTAAGAAATATAAATATGAGGAAATTGGAGTTTCGTCTAAAAAAGTTTGAACAAAAATAACTAAAAAATAAGTAATTAAATTTAATCAAAGAGTTGAGAGTTTCATAGCAAAGGAAAATTTATTCAAGCCACGTTCTTTCAAATGAACTACGAACACTAATAAGACAAAAGAAAAAAACTAACGTAATAAAAACTAACCAAACTTGTAGCACCAGCACAGTGAATTATTACGGACTGTTCATTAGACAAATCTAAAAAACGTTGAAAATATCGTACAGTAGGCAAAGTACATTATTTTCAGACTAATCAAATACTGTAGTATGTAGTCAAATTTAAAATTTTACCATTTTTAGGGTTCCGTCTTTCAGAAGGGACAAACGGAACCCTTATAAGATCACTTTGTTATCCGTTCGTCAGTCTGTCTGTCTTTCTGTCCGTGAAGACCATTTATCTCAGGAACGCTTAGGGTTATCGAGTTGAAATTCATATTGTTACGGATCACCCTGTATATAAACGACAGGCAAGAGTTCTGAGAAACGGGGTCCGGTTACTGTAACAACTGGTACCTGCACGAAAGCTCTAGAGAAAGCGAGAACACACTAGGCTTATGCCACGCAGCCTATATAAACCGCCAGTACGAGTCAGTGGGGGAATGAGTCAACGGTGTGTCACGCATTCAAGTCTACGTTGGAGCAGTAAAATAAATAGTGCCGTGATATAAATAACCAAACTGATAAAATAAATACTAGTGTCGTGGTAATAATTACGAATTATTGTATATATAGTTGTTTTGTTTTGCTTTGTAATTACTGTTTAGTTATTGTTTACTTGTATTGATTGCTAGAATGGACTTTTCGTTGTTGCGTTCATTATTATTGTGTTTTTAATTATTGTAAATAAATATTTATTCCGCCAACTCAGAAAACAGTTTTGTAACAATATCAAATACTAAAGTCTACGACCCCATAATCCCGTAAAAATTGCGGATCTAATCGATCTACAATTTTTCTTTTTACTGCAGGTAAAAAATATACAGGGTGATTCCAAAGTTGACGTTATCCTTTCACTAGCGAATAGGGCTTCAACAAATAAGATTTTTTTTCCTTTGGTGCTTTTTCGAAATATCAACATCAACGGAGATACAGGGTGTCAAAGTTTTATTTAAAAAATTAAAATTTATTAATAACTGCCAAACCACTTGAGAAATTTAAGAAAAATTTTGTAAAAAAATAAAATACATATGTATGTATTCAAAACTTAATTTTAGGTGCCCATTAAAACGGTTTTTATTTTTTTACTCGAAAACAAGGAATTCAATAATAATTTTTATTTTTAGAAAAATCAGTTTTTTTTCTACGCGCGCCACTGGTCAACCCAAAAATATTTTATGTATTGAAGAATTTCCCTCCCACGTAGCTATTGACACCTACAAATTTTTTTTTAAATATCTCAAGTAGTTTGGCAGTCATTAATAAATTTAAATTTTTTAAATAAAACTTTGACACCCTGTATTTCCGTTGATGTTGATATTTCGAAAAAGCGCTGAAGGAAAAAAATCTTATTTGTTGAAGCCCTATTCGCTGGTGAAAGGATAACGTCAACTTTGGAATCATCCTGTATAATTCTTCTAGAGGTGCCTAAAAGTCAGGCTGCATTTGGGGTATCCAAATTTTTAATTCTCAACTGATTCGAAAACTTTTGGGAGTAACTATAAACGCAATAAATGTTAATCAATCCCTGTTTTGTAATTATTTAACGCCACATTAAAACTCGCGTTTAATTGAAAAAGAAAACTTAAGGCCCTAAACATTTAACGACCTAACAAAAACGTTTTAGTATATAAAACTAGCCTAAGTAACTTTCATCACAAGTTTGTTACATTGTATAAGTTTTATCTTAGAACGCGTATAAAACCACTAAATTTACGTCTACACGTCCTCGTCGCTGTACAGGATGTTTTGTTTTCGATGGAATTATACAATAAGTCTATAATAGTAGGTAATTTATGCAACTAGTGGCTTAAGTGACGGATTATATGACAGTCGCGATTTTGCGATACGAGCCTAAGGTTATGTTGCATTTATACCAGAACGAGTGTGTGTTTACCGTGTGAGCCGAAGGCGAGTGCAGTAAACACACACTCGTTCTGGTATAAATGCAACATAACCTTAAGAGAGTATTTTAAAATCACGACTGTTATATCCGTCACTTTAACCACGCGTTACATACAATATTTTTTGCAACAACTGCTTCAAAAGTTCAATTTTAAGCAAATAAAACACAATTTGGATAAATATTTTATTAGTGATATTATAGCAAAGTAATCTATAAAGTACTTTATTATGCACGTGTGTTATAAAGTAAAACAAAACAGTATTAGGTACCTACTTTGTAGATCGTAGTGCGTTGAAATTTACTTTAAACACTACCGTTCGAATGCAGTAGAAGCTTCCATAAAGAATCACTTTTCAAACGGTACACAACCATCTAAAATTGTACTTTTGATGCAAGTGTTGCAGAAAAGATTTTTTGCCATATCCACTATAAAATAGCTACTTTACATGCGTGTATGTATGCATGTAAAGTGATTTTTGACAGGCCGGTGTACGAGAATGTTATAAAAGATCTGTATATCTTTCCCACACTAGTGTGAGAAAGCAAGCCATTTCCATAGTGATTTATATTTATTCGCCTGACCCGCCCGTGATTACATACTTCTGTGCGTGCCTTAGCCTACTATAGGAGTGAAGTTTGCAACACAAATGAACTGTCAAAGTTTTTTGAAAATACTGAAAAGCAGCTACTTTATAGTGGGTACGGCAAAAAATACCATAGATATCTCGTGCGTAATGATATTATGACTCGTGTGACTGTTAAAACTCATTATTACTCGTTTTAACATATTGTCACTATTCGTCAGTAATTACGCAACTAGATATACATCATTGGAATGAGCTCCGCATAACTTAAGGAATGCCGTTGATTTTTTTTAACTATCAGTTAAAACGGCTTCACAATTAATTTTAGTGGACAAAATATTTGGTTTATTTAATTGAATGTACGACGTTTCGTCTATATATTCAGACTTTTTCAAGTACAAAAATATAACAATATTTATGAAAATTAATATTAATTACTAACCATAGCAATTAACATAAGATAGGGTACATAAGACAAAAACATGGTAACAAATTATGCGTTGACTATAAATTTTAACAATCAATAATAATAATAATACAAATGTTAGTATAATTTCATAACATAATTGTACTGACTACTTAAATTTTGAGTGTCTGTTCTATAATTGATTGAATTGTTTTTTCTAATAAAACATATTTCACTGATATTGCGTTTAAAAAATAATTTATATATTATGGAGCCTTTTTTTCGAATTTCTCAAAAATAATTTCTGTCAGACTCTTAAATTTTTAAATGTTCGAATTTAGAGTTTTCTTCCAATTTCATATTTTGTTTTTTTAAATTAACCCCACTTTCTCTACCATAATAACGTAGTCCTCGTCGGAAATAAGACACAGTATATATTGGTTGGTGGGGACTAAGAGGAGGACAATGGAGGGGTTGGGGGAATTCCATAGCTCAACTCTGTGAAATAAACTAAATGTAAATACAAGAAGCGTTGCTGAATCCTTCTTGAACTTTTGAATGAATATCTTTACACTTTGGGAAGTTTTGGAATGAGCTCCTGTCGGCTTCATGCAAATAGAAACAATTTAAGATTGCTCGCTCGATCGACTAGAACCAGAAATATTTGCATGGGATAAAAACCATGATGCTGTACTCGCCAAATAGGTAAGGTCGCACCAATTAAAATATGGACGTTAACGGAAACAATCGATGTTTCGCGATTAACTAAATACTGACATACAATTTGTATAGTACGAAAGCCATGATACTACTTTATTCAAATAGGTATGGTCAATGGCGAACTTTTCATAAGGTCGATTAGGCTCAGGCCTAGGGCGGCCAAACATTAGGGGCGACCAATTTGCGCCCGCGACAGACGGCAGTGAGCGCCCACGGCCGACCGCAGTGAGCGCTCGCGACCGATGGCAGTGAGCGGCCGATGGCAGTGAGCGCCCGCTATCTAGCTCAAGCACTTGCGTGGCGGCGTGCACTGAAAAAACTCTATATGGTCTTATAACTATCAAAGACAGAAATAACTCAGAAATAAAATATTTCTAGCGGGTGGAATCCAACGCAATGCCGATTTTTGTACAACTTCACATTTCTACGCTGAAAAACTCGCAGAAGGCTGGCACTGAACGGCCTAAGACGACCAAGACTGTAAGTCCGTCGCTGGGTACATGCTTACGTTTATAATGTGACTATACATTTAGTTTTTCTGCACATTTTTATTTTTCCGGGAAATGAGGGCAAACTATAAAATATAATATGCCAAATTTTAACTCTCTGCCACCACTCCATCGTCAATCCGCGCGGCTGCCACCACTCAATCGTCAATCCACGCGGCTGCCACCAATATCCTAACAAACATCATTATATTACTTAAATATAGTTAATTTAGAATTTCTTTTTGAAAATTATTCATATTATAAAATGCACAATTACAGTACAATTGTAAATTAAAAGTTAGAGAATGTTAAACGTTCGATAGAATATATGACCTATATAAAATAGTAAACCCGGAATAAAACAAAGTCGTTCACATGAATAAAAATTCAAATCAGATCAAATACCTGGTTTTCGACCTTTATCCTCACCGAGCTGCACATATATTGAAACACAGCAGTATTTATACAAACGTGTAGTGCTCAGCACTTCACCCAAATAGTCCTAAGACCTCAGAACATAGATAGCTATAGAAACAGCATATCACGTCGCTTGTGAAGTCACAACCATAAACTAAAGTACCACCTGTCAGGTATATTATGATCATTCGCTGCTTGTATTTCGTGGTGTTAATTACTCTTTATGTCGTGTTGTGTGCCAGCAGGATGTTACAATAAGGGTTCCAAAGCGCTTATGAAAAATCAAGGTGTAGATAGGTATCTTAAAACATCAGTAAGTAATAATACTTTATTATATTTTCAATTGTCTCCCGCACGTTCAGTTGTACATACCTACAGGCTGTGATATTCTGAGAATAATACGAATGCTACAAAATATACGGAATTTATATAAGTAAACCAGTTAAGGCGAGCCTGTATACCAGCTAATTGCTACCCAGGGGTCGGACACTTAATGCTCCCCACCACACGTTATTCGTAAGGAAGTTTGTACCAGAGCGATACCAACCAAATAGTTTTAGATAAGGCAAGCTAACCTCAAATTTAAGCTTCTATATAATAAAAATCAATTGCTGTTCGTTAGTCTCGCTAAAACTCAAAAACGGCTTGACCGATTTGAATATTTTTGCTTTTATTTTCTTCGCTCTAATACAGGGGTGGTTTAAAAAAAAAATAGGGAAAACCCAAAAAACAGCTGAAAAATCGAAAAATTCAAAATTAGTAATTTTGTATGGGAATCGCCACTTCGGATTTTTGTATGAACTCAAGACCATAACTCATAACTTTTTTCAAGTGAGTAATGTATTCGAGCGAAGCGAGTGAGTAATGTGTTAATAACTTATAAATTCATAGCACCCGGGCGAAGTCGAACCGGGCCGCTAGTAATAAATAAAAAATGTCAGTATTGGGAGCTTAAAAAACATGCGCAGAGGGGGGAAATTTCATATACGGGGTATAGTTTTGCGTGTAATTTTATGATTTTCAAAGTGATATGAAATGATAAATATAAGTGCAATTTGTGATTGGGCCGGTACGAATCCTAAACAAAGGAATTTCGTTGAAGGAGAACGGGTTCTCAAAGCCGGACATATTATCAAATGTCGGAAATATAACGAGAAAAATGCATGCAAAATGAACTGTCAAAAGTAGTAATCTTTACGACATATTGCTTAAAAACATAAAAATTAAAAGAAAATCTCCACGAAATTAATCATCTGCGTTCAATGCGCCTTTAAGGCTGGGTTAGGTGAATAATGTAAACACATAACTGCAACATAATAAATTATATTGTAATAAGTAGGTAAGTTACTAACCTTAAAATATTTGTATACAAAGTTAATCCTATAAATTTGTCAATCATCAGGGATTCAACTATTGTAGTGCAATATGATAATAAGTACCACATCTTATTATTAATATAAAATATTTTTTTAATTCATAAATACAGTTTTTCCACATTTCATTAGAAAATATTTCTCTGTAAAGTAAGTTTTACAAGGCAATAACTGACAGTGTCTATTACCATGATATTAGAAAACGTCGCGAATTCCATTTTCGATAAACTTTTTGTTTATTTTATTTGTTTTATTTTTGTAATAAACAATTAATTTGCACTGTTAGCATGTAAAATTTTCCCTCGTTTTGAGTACAATTTTCTGCCACCAGATGTCATATGCTCATTAGACGGATCCCAATACTGTATATTTGTTAAAAATTAATATTTTTCTATTCCTTTCATTTTATTATATTATAATAAATGAAAAATATTAGTTTTTATTTGTAAAGTACTTTGGTTATTGGGAAATGAAAAATGTATATATTTAATTATTTAGTAGTGGTATCGCTCTTGTCCAAATCTCACGAAAAAAGTCGAGTTTTGTATTAAGTGTCCGACCCCTGTTGCTACCTTTCTGCTTTTGCAGTACCTACGTATTTCTTGTAATTAATGACTAAGTATACTGTTTAAGTCTTCGCCAGAGTTTGACAATAGCCGAGCGTGTAGCGATGCCATTGTTTATATGGAGTTTCCATTGCTTCTCTATTACAATCCCTCAGTTTCAAGGTTCTAATCTGAGAACTGATAAAAGTATCAACTGGATTTTATTATTAAAAAAATAATTAATTGAAAATATGAATTGGGTACTAGTCTCAAATAACCTTGGCTGTTGATGACCTAAAAAAAATAATATGACCAAAACCGAAAATATGTTTGGTACATCAGAATACAAAGTAAAAGGGGTAAAATAAATAAAATTATATTGAGCTCACAATTTATATTTTCAAATTCAAATTGCAATTATAATGTTCTCAAGCATAAATTATAATCATTGGTTATTGTTGTGAAATTTTCTGCTATATGCGCATCTATACATGCATTGCTATGCAAGTGCAAATACAATACATAATTATGATACCCGCAATAATCACTTATTAATTAGACCGAAAGGACATTTAAACATATTTTCGAATAAACCTCGCATTTTCGCCATCCGGGCTTTCAATAAATTGCCTACCAAATTTAAAAGCTTATCTTCCCTAGGACATTTAAAAGCAAAATAAAACAGTTCTTAATCGAACATGAATTTTATAACCTTAATGAATTTTTAAATATGCAGTTTTAAGTTTCTTGACCTAAGTTGTCGACGCGTCTATAATTTACAATAAATAAAAATACTACTACTACCACTATACTATACTACTATAATAGCGTACAGATAGATCCTTATGGAATCATCCTTATGTGGGTTTTGCAAACCCCCCAACCGCTATTTCTTCTAAAATTCAACTCCGTTATGTTCTGTTCCGTACTCTGTATTATGCAAAGTGACGTTCAGCGGTTTTTGCAACATATTTTTAGAAATTTTCTTTCATTACACCATAAAAAACTTACTCCTTAAAAATTGTATCACAAAAAACTCATAAAGGTATAAAAAAAATAATGAAATAAATGTACCTACAAAGAATGAAACCTCAAAAAGAAAATAATTACTTATTATTTTATACTGAAAAGTCAAATGCAAACAGCAGTAACATATTAACGACTATAACGACTAGTTCAGACACGGTTGTGTCCGCGCGGAGCTTATTTACATAAGAGTAAGCATATTCGTTCATACAGGCCAATCGTCAATTCGCGCGGCTGCCACCACTCAATCGTCAATCCGCGCGGCTGCCACCACTCAACCGTCAATACTCAATCCGCGCGACTGCCGCCACTCGATCGCCAATCCTCGCGGCTGCCACCATTCGATCACCAATCCGCACGGCTGCCGCTACTCAATCGTCAATACGCGCGGTTGCCACCACTCAATCGTTAATCCGCGCGGCTGCCACCACTCGATCGCCAATCCTCGCAGCTGCCACCATTCGAACACCAATCCGCACGGCTGCCACTACTCAATCGTCAATCCGCGCGGCTGCCACCACTCAATCGTTAATCCGCGCGGCTGCCACCACTCGATCACCAATCCGCGCGGCTGCCACCACTCAATCGTCAATCCGCGCGGCTGCCACCACTCAATCGTCAATCTGCGCGACTTCCACCACTCGATCGTCAATCCGCGCGGCTGCCACCACTAAATCGTCAATCCGTGCAGCTGCCACCACTCGATCACCAATTTTCGCGGCTGCCACCACTCAATTGTTAATCCGCGCGGCTGTCACCACTCGATCGCCAATCCACGCGGCTGCCGTCTCGGCCGCTGGAAAATAGAATCGTGCGGCGTCCGTGTGGTTCTATTAATGTTTAAGATGCTGCTAAACTTTTACAGAGAGTGAATAACTCAGGCGTAAAATTTATTTTATGGATTATTTTGAGATAAATGCCCTATAATATAATTCCTGAAGGGCGATATATGTGACGAAATAACGCCCACCTGAAGGTTAAAACTGTTTCACTTTCAAACAAAACATGGCATGATGGGTATGTGGCCATCTATTATGTATAAGGCACTGTCAAATGCCCTGATTTACAACCCCACTCACTGATTAATTACCTGACTACGAAAAAAATAGGGTTATGATTTTTGTATACTGATTTAAGACCAGTTTAAATCAATACAAATAAACAAAATCATAATCTGATTTCTAATAACATTTTTTTTTACGAGATGTACAGATTAGATAACTGGACCGAATTAGGCACTTTCAGAAATTTTGTTTGTCTATTTGTTCCCTGGTTAACTACTGAATCAATTGGGATCGGAGTTTCACTATAGTGTTTGTTGATAATTCTGTTATTACTAATTTTAGAAAAATATGTGTGATAAAAGTTGCACTGTTTTAAAAAACGACCTACTGAGATCAGAGCAGTGAAATAGAACTAGATTTTTTAATGACACCCCAGTCTATTTGAATCGTTTTTCTTAAAGCACTATATTTTCTGTATTTGTGTAATATATTTTAGGGTTGCATTAGAAAATGGTTGAAAAAAAAACAAAAAAAGATTAAAAATTCGAAAAATATCACAAAAAACTACCTATAGGTAGTATAGAAAAAGATTTGAATGTCAGAAAATATGAAAAAGTTACAAATAACAAAAAATATAGGGAGGCGAGATATTCAACCCGTTATTTTTTTCCAGTTATTTTATTGTGATATATTTTTCTTATATTTAATTGCGTTTTTCACAAAAATGTTCTAATGAGATCTTTTTAAGAATAATTAAGAGCACTGTGGTTTATTTTAATAATAAAGAGTTTAGTCACGTCTAACCACAATAATTTTATTAATGAATGTACATTGCAAGAGCTATGCTCCATCTTCAGCAAATACTAAACTAAAAGTGTAACAAAATTTTACTTAATATATAACAACTTAATACTAAAATAAGTAAAGATAATTATAACTATGAGGTTAAAAACCAAAAACTAATATCTAACAGGTAATAAAAATAGTGCAGTTGGTTAATGTTTATAACAGGTCAAATAATGTTGAAAAGGGGATGGGGCCATTGTCGGAATTTAAAAGCTTATTTTTGTCATTCTTGGCTATATATACATTATACATACTCTCATAACTGTCTAAATAATATTGGCTCCTTATCTCTTTCACCAGTTTTACATTTTTTATACTAATGTCATGATCAGTGTCCAATATGTGATTCGCCACACTTGATTTTTCGGGTCTATTGTATTTGATATGGGCAAAGTGTTCCTTCCATCTGGTATTAATAGCACGTCTAGTTTGGCCAATATAAATTTTTTCGCATGTTCATTGATCTGGTAAATACCAGATCAATTGCGGAACATGCGAAAAAATTTATATTGGCCAAACTAGACGTGCTATAAAAAAAAAACCCTACATCCCCGTTTGAACCCCTTAGCGGTTGAATTTATTACAAAAACAATTTATTCATGTATTGTCATCGGGAATACATATGTGTACAAAATTTCAAATCGATCGGATGCGTAGAAGTCGTTCAAAATTGACTTGCAAGATTTGACCTAAACAAACACACAAAATAACTAACAAACACACAAACTAACATACATTGCAAGTTAAATAAAAGCTTGTAAAAATATAGGTGACTGTTTCATCCTTCAATTCGCAAAATCTACATAGTATTGATTCCTGATGTATCCTCATCACTTGTAGGTGTTTTCTCAGAGAAGCGTGACCGGTCAGAAGCCCAATCACCTTTCTTATGTGTAATCTAACAGTATGTTAACTCACAATTTTGATTATAGCGTAAAAGAAAATTTATTTTCGCTTGTACAGAGAAAGCACTGAATATATTACGCTAGAGGTAAGCACGCCGGTTAAACCTGGAACAATGACATAGTTGCGGCATCTCGCAACTATGCACACATGTGCAACCTCACTCCTGCGATCCTGCGGGAACTCCTCACAGGCTTCCGATCTTCTGTATTCCATATACCGTTGCGACGCCCGCCCCGCCGTAGAAACATAATATATACCTGCATTGCATATAATATTATCATACATGTTACCAAAAATTTATGGACATTCTATATACGTACATTAAAATTAGAATTTATTGTTCCACAAAATATGAAACACGGCACAATAATACAATTACAATAACATTCGAACGTAATATCTGTTTTCAAACAAAATAAGAAAAAAATCTTCCAAGTTGTGGAACTAAATCCATCTGAAGGAAAAGGTTTTAGATGAATCATCGTGAAGAACAAAATTCATACAAGGTATTCACTTTGAGTTGGGTCAAATCTGAGGCAACAGCCTCAGGTTCTGTAAGGCAAGAAAAAAATTAGTTTTTAGCCTTATTATTATATGGTGGAAGTACGGGTATTATATGGTGGAAGTGATATATTTCTGGGTGGTTCATATTTAAGAATTACTTAATTATTTGCAAATAAAACCTTAAACGAGATTTTTCCAGTTAAATTAAACTTTGTCAAACGTTCATTAAGGATATATTTGAATTCTTGTTATAAAAATTGAGCCCGCAATTTTTGAAAATATCCTATAAATAGGTTCCCTAAAATTATGATTACATTTTGAGATTTCTTCAAGAAAAAAAAATATAACATTTGTCCACAGGAGAGAGCATAATTCTATTGTACATGTCCATAATTCAGAGAGAGAGAGACAGTAGATTATAGACGCTCGACAACTAAAGTCATTGGCGTCTCATGTTCATAACTGCAGTGTCCTTAATATAGGAATTGTAAATAAGTACAGTAAATGCCGGAGAATATAAAAAAGTGTCCATAAAAAGGGGTGTCTGAAAAGGTATCCGTAAACAGTGTTCCTCGAAGCAGTGGTGGACTAAGCCCGTCGGAGGCCTGGGGCGGCAGAACTAAATGAGGCCCTCGTTCTGCTTAGAAATTGATGAATTTGTAGTGTAAATTTCGTAAAAAATGAATAATGTATATGCATAATGGCTGATAAAAAAATCAAATATTTATAATAAACGTAGGTAAATAGGTAACCTACCTACGTTTACACATATTTTGTATACGTACTCCAAACTGCCTCTTACTTACTAAACATATTTTGGCCTTGTTTGGGATTTGATTAAGAAGGACTTCTCGAGATTTAGAGGCCCCCCAGGATCAGAGACCCGGGGCGAGCCGCCCCCTCCGTACCCCACTAGTCCGCAACAAGAAAATGTTGTCAACCAGGTGGCATTTTAATGTAGCCGGACTGGGGGAGTGTAATACCTCTGCATCACACGATACCGCGCCAGGTGGTCAGTTAAACCAGATGCAGCTGGTCGGAGAATACAGCATAAAGAAAGATTTCCCCATATAATTATGTAATATGAGGACACCTTGAGATTAAACAGTCAAATCCGATGGTTGATGCAGCGGCTTTGATTGTAAATGGAAAATATTGGAGTGATTTAAAAAAAATGAAAAATATTTAAGAAATTTTATTTTGAATAAGTGTCGGTAAAGTTGTTTATGGCAAACAATACTGATAACAGACCGACTTTGGAAGTAATGAATCACGTTTCTGTGAATATAAGCTTTGACGTTCGGCTTTAAAGGAGCGAAACGGATTGCTGTGCCGACACGAGCTAAACAAACCGCTATATAGGTGAGTATGTAAGGTAGGTTAGGTGGTTTAGAGGCCGCTACTGTACTCGCCTCTATATACTGTATAAACCAGAGATTTCTCAACTATATAGCGGATGCAATAACACATAGACCGAGAGCTAGTGGCAATTTTTTGGTGTTATTTATTCAAGGACTTTTTTTGTGAAGATGTTGAGGGAGGAAAGTGCCCTGAGTAAGGGATTTTGCTAGATAGCGGTATGGGAGGGATGCAGACTGCCCCCCAGCATGTAACAAAAAAAATGGTCACAATTACCTATTATTGCTTCAAGGCTGAAATTGTTTGAATAGCTTGTTGGTGACCCAATAATGCCATCATAATATTTGCAGATCGATTGGTCAGTATTAAAGGGGTGGCAGATCACCCTAAACGTGTCATGTATACTACCCGACGAAATTTATATTATTTGTTCAAGATTCAAATTTTAATATGTTGTTACGGCGACTGTTTTAAGCATATATTTCAATTTTCAGAACAAAATGTCGGAGTTAACCCTCTTACAGAACGATATAAACAACTAGGCGAGCAAGTTTCCGTCTAAGAGATGGTGTTAATACCGACATTTTGGTCTGCAAATTGAAATGCATGCTTAAAACCGTCGCCGTAACAACATATTGAAATTTGAACCTTGAACTAATAATATAAATTTCGTCGGGTCTATGACACGTTTAGGGTGATCTGCCACCAATACTGACAAATCGATCTGCAAATAATGGCATTATTGGGTCACCGACAAGCTATACAAACAATTTCAGCCTTGAAGCAATAATACTTGTGACCATTTTTTTTGTTACATGTTGGGGGCGGTCTGCATCCCTCCTATACCGCTATCAGGGCACTTTAATATGCCTCCCTCAACCATCTTCACAAAAATAAGGCCTTGAATAAATAACACCAAAAAATTGTCACTATCTCTCGCTCGAACAGTCCGAACCGAATAAATTATTTTTGTATACTCATTACTGAACTTACGATGACTGTGCGTCACAAGGCTCTATCTCACTAACGATATAAGAGGTAGCTAGTTGAAATTTTCACAGATTGTGTGTTGGTTGTGGAATCAATCTTAGCAAATACAAATTAGACTTAAATAATCAATTAACTTTAATAAATTAATGTTGTTATACGGTCACAGTACATTCATAGTATCTATAGAGAATATTATTAACTCTCTACTATGACTGCACTATGCGCGTGTCCAGTGTAGCAGAACTATATTATTAAATAATATTATTAAATAATATAGGTCCTTTGGTTGCCCCATAACGTTATTATAGTGCTTAATTAATACTCAGTGATCAATACCATGAATAGCCCGCGAGTGCTGAACTGGTAATTACGTTGAAAAAAAAATATAGGAGTTCATATTCTTTATTTCGACGAAACAAAAAACCCGTGTCAAATATTTTTCGATTTCAAAATCGAAAATTAAAATAAACATAATATGCCGAACGACCCCGTCGAGAATTAATTTAAAAAAATACATAATATGAAAACAAATTGACCGACTTCAAAAAAGGAATCAGAATACCTTTAAAAAGGAAAAATATAATTTTTCCAAAGTTTTACAATCATCTTTTCTACCATTCGTACTATATTCAAAAACTATTAGAGCAAATTTTTAGGAAAAGGGATCCATTAAATGTGACTATATCAAATCGTGATCTTTTTGTAAATTTTGACTTTATTAATATTAAAGTATTTTATAGAAGGGAAATGGCATAATATTGTAGCAAAACCCCAGATGTTACGCCGCTGGCGACAATAGAAGCATCGAGAACAAGTAACAATGGTGGGGCGTGGCATGATATCGAAGACACGGGTAACCACCAGAATATTCTGGAAAGCGCGCGGGGTCAAGCTGCTAGCTCTATATAAGCAGGGGCAGTCACCGTAGTGAGGGAGTCGTATGACAGTGTCGATTTGGAAATAAATACAGCATATAAATTGTTCAGTGTTATTAAAGTGCTTCACTTCGTTTAAGAATTTCTGTTCGTGTTATTATTATATAAACAGTGTTGACTGTTAGAATTGAGATATAATTGTTACATTTTATTGTTATCTATTGTTGTTACATTTTTAATTATTGTAAATAAATAATTTATTCCACCCACGTAAGAAAACAGTTTTGTTACAATATATTTTTAAATAACTCAGTTAGAAGAAACTATTTTGTTTAAGTATAAGTAAGTAAGAAATAGTTGAGATGTCACTGCATAGGTATAAGGATATGTATTAAAGACGTAGTCAACATCAAACTTGGCCTACGACCGCTTGTAGCCTGCAGCAATAGGCGGTAGTGGGTCCGTAGTTTTACTTTCTCGCGAATAACAGCTTTCGCTGTCTCACTTTGTTCTCACTCGACCATGTTTCTGCAAAAAGACGATTCTAACCTCAAAATACGTTTCACTTAACCTCTGTAAACATTGAACAACTTGTGAAACGTGCTGTTAAACCACGATTCTAACCTCAAATTAATGCTTCATTTTATATATAATATTTCATAACTCAATAACCTGCCTGTGATGGTTCATTTTTGTTTATCTATTGTACGAAAAGCAAATACCAAAATATGCTTATATAATAATTTGGAAAATGAATATTTTAGTACGAAAATTGTCTTTTCTGAGAAAATTTATAGGTCTTTTTAACACGCTTTTATATTAGCTTCACTTGTATGTTTGCTTGTCAGTTTGTAACCGACTTCTTTGAACTTGATTTTGACCAACTTTGAACGGTCAGATTTAGTTTAAACATTGTCAACTTATCAAGGACCGACAACAATACAATAATTCAATAAGTTTGTCCCATTATCCTGACCAGGATCTCCAAGGCTAAAAAAAAAAGCAAAAAACTTCAGATTGAACTGAAAATTTGCACACTTATCAATGACCGATGACAATACAATAATTCAATAAGTTTGTCCCATTATCCTGACCAGGATCTCCAGGACTAAAAAAAAAAGCAAAAAACTTCAGATTGAACTGAACCTTTGCAGACTTATCAAGGATCGATGACAATACAATAATTCCATAAGTCTGTCCCATTATCCTGACCAGGATCTCCAGGACTAAAAAGCAAAAATAAATTATAATTTAAAAAAACTAAAAAACACGCTTTAATGAACCAAAAAGTAAAAAATAATTAATTTTATTGTAAAAAAGCGTGGGGTGCTTTGTATCATATTTTCATACTACCCCACGCTTTTTTACAATAAAATTGATTATTTTTTACTTTTTAGTTCATTAAAGCGTGTTTTTTAGTTTTTTTAAATTATAATTTATTCTATTACTATTTTCACTCAAAAAGGCGTAATAGTAGATTGCATTTCTAGTGTCGTAATGAAGTATATTACTGACGAGTAGTGACAGTTACCAGTCATACGAGTCGTAATATCATTACGCGCGAGAAATATATGGTATTTTTTGCCATACCCACTAAAAAGTAGCTACTTTTCATTTCTTTTTCAGTATTTTCAAAAAATATTGACAGTTCATTTGCGTCACCAACCTCATTTTTGAATTTCTCACGGGGGAAATAAATCATAAATTCATAGCACCCAGGCGAAGCCGAACCGGCCGCTAGTTAATTAATTAATTATTGTAGATTATAGACGCGTCGACATCTCAGGTCATTAGCGTCTTTCAACTACACTAAATAACAACTATCTTAAAACTAAATAACATCACAAAACATCCATGAGCGCAGGTGGGATTCGAACCCACGGCAGTCCAGTCCAGAGGTTGCGGCACTAAGCACGCTAACCACTAGGCTATACTGCCCTCGGGCCGCTAGTTTCCTATAATTTCTCCATTCGCACATTGCTATTAATTAAGTTGAAGTTTAAAAACATGTATAGAAAATAACGAGAAAGTGGTAAATGAAAAATGATTAGTAATGGTGCGAATGACGTCTGTTATGACTATGTCGAGAAACGAACGTTAAACGCAGTAGGTATTATTATTATATTTTATCAGCATAAATTATGAACAGTAATTAAGAGATTCCATCACGTTCCGCCGATTTAACGCCACTGATTTAGAGTATGTCAGACGGAGTGAACGTCCGTGTTTGTGTGGTACGCCGGTAGCACGTAGCAGTCTATTGAAACACTACTGAGGGCGCACCGTATGGTTACTGCTTCTGGGATGCAAAGCTAAAGGATGGCAGATTATTAGTGTATTTGCCATATGGCACATACACTATTGGCGTCGGTCGGATGGTGGGACCTAGGGGTCGGACCAAAATTTCTCGACGTTTCATACCCTCCTGAACAGTCTGCCACCATTTTTGAAAATGTTTATGTATATATGTATGTATGTATATATATATATTTATCATGGTTGTTACGGATGCAAAAATTTAGACATCCGCGGATGCAGATGCGGATTATTAGAAGTTCACATCCGCGGATGCAGATGCGATGCGGATGCGGATTTTGGGATTTTAAAAAGATAGTTATTTAAATTTTAAGTGCATAAATAACTGAAAATCAATTTAATTTTAACTTTTTATTTATTTAATCATATTTTTAGCACGTGCCACTCTGGCTCCGCCCACTTTCTTTACATGTAGTTACTTGTTGATGTGAATCTGCATCCGTAAAAACTCCGCATTGATTGATGCGGATGTGAATGCGGATGCAGATGTCTGAATTAATGCGAATATTCCGCATTTACGGATGCGGATGCGAATATTCGTAACACCCCTGATATTTATATGTTTATTTATATATATATTTATATATATATGTGTGTACACGATAACTCTCGACAGACTTAATCGATTTAAACGAAATTTGGTACACACATTGGAACTCATTACCGCACGAAGCCTATTTAAAATGGGCCCGATCGGACCATTTTAAGGGTAGTATTTAGGGGTTGGAAAAGTTTTTGGGCCCAAAAATACCGAAAAAATTCTCAGAATCGTTTCAAAATTGAAATTTAACCCTTTAGTAAAGATTAAAATGTGCTGTTAAAATTTTAATAAAATCGGCCCGACAGGACCGGACTTACAAAAATTTTATGAAAACACTGGTTTGCGGATAGTGATTTACTTACTGAAGGGTGTATTTAATTTGGTACAAAGGTTGCATTGATAATATTATTGAAATTAAGAAAAAAAATATTATTTCAAGGGATGTATTAAGGGGTTAAATTTTTTATTTTATCCAAAAACAAACTTAAGTTTACATAATAAAGCCACAAGGCCTGCATTAGCAAATACACTATATTGTCGGCAGGGTTTGGCACTGCGACCCGAGTTTTTATTTTTGAGAAAGATTCATGGAAAATATACAGTTTGCATCTAAATCATTTGGTGGATTCAACGACGGGTACCAGAACGCTGTGAATATAGTCGTTCCACATTATTTTTGAAGTTATACTTCTTT
Source organism: Mongoloraphidia duomilia (assembly GCA_039654895.1). NCBI lineage: Eukaryota > Metazoa > Arthropoda > Insecta > Raphidioptera > Raphidiidae > Mongoloraphidia > Mongoloraphidia duomilia. Next base: position 13,986,073 of record CM077519.1, on the reverse strand, counting down.
AGCGAGAGTAGTGAATTGGAATGACCTCGACTCAAAAATTGGGCTTGAGAATAGCCGAGAGTGTAGCAATGCTGTTGTTTACATGACGTTGCTATGGTTCCTCTATTACATGTCCCCAGTTCCCGGTTTCTAGCCCGAGAGTTGGTAAAAGTGTCAATTAGATTTTCAATTTATTATATAAAAAAAATATTGAATTGAAAATATGAATTGGTGCTAGGCCCAAATAACTTTAGCTGTTGGTGGTCTACATAACAGGGAATGTCACAACGACATTAGACTGGTCCTGAATGTATAAAAACTGTAATTATATGATCACAATCTAAGACCATTGTCAAATCAAATTTTTTGACAATGCTTTCTGTAACCCAGCATAAGTCTACTTAAAATAGCAAACGAGCAGATAAAGAGGGATTTACATGGGTCGATTTCCGCCGTGCGGCTGGTCGCTTATCAAATCGCCTCACAAAGCCGAATAGCTACCACATTTACACAGTTAACTGAAATCGCTAGCGACTAGGTCATTTTCTTCGAAAATGTTGAGCAGAACAACACTGCGCTGTGTTGTTCTGCTCAACATTTTCGAAGATCGACTGCGACTGACCATTTTCACGGTCGATTTTAGTCACCTGCCGCATGCGGGGCCTGTCGCCACACGGCAAAAGTCGGATGATACTCTATACACTGTAAGAAATGAGAAGGCCGATAACATAGATTATCGATGGTCCATTTGTAGCCACCGATTAATCTGGTAATAGGCACACAAAGAGACAATGCGGCGTCGCAAACAGGTATCGCCACATCGCGTAGATTCCATAAAAACACATTGCGCATGCGTGGTTACTAATTTTACATTAATTTGTTTTGTATTTATCCATTTTATATATGTAACTATACATTTTATTTTGTAATTTTTATACACTTGGAATATTACACAAATTATGTAATTTTAATTTACTTTATGTAAAAATCACAAATTTGTTTAACTTTACAGTAAAAGTCCAAGTTTTTATGAAGTTTTCTGTGTAAAAATAAATAATAATGTAAAATCATTTAGAAAATCGAGCGAATTCTACCTTAACTTTCAAAGTATTTTTACATTCATTTTTTACAGTGTACTTTGGCGTTTGCGATTTTAGTCACCTGCGGCCTAGTCGATTTGCTCTTTACACGATCGATTCTCGCTGTGCGACCTAGTCGTGCGGCGGAAATCGACCCGTGTAAATCCCACATAAACAACTTTTAGAAAGTCCCCAGTTCCCGGGTTCTAGCCCGAGAGCTGGTAAAAGTGTCAATTGGATTTTCAAATTATTATTAAAAAAAAATAATGAATTGAAAATATGAATTGGTGCTAGGCCCAAATAACCTTAGCTGTTGGTGGTCTTTAAAAACACAATTTAATAACAACTTTTAAGATGTGAAAAGTTTCAGTTCTGAGAATTACCCATCCCTACTCTTCTTGTATAAGACACGCGGTCTGGAATACTGTCTTTTGTTCTCTATGGTCAGTTTCACCAATGGGAATTTCAAAGTACCTACACTTAAATAGAATATTTTAAGGTTAATGTTCAGTGACAGTGCAAGTGTACGAGTAAATTCACTCTTTTTATTTCATCTTTTTCGGTAACACGAAAATGGAGTTCCAAGTATTATCCTCTAAAGGACAATTTGTTCAAAATTTTTCTACGTTCGTGTTGTTATAGAATAACGATTTTGTGAGGTTAAATACGAATTCCGTGAAACTTTTATAATAGGATAAAATTGTCTATATTTTTCCCATAGGCTGAGGTGCCAGTAATATGTGCGAGAAAAGGATAAACTAAAATGTTACTTATAAGCCCTCCATTCGCATGCGTCAACTACTTCGGTATAGCGTTTCGAACAGATCCGGGATACTTCGGTTAACTGTGCATTAGCTCTGTTGCAATCAAATATATTTATCAAAAAAATGTGAGCTGTCGCGGGACGCCTGGCAGATGTAAAACATTTTTATAGCTTGAATCTTTTATTTATTGAACTTGACAAATTTATCAAAATAAAATCTAGCCTATATCACTTAGGGATAGTGTAGCTTTCTATTAGTAAAAGAATTTTTTAAATCGGTTCAATAGTTCCAGATATAATAATTTATGATTTATTACAACGCCGCGAGACATTCTCCCCCTGCGAAGATAATAAGTGAAAGAATTTTTAGAATCGGTTCAGTAGCTCGAGAGATAAGAATTTACAATTTAACACAATTTACCCTAATTTTCCCTTGTTTACCCAAATTTACCCTAGTATACCCTAATTTCTTGAATTTACTCTAGTTTTCCCTAAATACCCTAATTTACTCTTATTTAGCCCCCTTTGCCTTAAGTTACCCCAATTTACCCTAATTTACTCTAATTTGCCCTAATTTACTCTAATTTACCCTAAATACCCTAATTTTCGTTTTTTTAAAAAAAACAAAAAAATTAATTTTTGGTGTCATGAAATTTCAAAAAGTTATAATTATTGTCAAAGAAAGAATATAAATAAATATCATGTAGAATTTAGAAAAAAAAACGTCAAAAATTGTACGATGCCATGAGTTTCCGAACCCAAGTCCCCATGCATAGAAGGCTAAAGTGGTACCACTACTCTGCGGATGAACTTGTCTAGACAGCCGTTGTTACTGATATATGTATAACTTGATATACCCGGACAATTAATTTATATATTATTTATCCAGTACAATATAAGTGCCGCAGTGGTGGGGAGAACAGAAGCGAAGGAGAACATTTCGTTGCATTATTTCGTTGTATTATTTCGTTGCATATTTCCCCTCACGCGGCTGTTCACAGCCCGACATAAGATGTTTCACATCAAAAATTTAATTATTTCACTCATCACCATCGGGACTCAATCTCAAAACTTCCAGAATCGCGCTGGCTGGGTTATCAATTACTTCAACAGTGACACGTCTAAATGTCCCCTTTGTTTCTTATATAAACCAATTCTAAACGTAAATTGTAAATGTGAGAGCTAATTAGTTCTCACATAAAGTGGAATATACTGTTACGGATCACCCTGTTTATAAACGGCAGGCAAGAGTTTTGAGAAACGGGGTCCGCTTACTGTAACAACTGGTACCTGCACGAAAGTTCTAGAGAAAGCGAGAACACACTAGGCTTATGCCACGCAGCCTATATAAACAGCAGCGCGAGTGAGTGAAGAGATCAGTCAACTGTGAGTCACGCATTCAAGTCTACGTTGGAGCAGTAAAATAAATAGTGCCGTGTTATAAATAGATAGATTGATAAATAATTACGAATTATTGTATATAGTTGTTTGTTTTGCTTTGTAATTACTGTTTAGTTATTGTTTACTTGTGTTGATTGTTAGAATTGATTTTTCGTTGTTGCGTTCATTATTATTGTGTTTTTAATTATTGTAAATAAAGATTTATTCCGCCAACTCAGAAAACAGTTTTGTAACAATACGTTTATTACATAAGAAACAAAATTGACATTGTGGAAGTAATTGATAACTCAGCCAGCGCGAATCTGGAAGTTTTGGATTTGAGTCCCGACGGTGATGGGTTAAATAAATATTTTTTTACGATATTGCCTTGTAACGTGACATCATTGAGTGTCTTATATAGAAGTATGTTGTTGGCTACATCTTGAGCAACCTATTTCTCATTCCATTTATAAAAGTTCAATGACGAATTCTTGAAGAAATGTGAGAAGTTAGTTGGAAATTGTCGACTATGTGATGACTGATAAATTTCCGTAAATTAAATTCACATATAATATGTCTGTTCATCTATAGCTGATGTTCATAAATACATTCTAATTAGTTTGACTATCAAATAACATTTCTATGGTAATAGGTTAGGTATTGTGAAAACTTAGACACGAGTTGTTTAATAGATTAATGCTGGGAATTTCAAATCGAATCTACTCGAGAAATAATTCGATTGAAGAGATTTTTTTTCAAACTGTGTGTATATATATGTAACGTAGTTTTTTTGTATAATTTCCACTTCGTAACAATATTTTTCTACGTAATTTGATCAAAATTTAGCTTTAAAAGTAATCTTTTTATTTTCACATTAGACCATTCCTGCATAAATATAAAATGTGATTATATGATTTTGTCAAATAAGATTTTCTGACAATGCGTTCTGCAACACAGCATAAGGTTATTCAGTAATTTTGCTTTAAAATCTATAACACTATAAACGTACACAAATCACGTTTCCATCGTCGTAAAATGTGAGTTAACAAACGAAAATTTTGCGATGAAACACTAAGTGGATTTCAAGAACCCTATGTTAACCCAAGTTTAGTAATCTATAGCTTAATAAGCGATGCAAACATGCGGAGTTAGGAAATATAACCCGTCATTTAACCCAAAATTTTATATAGACTTATATAACTTGCCAAAGATACATAGTATAGAATCACGCCATAAAATTGTTGTGAGGTTATAACAACTGTTGTGTCTGATGAAAATAAGAAAAGGTTCAGCTAATCAGTCATGTTTTTTTCTTAGGAGCTACTGCGACTTCAACATTTTTAACCATTTTGTTGACTGTTAGAAAATTATCATTTCCTCCTTTGCCGAATTTTGATTTGGTTATCACAATGCTTTTTGTAAATTAAAGGGTTCAACAGTTTTTTATTAAATGCGTAATCTCAAAAAGAATCTAATTAAATGTTTTTCGATTCACCTGCATTGACTTTTTTATTTGATTTTATATACTTTTCTTACGACCTTTTTCTCTATTAATAAATTTCGTTTGTAGTAATTTACAAGTATAGTTGGCCTATCCATCGATGACGAGGAAAGTCCACAGATTGTATTTTTAAGGAAGACGTTAAATTATTAGTCGAACCTCGTAACGTCAAATCTGAAAATTATAATTAATAACCGTAATATTAATTTCATTTTGTAATATTTCGTAGACGAAGTATCTTATTATTTTGAAAGTTTTGTAAAGGATAGAAATATTGTTCAGATTTTGTTAATCAAGCAAATAATTAAAATTATGATGAACACGATAATAATAATAATAGGGAAGATGAATGTAATATCATCTTCGTTGGCAGATTACAGACTTGACGAGTGATTTATTAAACTACATAGAGTTGTTGGTGAGTGAATTAAGCCCTGCTAAAGCCCATTGTTATCAACGCCATTTACAAATTTTAAAGGCATTTTCTTTTTTACAACAGTTTTCATAAGACGCTTATCACATCGTAAACAATTTTCGACAGTTTTAAAATTTGAATATATTATTTTTTTCTTTATGATTATAGACAGTATTAAGGACTGTCCATATTCCACATGTTACAATTATTAAATTGTTTTTACAAGATTTTATTTTACTTCACTTGTTTATAGTTAGTGTCTTATTTTTCAAACCAATGGGGCATAAGACGCAAAAATAAGCTCAGATAAGGGTGTCAAATTAAGGAAGTTATAAATATTCACAACATCCTTGGACAGAACTTATATTTCGCAATTGTGAATCCTCCAAGATTTGTATTTTCCATAGACAAGTCTATGCGGTATTTGCACTATATGCGCTAGTGGCGTCGCAAGTGGCAAAAACTTGCAGTTTTGACCCACTTTCACAATATATTCGATCAATTTGAAATTTTGCACATATTATAGGTACGTAATTCCGATGACTATGCTATGCATTTCATGTGTCCGACAAAAAACTTGTTTAGAAAAAAAATAACCAAAACCTTGGGTAAAATTTAATTATTTTTTTCTATGACTATAGTCTTTACCTGCGACTTTGTTCATGTTAGTTTTTTAACCGAAACCTTAGCTTAAACGGATCGTCGACGGACAAAATTACATCGAAGAATGGAGGATTCGCTGTCTATCTCGTCGTTAATCTAATTTTAACAGAAATCTGACACACACCATGGAATGTTTTCGACCGTGCTGTCTCTATAAATTGCATCGAAAAATGGAGGCTTCGATGACTTACAGTGCTATCTCTTGCCAATGCAATGCACAGAAAAATGAGGAACTGGATGAATATCTGAACTAGATCATTAAATTGCTATTTATCATATTTTATGAAATTTTAGCATTAGCTATTTAATTTTAATTGAGGTAATAGAAAGTCACCTCGATTTATATAATTAATAATGCTGTCTCTTGCCAATGCAATGGAAAGAAAAATAGAAAACTAGATCAATATCTGAACTAGATGATTAAATTAAATTGCTTTTAATCATAAGTATTTTATCAAATCTTTGCATTAGCTATTTAATCTTAATGTAATTGAAATTTACCACGATTTATATAATTAACAACGTTTTTTCTTTTAAATGCAAAGTAAAAATGAAAAACTGAATCAATATTTCAACTATAGATTATTGATTTATCATTAAACATATTTTCTCCTTCAGCATTACCTATATTTAAACGCAGAGGCGACGCGAGGCGTGGACGAAGTGGGCCACCTCACACGGTCTAGCGCCCCAAGAGGCCTCACCAAGTACATAATAATTAGAGTTTTTAAAAAGGCGCGCGAGTCCTTAATTCAAAAATCTTGCTCTAAGCTGTACGTTCGACGGTTTTTGAAATGTTCCAAGGTCACTACATTATTTTTACACTATTTTTAGAAAGATTTCTCTCTCTCTCTCTCTGTGTGTGTGTTCTTTCTAAGACGAAATCTCGAGAATGAAAAATGATATCGACTACGTTAGGGTGCCAGTCGACGCGTATTAACGTAAATATGATCTGAAAGAAGTTTTTTCAAAATCGGTTCAGCCGTTCTTTTTTCTTAACCAAATAGACTCCAAAAAAGTAGATTTTACACAATATCTCGCGAATAAAAAATTATATCGACTTCGTAAGGGTGTCAATCAAGGCGTGTTAACGTCATTTTGATCCGACATAAATTTTATAAAAATCGCTTCAGCCGTTTTTTTTTTAATTATTGTTGAAAATAAATAATAATTATGTTTTAATGATTAAAATGATTACTTTTCTGTGTAATATCTAATTTAATTATTATTATTAAATATTTATCAAACTGGGAAGTTCGTCGTGTGGGCCTCAAGGGTCGCACTTTGGTCCTAATAAAAGACCCACCTCACGACTTGTTATTTTTTGGTTTGGATTGAAAACCAGCTTTAAGCTGAATTCCACGCCATTTGATAATTCTTTGTCATTAGTAAAGACATTATTATTATAATATAATCAACAATACTGTCTCTGGGCAATGCAATGAAAAATTAAGAACTGGATCAACATCTAAACTATACCTATAATTGAATAGCCATCAATTTTATTTTATCAAAAATGTGACATAGGAAAACCAATTTGTCATATTATGACGACAGCTGTATTCTAACAATGTGTATAAATCATTGCAACAGTTTATTCTCAATAATATTATGAATGAAAACAGACGGAACGGTTTTAAATATCACACAATTAATTAATGAAAAGGAATTAAAGAAACCCGTAACTAAACACAAACAAAGTAGAGTCGAAACAGATGCTTCAGTGTGAGCCAACCGGAACAAACCGTAGACTAGACGTTTCCGTTTGCTTTCCATTTGAATTGGAGAGTGTTTTAGCGCGCCAACCGTACTACCTGCCACCGCTGCCAGCCGCTCCTTCACAATACACACATACAAGGTTTCACTGTATATAATATGTCTGAGTTTGCACATTACACTGTATCAGTTTTGCTGTGAAACGAATGCAATACGAGATGTCCGATTTAAATCGGCATATAAGTTAGTCTAATACACTTATGAATGAATGAATGGATTGTAAATAGATTATAGACTGAAATGTTTAACATAAAAAAATTGTCGCGAAATTATGGTACGTAGATATACATGGAGTATTTTAAAATCACCAACTGGAGATTTTAAGATCCAAATTAAGACAATAAAATAAATAAAAAAATATTTTTAAGTAAAACGTTTTTATTTTCAAAAGTCTTGCATAAATGTAGGTATAGATACCTACCCAAAAGAAAAAAAATATATATTTAATTTCGGGTCATAATTTAAAAAAGCGTGAGTCGTGACTGTATTAAATTAGTTATCATTGAGTTTACGACCCACGTTTTCTTAATTATGAACCTAAATTAATTTTGTTTTTCTTTTTAGTATATTTATATGCAAGACTAATGTAAAAAAAAGCATTTTACTTAAAACATTTCAAGTCTTGCACTTAAGATTCGGGTTCATAGGAGAACCCATGCAATTTCAAATTTTGTTGATTTTCTGTTCCTTAATGTTTACTTAGTTAACTTTCTGACTGATTGTTATAATTTACATCAGGAAACGTTTGCAATAGTTTTTTCAAGCTTTTATTTAACTTGCAATGTTTGTATGTTAGTTTGTTTGTTTAGGTCAAATCTTGCAAGTCGATTTTGAACGATTTCCACGTATCCGATCGATTTAAAAGTTGGTACACATATGCATTCCCGAATCAATCGTTTTTAGAATTAAATTCAATCCCTAAGGGGGTCAAACGAGGGAGTAGGGTTTTTTGAATATTCAACGCCTAGGCAAAACCGCTAAAGCTAGAAACTTGGAGTCAAAAGGGGATAAACTTTTGAACGACTAAAAGGAACAAAATAAAATATTAGTAAAAAAAACTTTTTAAAGACACGCTTTTATTTAAATGTACTAAAAAGGAAAAAAATAAGTTTTAATAACTTAGTTTCATAATTATAAAAGCGTGGGTTGTAAACTCTACGATATTTTATCAGTCACGACCCACGCTTTTATAATTATGGAACTAAATTATTAAAATTTATTTTTTTCCTTTTTAGTACATTTAAATAAAAGCGTGTCTTTAAACAGTTTTTTTATTAATATTTTTTATTATTAACTTTACAATATTGTTCTATGAAGAAAATATATAAGTGTTGCAAATAATTTGATTTTATTTTTGTTCTATCTTTATGATATAGAGAAATTGATAAGTTTGATATAAAAGTTACTTTAAATAAAAGATTTTAAAACAGGATAATCCCTTCAGTCCCTTTTGTAAACGATAAATTATTCTAAAAATTATGGTTAGAGAAGCGAGATCTTTTTTGCTTTGATTGTTTGTCTGTCTGCATTTCTAACTTAACGCCAAAGGTGTAGATTAATTTTATCAAAATGTGGCAGGAACAGTCTTTACACCTAAGATGAACAACAAATATATTATGACGGTTTAAAAGCTATATATATGTCTTGAAATATCGGAGCTAAATAGCTCATTTAGTAAAAGTTTTAAAACCGCACGCTGCATAACATGAAATGTGATTATGGAACTATATATAGCCGGCAAACTATTTCTAACATACCTGCATGTACTATAAAAATGTTGGAGCTATAGTTACGGAGCTAAATAATAAAAATAATGTACAGCTATCGATTGGCTAAATGAAGTTTTGAATGACAGGGTAGAACTCCAATTGTAATGATGGAGCTATATAGCTCCCGCATAGCATAATCAGTGAACCGTCATCGATTAGGACACGACAAGTAGAGGTTTGAAAGCTAAACAGAAGCATTTACATAAAGTGGAACTATCTAGCTCCCTGCACGGCTATCGACCTATACAGTAAGTTTTGAAAGTTACACATCATATCGTAAAGTTTAACAGGGTAGTTATTCTGCAAGCCTCTGCTTGACTTTCGACTAAAGTAAGATACGGTAAGTCAAAGGCTTGTGAGCTACACAGGAGTAAAAAAGTATGTAACTCTTTACGTTAGAGATGCAAGAAAAGTAACTATTCGCTACTCGAGTACTCGTTACCCGACGAGATCCGAAGTAACGAATACCTATAATCCGATTACTCTAAGAATGATACCGCTACGTCATTGACAGAAAACGCTTATTTATCTGAACGCCGCCTACCTGACCCAGTGGCGTAGTGTGGAAAGGGTTACTGAAAAAAATGAAAAAAACAAAAACCAAACAAAACAAAGTTATTTTTTAACTTCCCATTGGAAGTTATTGTAATGGGTCCGAAAATCGAAATCAAAAAGGAAAAAATTTTTTTATGTTTCAAGGTCACTACACTATTTTTACACTACTTTTAGAAAGATGTCTGTGTGTGTGTGTGTGTGTGTACGTACGTACGTACGTATGTATGTGTCCATTTCTTTCTAAGACGAAATCTCGAGAACGAAAAATGATATCGACTACGTTGGGGTGCCAATCGACGCGTATTAACGTATATATGATCTGAAAGGAATTTTTTTAAAATCGGTTCAGCCGTTCTTTTTTCTTAACCAAATAACCTCCAAAAAAGTAGATTTTACACAATATCTCGCGAATAAAAAATTATATCGACTTCGTAAGGGTGTCAATCGAGGCGTGTTAACGTCATTTTGATTCGACATAAATTTTATAAAAATCGGTTCAGCGGTTTTTTTATTTATTTATTTTTTTTTTTTTAATTATTGATGTTTTAATGATTGAAATGATTACTTTTCTGTGTAATATCTAATTTAATTATTATTATTAAATATTTATCAAACTGGGAAGTTCGTCGTGTGGACCTCAAGGGTCGCACTTTAGTCCTAATAAACGACCCACCTCACGGCTTGTTTGTTTTTTTTTCTTTTTATGTGGCCTTTTGATGATTGACGCCAATACATTGATGGCGTATCGGTACCATTCTAAGAGTAATTAGACTCTATACCTGATAAAATACAAACAGTTACTTGATATTTTGTAATCGTATACCTGACGTTTCAATACACTATATTGCATATTTTTGTGCATAAGTATACGTGTTCAGTATCATATAATATTTTTCCAACGCCGATACTGAAAATTCGGTTTTCGGTACCTGTTTAGAGGACTGAAACTGAGAGTTTTAACCCTAGGGATGAAAATTTTCAGTTGTCGGTTTTCTCTGTTTTTTAACGTTGTTAAGAGGGAGTGAGTCGCGCCAACTTCAATTCGCATATAACATTCGAAAACTTCAAAATTACAGACATAGCTCCACATACATTTCACATGGGTCTGACAGATCTAATATTTTTGCGGCTTTTTGGCGCGCCCAAATTGCAGGTACATCAAATCGAATTGTCAATAGAGTTGTTGTGAAAAGCAATTACTCGGAACGAAACATAGTGTTTGTAACGCGTGTGATTGCTACCCGTGTACCTCAGGCAGCAAACTTCACACTGGTTGCAAACGCTATGTTTCGATCCTTGTAATCCAATATACTAATACATAATACATGTGCGTCATTTGTTTCTTAAGCTGTGATTGGTCCATCGGCACATTCGATTCGAACGGCATGTATTTGTATGATCTGTCTATGTGGTTCGGTCGCGATAGAATAGAATAGAATAGAATATATTTATTGTCCAATACAGCAGTGAGCAGGATTCGTCGTACAAAAGTATTTAATAATTATAATTAATTGAATAAAATTCATTAACTTGATACAAACATGATTTAATTAGAAGAGTCAGTAACTCTCTTTTAAATTTAGGGAAAGGAAGTGACTTCAGCTCAGCAGGAAGACTGTTGAAAAATTTTGAAGCTGAATACTCTGGGCTATTGCAAAAGAGACTTAAGTTCGGTTTAGGGAGTAAAATCAAATTGTTATTACGTGTCTGATAACTATGCAGTGTACTGTGAGTGGAGTAGATACTTCCAAAAATATTTCCGAATGTGACAAAGCGAGTAAAAAATGTAGTTAAAATTTTATGTTTGCAGCTGTCAGGATATCCAAGATTGAAAATAATCCGTATGTGTCCTGCACTGTCCGTATAGTCAGTACCTAACTACCTACTTGCCACCTGGTACCTATGCAGCGACGAAAAGTTTGAGTAGTCATTAGTCCGAATACCGAGTACTTGTAACGAATAGTTACAAGTACCGAGAAATAACGAAAACTTGCATCTCTACTTCACGTAGCACAAACGTTTAACGACGAAAAGTGTTTGGGTAGTCCGAATACCGAGTACTTGTAACGAATAGTTACAAGTACTGAGAAATAACGAAAACTTGCATCCTTGCTTGCATCTCCACTTCACGTAGCACAAACATTTGACGACGAAAAGTGTTCGAGTAGTCCGAATACCGAATACTTGTAACGAATAGTTACAAGCACCGAGAAGTAACGAAAACTTGCATCTCTACTTCACGTAGCACAAACGTTTAACGACGAAAAGTGTTCGAGTAGTTCGAATACCGAATACTTGTAACGAATAGTTACAAGTACCGAGAAATAACGAAAACTTGCATCTCTACTTCACGTAGCACAAACGTTTAACGACGAAAAGTGTTCGAGTAGTCCGAATACCGAGTACTTGTAACGAATAGTTACAAGTACCGAGAAATAACGAAAACTTGCATCTCTACTTTACGTAGCACAAACGTTTAATGGCCGATGCATAGTAAGGTTTAAGAGCTACACAGACAGCTGATCATAAAGCGAGATGTGACCGCTGAGCTCTATAGCTTCCCTACAAGGCACAAACAGTTGATAGTTGATACACGTGGAAAGTGCAAGTCTGAAAGCTGCACATAAATATAAAGTGAATTGTGACTACAAAGTTTTATAGCTCCTCTGCATTAAACAAGCAATAGATGGATACCGGCTGATACACTCTAGTGTTGTGACTTCATTTATTAACATTATTACTCTATTGTTTTCACAACAATTTGTTTTAATAGTACAGTCGACGCTTTTTATGATACATGTGTGTAGGGGAACCGGGAATATAGTTAAAAAATTCACAGATTTCGCAATCCTTGCAACCATCGAGGACATTGGAAATGATAACAGCATATATGAAACATAATTAACTGTTTATTATACACACAATATTTATCAATGCACTGTTTAGTTTTGTCAGGAATAACCCTATTATTCTTCTGTTATATACGCGTTCACTTTTGCTTGATTACTTAACTTTTAAATGGATTTTTCTACAGTATTTATTAACATTTGCTCAAAAATAACACCGCAGATCGTCGCAAATACCTCTCAATTAACTAGACATGACATAAAACACATTTCGAAAAAATTGCACTTGTTCAATTTTGCATGATTGCTCCTCACTTGATCGCGACACCGTTGTTTTTTGGCCTTGAACGAAAACTCGTAACTCTGCCCCCATATACGAACATAAACATTTCCAATGTTAAAAGACAGACAAGTGCGTGTAGAGCTCGTGCCCTGAGGGTTCTGTACCGTTATAACAATTTAATAAAAATTAAGTTTGTCACGTAATATAATTCCACATAGAATGAAAAATTAATGATTTTCGGATTTTTTCATTTACTTGTACTATGAGACCTTCCTTCGTGCCAAATTTCAAAATTCTAGGTCAAGGAAAGTACCCGAGAAACATGTCCGAGGAAATAAATGGTATATTATGAGTTTCCGCGGATTGTGGACCAATCTCGTTTCAAGTCTAAACGGACAGGAATATTATGCTTCGTACTGTAAAACGCCACGCCCACCCGAACCTGCTAGACGCTCGATATAATACATATGCAGTATGCACTCTCATTCGGAAACGATCGTTGTTGAGCTTGACGAATTGCAGCAGATTTTGGAGTATGGATATGTTAAGATAGGTGCGTTCTAAGGAAAGATAGTGTAACAAAATTATGTATGGTATTTTCGCTAAAAATCTTTTTTTATTTAAATGCAGAACAACGGTACATTAGCGAACTAACACAACTCTTCACAATTCTTGTTTATCAATTTATATTGTTCTTTATAACTGTTATTTGTCACTGTTATAAATAACTGTTATGTATCACTATTATTTATCACTGTTATTTGTCACTTTTATTTATCTATCACTGTTATTTATTGTTCACTGTTATAAATTATTTATTTATCACTATTCCTCCGAACCACTTCTGTCTACGTTCCAAATAGATACCACTCTTATTTATCACTGTATTTATTTATCACTGTATTTATTTATCATTGTATTTATTAATTACTGTATTTATTTATCACTGTGTTTATTAATCACTGTATTTATTTATCACCTCGTTGATCTACTCTTTCCGACGTTCTAGAGAATAATCCTTTCAATAATCGATCCACCTATATCTGTAATCTATATATAGCCTTCTAAACTCACCCCCAGTCAAGGATGGCGTTTTTTCATTATTGAGACGTTAGAATATTCAATTGATTGATCCAACGCTGCGCGATCGAACTTTCGAAAATGTTTGCAGATTTCAAACGGCGCTCTTCGATCCTTTACAATATAGGAAACATCTTCGACAGAGAATGTAGTTCCTGGAGTTGTATACATATATGTTCGGAACTACCCAAGTCTACATTCGACTGACACGCGGTAGGCGAAGGTATACGAGTGCTAGACAGAAGTATATGTATATACTTAGAGTACAAAGTGAAGTGTGACTGCGAAGCCATGCAGCTCCGTTCCTCTAATAGCGGGGTCGGTCCTCTCGCGTTTACCTCAACTGCACTCGACTAGTCACCGCTGTGTAATTACAATCTGTTTCGCAATTAATTTCGCATTTGAGCTCGTTCATTACTTATATGATTTATATCTATTATATCCATGGCAAGGAAGTAGGAACTCTCAGGTAAACACTAGGGACATAAATAGGAAATATATTACTCGCGACTGTGAAGGGTCATGTGTTCATCAAATTTGTGTGTATAAGTATAATGTTTGTGCATTCAAATGGTTGGAATTGAATTGTGAATTATAGACGCTGACAACAGAGGTCATTAGCGTCTGAAAAGAAATCAAATGGCTGGAGAAAACAGTTTGGTGTTATGGTCAGCGTGCTGGCTTTTGGCACATCGCGAAGGTTATTTTTTTCCTTTGCAAATATGTATTTGTGTAGAATATGTGATATTTAAACACTGCCTAAACTCTTGGTAAATGGAGGAATCTCAGCAATCACGATTATTTGTTAAGAAAACAGACGCTAATGACCTTTGTTGTCGAGCGTCTATAATCCACAATTCAATTCAATTTGTTAAGAAAAACTTGTTTCGGTCCCATAGGGTGTTAGTAATGAGTCAATGCAATCGCAAAAGGACGGAGTACGACCGAGCAGAGAACTAACGCACACTACTACACACAACACAATTGACCACTCACAGAAGGACGGACTACGACCGAACAGAGAACACACTGGCACTTAGTATAAAAGAAGGAAGGACATCAGTCGTTGACACACTTGCCTGTGAGCGGCCAAGGAAGACACTTCGACCGCTGTTGTAGACGAAACGTCAGGTAGAAATATTATCGGACTACGGTCTACAAACCGAATTTGTACAAACGCCGTCCGGCAAACAGTTTGGAACGTAGAAAGCTAGTTTTGAGTGGGCAAAGTTATACAGTTCGACCGACGATGATTTAAAAATTTATTAAACTTTTATAATAGCATTCAGAGCGAGATCTGGTGGAAAATGACTCCAAACATCTGGCAAGTGGCAACGCACTGTCACCGATGAAAAATAAATGAAAAAGATTTACAATTTTCTTTAAATTGCACTTTTTCCTTTCCAATCTGAATGGGAATCGGGAACCGATCACCCTTCTTAAATCCCGTATTACACTCCGTAATACATAGAACAGGTATAACAATAAATTAGATTTGCATAAACAAACATACGAATATATAATTAGAGCGGACAGGTAATCTAATGAAGAAATTATCAATCTGTTGAGTTTCCGAGCGACCACTAACGTGCTGCTAACAACATGTTAATTCGAGCGGACGTTAACATAACACCGGCTATCGTATAATAACATACATACAATATACATGCGTACGAGAGATGCTTAAAATGTTAAAGAAAAATGAGAAATGGGCGTTGATTGCGTTTGCCAATAATGAAAAGAATCATTTAATTAATTACAGAACGGGAAACATTCTTTTAATTATTAATAATGCAATGCTCCCTTGAAGTACGCGACTATGGGTTTCCGAAATGCTGACTTGCTAATTACCCTCTCTCTAGACTCTATTTTTCTTAAAAATTCAACATTTGAATTACTTATACTCGGTTTGTTAAAAATAAGGTTAATGGTGGCGCACATAGCAGTCGAAAGAAATAAAGTGAAAAAGGACTGACTTAATATGCATCATCTGAACAAGAAGATATTGTAATAAGAGAATTATGCTGGGTTGTCGAAAGCATTGTCAGAAAATCTAACTTGACAATGCCCTTAGATTGTGACCACACACATATTTCTTCGTAAGAAAAGCATTGCAGAATTTTTAATCGATCCTTCTCGAAAAATAATTGATTAATTGTAACGATATTTTTTTTAACTGTTTTGAAATGTATTTAACAAAGTTTTTTTGTACAATTTTCACTTCGAAACAACATTTTTTTACGCATATTGATCAAAATTTAACTTAAAAGCAATCTTTTTTATGTAGATCAATCATTTGCTTTTGTGTGAGTACAATCTAATGTTCTACATGACAAAGTTTCACAACGACATTAGACTGTTTCTACATGTATAAAATCTGTGATTATATGATCACAATAATTTTAAGGTCACTGTCAAATAAAATTTTTTTACAATACTTTCTGTAACTCAGCTTTATAGACTACTCTATAAAGACATATCTAATTCCATTCGATAAATGACCTTGGAAATCAGCTGACGTACTCTCTGCCTAAAGTCAATACGCGTGTGAATGCTTTGAGTTTTCTGTACGCTATGGACTGTCTCTCGTACGTAGCACCAGTTACATTCGTAATATTATTAAATCTTGTGCTATAAATGACCTTGAAATTCAGCTGATGTATTTCCAGCGGAGAGTTAATAAGTGTGAATGCAGTGAATCTTCTTAGCGTTATAAACCATCCCTTGTAAACAGTTAGATTGCTAATTTTATTCAATCTTGTACGATAAATAACCTTGGAAATCAGCTGCTGTACTTCATGCACAGAGTTAGGGCGTGGACAGGCAGTGGGTCTTCTATGAGCTATGAACCGTCTCTCGTATATTATAGTAATAGTTACATCCCTAATATATTATGTTTTGGACCGAAGGAATGAGGCAAGGTGTCGTGTATTTACTACTAGGGCAAACACAAGTACAAAGGGATAGGGACGTCAGTTGTGAAATCAGAACCTTCATGCCCTACTGCAATCGCACAACAGAAATCAGACTGGAACACAGGTATTGAACATGTCAATTCTACGAGTTAACTTTTTGATATGGCGGTTCTGTTTTATTGTCATCGAGATGTTAAAAAAAATACGGGGACTAGAACAAAGCCTTGTGGCAACACTATTGTTGTTACTGGAATTCGACAGAATGATCGAGTTTGGTTTCGGCCAAAAACAAACCGAATTTTATAATGGTAGAAATATTTACATCACAGTATAGATAACTACCAGTAGGGATAACTAAGCTGACCTTGAGCCCAGTTTCTGCTGGATACATTGGAGGTCCTGCTAGTATTCTCCAATCTCCACGCGTGGTGTTCCAATAGATTAATTGACATCTAACATCCGTCATTTTTAACATTCTCGTGGATCGTTCCACGTTGTTTTGTGGTTTTTAATTAAGTTATCAATGATTCGAGTTATCCTTACTGATAGTAAGTTATCTATACTGTGGATACTTACATGATCAAAAAAAGCAGTTATCTATTATTCTTTATTGTTATTTCGAATTATAAAAATTATATTCTCATAAGATAAATCCCGTGTTCGATTCTCCGATTAACCGAAAATTTTACTTATTAATTTATTTCAAAAATGTGTTCAAAAATTTAACATATGACGTCAGATAAATAGATTATCTGTCCGACAAACGATTCTGGATTACATTTCCAGCTTGGTCAACATTTTTTTCATATGCTTCATAGAGGTAAATTTCCTCGAGTCACGAATTTAATTTTGACCTTATATCGTCAGGTGATATAGAAGTAAACTAGCAACCCGTAGGTTCTAGATTCGATTCCCAGCTTGATCGAAATTTGTTTTTAAATATTAATACTAATGCAGTGTGGAATAAAATCTGACTTTGGACCTTGGACAGATAAGTCGAGATTTAAAATTGACACTGGTACAACATCTGTGCCCGGCACGCGGTAACTTCTGATCTCAAGTCTGGTCAATATTTTGAGAAGACCAATATAAGAACAGACCAGATCTGTTGAAAGACGAAACTGCATCAATTAATTCCAGATTTTTGAGTGAATTGTTCAGCCAAGCCCTACTAACAACAGTACACCTGAACGCGTCGGGTACACACTACACAGGTATGTATTTTATTATACGGCGTTCATTCGAATCACAGCCAACTATAACTCATTTTTTATTCATACGCATATACAAGCCATTATGTAATCTGAGGCAGCTATAAATATTCCAGTGCTACTACTATAATACTCCCTGTACTGCGCCTATATAGTTCTGTATATGCAAATGAATACAGAGTGTTCGGACAAATGGTGCTCAAGATGATCGAAATTATAATTAGCTCGATTATATATTATATATAATGACACGGTGACGTCATCAGCCTATTAGCGGAAAAGCACCGCCCTCACTTAGCAACGGTCTGTCTGTTTGACAACCGTTACTCTCTCGGCTGCTCTCTAATGGTTTTTACCATAGACGGCGTGTGAGTTCATGGGTGGAGACCGGAACAACAGCCGTTGTCGAGTGATGAAGTCTCGGTGTCATTCTTATAGTGTTGTGTCTACACCTCAGACAGGAATCTAGAGACGAAGTACAAGTGAGTGGGGTGGTTCCTGTTCCGGTCTCCACCCATACTTAAGGGTGGAGACTGGAACTATAGCCGTTGTCGAGTGATGACGTCTCGGTGTCATGCTTATAGTATTGTGTCTACACCTTAGACAGGAATCTAGAGACGAAGTACAAGTGAGTGGAGTCGTTGCTGTTCCGGTCTCCACCCATACTCAAGGGTGGAGACCGGAACAATAGCCGTTGTCGAGTGATGACGTTTCGGTGTCATTCTCATAGTAGGTATTGTGTCTAATAGACAGTAAATTTTACTCTTTACGCCATAGCTTCGTCTTCAACCATCATCTAGTAAAAAGATTCCGGATTACAGCTCTACAAAGATTTTGTAGTGATGTTTATTTAGCTTTGTAAACTGTTTAACTTTTTTCTTGAAAATGCATAGATAATCTACATACATGAACGAAACTTTCAATATTTATTTTTTCGAAACTTCACACAAAATATTGATTAAAAACGTTAAACAAACTCGATAATCGGTGCACAAGTATCACAGTGAACAGCACTGCATAAAATGCTCATGTTTAAGGGGGTGTGGAATGCATGTACGTCGTCCTAACGACCTAAAATTCTGGGAAAAGATGACTCGACTATTTATGTTTCCACCCCTAAAAGAGGTACAACAACTTTGAGAAAATAGGGATTTGTTCCGCTTTTTTCGAGATTTAACCACTGTACGTCAGTCAGATTTGAACCTGGCTTTTCGGAGTGACATGCGAACGCCTTAGCCATTGCGTTACAAGACTTACTGCAGTAGCACAGTATACTTGAGTACTATAAGCGTTCAATTCTAGAGATATACGAGTATTTATCCATGTATGGGGAGTCTCCTAGGTATAAAACTTTTTGATTTTTATTATTTGCCAGGATTCATGCAACAACAACACACAATCTGTGAAAATTTCGACTAGTTCCCTTTTGCAATTTATGAGATAGAGCCTTGTGACAGACGGGAGGACGGACAGACATCGTAGGTTGAGTAATAGGATTCCGTTCGGAGGTACGGAACCCTAAAATGTCGCAAATTACTATTCCGATGTAATAATATCCGCTGCATAGGAACGATGAATGTCCTTTTACTTTTCATCACCTTCAGTGAATTCACAATTCATTCATTCATCTTCAGTGAATGAGTGAATTCACAATTCATTCATTCACCTTCAGTGAATGAAAGTAATGTAATCGTGCAAAAAATCGAAATTCAGATTTTGATAAATCTTGACTACTTAGACTCTAAAAAACATTTTGCGATAGATTCTTTCGATCTGTACGGTCTGTCCGTTGTCGCCGTGCAGAATTCATCGATGTGCGAGATCTTCTTAATTACGAAACCGATCAAGTTCAAATTTATAGGACACCTTTCTGCCATGCCTACAATGAAAATGCGTAAATAAAATTTTTGAATTTTGAGCCCCGATGGGCGTTATTTTTTTTAAAATAATAATTTTAAACGAAATTCATTCGGTTTGAACGAGCGGTGATGTCACTTTTTACTTCCCACCTCTACTATGGTAGGGAAGTAATGGATTTAGTCCGAAAAAAATATTTCGAGATTTTAACAAATCTTCACGTTTTGAGACCCTAGCAATAGTTTAAGATCATTTTCAGACTGATGTCTGTATGTATGTGTATGTGGTCAATTTTTCGCCTTCGATATCGTAAAAACGGAACAACATACGGCCATGCCGATAGTTCTATTGTGTTTATCAGCCTTTAACTTAGATCTGATTAGATTTTGAGTCAAATCGGTTCAGTGGATCCTGAGATATTAAAGAAAACGTTCTCAATGTCACGTATTAACATAGGTAAAAAAAATATAAATGAATTCTAGATGTTATAATATGAAAAAAATGTAAATATTTTTTTTCTCTAAAAATGTACAGAGAAAAAAAAATATTTTACTAAAAAATATAAAAATTGTACGTAAATCAAGGTAACAATGATTTTTGCTATATTAAGCTTGCCATCAGTAGATCACTAAACAAAAAAGAGGGCCATGCTTTTTTTCAAAGAATAAAAAAATAGTGTTTATTTTTTGCAAAATGTAACAGTCGGTATATCAGTGTACGTGGATACCCACTTGTACAGCTCCACTGGCTTCACTTGCTTCGCCGAGCAAACATCCATAATAAATCTCTCATTTAAACACACAATTCATAAATTATTATGGAAACAGGCCGTGTGTCGTTCGAATTGTAAGCAATGAAGTAAGATTCACTGTTCTAATGAATCGTTATACAATTATTAATACACACTGTGCGTTTGTCAAAGTGTTTATTTTTTGCAAATATTTACTAGGTGGGAAGTATAGGACTATACTTCCCAGTCGAATTTTTTAAGTTTTAATTCTTTAGCGAGGGTAATGAATTGGAATGACCTCGAGTCAAAAATTACAGACTCAAAAATTAATGAAACGCTGACAAGGAAAAAACGGTTCTAACGATTTGGATGAAATTTAGTAAAAGGGGTTTTGTAGGGCAAAAAATCGATCTTGGTGGGTCTCGTCCCAGGAAAAATGCGTTTTCTTATAAATTTTATAATAATTTTTTAAAATCAGTTTTTCGACGTTTCAAAATGGTGTCCTGTAAGCAGGCTTTTGATACTTTTTTGAAGTTATACTTCTTTTGGCGCGTTATGGGAAAATGATGAGAGTGAATTTTTACGATGCGCGTGCATCGCGTCACAAAAATTTAACACCATGAAGTTAGTCGGAAGTTCATGGTTATATTACCCTATTATATAGCACTGCTATTTAAGATGTACGTAGCGTAACGGATAGCACCGCCGCGTCATACGCAATAGATCTCGGGTTCGAATCTCAACACAAACATGCTTCTTTTTTTTAATAAATAATTAGATATAAATATATTATATAAATATATTTAATAAATTAATAATTTATTAAATTAAATTAATTTATTTAATATCTTTATTTTATTATTTTATCGTCTTTTTTACAAACGTTTAGTACTGACACGCGGGATAAAATTTTTGGAGTTATTTTTGTTTTGTTACGCCAAAGAAGTATAACTTCTGACGTGCGTACATAAGTATACACACAGTCTTTTTTTTATTTTAATAATTGATGCTTCGGCTAAAGCCATTAGCATAAAAAAATGCATTAGCAATTGTATAATATTATACAAATAAAAAAAATCAATAACAATTATAGTACTTTACGGTCAATATGTGTAAGTGAAGTGCCGGTTTTGTGGAGTTAAGGGTAAGTATTATAGATAAGTATTACAGATTATTTATTATTCCAGTTTCTGTTATATAATTAATTATTTTGATTATATTTATTTCGGTATTTTGTAATGTTTCTTTTACATTTTCAGGTAATGCTGTTATTTCATCGGGATTGAAAGAAGTTTATGTATAGTCGACGTTGCTGTTCGGTTGCCAATTTCTCGTGACAGGTATCGCAATTCGGTAAGTTTTCTTTTTTGTAAAGATGTAGCTATGGATTTTTCTGCTGTGGCCTATTCTGAATCACCTATAACTACAGACCATCCGCGTTGAATTGATGACCTTTTAACCGATCCTAACATAAGTACCGAAGTGTCGATTAATTCTGTTCATCATCTGATATCATGATTTATTTTTAGTCCATTAAATTTCGTTTTGTCTTCTTCATTGTTTATATCAATTCCATGGAATATTTTAAAGTGAAAACCTAGGAAATTCTAAGGGTTCCTAGGGATTATTTGGGCGCGATCACAAATAATATCACCATCTGGCAACACTGGCAACAACTTGTTAACACCTATTTATTGCAATCATTAGCAACTTCTTTCGCAAAATTATCGAAAGTTATAATTTACTTTCGAAAATTTGGTGAAAGAAGTTATTTTAAAATTTTCAAAAATAATTGCATCTTAAAGCTTACTAAATTTACTTTCTAGTGAATGACTGAATGAATTGTAAAATATAGACGCTCGACAACTGAGGTCATTAGCGTCTAAATCAATAAATGTAAATAAAAACGAAAGCAAAATCAAAAATTGACACACAACAAAGTAAAACAATTAAAAGTACAAATAAAAAGTGTCATAATATAGTGTAGTAAAATATACAGAAAAAAGCATAAACGCTGTAAAGGGACCTAAATGTACACAAATAAATATAATCAGATAAACCGGTCAAGACCGGTTTCCTTTAAAAATCGAAACAGCAGATCAACATTGTCAGGATCATTTCCTAAAACAACCGACAGATCACCTGACAATCCGATCTGCTGTCGTGTGTCCCTAAACTTAGTTTCTAGTAAATAATGGGGCTCCTTAGTAGCTGACCAGGCAGGGTTTAATTTGTTAACATTATAAAAATGAGCATATTAATTTTTTTATATTTGCAAATTATTTCGTAAGGACCCCTGGGCAGCCACTTAGACATTAGTCCGTTCACGCTTAAATCTGGCATCTCTAATGACACTGTATTATGGTTTAGGAATTGATAGCCTTAGCCTGAAAAAAAGAAGTCAATTGCTTCTCCGGATAACTCCAGTAACTCAAGAACAAAAGAACAATTAGAAGAGTTCAAGAGGTAGAATGAAATGAACTCAATGGCGGGTATATTTAGAAAGAGCGAGAGGGGAGAGAGAGATTTACGAGCAGGCATTAGGCAAACGAATCGATTCATTTTACACGGATCGCAATCTCTTTTCCCCACTTCCACAGGTAGTGCAGTATCCCTTACAGGCGTGCCGCACTAGTGTTAACAAAGCGAGTGGAAGTTTGGAATGGGAACGGGGAAGACCCGCCGGTTTGGTAACGTTACGTTCACAGATGGAGTGTGCTTCTGGCAAGGTTCACTAGATGCAACAGTTCCTAACCGGATGACTGAACACGTATCGATAAAGCGGTAGGTCTATAGTACGTGCGTGTTACAGATTCTGACCACAGACCCGTCTTAGAACGCTCTGAAATTACACATTTGATGGCAACTGATTTTTTTTTTTTAGTTTATTAATTGAAATTTTCAATTTTTTGCTGAGAAATTAATACGAGTGAGAATAGATTGGGAAAGGAAGGCGTGACGGAGTCGCATCTGTCTCCTTCTAACTAGAATTTGCGTTAAACGTACGTTGTGAATTGAATCAGTCTTTCCCTTCCCCCTTCACCCATTGACACGACACAACTGTCAAATTTCATTTAAAGCAATTTGCTATGGGATGGTGTCTTGTACTTGGACGCAGTTATAATTAAAATTATGACTGCAAAAAGTTTAAATTTCCAACTGAAAAAAAGCTAAAATAATACCTAGGTATCCAATACCTAATTGATGAAAACATTTTTTTTATCCTTTTAGCTTATCCTTCCTTGATCTAGCGTAGCTCAGACGGCTTCAGAGAACACTTTTTCAACTTCAAATGGAAAGAACAAACTCAATTTCTAATTATAATTGCTTAAATTATCCCGCGACAAACGTCCACGAGGTTAAGTTAGGTTAGAATAAATGTCACTGGCTGAATCAAGTTAGGACATTCATTTTTCATAAATTTTTAATTTCAAATAAAAAATTATTTCACACGAAATAATAAAGTTTTGCAGCCAAAATGACGGGATTTATTAATTATTTTTATGAAACAGCCATTGTTTTGGTAAGAAGTGTGTTTTAAGAGAATAGTAACGAATATTCCGTTAAACTCCATACATTTTGAACGCCAATCGACTCCTTTTTAAATTTCGCGCTCAAATTAGGACCGACTACTTGGGTGCATTCCACTTGGCGATCGCAACGCTTACAACGACCAAACGTAATGAACGCGGCCATAAGGCGCGAGCGTAGTGGGCGAAATGGTCGCCAAGTGGAATGCACCACTTCTGTAGGAATTCATTTTACATCACAACGACAACATGACATCGCTTTCTCAGTCATATTTCGTCATTTCCATGGCGCGCGTCTTCTGACTGGCCCTTTAACTGTAATCGGCAATAAAATAAAATAATTTTTTAAAATAATAATATCTAATATTAAACGCTTCAAAATTTTTACCAAAAATGGATATTGATTATACACTTAGAGTATACAATGATATATTATGAGATATCCTTAAAAAAATATTTTAATACTGTTACGGATCACCATGTATACAAACGGCAGGCGAGAGTTCCGAGAAACGGGATCTGCTTACTGTAACAACGAGTACCTGCACGAACATTCTAGAGAACGCTAGAACGCGCTGTGCCTTAGCCAATCGGCCTATATAAGCAAGCGAGAGCGAGGAAGTCAGGAGTGAATGGTGAGTCACGCAATTAGTCGATGGAAGTACTGGGCGTTTACAAGTACGGGCGATAATAATAGTGCGAAAATAAATAAGTTGACATAAATATAGAAATAAATAAACAGTATATTGTGAAATATAAATAGACATACTTGGAAATAAATAGTCATTGTATATAGCAAGTGTTATAATTAAATATTAATAATAATGTCGATTGTTAAGTTTGTTAAGCCATATCTATAAGTGGCTTGTTTAGTTCAATAATTACCGTTTAAGTTTTTTTATTGTTAGACTTTTCGTTGTTGCATTTATTGTTGTTGTGTTTTTAATTATTGTAAATAAATATTTATTCCGTCAACTCAGAAAACAGTTTTGTAACAATACTTTAATATAGTGGATCAACCCCATTGCACTTAACACAAAAATAACTTGATCTCCATGTCCGGTAAGTATATTAGATTTATTTAACAAATTTCCTCACATTTTTCATCTCATTACAAATTCTTCCTTTGTATTCCAACAGGCAAACAAGTGGCTAGAATACAAATGCCTTATTATTTATTCAAGATGTACATAAATAGGTGGAATATATAAGCATTAGAAACAACACGAAAAGCTAAAGCTTAGCAAGTGTAGTAGGGGTGGCGCAGATAAGAAGAAGATTATTCCCAGCCCTAAATGCAAACACAAAGATGTTCATGATTAGCTCTCAGCACTCTGCAAGCAGTCAGCCAGAGCCAGCCAGCAGAGCGCCGCGCCGCCAACAACGAGACAAACTCGCATGGAGTGCGTACAACGTAACCTCACTTCTTCGCCGCACCCTCCTCGCCAGAGCTTATATACCTGGAATCTGGATACGTATAACTGGAACGTCAACAAATGATACACACAGAATGATCATAAACAAATAGCTGAATGCTAAAAAAGTAAATACAAAACATCAGTGGCGGCGCGTGAACATTTTAAATGGGTGTTCTGCAGAGTCAACCCAGTGACTGGAGTAGCCCCCCCCCTTATGCGGAGACCTCGAAAAAAAAATTCAAAAATACATTTGATGCAATTTTTAAGTGTATTTGTTGATCTGAATAATTTGTCTATACATTATACAATGATGTCGCTAGCGCTCATGTCGTAATTAATAAAGTGATTTTTATAACAATATTTATTATTGTTATAATATAATTTCTTTGTTGAATTGCCGCTTATAACTTTTTTCACGGCTAGAGCACTGTTTTTCAATGAAAATATCAGGCAAAGGGCGACCTTGTGCCTTCAATTTTAGTTTTTCTTCAAATGTGTAATTTGAAAAACGTTTCACACGCGTGAGGTTATCTATTACATTCATTGTTTGAAATTTGAATTACAATTGAAAACGAATTATATCGCCATCAACACAAACATAATATTAGACTGTATGCACCAGTGTGTGTGTGTGCCAACAGATAGACATCACCAGTCACTATGTGACAAGAGCGTTTTCAGTTTGGAATAACATTAATAAGCTATGCTATATAAACGTTCGGATATGCCCGGATATGCCGCTTTTATTAAATTAGAGTTCGTACTACATACGTTCGTTCGTACTACGTACGTTCTGCGCACCCAGATAACCTTTTAACGCGTACAAATCTGTCTCATTTTTTACTGTTTTTTCTCTCTCTAACACATTGATTTTGGTGCAATATATAATGCAGAACGTGTCACGTGCGTAGTGAATTTACTATACGGCTGAGGACGGTTTATAGAATATAGGACCTGCGGCATGCCGTCATTTATAATAATGCTATGTGATGGCTTCATAATTATGAAATTAAAACATATTATGCAGATTTATAATACAATTTTTTTAGATTTATAATACAATTTTTTTTTAATTGTGCGTTATTTTCTGGCAGTGTGGCAGCTCCGCAGCTCTCATAGAGAAGCCGCCACTGCAAAACATTAACACTTTTTTTTCTCGACGCGTTTCGCTATAACCATGAGATGATCATCTCCTGACAATGCTAACATAGGTAGCGAAACAGGCGTCGAGAACACATTATTTCAGAATTTCTAAAAAGTTTTCTAACGCTAAAAAAGAGTAAATTCGTTTCCAAACTCTTGTTCTAGTAATTGACAGAATTTTGAATTCCGATGACCGTTACATAGGGTAAAACCTGTTACAAAATTACCTACCTCTTACCGTTTGTGAAATAGAGCCTTGTGACACACGGACGGACGGACAGGGTTATTTGGTTCCATACGAAGGTACTGAACCCTAAAAATGATTAAAAATAAATTACTTCCAGAATGTTTACGTGCGACATAGAAAAAAAATCAGAGATGGAGCATATATAATTTCTATCAAATAATAATACGGAAAGTGAAATTGTTCCTATTAAATGGGGACATTGACGTCAACCGATTTGAGAACCAGCTGTATAGGAAACAAGCAACTCTCCCGATTCATATTCCCCTGTTATAATCCCTCGACGCGTATCATTACTTTGCACCTGAGCATCGCCAACCACCAACCTAGATGGTTGGTATCATTGATTTCATTATCTCACAACCTATTCATACCAACTACCTGCAGCTAAATGCTAACTCTACTATTGTTTTAACCAAATGTTCATATTATATTATGTATTATACGGATTTATTTATTCTAAAAGTTGGTTATATTGTACTAAATTAGTTTATTATCTGAATTTTGAAACAAGGGAGAACTCATCAACTGTTAGCAGTACTTCTTGCTTCAAGGAGTACCAACAATCAAGACTAACATTATTTTATAAGTTGAATTATCGGTAAGCTACGGTAAAATCTGTAACAGAGTTAATCTTCGGATGAGTAGCTTTTATTTAGTATATGGGAGACCAAAAGAGGTTAAAATTGACCCGATTTTTTATCATTCCAACTCCACAACTGGGGAATGGTGTTAATTTAGATCAAAATTATCTTTTCACCATTTCAGTTTGAGGTCCCTGGAGTCCAAAAAACTCATATTTTTAGAAAAAAAATCTGTTGGTCTGTAGGTTTTTTGATTGATTCAAAGGCATTATAAACGTTAGTAAACGCGGGAATAAGCTATATTTTATTTATTGTAGATTATAGACGCGTCGATAACTTAGGTCATTAGCGTCTTAAATTGCATTAAATAACAACTAACTTCAAACTCAATAACATCACAAAACATCTATGAGCGCAAGTGGGATTTGAACCCACGATAGTCTAGTCTAGAGGCTGGTACCAAGTACGCTATCCACTAAGCTACACTGCCCTCGGAAATAAGCTATATTCTAAGTAAACAATAAAAGAGATAAATTTAAGAAAAAAGAATAAAATTTAAATAAAATCTATACCTACACAAACTTTTTTGTGTTGCCACAATTATTTAAAATATTTTTTTTCCGCAGTTGATATTTTTATGTCTTCCGACATAAAAATATCAACTGCGGAAAAAAATATTTTAAATAATTGTGGCAACACCGACTACAAATTTGGCACCGACCACGTTTGTGTAAAAAAAAATTAAATTAATTTTAAAATTAAACGCGAATGGAGAAAGTAGCAAAACATTTTTATGCTTAATTTAGTGGGACAGCCTAAATTACAAAATTGGAGGTTGTTGAGCTCAGAGAAATAGTCTAAATCAAATTCTCATCTTTGTTTTTGATGAAAGATTACTGAAGAAATAAGGACTGTTATTTGAAGAGTAGCCTCATACAGAAAGACGAATTACTGTACATGACCTTAATGATGTTAGTTGTCAACCGTCTATAATCTACAATTTCTCATTCTCTCTCATTAAACAGTTTTTACTGAGTATTCGACACCGCGGAAATTAAATCCCCTGCACTCTTAATTTCAAATCCTTTCCGCTCACCTAAAACGGGTACAGCTCTCCCGACGCTATTTTTAATGATAAAGGGTTCGGGTAAACGCCAAATGAAGGACACTACAGATCCTACAGGCGAATTTTTTGAAAAAAAGTTTTGGCCACGTGTGAGAAGCGGTGAGAAGTAAAAAAGTTGTAAGTTGTCCTGGAATTTTTTTTAATTTTTCGCCCTAAGGAACTGTAGTGTCATTCTTGGTCCTTTTAGCTTTACAAGTATAAGCGTCAGAAGAGCTGTAACGGTTCTCAGGCGAGGGGAAAGGATGAAGAGTGCAGGGGATAACTTCCGGTATCGAATATTCTGATGTTCTGAACAACAAAAATTATTGTTATACTTAAGGGTTATTAGTACTTTTGAAATACCCGCTATATCTAACATGAAACAAAGATCCATTAACTGTAGAATACAAACTTTGATTTTAATGTGAAATGTTTACAATATTAAAGAGGTATTAGCATACTACGTAATACAATAATTCGTAATACCGTCTTTCACTATAATAATAGCATGTAGAGTTTCTCCAATTATTCAGTACCTTCTCTTCTATATTATGCACTCGCATGACGTATATCCTTTGATACTGTAACGAAACTAGGTTGGCCCATTTATAGCGTATATGTCATTTAAATTTTTTAGTTTTAAAGTGAAACTTCTTTAGCGAGACTAGTGAAACAAAATTACTTTAACACAAAAAATAACGACACAAAAATACCAACATAAAAATTCAAACATGACATGGCTACGTGGAGAAACGCATTATTGTACTGTTATTTATTGTACTGTTATTTATGTTTAACGATATTCACGTTATCTGTCTGTACTCGCGATACAGATATACCCATTTTTATAAAACAAATCCACTCTATTTCGTCGTGATGACAAAAAAAAATCAATTTAGCGGCATATTTACATCATCGAGTAGTTTAAAAACACTTTATTTTAACGAGAAAACCTTAAAACACTGATATTACTTATTATTATTATTATTGTAGATTATAGACACGTCGACAACTCATCATTAGCGTATTCAACACAACAATTAATAATCCATTTGTGTATTAGAATCTGCCAGCCGGCATACACAAACCGACTGGTACGAGCTCGGGCTCCTGGGAACGCCAATATTCCCAAAGAACATGGGAATGCAATAGCGAGAAAAACTACATTCCAATGTTCTCCCTGGGGGAGAAATTACTTATTAATTAGATACGTTTAAATTCGCTAAAATGAACTATTTTAGGTTATACATTTTATATGAAAAAAGTCTTGTTTAAAAAAAATTATTAGATATATACTTAAAAAAGATTTTTTAGGTGTATTATTGGTTAAATACACTTTAATTATTGTTCAAGATCAATCTAGAACGTGATTGGTTGAATACCCCATCTTGATGTCGTTTGACACACACACACACACACCTAAACAAACGTAACAACTAACTAGTGAACTCTGTGCTACAATGGATAGCTGATAGCTAGATAAAAATGGGTAAATTTGTATGTGGATAATGTTCAAATACGTATTTTTCAAGACATTAATGTTTACAACATTAGAATGAAAACTACAGGTAAGGCTTGTAATCTAATTCTTTCTATAAAAGTCGATCAATTTTTTGACATTTCAAAATAAAATCTAATTTTGTTATATGAGATATTAGGATGTCCAAAATTTATACAGTAACAGTGTTCTTGAGAAATTGGAATAGAAAAATAAACTTTAATTAAGTTTTATTTTGAAATGTCAGAAACTTGATCGAATTTTATAGAAAGAATTAGATTACAAGCCTTATCTGAAGTTTTCATTCTAATTTTGTGAACACTAATACCTGTCTCGAAGAATAATATGTATTTGAACATTCTTCATGGACAAATTTACCCATTTTTTAATCGCTACCAAGTAGAGTGCCCGCGGTGAGAGATGAAGCCAGGCACGTCATCAATAATATGCTAGTGAACGCCTGCTTGCCCGCAGACAGTGCCGTGTACACAAAACTGCACATTGGGTTTTATGACGTTAGGTACAATTTTGGCAAACTGCTATTCATGACAATAAACAGCCAATAACAAGCTAGAAGGCGAGCGCAATGCATTCACGTTACTATGACGCGGTGGCTACATCTTTCGCCGCGCGAGGTCCACCAACTATCCGTAATAGTACACACTACACAGTAATTCACTAGTTAGTTATTACGTTCGTTTAGGTTTGTGTGTGTGAAACATCAAGATGGGGTATTCGACCAATCAAAAAGGACCCTGACTGCAGGGTCTAGTCGCTTGTATGTATCTGTGGCAAAGCGTAAATACACTAACCTATATAAAGCGGTGAATACGATAATATTATGTAAGTGACGTATGTGTACAAAGTACGGTCTGAAGACGCGAGACAATCCATTGTCGCAACATATGAATAGCGTGTACGTGTGTTCTATAGAATACGGTAATTGCTTTTATTATTATAGCGTCATAATAATATGAGACATGCACGTATTGTGTAGATGTCGATATCCTCTATCATTCTATACAAATACTGTAAAGACAGATTAAAGTTCGCGATTATGGATATTATAATTTGGATGGGTACATTCAATGAATTAAAGTTAGTTTGTTTATTCAAGCAGTTGCTCACCAAACAAAAGTTTGACTGAATGCTTTTTTAACACGCTTTTATTAGCTTCACTTGTATGTTTGCTTGTCAGTTTGTAACCGACTTCTTTGAACTTGATTTTGACCAGCTTTTAACGGTCAGATTTAGTTTAAACGTTGTCGACTTATCAAGGACCGACGACAATACAATAATTCAATAAGTTTGTCCCATTATCCTGACCAGGATCTCCAGGACTAAAAAGCAAAAGTAAATTATAATTTAAAAAAACTAAAAAACACGCTTTAATGAACTAAAAAGTAAAAAATAATTAATTTTATTGTAAAAAAGCGTGGGGTAGTATGAAAATATGATACAAAGCACCCCACGCTTTTTTTACAATAAAATTAATTATTTTTTACTTTTTAGTTCATTAAAGCGTGTTGTTTAGTTTTTTAAATTACAATTTATTATAATGACGTAACAATATCGCTTGTTAGTATTATTACTGTACTGTCCTGGTGAGGGTTTCGCTTACCTCCAAGTCATTCGCATCAATTAATCTTCTATAATCTATACTAAGTAATATATAAAGCTGAAGAGTTTGTTTGATTGTTCGCGCTAATCTCAGGAACCACCAGTCCGATTAAAAAATTTTTTTTTTTTAAATGAAAACTTCTTTAGGCGTACTTTGCGTTAGTGAACGAAAGTGAACCGTCACGCTCACGGGTCGGTGACGCTGAATCGGGTTTACTCGGCTTCACTCGACATCAAGCGCGCTCGGATCGATGAACACGTTTACACAAAGTGCATCGGTCCAAGAATTACGTTTTATTATTACATATTATAATAATAATAATTAGATGGAACGGAAATAGTCGAAAGTGGTTGACATGTGAAACAAAACACAACATATATAATTATGTTAAACGTATCAGACGCACTAAGCCAGGTGGCAGTGGGGAAAAGTACGAATCTGCCGACAGGTACATAGGCCAAGCCCAGGTTCGAATCCCGAAGGCTTTTAATATTATTTTTTTTAATAATAAAAATATAGAGGTTATTGGATAACAATTTGAGATATAAAAAATAAAACAATAATTATTACTTTATTTATTAGGTATTTTTTCCGAACATTTGATTTTATAAGATAAATAAAAGTGGATGTATTTCTTTCCATGATAACGAATACAATTATTTGTGCTTAATGGTATTGACGTCATCTATCTGTATGTACCCGCGATAGAGACATATTCATTTTTTATTCATTTTAAAACACGTACGTTAACATCATCTTAATAAATAAAACAGTGATGGGACTTTTGTTTGTTGTTCTTCGCGGATGGAAAAACACGATTATAGAATTTCTGTCTGTCTGTCTGTTTGTACTTCTCCTTCAACGTTCCCACGATGTTTATATCGCTCAAAGCATAGTGAACTAAAGAGATACATTGGATCAAAGAAATCGTTCATACTTTTACAATTAAATTTTCTTCCTAGAAATGATTCAGCAGCTGTCAAGTATTTTATAGGTAAAGAAGTATCGTTTAAAGAAGAAATAGTAGAGTCATTTCTGCGCATAAACGAGTTTCGGGTCGGACGGATCAATTTTTTAAAACAAGGGATGTTCAATACGCTGCGTCTTGACAGGCGATGAACACCACAGTTTTATAAAAAACTTTTTAAGAAAAAAAAACCTCTTTCAAAAAAGCCACTAAAAAGAGGAAAATAATAAAATTTTGAGGACGGCGCCAATTTAATAAAATATGAAGTCGGTTAAAAAAGTGCCTGTTTAATTAATATCTACTTTTTAACCGGCTTCATATTTTATTAAATTGGCACCGTCCTCAAAATTTTAGTATTTTCCTCTTTTTAGTGGCTTTTTTTAAGGTTTTTTTTTTGTTAAAAAGTGTTTTATTTTTTACTTTTTAGTTAAAGGAATCACACGCCGTTACTCACTTTTATTAAACCGATTTCTTACGCTGTGTGATGTGTCAAAAAGTGACATTTACCTTAAAGGAATCACACGCTGCTGTAGTCACTTTTATTAAAATCAGCCGAACTACTGAACTAATTTAAGTAAAATTTATATGGGACCAACTTCGAGGTATGCTCTATTCAATAAAAAAAGAATTTTCCAAATCGGTTTATAAATGACAGAGTTCTGAGGTAACAAACATAAAAAACAAAACAAAAATAAAACCGAATTGAGACCACCTTCTTTTTTTGAAGTCGTTTAAAAACATAGACCAGTCCGACCCGAAACTCGGTTGTGCGCAGAAATTACTCTACTTTCTTCTCTAAACGATAGATACGTAAAATCTAATACGTAACGTTCAAGAGAAACATTACGTATAAACGATACTGGTTAATAAGACGTAACCGTGATATGTTACAAATGTCATATAACTCTGTCCACAACAAAGTTAATTCCTGTTATGGAGAAAGTCAATTGTGTGGTAATACAGTAACTGGTTAGAAGCACATTGCAACAGCGCAGCGGTTACAACTGAGGAGCTTCATTTCAAATAACAGTTTTATCTATATTAAACAGAATTGATCGAGCGATGTAGCTTCGTGGTACAGCACTAGACTCGCATTTGGAAGGTACTGGGTACAAATCCCGGCGGGGGCAGATGTGGTTAGGACTTTTTCCTACTGCCTCACGCCGAGAAACGGTAATTCCTGTACCGGACATCTTGTTTGAGGTTTTCCATAGTTTCCCTCAATAATTCCAGATGTATTTTCTGACTCGAGGTTTCATTCAACGTTTTCTATATCAATATATAATATTTCGATTTTAAAAAAGACATGTTTCTTCTTCATGTAGTATTTTGGTAGACTATTCTCGATAATTGAACTGTCTTTTGACTATTTATTTCCAAGATAGACTAATTTGAAAAAATACTTACATACAATCAATGTCGATTACCTACGGCTTACAACCAATGTCTCTAATTTTTTCGCTGAGTGCGCGGCACAAAAGTATATAGGAGCAAAAATGTGCAAAACGCTTGTAAAAGTGTGCAAGTGGGGGGGGGTCCTGTGCCTGTGTTTTAAGTCAATTTTTTTTTTAATAAATACTCTTGAAAATTACATTTTATAGCATTTTAATAACATACAAACAAAAAAGGATTTTTACATTATCATTCATATCTTTGTTTCAAAAAAATTTTTGTCCCTCTAAATTTTACTTTTTTTGTGAAATTTGGATTTTTGCCATTTATAGATGCAATTCTCCTATAGAATGAAATAAAAAAATTGTGAGCAAGCCCATTGTGCGCAGAATACAAAAATGGCTGCGCAACTTTCGAACAATTAGTGCGCGGCCACGCACCCGCGCAGCTTAGATGGAACTTTGCTTACAACAAAATAAATGGGTAAATGCGGTCCAGTACATTTACAAAATTTGAAATTCTCCCGACGACCAATCACAACTCAAGAAACAAAGGAACACGAGCTGATCACGCTCACAAGTCACTCTATCTTGAAAATGAATAGACTATAGTTCCGGAATTTCGGAACTGAGAGCCAAATATCGAAACCAATTCCGTAATTGAGAATGATCCGATAATGTTTGCAAGGCCAAAAATCCACACCCCGCTTTAATTTTGCCACCGCATGTTAAAAATAACTTTTTCTCGGCTTTTTCAGAACCGACAACTAAAATACTGATGAAATATTTCCAACGATTTCAATAGGGTTCTATTCTGATAGTAAATAAAGGGAATAAAAAATAAACTAAGTTCATTCATCAAGAATTGCGACCTGTAGAGCTCAGACGTGCGTATATACAGAACAACCGAAAACTGCTGTTCGTGATTTTCAATTATTTCAATTTTAGGATTTATGAACTCGAATCAATAGAACAGAATCTCCCCTTTTCCAAAAATGTACTATTTGAATATTGCGAAATTAACTTGCGTAACCTCTGACACCTCAACAGCGGTTATGCAACATAAGAATCATAAGCTCCAATGTGCCTTGAGCTTTAATAACGTCGCAGAGTCTTTGACTCAGTCCCCTATTATAGTACACACGAGCATATAAACATCTGACTCTATTACTTAATCGACTCTTCACAGTACTACAACTGCACATTACATTGTTACAAGTTCATTGTAACGTCTCAAACTGTACGTGTTCAAACCAACTGACTAAATGTTATATTATGAGGTAATTAAATTATTATTACAGTGTAGGTATTAATAAACATTTACATTATACAATATTATACAAGGTGTCTGAAAAAAATGGGTAGGTATGTTTTGTTCGCCGGTACAGACAGATGACGTTAATACCGTTGAACACAAATAATTGTAATCGTTACCATGGAGAGAAATACATCCACTTTTATTTATTTTATATTTGCCTGTTAAACAGTTTAAGGAACAGATAAAAAACTACCTTACAAAAAATAGTTTTTATTCCATCGAGGAATTTTTGATTAAAAAATTTATATAAAAATTTTTTAAATGTTTTTTAGAAGCAAAAATGTCATTTTATATTAAAGATTTTAATTAAGAGAGAACTTACTCAAAAATAATTTTACAAAATTTTAAATGTATTTAATGTGACTTGTGTAAACTATATAGTATAAGCACCAATAAATCATCTATCTATCTATCCATAAAATCAAATGTTCGTGAGAAAAAAGAAAATAATTGTTATTTTATTTTTTTGATATCAAGTTCAACATAAACCTTTTTAAGGTAATATTTTTCTCAGGAGGTTTACAGCCAATTTGCATTATACATATATTATTTTCTTTTCCTAATATCTTTATTCATAAAATTGTATTCTGTAAATTCTGTAATTTCTGTAATTTTTGTAGGCCATGATTAAGAACTGATGTGGTCCGAAACGTCGGCTCTTTGTTTAATTTTTAAAAAACAATATTGATTCTTATAGCCTTTCTTCCTATTTTCAATAAAAGCATATTTTGTTATTTTGTTATTGTATTTTTTTATATTTTTATTTTCATTATTGAAAAATTAAAAAAAGAAAAAATATTAAAAGCATTCGGGATTCGAACCTGGGGTTGGCGTTTGTACATACAGCAACACTGGCTTACTATATTTCTGATACATTACATAAATTACATAATTATACACGCTATGTGTTTTGTACATGCGTCAACTACTTCCCCTGTTTCCGTTACATCTAATATTTCTAAAATGCCACCCCAGGTATGAGACATTAGACGTTATTCATGTCAAAAGAACCACCATGTTTAACAGTAGACTCATGTGAGAATATTAGGCCGATTAAATCCAATTAATTATTTTTTAAAAAAAGTGCACTCTTTCGGAGATGCAGTCTTTTACAGTTGAGGTTTTCAATATTTATTTCTTTATATTGGCAGAATCGTTTTAGATATAGGTTCATCAATTTTGGAACTTGCTTATCATTGATGAAAAGTTATACCTAATCCTAAGAAATTTTGAAAAAAACACTAAAAATGGTCTATTTCTAGTGCTTTTTTCAAAATTTCAAGGCAATTTTGACACTGACAATGCAAATGTGCAATACTTTTTTTATTAAATCCTAAAATTGAGCACATATTATAATGGTAACAGGAAATTAAAAATTATCTATAGATGTGTCTCATAATTTTCTAGTGCGGTTTTGGTTTTTTTGAAAATTGGTAAAAATTTTTTGAAGTTATACTTCTTTAGCGAGGGTAGTGAATTAGAATGACGTCGACTCAAAAATTAATTAAACGCTGACAGGGATAAAACGGCTCTAACGATTTAGACGAAATTTACTGAAAAGGGGTTTTGGGGGGCAAAAAATCGATATAAATTTTATAATTTTTAAAATCAATTTTTTGACTATATTAGTGAAATTAACATAAGAATATCAGACGAATTATCGCCAGGATATTTATATAGAAGGCTATATAGGAAAAATGTAAATGCACCGCCGGGAATCGAACAACATTTACAATGAATGCTGCCAGCATTCATTGTAAATGTTGTTATAAAATAATAGCTCTCGCAGTTAATGGATCTGTGGTCATCGTTGCATATATAGGAAGAATTGAATGTATGCTGTTGGGCACTGTGTAGTAACTGGAAACTTTCCCGACGCGAAATTGGGAGTTCTGGGTTCAATTCCCAGCGGTGCATTTACATTTTTCCTATATAGCCTTCTATATAAATATCCTGGCGATAATTCGTCTGATATTCTTATGTTAATTTCACTAATATAGTGAATTTAGTTACGGTATAGGTGTCTAATCATATTGATTGTTATTCTTATGTTTAAACTATCATATACTACTATTATTTCAAATTATGAGATTTTAAATTTCCTGCAGTTACTATAATAATACGTTCAATTTTTGATTATTGTGATTTACATAATATTATTATTATTATTATTATTGACTTACTAAGTATTTCATTAATTTTGCACGAAGATTTAAGGGTTTGTTATGTTATTATATAATAATTTCATCAGTTTTTGCTGCGTTCATCATGAATTTTTAATTAACTGTATCGCCGTTCAATAAAGTCGATACTTTCAGATTAGACTTAGTCGAGACCGGATGTTTAATATCAGAGCTTTTCGAGTGCAACAGTGTAATCAAATTCCTCAGTCTAGTTATATCATGTTGAGAAATAGCCGTTAAAAGCGTTATATAACTTTCAAAACAGTAAAAAAACTCACACTTTATTTTAGAGAGACTAGACTTTAATTTGATAAAATGCGGCTTCAATTTCCAGAGACATTTTTCGGTGAAATACATTTAGATACAAAACCAAAATGCGTAAGGATAAAATTAGATAAAAACTATTTACATTTCGTATCCAGTCGATAGTATCGATAATATGATTAGGTGATCGACTGGAGGCGCGCTGGAGAAGTGGGAGTAAGTATGGTAAAGAGGGATGAGTAGTAGATATATAGTAGTGCCCGTATAGCAGGCGACATAGCCGGGAACAATAGACATTCAGAAGGCAGCTCAGGTCACCCAGTCGGGTGGATCCTAGTCCGTGTAGGACTGCGAGCTTGTCCTATATATGTACGTACTCCGGAATCTGAAACACTCAAGTGTCTAGGGCTGAATCCCACTATTAAAATAATAATCTGTTTAAGACTTATATACCTAGAATTCAACCGTTTGGACACATAAAAACTCTGGTGAACTTAAATTTGTTTTGGACCAAATAATAGAAATTACCCTTTAACACAGGGATATCA
Organism: Mongoloraphidia duomilia; assembly: GCA_039654895.1. NCBI lineage: Eukaryota > Metazoa > Arthropoda > Insecta > Raphidioptera > Raphidiidae > Mongoloraphidia > Mongoloraphidia duomilia. Next base: position 13,947,457 of record CM077519.1, on the reverse strand, counting down.
AACTCATTTGAGGTACGGGTCTTTTTCTGTATTGATGCGGGTCGCAGAGACCTTGTCATTGTTATGCGTCCTCGGTCATGATGGACGAATACAGGCGATCACGAATGTGTGGAGGGCATAATCGCTTGTAATAGCCCATGATCGGTGACGATCGAGCCTAATCGCCGCTGTGTCGGTTTTTCGGACAAACATCAAAGGACGTTGGGTCATCAAATGGACAATGCACGATTGTGTGGACAGCTGCGCAATGATGGTGGCAATCATGGCCCAATCGTGATCGTCCATCATGGCCGATGGTGTAGAGGACGCATTAAGTTTCAAGACGATTTTAAATTGTTCAGTCGTTGCTTGTTGAATTATCATATCGACTGAAGTTTTCGTGGTAAAATCAAAAATTAAATTGCGACTTTTTTGGTTCTTTTAATTTCGTTTTTGTTTTTTTTTTTTTGCGTGGAGATGGCACGGACCGGCATTTTGATACCCCTGCCGTAAGGTCTCCCTCGAGCGTCTATAATCTACAATTCAATTCAATTCAATTCAAAATAACCAATATTTTTTCAATTTCAATAATCAGCAAACATTTTATCAATCCAACGGCTAAGCCGAAGTAATTAAAAACACTAACACTAACGCTAATTGCAGAAATCATTGTCAGAAAATTTGATTTGATAACGATCTTACTTAAAGGGCTTTGAGTGTTAAAAAAGCGAATAATGTTTCCTATATTCTATTTTATTACTGGTGCTTAAAATAGTTTCCTCAGCCCTAGAACAGTTGAACTGCACTTGTGAGGATAGCAGTGCCACCACCATAACCAATATCACTTGAACTACATTTGGCTAACAGCCTAACTATGTTGGTATCTATGTAAAGCTTTGAGCATATCATACCGTAAATTTCCGATTATCCAGTCTTATAGTTTGCATATGAAATGTTTTTTTTTCAAAATGAAGCAAGCAAAGAAGACAAACTTATTTTGAAATTATTCAACATTTAATTTTTAAATAACGAGTCGACTATTGTAACTATTAAATACGGAACCCTAAAAACGGCTTGACCAGGTAAAAATTCTAATAAAATATGTAGGCACCTACGCCATCAAGGACATTAAAAAAGCAACAAAAAATATTAAATAGGTATCCAATTAAAATTCGAAATGTTTCTTTCAGCCATTATTATTAAAGTGACTGCAGCCTCATTTAAAGAGCTTTAGTTTAAATATTCTAAACACAAAATGTGTTTGTGCATAACTCAAAACTCCACCACAATTCTAGTCAATGTGATTTAAACAGTCACCATCGAAATAAGAATGTTTAAATTCTTTGAATTGTTATTTAATATACAGAAATGCGTATGAATGCTTGAGAAACAATCGGGTCTAAACTCTTAATGGCGATCAGTGAACAGCTGATTACCTATCTAAATTCTAGGTTATTTTACTGTTACCTATAAGTTTTAGAAAACAGTAAAATTAAGCAGTCGCTTTTTTTTTTTTTTTGTTTTGACGATTTTGTAACTTGTATTTGTATACTAATTTACAAATAAACTTTTCATTCATTCATTCACTTTCATTACCAAATTAAATTTCACGGGGTCGTACGCAACAAAACGACGATTTGTGTGCTTAAAAACAGTTGATAGGAAAACAAATTCCAGGCATTTGAAAGTGTCGGTATTGCAGGTAGCGTCAGTTACAGTTTGGGCATCGCGTCTTCAGTAATTTAGAATGAGATGAACTGATGGTCACTGACCATCGGTCCATCTCAGTCTGAATTTTTATTCACATTAGACACAGATGTGAATAAAAATAAAGCTAATGAATAAAAGTGCGCATGAACACGTCTTGAAGAACAATCGTACCACAATGGCGATCAGTGAACAGCTGATTATCTAAATTGTAGGTTATGTAACATGTGCGTATAATTTTAATGTGTACCATAAATCAAGTTTTTGCATTCACAATCACAAATAAACCAGTGCATGTTTCCTCCAGTAAATTTTAGAAAAAAAATAATAACGCAGTAGCTTTTAAACTTTACACCCACGATTCGCTTTTATTTAGATAGGTAAACGTGCTTTTGTTTAGAATGCCAACCTATGTAAATACGGTAACCGGTTAACAACATCGATAGGCAAATACAATCAGTCATTAACTGCATTGGTACCAACATAATAACTAAGTGTTTATGTGTTCCTAATGAAGCATCTGCACAGTAGACACGTGCGAAATAATTAGATCCATTATATAAGTTGCAGAGCATCATACATAATATTATGTACCATATACGTATAATATGTTGTTCGCCGTTACATGACTAGCATACCTACTGCAGTAGAATTCAAATTGAAAGGGGGGCATGATTTTAAACAGAGATGGATTTAAATTATTGCTGCCTCCCTTATAGGCTCTAACATGGATGCCGCCTTTCTTGTGAGCTCTATTTGCTTATTGAACTCATAATTTTTAACAAATATTGCAAAAACCATAAATAGTGGTTATCAGAATTTTACACAACAAGTTTTCGCCTTTCTATTTTTAGCTTTAATCTAAAATTTCCCGCTCCCAGAAATAAAAATAAGTTATAAGCAATATTCTACAGCATGGGCTTAGAAAACTTATTTGTATCATATAACCATGATCTTACATTAGGGGCTAGACGTGGTCGTTATTTCACGTCACTAGTTACAATAACTAGCTACGCGGTATGTAACCGAATCACTAGTTTCGAGTTACATTACAAGTAGTGATTTTTGCAAATGCGTTACTAAGCGAGAGCGGGTGACAGTGACACGAATAAATCCGAAGTAACCCGAACACGCACAGTGTATAGCTACAAACACTTAGATAGTGATTTAATGTATTTTAGTTTCGTCTCGTTTCGTGTGTAACTGTATAGTTGGTAACTGGCGGAGGTATTTATGCAAGCAATCACAGTAGCTGAATAAAAATAACTAGTTACAAAAATCACTAGTTTTGAAACAGGTGACGCCGACCAAGTCACTGGTTTCGTTACGTTTCTTGAAAATAACGTAACGACCCACGTCTATTAGGGGCTGTCCATAAAATACGTACGCAAAAAGGTGGGAGGGAGAAATCGTCTTACGTGACGATATGTGACGAGGAGTGGGGATGGGGTTCCAACAAACAAAAAATGTGATGCAGCGTGACAAAGAAGAGGGAGGGGTCAAAAATGCGTGAATTTTGCGTGATGTATTTTATGGATGGCCCCTAAGGGACTATTTTGACATATAAAAATAAAACAATCTTTATTTGAGTACAGCTCAAGTTTATCTTAGTCTGTTGGATCTAACTAAAATCACTCAACTAAGAGACCTCCTTTAAGAATAACCTTTTTTTAACGAGAGATAGTATATAGGAGGAAAACCCTCACAGTTAAATTCATTAATGTCGAGTTCATGGTCATTCGTAGAGAAATATTGTCGTTCTCGTCTCGTATTTCGAGAGGAGAAATTTTGCAATTCTCGTCTCGTTACTTTCTTGAGGGCTCTTTTCTAGTGATGGGCGATTGTAAGATGTTTTTACAATCGAAACAATTGTAATCGTTCATAATAACAATCGAGTCCACAATCGACTCGGAGTTTGATTTTACAATCGAAATGTTCGACTGTTCAAGTCGATTATTTGCCAGCAAATGAATACATATAATCGCGATTCAAGGTTATACGCTAGTCGATTAATGAAGTCTGACGTTTACGCTACTCGTTAATCGTTGATTCACCGTTCACACTGTTCAGTCGGTCTCAGAGCACTCGATTACTGCACAATCGACCATCCATCGACCCGACCACAGTTGTTGAGTGATGAACGATTATATATTATGTGGCTCTCGACAGTGTACATCGTCTGTACGATTCAATACTATGCAACTTGGTCTCGGTGAACTATGAAACAACAACAATCGAGTCCAAGTGAAAACCATCGAGAATCATCGAGTTGTTTGAACAGACAATCGACTAAAATATCTCATAATCGCCCATCACTACTCTTTTCTAGTCTCGATAGCGAGAATCCTCGAAAAATCTCTAGTAAACATACGTACATAGTAACAGAAACTTTCCTTCATATCTACTATACAGGGTGTATCACAGGATTGAATACATAGAAAAGTAATGAGTGCAATAAGGAAAACATAAGCAAATTGAGTAGCGTGACAAAAATAGAATACACATGGCTAACTTAAAAGAGGGCAAAGCAATCTCTGATCTTAACTAGTTTGTACTGTGTACTTTTCCCAATGTTCGGTTTCCTGTGATACACCCTGTATAACGTAAATCGATAACTTACGTATAAAAAACTTGTTTTCTTCATCATACCTGAAACAAAACCAAAAATAAATTAATTATGTGTCTAGGTAGTATGACCAACAATAAATTACGAATACCTATACTTAATACCGGGTGGTGACCGTGACTGCAAAACAGACTATAACACGTAAAATTAAACTGTCGTAATTTCCTGCTTCCCTAATTATTTTAGGCAAATGTTCTTCAAATTAAATAGTTTTTGAACATGAAATTCTGCTTCTAAATCCATAAACAAAATTTTTTTTACGTGCTTTGTAAGGGTAGAAATTTGGTATGAAAATGTCAAAAAAAGATAGCGGTAGCCATGGAACTTAAACAAAATGATCACGTTTAGCTGTCAGAATAATTTCTAATCTTTCGACACTTCCATGCGGGTCGGGTGAAAATAACACATGGAAAGGTGATTTCTAGGGAGTTTCATATCGCGACAGAGATAAAGAGATGCTTATGCAGTGTTGTGAGATAAAGAAAGATAATATGGTCATAGGAATTTGACGGTGCGTAACTACTGGAATTTTACCATGGCGTATTCAAGTCGCGAAGATTTATTAAAAAACGCTGTGTATTTATCCGTTCAAGAGATTCTAAACACAAGTGATCAACAATGCATCCATGCATCTCAAGCACGATTAAAAACGTTGGAGGCAGTCCAAGAATATGGCATTTATTTATTGCAAATCGCATTGAACAACGATGTATCTTCAGATGTGAGACAACTCTCTGCTATTATTTTGAAGCAATACGTATCAAAACATTGGAGTAGAAAATATCAAGAATTTGTTGAACCAGAATGTTCGACAAATACGAAAAATATTATTAGATCGGCTGCTATTGGAGGTTTGGGAGACTCGAATCCTAGGATTAGAAAATCTATAGCATTAATAGTTTCTTCTATAGTATACATGGATTACCCAGAATACTGGCCTGAATTTCTTGATGGTGCACACACATACATATTTGAGGGTAATCAGTACCAACGAAATGGTGCTGTTCTTGTATTTTATGAATTATCGATTGGGATGACAGCACAAGAAATTTTACGTGTTGGTTCGAAACTAATGTGGCATTCATATTCAATTTTTCATAGAGAGGGTGTGGACATTCAAACTTTTTCAAAAATTATCAAAATGTTCAGAACAATCATAGAAAAAATCTCCTACACGAAATCACGTTCATCGATAACTCCTGATTATATGCTAACAAAAATATTTCCGTTATACGTAATGAAACTAATTGATCTTGTTCAACAACCAGATGGACCTCAAATTGACTGCGGCTTAAGGTCAAACATATTGCGTACATTTTCTATACTTATTAGTAGAATGCCCGAAGACATGGAATCATTTATGCAACAAATTTTGCCAATTATGTGGCAAATTTTAATCAGTACATCTAACGATTACTCTAATTTTCAAGTTATGACTCCTGTCGGACAGGAAAAATTGTACGAGACAGATGGATATAGAACAATAGATTCACAGATCATAAGTTTGTTCAGCTGTATTCTAGAAGTTGTTGAAAACGAATCTTTGGCAACAAAGGTTGACACCATACTACCGGAGCTTATATATCATGTGATAATTTTTATACAGATAACTGAAAAGGGCAAAAATTTGTGGATGAATGATCTTACAAAATTTATAGAAAATGAAAATAAAGAAAGTTTTGATTTTGATGTCAAAGCTGCTGCCAATAATTTACTAAAAGGAATATTTCACGAATTAGATTCAAGGTTAACAATACCAGCTTTATGTAAAGCTATAAATAAACATCTTCTGGAAGCGGAAGCTATGAAAAGTGCAAATAATCCTCACTGGTGGAAGAGACTTGAAGCAGTAATGGTGGTGTTGTGTTTAGGAAAAAAGTTAATGATCGAAGGACATAATAATAGTCTATTAATAGACTTTAGTTTAGTGCATCATGTGGATACAATAGGACAGTATTTACAGACAGATGGAATTCCACTTTTGCAATGTAGTTCGATGTGGCTTTCTGCCAATTATTGTTCAGTAATGTCACCAAATATGTTAAATGTTGTCGTTAGGTGTATAATAAATCACTTAGAGACTAAATGGACTCCACATATTCGAATTGCAGCAACAAGATCACTTCGCAAGTTTTGCGAATATTTTGTGGAAATAAAAGACCACACAGTAATTCACCCATTACTAGAGAACGCCGTAAATGGGTTATTCAGTATCATGCATGATTATGGTGATCCGTCATTGGACTTGACGCTAGAAACATTCATTTTATTTATTAAAATTGATCCAAAATTTACTTTGTCATTTGAATCAAAGATAATACCGTTAACCAATGACATTTTGATAAAATATTGGAATAATCCAACTACAAGTACATTGGCACTAGGGTTAATCAATGTATTGTCACGGTTACCAGGACTAATTGTCTATTTAGAACAACGGACAGTTCCTATTTTAGTAAATGCACTAAATTCTGAAGAAAAAAACATTGGGTTTCAGTCAGTGGCGTTGGTTGCTCTTGCTTTTATTGTAAGGTACCCAAAAGAGCCATATAATAATATCATTTTGATGGAAGCGTTTCCGGCCACGATAAATTGCATATTAAATTCCTATGACAGTGAAGTTTTACAAAAAGGAGGAGAGTGTATCCGAAATTTCCTGGCTGGTTATGGAGATCATTTATTATCGTACAGAGATGCAGATGGAAAACTAGGATTTGATTACATTTTACGTGTGATCTATCGCCTGTTAGATCCAACTAGCTCCGAATACAACGCATCTTATGTTGGCCGACTTATCATAACCTTAATAATGAAAGCAGGAGATAGACTTGGAGATCAAGTAGAAGCTTTATTGAGATCAATACTAAGTAAAATGCATTTAACAGAAGCGCCACTGAATATGCACAGTCTTATCTTAACTTTTACATACTTGTTTTATACTGACTTTCAAGCAACGCTTACGTTTTTAACTGTTGTGCCTGGACCTAGAGGCCAGTCGGCTTTACAGTTTGTTATGACAGAATGGATGAATTGTTACGATAATTTTATAGATCGTTTTGCGATGAAGATTTGCACAATAGCTATTACTAAGTTGCTTCAATATGCATTAACTAATGATAGTTCAAATATTAGCAGTATAACTCTCACAACTGAAGAAGTAGATGACAAAGAAAGCGTACCGGCGTTTTCAGCAGATAATTCAGATAAATGGATTAATATACCGCTCATACCAAAACTATTTAAATTAATCTTCTGCATTGTGATTAAGCGACTTGAGATAAACGAATTAAATAGTGGAAATGCTGGGAAGGAGTTGTGCTCTTTTTCATTATGCCCTTATTTAAATGGACAATGCGACGGTAATCATTTGCTAGACTATTTTGAAGTACATGGAGATCCTAGATTCGATGAAATTATAAACATAAACCTCTTAGAGCACATAAAAGTTTTTCTGTCATCTTGCGATTGGGATAGAATTTTGCCGTGCATTAAGCCATACGCAACAAGTGAAGAAATAAGTGTATTAAGTCGAACAGATATTGATTTCTCTTGAAATAAAGTTTTTTGTTTTGTTTTGTTTTTTAATTATTTTCGACATTTTCAAATCAAATTTCTGTCGTTACAAAGCATGCAAAATAAATTTTGTTTATTTATTTAGATGCAAAATTTCATGTTCTAAAACTTTTATTTGAAGATTTTTTGTCTAAAATAATTAGGGAAGCAGGAAATTACGAAAAAACGAAAGTTTGATTTTACATGATATTAAAGTCCTATGTTCGACATTCACGGTATGTTTACAAGCCTTCACCTACTGCTTACTCGCGCTAATGTAGGTTTTGACAGAAACCTTATATTAACTTGATTGTAGTCGGATAAAAAGAACGTATTTTAAGTTTAACTACTATAGCAAACAGTGTTTAACAAGTTTAATGAAAATCGGTCTAGTCGTTCTCGAATGATGCTTGCATAATCAGCGCGATAGACGTACCCACAGATAGAAAGGACAAAAATTCTAGAAGAAAATTAAAAATAAACGTCTTAAGAACTAAATATGATAAAAAATTATCTATAAATACTAATCTTTTAAAAAGAATTACGTTTTCAATTTCATCAAAATCGGATGATTTTTCTGAGACTATAAAATGGCAGATCCAAGATGGCAACCTTTGTCTATTTCTGTTGTATCATATATAATATTGAGATGTCACAGATAAATAGACGAACAGACAGACATGCCTATGAATCAAACGCATAACATTCCTCATTTTGGGTTGGGGGTTAAAAATATACGTTTTCTCATTTTTTTTCTCATTGTGTCATTAATCATAACAAACAACAATCTACAAAAAAAAACTGGCAAGAAAATTAAAGTACAAAGTTCTAAAGTCCAGTTACTATATTTTGAAACATTAGTATTGCAATTCAATAATGTGACCTTTGATGCTTATTCACATTTGTTTAAATTTTGACCCTTGAGTAATTGTATTTTAAAGACCACCAACAGCTAAGGTTATTTGGGCCTAGCACCAATTCATATTTTCAATTCATTATTTTTTTTTTTTTTAATAATAAATTGAAAATCCAATTGACACTTTTACCAGCTCTCGGGCTATAACTCGGGACTTGTAATAGAGAAACCATAGCAACGCCATGTAAACAACAGTGCCGCTACACTCTCGGCTATTCTCAAGCCCTCTGACCCTTGAGCGCTAAATACTAAAGTTACTTGAATATACAAGACATTATAAAAGTTATAATAAAATTTAATATCAAATGATTAAAATGAAGTACCTACACAAGCCAACAATTTCCTGGACATATTTTTTCATCATTCTAGTTATCAGCCATCAGTCGCTAGTTACTTTTAAATACGTCTATATACATCAGTGGTGGAGGAAGATCTTTTTAATAGATGCGTACATTTCAACAACTTTTTTTACCAATTTTCAAATAAATGATTTCTTTTCATAAAAGACGCTAATGACCTAAGTTGTCGACGCGTCTATAATTTACAATAAATAAATAACTTTTCAAAAATGTAAAAATTAATAGCTCTGTTAACTTTTTATCTTACTTTAGTGTACATAATATATGTTAGAAAGTGACAACAATTTAACAGCACTATGGCAATTTTTAAATTAATGAATTAGAATAGCATCAAAGATATATACCATCTATCTCAGGTCTTCCCAATTAAATTTTCCAAAATTTTACAGTTATCCAAAATCCCGAGAAAACAATTCAAGGAAGATGATCCAATCTCCTCTCACAAATCTCATACTCTTTTGAACATGTTTAACTAATTGGCTAAAAATTTGTAATAAATAGCGCAAATGATTTTTTGATGTGAAAATTTAGCGACGTATCTATTTGAAATATTATGTAACGATAAAGGGGAAATGTTTGAATAGAGGGGGTATCACCTAGGTAACCTACCCATTTTGACATTTCAATTTATATAAAAAGCAGATAAAGAGAAAATGCTTCAATAGAGGGGAAATTTGTATTAACTAGATAACCTACCTATTTTGACATTTTAATTTATATAAACAGCAAATATTTTTTATAATTTTTCTAAAAAATATTCTAATAAAGTTTTCACTTCCCCCGTGAGCTTACGTGGATGAGGCTCAAGCCTTTTTTTATTACTTATTATTACTAATCCAAAAGTGTGATGGATTTTTGAGTTTTCATAGCGAAAAGATCTGCAAAAATAACATTTGAAATGGATTACGTCCAGAATTATTTTCTCTAACAGAACTAAATTCTGAGTAAGCATTTATTAAATTGAGTTCACCAACTGATTTTTTGGGAATAGTCATAAAAGCATAATCATGAAACAAAAGACTCCATAAAAAGTTCTTTTAAAAAGTTTGTAATTAGAAGAAATGTGGTATTTTTCACATTTATGTTAAAGCGTATTATTATTACGTGTCGACGAGTCACCACTGGAGATTAACGACTCCAATTTAACGACTGTTTAACGACACTTAAAGATAACATTTTGTGGTTATTAAATTAGCGTGATTCAAATCAGTTCAATGGTTTTAGTAGCGATGTTTTATTCGGTTGTTGGTTGCGGCACATAGTCATAAAAAAATAAATTAGAAAAACCATAACAAGACGAAGAAATATTTCTTAGCCAATATCTCAAAATAAATTTTGAATCTAAAGTTCAAAAATAATATATTATGTATACAGTTTCTCCCCGCCCAGAAGTAACATTGGAGATTTTGAAAGTATATTCCAATTCTCTATTATAAGAAAGTCATGTGTCGCGGCAAGCACATGACCGAAGTGAAACTTCTTATGTATGAATAATAGAAAATGAATGGATCAGAATGAGTCACGACTACATTAATTACTGATTTTTTATAGGGTTGTTATGGTAATTCGCGTCACACCGTTTTTGTCACCCATTTTCCTTTCATCGAGCCAGCACTTTACCCTTCAAATCGTCGAGGCAGTGCCACTTAAGAAGTTTTACTTCAAAAGATAACCTTTCTGCATTTCGTAAAATAGTCGTCATTTGATAGAAGTCATCTTTTAACCAAGATGTAAGTACAATTTTCCAAGAACTCGATAACTTCAAAAGTGATTTAAAATAACGCTTCGGCTACTTTATTCTACCCGTTATAAAGTCCCGTTTTCGCGTTAGTATGTGTGTTCTAGATTTACTTGAAAACCGCCGAACCGATTTGCATTTGGTTTCCACGGTTGCATTATCTTGGGAGTGCTGTAGACTATTATATACGATCACGTTAAGTCTTGGAGTTGGGACACGGGCAACGCTGGATTTAACAACTAATATCATATAAAAAACTGTCATAAAATAAAAAATATTTCACTGGCGCGCGGCAAAGATCGCAACTACACAATGACGCACTGATTAAGAATTTATAAGTACTTACAAACCATCATCGCCTTGAAATGGGGTAGTTGGATTATAAAAGTTACGAATTACCGCGAGTCCGGATTAGAGCGAACCTACCTATATTATACTGTATACCTAAGTAAACATAAATATTTCAAAACTAAAATTAAAATTATTTGTTATTAGCTGTTATAGACCGAGAGCTAGTGACAATTGTTTGATGTTATTTATTCAAGGCCTTATTTTTGTGAAGATGTTGAGGGAGGCATATTAAAGTGCCCTGAGTAAGGAATTTTGCTAGATAGCGGTATGGGAGGGATGTAGACCGACCCCAACATGTAACAAAAAAAAATGGTCACAATTATTATTGGTTGATCAAGGCTGAAATTCATTGTGTAGCTTGTCTGTGACCCAATAATGCCAATATAATATTTGCAGATCGATTGGTCAGTATTAAAGGGGTGGCAGATCATCCTAAACGTGCCATGTACCCGACGAAATTTATATTATTAGTTCAAGGTTCAAATTTTAATATGTTGTTACGGCGACTGTTTTAAGCATATATTTCATTTTGCAGAATAAAATGTCATATTATCTTTGATCGACCGATTTGCGCTCTCTTGTTATATAATTTTAAATTCATACCGCATAACGTTTTAAAATTAGTGAGAAAAGAAAAATAATAAAGTATCTTCCCTTTATCCAGACTTAGGACTTTATTTTATACAGATGATTGGCTTCTCTAATTATTCTGTTGTTCTCCATGATGATATTGCCTCGACATTTTTCAATTTTTTCTTTCATACAACTCCAAAAAACCGAACCATCCTTATTTGTTTTTTTCATACGAAAGGTATATCCTTTGTACAAGACACATGGTTTAGTGATGGGCGATTACGAGATATTTTTACAATCGAAACAATTGTAATCGTTCATAATAACAATCGAGTCCACAATCGACTTGGAGTTTGATTTTACAATCGAAATGTTCAATTGTTCAAGTCAATTATATATATAAATATGTGTCAATTAAATATATGTCATTAAAGGTAAAAAAAGAGAGAGAAAAGAATAATAAATAAAAATTTAATTGTATATAAATATATGTTTAATTAATTAATATAATAAATAAATAATTTATATATTATTAAATAAATAATATTAAATAATAATATTAATTATAATAAATATTTAAATAATATTTATAAATAATTTTTTGTATAAATAAAAATATTATTAATTATATTAAAATTAAAATTTTAAATTAAATATTAACAAATATACAAAAAAAAAAAATAATAATAATAATATAAATTATTGTTAAATTACAATTTACTAGTTTTATTTTTATATATGGATATATATTATATAATTTTATTTTAGTAACTATTATTGTAATTTATATAATAGAATTTATTTGTCAGACAGGTAATAGCAATAGCAGCGAATGAGAATACATATAATCGAGATTCTAGATTATATGCTAGTCGACTGATGTTCACGCTACTCGTTGATTGTTCCCTGTTCACACTGTTCATTCGGTACTCACTACTCTGCGATCTCTTCACTATTGAATTCGTATTACACGATTACTGACAATCGACCATCGACTCGACCACAGTTGTTGAGTGATGAACGATTGTTAATTAAATTAAATTGTGTTTTAAAGACCACCAACAGCTAAGGTTATTTGGACCTAGTACCAATTCATATTTTCAATTCATTATTTTTTTTTTTTTATAATAAATTGAAAATCCATTTGACACTTTTACCAGCTCTCGAGCTAGAACTCGGGAACTGGGGACTTGTAATAGAGGAACCATAGCAACGCCATATGTAAACAACAGCATTGCTACACGCTCGGCTATTCTCAAGCCCGATGAACGATTGTATATCTATTATGTGGCTCTCGACAGTGTACGATTCAATACTATGCGACTCGGTCTTGGTGAACTATGAAACAACAACAATCGAGTCCAAGTGACAACCATTGAGAGTCATCGAGATGTTTGAACAATCGAGACAATCGACTAACATGGTTTCCCCTTTGAGGTTTCAATTATTTGCACATCCATTTTTCATTACTATTCACAGTTCTTAACACTACTGTCTCAAAGAACGGAATGGAAATGATTAAAGAAATTAAGTATAAAAAAATTATATAAGAGAACGCAAATCGGTCGATCAAAGATAATGGGGTAGGTATACATACCTATTATAAAAATCGCAGAGCACAAACTGGTTGATTTCAGGTAAGAGTTCAAAATGGTTGAGCGCAATATCAGAATATTAATGCTGGTTCTGTAAGCTGCTCACAAAATCCCTACCTCTAGTTGTAATACATTTCTCGCTATAAACCTGAAATTCATAAAAATTGCAAACTTAAGATATGCAAATTTCACTGTCATAAAAATATTTTTGCGATGAAGAATGGAACAGCTAGTGGAATCATTTATTTACCGCAAGTTCATTTATAAATATATATTGAAAGGTTGGCAACATTGTATATTATGTAACATAAAAATGATTGCTAGATGTAACCTATTTAAATAACGTACATAAATTTTTAATAATGAAGAGTGAATTTGTTTCTGTCATATCTGCTATGCGCATATTCACTATACAAGCATAGTTGGACGGAAAGCTAAAATAAAAAATAAATGGAGCCGTCTATCAACTGTCTACGAAACAAATGCAAATGGCTTACGCGAACACTGTACGAAATGTCACGAATATATGCCATGCTTATCATCTTATTACCTATAGATTAATTATAGATGCTCGACAATTCGACCCATTAGCGCCAAATAGATTACATGTATATTGTTCAGAGATATATATAATGAGCCATTTTCCTGATAGTAGTTCTTTCAATTATCCACGAGATGTAGCACTTGTGGTAGGTACAAACATAATTTATTCCCCATTAATATCGTGTCATTTTAGTGATACTTATAACTTAATTATTTAATTAATTTATAATTTAATAATAATTTAATAATTAAGTGTACCTACTACTAAAACAACACGACACTAATGGGGAATAAATAATGTTTGTACCTACCACAAGTGCTGCCACTCGTCGATAATTGAAGAAACTACTCGTAATATTTATTCGAAATATAATTTGACCAAAATTACTCATCTTTAGGATCCAAAGATGAGAACATATTTCACCACGTTAGAAGTAAATGTAAACAAAGTGAAAAGAATTCGATCTCAAAAACCAATATCATGCAAAATCAAAATTAATCTTATTCTTAAGTAAAAATACAATTATCGTCCTTTGACAAGATATGTTTTTTATTATAAAAAAACTGCAACATGTTTCGCTAGCTTATGCTACCATCTTCAGGCAATATAAGAATTTGATTACGATTGAAAGGTTACTTTTTTTATAAGATTGTTGAAGTCATATTATTGACAAACACATTCTAAGTATTTGCATTCCAACTTACATTTAAATCTCAAAGCTTGAGATTCAAATGTAGGTAAGTTGGGGTTTGCAAATACTTAAAATGGGTTTGTCAAATTATTGTGACTTCAACATAAGAAATCAACCTTTCAATTGTAACAAAATTCTTATATAGCCTGAAGATGGTAGCATAAGGTACCAAAACATGTTTATAATAAAAAACATATCTTGTCAAAGGACGATTATAATTCTATTTTTATTTACTTAATTAATCAAAAATTTAATAATCTTATTCTCTTGCTTGTAATGACAAAAATATAGAAAACATTTTTTTTTGAAGTGAAACTTCTTTAGGCGCAGTAAATAGGAGTGATTCCGATCGCATATGGAAAAAGCATGATGGAAGTAATAGTGGGGGTAAAGAGAAAAGAATACAACCGCGTTACTAGTATAGATTACTTAGACTCGGTAATAAATGGCAGTAATAAATGGGTGTGTGTTTATGACCACACGACAGAAGTGAAACTTCAGATTTCGAATTTTAAAATATATACCTATATAATTTTTTAATCACATAGTTTAGTCATAAATATATTAGAATCGGGCTATACAATTAAATTTAATGAATACAATACCTTAACGATAATATTAAGTTTTAGTGTCATCTGTTAGCGCACTTATGAACTACACACTATCATAAGCATATTGCAAATACGTGTTCGTGTTTGAACCGAGTAAACCGATTGTCACCGTCGGGTGCGTTTCACATCACTGTTGTTAACTGCCCAGGCAAAGCGCGCCTAAGGGAGTTTCCACTTCAATAAATGAAAAGGCGTTTATTTTGTTGCAATAAAATAATATCCTAGATGACGGGGTGAGTGAGAGAGTTTCACTTCTGTCTACCATGTGGTCTTAAGCACACACACCATTTTTTAGTTATTTAGGGCCACTAAGTGCCAAAGTTTCCTGGGCCAGGTACGAATTCAATTATTTGATTTTTTTTTGTTTGAAACATTTTTGTGTAGTCTTAAGACTCTCTTTTTGATGTGAAACATCTTATGTCGGGCTGTGAACAGCCGCGTGAGGGGAAATATACAACGACATGTTTGGTCCACTTCTTCTCTGCTGTTCTCCCCACCACTGCGGCACTCTCTCTCTCTTGGCTCAGGCGTGCACTGCAACACACGCGGTGTTACAGTGCAGTATATAGGATTACGTCAGCATAACAGTTAGTTGCTGCTTTTGAAAAAATATATACTACTACATAGAGAATACCACCGAGTTCAATAACGTTTTCTTTGATGTTTCACATCTGTCGGGGGTCCCAAGACCCACACCCTTTTTTTTGTTTAGTATTTCTAATAGGTCTCTAATATTCCGGTTGGGCAGTGCAACTATTCCCCTACTGCGATCATATAAAATATAATTAAAAGCAAGAAACAAAAGGCTTTCAAATAAACGATTTGATTTGTTGCATATTCATTACTGTAAGAGAGTGCTTCTATTAAGGTCTCATATTTTTTGTTAGCATAATAATGGATTAAAAAGCATAACCTGCATTACAACAACGGTAAACTTTACTTATCTAGGGCTATAAATTAATTTAATGGAACAGTGGCGTGCGTCAAAGAAAATCCTGTCAAAAGCGAAGACCTCAATTTTTGTAATCATGCATTTTAATTTGAACACAATTTTTTGCTTAGTTCAATTAAAACATTTGTAGCTTTTTGGACGTTTTATTAATTAAATGCCTGTAATTTTTTGCCCTAAAACCTTTAGGAAATGCTTTTTAACTTACTATAAATAAGTAGAATAAAAACTATTAATTATTTAGTCAATATGTCTACAACTTAGTTTTCTTTCGATTTTCTTAGCTATTTTGTACGATGTCTAGACGAAATAAAAAAAAGTAAAAAATAAAAAACTTTTTAACAAAAAAAAACTCCTTCGAGAAAGTCACTAAAAAGAGGAATATAATAAAATGTTGAGGTCGACGCCAATTTAATAAAATAAAAGTGGATGATAATAATATATAAAAAGTTTTAGAAATTAAATTGGTGCCGATCTCAAAATTTTATTATTTTCCTCTTTTTAGTGGCTTTTTCGAAGGAGGTTTTTTTTGCAACAGAAATACGGGGGATTGGGACAAACAATAGCCGGTCCGTGACATAAAATTAACAAGGGACAGTAAAAATAAAAGTAGGTGCATCTGCGCCACTGTAAAATGCAATGTAGGTACATATTATATAGACCTTGGATTATCTTGAGTGTACGGTTGTAAAATTATGGTTTTATAAAAAAAAGTGTTCGCAATGTATGAGATATAATTTATTATTTAGCTGTTTCAAAGTTTATTTTGTATAATTTCGTTAGAGTATAAAAATAAAATATCATTAAAGTTCATATTCATATAACAGTGGTGCAGACTGTAAAGGAATATGAAAGCTCTCCGGGGGCTTCAACATGACCGAATTTATAATAATAATGTTCATTAAGAAGGTAATTTAAATAAATGCCTTTTAAACAGTGTTTTTCAAACCTGAATATTATAGGGTCCGTCCATAAAATATGTACGCAAAGAGGGGGGGGATAATCGCCTTACTTTATTTTTTATTCGCGATATGAAAGAGAACTTTTACGTTGGAGCCGTCTTGAATTTTCATAATAGTAGTTTATGCAACAAGTATCTAAAGTGACGGATTATGTGACAGTCACGATGTTGCGATACAAGCCTAAGTTCAGCTCGCGTGGTAAACTCACACTCGTTCTGGTACAAATGCAACATAATCTTAGGAGAGTATTGTAAAATCGCGACTGTCAAAATCGTTAGTTTAGCCACGCGTTACATAAAAAAATAAAACACAATTTAGAAAAATATTTTATTTGTGACATTATAGCAAAATAATCTATAAAGTACTACTTAACACACGCGTGTTTTAAATTAAAACAAATCAGTATTACTTTATGGCACGTGTGTTTTAAAGTAAAACAAAACGGTATTACTTAGCACGGAGTGCGTTAAAATTTACTTGGCGCACTACCGTTCGAATACAGCAGAAGCTTACATAAAGAATCATTTAACAAACGGCACACAGTCTAAACTTTTGATGCAAGTGTTGCAAAAAAATCATAATTAATTTGAGCCGGAAGGCAGGTTTTGTTTTATTTATTTTATTTATTGTAGATTATAGACGCGTCGACATCTAAGGTCATTAGCGTCTTTCAACTACACTAAATAACAACTAACTTAAAACTAAATAACATCACAAAACATCCATGAGCGCAGGTGGGATTCGAACCCACGGCAGTTCAAACTAATGGCTGTGGCACCAAGCATGCTAACCACTAAGCTATACTGCCCTCAGCAGGTTTTGTGACGTATTATTAGGTAGGGGGTTGATAAAAATGTGATGTAGCGTGAGGGGTCAAAAATGCGTGAATTTTGCGTGACGTAGGTATTTTGCGTGACGTACGATATATACTTAAGTGTTTGTAATATTTTCACGTAGAGAACTTGCGAAAGTATATTCAATTTAAAGTATAACTCTATTATAATAGTTGAAGGTTACTTTGAACTTTTCAACGCTAATGAACTTAACCTCTTCGAAGAAACCCAAGCCATAGACAGAACGTTGAGCTATTACCCAAGAATATACAGAGAGGCCATAGAAATACATAAACACACACAGAATTTCAACCGAAAAGATGAAGACCTCAATCTCATTAAAACCTGGACACCAGCACTCCGACATACAAAACCAATGACCAATCGTACAAGGACGGGATACGACCGAGTAGAGAACTCACCACCACTACACACTGCGCAGTTGACCAATGGCAGAGAGACGAACTACGACCGAACAGAGAACACACTGGCACTAGGTATAAAAGAAGGGAGAACACCAGTCACCGACACACTGACCTGTGAGCCGCCAAGGAGGACACTTCGACCGCTGCCACATCGCCTTTGAGAATGTCTACCGCAGTTGTAGACGAAACGTCAGGTAGAAATACCACCGGACCACGGCCTACAAGCCCGGAAACCATGAAGACTTGGAACAATGCCGGCCGTGAAAGCTTGCACACTTGGCTAATGAACTTAGTTGTCGAGTGTCTATAATCTACATTCTCTTTCTGTTTTTTTTAACTTTTCAGAGGACAGTGTGGTCCAGTGGTTAGCGTCGCGGTCTCTGGATCAGACTGTCGTGGGTTCGAATCCCGCCTCCGCTCATGGATGTTTTGTGATGTCATTTAGTTTTAAGGGAGTTGTTATTTAATGTAATCAAGACGCTAATGACCTAAGTTGTCGACGCGTTTATAATATACAATAATTAATAATAATTAAACTTTTCAAATTTTATAATAAAATGAACAAATTGTTAATTTTGTTGTTAATGTTAAATTTTTTGCCATACGCACTACAAAATAGCTACGTTCGATACATGTATATATCGGCCTGTAATGGTTCATTTAACTGACTGCAGGAGTGCCAAAAGTGTTTTACTTACCGCACTAGTGTGGTAAGTAAACGGTTACCATAGCAGCTTCTGTTTATTCGCTCTATCTAGTGGGGCCGTTAAGCGTTTCAACCTTGCATTTTGTGATAGAGAAATGCCACTTGGTACGAATGTTGGTCGGACCCATATCTTCATTTTAAGAGGTGAAGGCATTTTGAGCCCCGCGACCGGGCCCCTAGACAGGGTGGTTGCGTAACTTTCAGGGGCAAAACGCCTGTAACTCAGCAACCGCTCCTCGCACAGCCCTGGGGGTAGTCTCATTGGATTCAGCGTACTCAACTTCATACGAGACAGCCCTCAGACTAACTCCTAAATCTCCACAAGGCCGCGTATAGGGGTGAAATACAAGTAGTCCATTAAAATTTTAAATTTTTTTAGGGTACGTTTGCATTTTGGGTAGGACAAGGTTTTCTTTTTCGTTGCGTGGGGGGGAGCGGTGTAAGTTTAAAAATGAGTTTTCGGGGTCGGCGGCCAACCCATTTGGCCGCCACCTTGAAAAGGGGGTGAAGTGGGGCCGTTAAGTGTTTAAACCATGCACGACGTGATAGAGAGATGCCACTCGGTACGGATGTTGGTCGGACCCATATCTTCATTTTAAGAGGTGAAGGCATTTTAGGCTCCGTGACCGGGCCCCTAGACAGGGTGGTTGCGCAACTTTCAGGGACAAAACGCCTGTAACTCAGCAACCGTTCCTCGCACAGCCCTGGGGGTAGTCTCATTGGATTTAGCGCACTCAACTTCATACGAGACGGCCCTCAGACTAACTCCTAAATCTCCACCAGCCCGCGTATAGGGGTGAAATACAAGTAGTCCATTGAAATGTTAAATTCTTTTAGGCTACGTATGCATTAAATTACGAGCCCTAGCCTGCTACGCGTGGTAGCAGGCTATGAAAATAGAGCGTAAAAGAGAGTGTGCTGAATACAATGAGACCACCCCCCATGGCTGTGCGAGAAACGGTTGCTGAGTTACAGGCATTTTGTCCCTGAAAGTTGCGCAACCACCCTGTCTAGGGGCCCGGTCGCGGGGCCCAAAATGCCTTCACCTCTTGAAATGAAGATATGGGTCCGATCAACATTCTTACCTAGTAGCATCTCTCTATCACGTCGTGCAAGATTAGGCGCTTTACGACCCCAACCGTCACCTGTCTAGAGGCCCGGTCGCGGGGCCCAAAATGGCTCCACATCTTAAAGTGAAGATATGGGTCTGACCAACATTCGTAGCGAGTGGCATCTCTCTATCACGTCGTGCAAGATTAGGCGCTTTACGGCCCCTACCATCACCTGTCTAAGGGCCCGGTCGCGGGGCCCAAAATGGCTCCACATCTTAAAGTGAAGATATGGGTCTGACCAACATT
The DNA here is from genome assembly GCA_039654895.1 of Mongoloraphidia duomilia. Classification (NCBI taxonomy): domain Eukaryota; kingdom Metazoa; phylum Arthropoda; class Insecta; order Raphidioptera; family Raphidiidae; genus Mongoloraphidia; species Mongoloraphidia duomilia. Next base: position 13,926,982 of record CM077519.1, on the reverse strand, counting down.
CGTACCGAGTGGCATCACTCTACCACGTTGTGTAAGATAGGCGCTTTACGGCCCCTACCATCACCTGTCTAGGGGCCCGGTCGCGAGGCCCAAAATGGCTCCACATCTTAAAGTGAAGATATGGGTCTGACCAACATTCGTACCGAGTGGAATCTCTCTATCACGTCGTGCATGGTTTACACACTTAACGGCCCCACTTCACCCCCTTTTCAAGGTGGCGGCCAAATGGGGTGGCCGCCGACCCCGAAAACTCATTTTTAAACTTACACCGCTCCCCCCCACGCAACGAAAAAGAAAACCTTGTTCTACCCAAAATGCAAACGTAGCCTAAGAAAATTTAAAATTTTAATGGACTACTTGTATTTCACCCCTATACGCGGGCTGGTGAAGATTTAGGAGTTAGTCTGAGGGCCGTCTCGTATGAAGTTGAGTGCGCTGAATCCAATGAGACTACCCCCAGGGCTGTGCGAGGAGCGGTTGCTGAGTTACAGGCGTTTTGCCCCTGAAAGTTACGCAACCACCCTGTCTAGGGGCCCGGTCGCGGGGCCCAAAATGCCTTCACCTCTTAAAATGAAGATATGGGTGCGACCAACATTCGTACCAAGTGGCATCTCTCTATCACAAAATGCAAGGTTGAAGTTGGATTCGTCGCTTGGCGGCCCCACTAATCCGCCTGCTATCCATATACTCATGACCTTCACGGCCTACTGTGAATGTAAAGAGGTCGACGCAAATGAACTGTCAACATGTTTTGAAAATAAAGTGAAAAGTAGCTATTTTGCAGTGGATTTGGCAAAAATACCATAATATATATCTCGTGCGTAATGGTATTATGACTCGTGTGACTGTAAAAACTCGCTATCGCTCGTTTTTATTAGGGTTTCTGCTCGAGAACTCTCGAGAAATCTGTGTTTAGTCGAGACGGGAAAAAAAACTCAACGCCTCGAGAAATCAATTCCGTGTGCTAGGTAACTAAAAAAAACACGAATATAACACGTGACGAGTCTAGAGTATCGCACCGCGCGGACTTCGTCTGTCATTTTGTTGATTTAATTTTACTAATTATTTTTTATTTAATTAAAGACTGTTGTATATTTGAGAACAGGGACCCAATAATTATAAAAAAGTTAAGTACTACCCTACTCTTTACTTTTTATATAGACCAGCCGAGTATAGTTTGTTTAATTTATTGTTTATTGTTGATTTGTTAATTAATAAGTGCAATTTAATATGGTAACTAAAAATTTAATTGATCTCATATATCAGTCTAATTTGTAAATTGTAATAAAGCAAAAATTTGAAAATAACATTATGTTTTATTAAAAATTTCAAAATTTCTCGAGATACTCGAGAAATCCCGGTCGAGAATTCTCGTGCCTCGAGAAATAAAAAAGGTCGAGAAACCAGAAACCTTAGTATTTATACATACTATCACCAGTCACCACTCGTAAGTAATATACCCCATTTCGCATCTAGATATACAATCTACTACATTGAAAACATTGGTGTTTCATTTTTCAACACTAATTTAATTTTACTGCACAAAATATATATCCAAGAAAAAAAAGAAACAAATGACAAATGCACATAGTTGCATTTTAATTTTCAGCTATATAAAATTAAAAACGTCACAAAAACTGACATTAAAATGTAATTTTTGATGCGAATAAAAAATCAAATAAAAAAAAGCAAGGTATGTGTGAATATGATGTCATGTTGTTTTTATTTTTAACATTAAATCAAAATAAGCCGCATGCATTTTCATCAAAAGCTGACAGTATGTATCAGTGTACTATGTACAGGCATAGACAAAAATATGTTATTCTTTTTTTATTACCTACTTTTGTATCGCAAAATAGTACCTATATTGTGTAATAACTCGTGTGTTAAATTACTAAATACATCTTATGCGTCAGGCGCGATATTTTCAGCACGAGTAGTAGGCGAGCGCACACGAGCCGTATACGAGTGCTGAAAACATCGCGCATGACGCAGAAAAATTTAGCACACGCGTTTCACACTATACTTTATTCAACACATGCATGGTTTCAGACTTTAATTTAGGTAAAGTCAAACACCTTACATTCACTGACAGCAGTACATCTCATAATAAAAACACGGGCCTTGATACAATATATTTTAATTACTTCATTGCCACAGTACCATATATTTCATTATAGCATCGAAAAGAGATACATAATGGTTCATTACATAACGGGTTTTTCAAATGTTTTTTATTAGCGTTTCATAATGGTTCATAACGTCACCATCGATAAATGACAATTTAAGATCCGCTTTACAGTCACGAAAAAACACAAAAAGCGTACATGTGTTGAATAAAATTTTAAATTCTACATAATTTTATGAACTTAAAAGTTGGGTGTGTTAATGACCATGTCTTTCTGTAATTTAGTTTAATGAACTTATAATTAGTGACTTTTTTTATTAAATCATTGGAATGAGCTCCGTCTAAATTAAATAATTCCGTTGGATTTTTTTTGTCTAGCACTTAAAACGGCTTCACAATAATTGTTTTAATTTCGGGGATACGTATGTGTACAACATTTCCAATCGATTAGATATGTGGATTGTGGAAGTCGTTCAAAATTGGCTTGCAAGATTTAAACTAATAATAAACAATAAACGTACATACTAAAACAGCACAAGCGACTAGGCCTTGCAGTCAGGGTCCATTCTGATAGATCGAATACACCATATTGATGTCGTTTGACACACACACACACACACCTAAACGAACGTAACAACTAACTAGTGAACTCTGTATACTAATATGGATAGTTGATAGCGATTAAAAAATGGGTTCTGTATGTGGAGACTGTTCAAACACAAATTATTCAAGACAGGCATTAATGTTTACAAAATCAGAATGAAAATTTCAGATAAGGCTTGTAATCTAATTCTTTCTATAAAAGTCGATCAATTTTTTGACATTTCAAAATAAAACCTAATTTAATATTATTATTTGAGATATTAGGATGTCCAAAATGTATACAGTAACAGTGTTCTTGAGAAATTGGAATAGAAAAATAAATTTTAATTCAGTTTTATTTTGCAATGTCAGAAAGTTGATCGACTTTTATAGAATGAATTAGATTACAAGCCTTATCTGAAGTTTTCACTCTAATTTTGTGAACATTAATGCCTGTCTTTAAGAATATGTGTTTGAACATTCTCCACATACAAAACGCATTTTTAATCGCTATCAACTATCCATATTATAGTATACAGAGTTCACTAGCTAGTTGTTATGTTCGTTTAGGTGTGTGTGTGGGTGTGTGTCAAACGACATCAAGATGGGGTATCTGAGGAATCAGAATGGGCCCTGACTGCAGGGCCTAGTCGCTTGTTAAAAACAGCAAGTTAAAAGCCTGTAAAAACTACACTACATTTTCTTCTGTCGGAAATGGAACCCAATGGATTCCGTACATTGAGTCTGGTTTCTCACCACTATGGTTTTGGCTCGGTTTGTCCAGGGGTACATGCATTGCACCTGTTATGTGAACAATACATCCAACAATAGATGTGACATATTGCGTTATGCAGTCCGTCATATTATTATATTGTGAACATTTGCTGTATGTGTATCTGTGACCAAAACGCAAAACCGCGTATGTCGATTTTTTGCCCTTTTTCAGATCATCGATTTAGTTTAACATTGGGTAAAAATACTTCATCTCTAATAATAGTCCATTCATTTTCAAGATAGAGTGACCTGTGTGCGTGATCAGCTCTTTTGTTTCTTGAGTTGTCGGTCGGGAGAATTTCAAATGTTGTTAATCAACTGGGATCTGGACCGTTTTTACCTATTTATTTTGTTATAAGCTGTAGGTGTAAGGGACACTGTTGGAACGTATTTTTTTAAAATTACTCTATCTTCGGCAACTCTTCGAGCCATCTTCAGAGTATCAATGCTGTCTATACAGGGTGTTGAAACAAAAAGGGTAAAATATTTTAGGGGAATATAGTATGACCCAAAATAAGTCGAAAAATTTTAATAAACATAGGTCGGCAAATGAACCGTTAGTGAAATATTTTCACTTATAATGTGTGTAATAACTTATTATTTTTCAATAGACTACATAATTTGAGCGCAAAATTTAAAATGGAGTCGATTGGCGTTCAAAAATGTATGGGGTTTAACTGAATATATTCGTTACTATTACTTAAAAAACATTTCTTACCAAAACAATGGCTGCTTCATAAAAATAATTAATAAATCCCGTCATTATTGGCTACAAAACTTTATTATTTCGTGTGAAATAATTTTTTATTTGAAATTCAAGATTTATAAATAACGAATGTTCTAATTTGATTCACTGATTCAGCCACGTTTAATTCTAACCGAACTTCCTCGTTGACGTTTGTCGAGGTACCTATAATTTAAGCAATTATAACTAGAAATTGCGTTTGTTCTTTCCATTTGGAGTTGGAAAAATGTTTTGAAGTCGTCTGAGTTACGCTAAAACAAGCGAAGGTACGCTAAAAGTATAAAAAAAAATATTTTCACCAATTAGGTATTGGATATCTATAGGTATTATTTCAGCTTTTTCTTCAGTCGGAAATGTAAACTTTTTGCAGTCATAATTTTCATTATAAATGCAGTCAGGTACAAAACACCACCCCATAACAAATTGCTTTAATTATTAACGACGACAACGTGTTTAAAAAAAACGAGGTTATGTCAGTAGATTGAATGAAACTTGACAATTGTCCTGCCAAGGCGATAGGAAATTCAATTCAGAACGTACGTTTCTAGTTAGAAGAAGACAGCTGCGACTTAACAAAATAGTAGGCTTTCTCACCTGACACTGTGACACAATGTCTTGTCTTATTGAAGTTTGACACATTGTCTTATTTATTCCGTTGTGATGAGAAAATAAGTATACCTATGCCTTTGTACTCCAACGCGGAAATAAAATAAACTAAATGAAATTTAAAAAGCATGTTTCTTTTATTAAATAGACAATAAGTAACTTACTAACGGTTCGTTTGCGTACCTATGTTTATTAAAATTTTTCGACTTATTTTGGGTCATACTATATGCCCCTAAAATATTTTACCCTTTTTTTTCAACACCCTGTATTTCATCAGTAGGTATCTACTTTGTAAATATTTAAAATCATGATAAATTAGAATCGTCAATATATTTTTAGCAAGGAAATGTTTTAATTAATATACCTACTTTTTTAATAGTTTTTACCTCTTCAACTTGAAATTTTATTTAAGACTCTAAAAACCTTTAGAGTTAATTCAACCATCATTGCCATTAATATTATTTTATCACAAATTCGACATGACCTATTTGCCTTTTGGCCAATTGTTGTAGGTATGTATATAATAATATTATCTGTGGTGTACATCAGCTATTGTAACAATACTGACACAATATAATATGTATGACAGAAATGTTGGAATAACTGTCAGCTGTTGCAAATGTACATTGTAAGTGTCAATCACACGAGGTGCGAAAGTCATTCGCGGAAAACAAGGAATAACTGAATTATTATAAGTACGTAAACAAATCATGAAAATAAAAAGTTGTACAACGCACTACACAGGCTTGTTCCTAAATAATTTACGCCTCCAAAGACTCCCACTGTTTAACTTCTAACCTCAAAACACTGACGTATCTCTTTTTGGTATGTTTGCGTCAGGTAAGCGCATTCTTTCGTGAAGATAAAGACAAGGACGGATCCAGGTGAGGGACGCGCGCCCGCACTCAACTAGAAAAAACACGCATTAATTTCTTAGATCTGTTCTTTTTAAGGCTATGATGTGCGAAATCCGAGCGTGTTACCTCCCCGCGTACCGCGGTGCACATCGGGTAATGATAGTGTCGGCGGTGTGAAGTATCAAACCTCTTGTTTTTTTTATTTAGGTTAGGCTAGTTCGGATGGTTTTGCGCCCACTCTTCGAATAAATCCTGGATCCATACTTGGATGAAGATATATAGTGTACATATTGTAACAAAACTGTTTTCTTACGCGGGTGGAATAAATTATTTATTTCAATAATTAAAAATGTAAACAACAATATACAATAATTCGTAACAATGAAAAGTCAATTTCAACAGTCAACACTGTTTATATAATAATAACACGAACAGTATTTCTCAAACAAAGTGAAAACACTTCAATAGCACTGTATTTATTTCAACTGTCACTCGTTGTTCCTTCTTTTCCCGGTGACTGTTCTTGCTTATATAGTGGTAGCAGCTTGACCCCCCACCACGCTCGCGCACTTTTCAGATCATTCTGGTGATTACCTGTGTCTTCGATATAATGCCACGACTCACCATTGCTATTTGTTCTGGATGCTTCGATTGTCGCCAGTGGCGTATCATCTGGGTTTTTGCTACACATTGTTACTTATTCTCGATGCTTTTATTGTCGCCAGCGGCGTATCATCTGGGGTTTTGTTACAATATGATGAAGAAACATTTCAAATATTATACCTAATAAAAATTCAGACCTTGTCTGTAGGCCTGAAAACTAGGTCGTTAATGAATAAGACGTATTTTTATTATGATATTTGAAGATAGTTTTTCAGCAAATTGAACTTATGCATCATGTATGTAAAATATATTTAAAAAAAAGGTATTCAAGATTATTGCCAGTCTTTGATGTTGTAATGGAGTGTGATATATATTTTTTACAAAGGAAAATAAAGGATGACGGCAAGCAAATTAACTGGACAGAGCCCAAACTTGTGTATTGTGTAACCACTAACCATCATCCGCACGGTTCGCCTAAAGTGCTCTCAAAAACACTTAGGCCTTCTTACTCGCTCCATCCTGAAGGTGGTCACGATATTCATTTTTGTAACACGCATGTACATTGTACAAATAGTATCTATAATGTGAAAAAAGTAAACCGACAAAATATTTTAACAGAGGTGTTTACTTAGATACAACAGAAACGAAAGTAACTAATCAAATACATCGTTTTAATGAGTTAAGGCCGGTTCTCACGGGGCGATTTTAGTTGATCAACTTTAGTTGATCAACTAAAATTGAACTTAAATTGAACAACTTTTCGTTCCCACGTTTCAATGAAAATTGATTGACTGTTTCAACTTCAAAATGGCGCCAAATGCAGTTTTCCGTGCAGGTCTAGGAATAATAGTCACTTTAAGGGACGAACTAAAAAAATTTAATGAAAATGACGAAACAACGCAAAAAACGTCGTTTTTGGGTTAGACGGTGGATTTCGAGAAGATATCAAATTTAATTTTATTTTTAATGTCCGCTATATACAGCCTGGTCTTCTAACCTCATTTCACTCTTTATAATATGTAATGCATTTTCTCGGTAATCTTTATTTCTGTATGAGTCTAATTTGTGATTCCACAAACAATCGTGTTTTTGATACAACTCTAAGAAATTTAATGTTAATTTTTCTGACCACTTCATTATTATAAATAATAATATAACACTTCGGGACACAGGCAACATTGACAGTACTGACAGACGAATGAACTGAAGTTGACTGACAATACAACAGTTCGCAGTTCACACGCTTCAATCATGTTTCAAATAGCAGTTTCAACTAGTTTGAAGTTGAATATACTCATACTTGAACGATAAAGTTAGACTCAGTCCAACTTTTGTGGAACCGACTAAAATTGATCAACAAAAGTTGAAATATAGGTTCTCACGCTCATTTTTATTCGATTTTAGTTGATCAACTAAAGTTGATCAATTAAAATCGCCCCGTGAGAACCGGCCTTTATAATCATTGAAAAGAATTCGATGAAAAGAAAATTTAATACATTAATTATTAGTACCTATACTGTAATTAGTGTTGCCGTCTAGATCTAGACTTTCCAGACTCTTGTCTTGCCTTGTCTAGATTTTCAAGACAAGACTTGCAAAAGTCTTGTCTAGAAATTTTCAAGACAAGACAAGACTTGCTTTATCTAGATCAAGACTCTTTCCAAAACTCTAGACAATTTTCAAGAGTCTAGATAAACTAAGTAGTAGCATGTAAAGGTTTACTTTACCTATACTACTACTAATCTAAACTCTTGAAAATAATCTAGAGTCTTGATATTAGACGAGACAAGAGTTTGTTAATCTAGACTTAGACTTAGTGAAGTCTTGATATTGCAAGACAAGACTTGAGTGAAGTCTTGATATTTCAAGACAAGACTTGAGTGAAGTCTTGTCTTGATATTTCAAGATAAGACAAGATTTTGAAAGTCTTGTCTTGTCTTGTCTAGACGGCAACACTAAGCGTAATATTTACATAATAGGTATAATAAATTATTTAAATCAAATCCGTATCTGAAATCTTAGCAATTCATTTTAGAAGACACCTTTTTCTTAGTATTAGATAAGGAAAATGCAAATTTTATCGACACTAAAAACAGTAGAAGTAATAAAAAACGCTATAACATTTTTTTCCAATTTTTTCTAAGTTAATTTAAAGATTTTAACCTTATGTTTCAGTATTTATGAAACTGATAGCTGTAATCCCATCATTTCGAAGATGAAATCAGTCGATTTTTTGGTAAAGCAAAAGCAATATTCTTTAATATTTGCCTAACAAACACTGCGTAAAGACGAACAAAGAGGTTTCATGTAATAAATATATTGAGCTTTTCTTTAGCATTTTGTGTAGGTATAATATCAGTATGTTACAAGATAAGGGGAATCCCGCTTCTGCTGCGAACAGTCTATATAGGGTTGTTTGCAAACTGAGATAGAGAAAGAGGGAACAGTTAGGGAACAAGTGTGAAGGATTGTAAGCAGGGAAGCGTGGAAAAGGAGTGTGGCTTGTACCGACGCGTTACACGTTGCTGAAACAGTACAGGGTCCACACTTCATCCCACTACTGCGTTATTCTACCTATTTATTAGTTTACAAACTAAAATGAAAATAGAGAACTTGAATGATTCTTTTAATTTTCCAGTAGAAACTTAGAGCTAAACTATATATTCTTTAACTATATTCCTTATTACCATTTTTTTTATTTTAGAAACTTTAAGATAGACGTATCAAGCGGGGGGGCGGGTGGTCCAGGCCCACTCCAAAGTATCATCTGATCTACCATAGAAATAAGGATTAATAAAACGATAAAACTATTGTTTTCAAAATATCACATCCAAATATTCCACGATACAGATTCACTAGCTTTAGCCCGCGGCTTCGCTCGCATCAACATTGATTTTATCCGCAAATTCGTTTGAGTTATTATTATTTTTAACGGGAACCCTAATTTAACTTGAGTATAGCTGAATAAAAACTGCTCTATACTTAAAATTAATAGTGTGTCAAGTTTAATAAAAATCGGTCAAGCCGTTTTCAAGTGATTCCGGTATGAGTAAACAGAATGCAGGAAAAACTTCTGAAAACACGTAAATACCCGAAAAGTCCACAAGAAAACAACAGAAACGAAAGTTGCGTTACAATTTTATATATTGCCAATATACATGATTGATTTTTATGATTTAATAATTTTTTTTTCAACAGTAATAATTTTAAGTTGACAGCCCTGACGTGTTGTGTGAACGGGGGTCTTGGAATGTGTTACAGTTAGATAAGTTTGATAAGAATTATTTATAGATAATTGAAATTTTTACGCTACGAGGTACGGCGGGCCGAGGGGTGGTGTTTTTATGGTATATCTGCCCCTGTGTATGTATGCAACCGTTGCGACATTGTAATCTTCTTGAGAACTCATGTGTTATAAAACTTATGTGAACTTTGTCTGTTGACATAGAAGAGCAAATAAGTATAGAAATATAATGACAAACCAAATATATACAGTTTTATTACTTTTGAACAAGACAAATATTTAAGGCAAAATAGATTAGATTAGGATAGATTGTTTAATTTTGTATTTATTAACTTCACATTGCAAGTGGTTGTAATGGGTCCGATTTTGCGAATGAAAAATTTGGACATATCTGCGAGTTTTAAGGTCCCTATACATAAGTACACACACATACACACACACATCTTTCTAAAAATAGTGTAGTGACCTTAAAACATAAAAATTTGTTATACATTTTGATTTCGATTTTCGGACCCATTACAATAATTTCCAATGGGAAGTTAAAAAGTCTCCGTTAGAATTCTAGATTTCAAGAGAAAGAAATTTTGCAAAAATTTGAAAGTCTATAATCAGTTGGCATCCGAAGCCTTAAGCTCGATTTATATTATCCAGTCAGACACGGTACGGGAACGTAACGTTTCCGTCAAGACAAACATTTTAACATGCATTTCAAATACGAGTGTTAATACGTGTCTGAACGGACGGATCCGCTAAGTATAAATAGTCGTATTTGAAATGCATGTAAAAATGTTTGTCTTGCCGGAAACGTTCCGGCATCGTGTCTGACCGGATAATATAAATCGACCAATTGCTGTGAAAGTCCGCCCCGTTCCGACAACCTTAGCATAATATGCTGTACTAAAACCTTATGTTCCAACTGTTTGAAAGCATCTATTGAAAGCGAGCTTCTTATATTTTTATTTTTCTATGATCAAATCCATGTCAGTGGCTCTCCTTTGTGCTGTTCCTATTTAGATTACAACGGGATTTTTTCGGTCAATGTGTTAAGAACATGCGTTTCAGATATTCAGAACGCGTATTTCTTTACATCCGCAAAAAATATCGGTAACGTTCTTTTTATGTAGCCAAAATTTATTTGCGTACGAAATGTTTTTAACAAAAAAAGAACTAACGAAGTTTTATATTATTTTTTTTTTATAAATTATGATCTATAAACTTACGTCAGAATCAGGCAAGCATATTTTTTGTCGTACCCACTATAGAATAGCTACTTTTAATGCGTGGATGTACGCATGGAATGGGTCAGTTATTAGGCAGGTGTGTTGAAAGTGATTTCAAAACACACTAGTGTAGTAAGTAAACAGTTTTCATACTGATTTATGTTTTTTTATTTTTTACATATAAACGTGTTGTGCCTATATTACTATCTCAGGCTAAGCGGGAGATTATTGTAAATGATACATTTTTAGAGTATTAGGTCTCCAAATCACTATATGAATAATAAGAAGTATTAGAAATACCTTGTATTTGGGTGTCCGTCTTGTGACTTCATGTGTTGCTAACACGACGCGTTTCAGCAACGAGTATTACAATACTCAATGTGTGTTTTATAATATAAAAAATTAACCACACCTGAAGATGGCAACTCGTTGCTGAAACGCGTCGTGTTAGCAACACGCATGAAGTCACAAGACGGACACCAAAATACAAGGTATTTCTAATACTTACTTCTTATTATTATTGTAAAGTATTTTGATACAGCTAATACATTCGTGACAATAAAAATATAGACATATTGTTTATACTTCAGTTAGATTTATTTTAACAGGATAAGAAATATTACATCCATTATAACCTAAATGATAAAAAGTTAAAAAAACATCATAAATTTTCAATATTCGACAAGAGGAAATAATTTTTTTCAGCAAACACAAAAATAAATTTCCTGTTGAGAAATCACTGGGAATAAATCATAAGTAGATATTAACTAAAGGAAGAATGCAAATGAAAAATAATGACGATCAGTTTTCTAAATTTGAAGACATTGCCACGTCATTGTTTTCTAGTAAGTTGGCAATATAACCATTCCGGTAACACTTTTTTAAGCTCATTAAGGTAAATTTTTTACACAATTATTTAATTTTCATTAAGCCTAACCTTAAATACCATGAATAAGAAACAGTTATCTCTTCCCACATTACGAATTCACTAAAGTAATAAACAAATACCTATATGTCGTAACCTTACAATGGTATACAGGAAAAATTTATTTTGCACACAAGCCACCGTCGGGATTCAAACCCGAAACTCCTAGTTTCACGTCAGTTGAGTTATCAATTATTCTACAGTGGCCATAGGTTGACAATCATTAGATTCCCACATATACAGGGTGTATCACAGAAATCCGAACATAGGGAAAAGTACACAGTACAAATTAGTTAAGATCAGAGATTGCTTTGCCCTCTATTCAGAGGTCGTTACCATGGTGTACGTATACAGTAACAAATGCATTTTGCTGTTCATTTGACAAAATTTGGCAAAATCTGGATGAACTTAAAGACAAAATCGTCGAAGTATGTTTCAATATGACTCCTGTAATGTTAGATAAAGTGAGACAAAGTTTTTGTAACCGATTAAGCCACTGCTTAATTCAAAATGGAGGTTTATTTGAACATTTGCTTTAATTTCTTATTTTAACTGTTTGTTTTGTTTAATTATTAGTTAAAAAAATATTTTCTTAATAAAAAATTGTTTCATTAATAAAAATAAATTCATTTAATATTGAAGAATTTATTTTAACTGATTTTTCTAATTATTCATTATAATAGCTATTATTGTTATTAAATAATGGTTAGTCAGCGTTACCATGGTACCCATTCTCATATGTGGCCAAAGTAATCGTTGATCCTAACTAATTTGCACAATGGAGTTTTCCCTATGTTCGGTTTTCTGTGATACACCCTGTATAGCAAATGTAACAGTTTTTTCCACTGCATGCGAGAGCTGATTTTAATCACTAGCAATGTTAAGACATGAACCTTAACGCATACTATATTGCATAACAAGTATGAGTAAGGTGCCTTTTTAAAGCTATGCTTCTATAGGCGCGTTAGACGGGAGGGGAAAAAAATATGGTTTCGCGTCACGTCACGTCACCGACATGCTCATGTTAAAAGTATATCTAGTATCTACTGTCTGATCCTTTTGAAAATTAATATCTGAGAGTTTTATAGAACACAAAAAAATAAAATGGCGTCAGATTTCAAAATGGCGGCCATAATATTATGTACTTTTGTAAAAATTATCCGATCTCTTTGAAAATTGATATTTAAAAGTTTTATAGGACACAAAAAAATAAAAATGCATCAGATTCCAAAATGGCGGTCAAATAATAACTTTTCAATTGTATTGTCTATAGCTTTGATAAATTCGGTTTTATATACAATGCGTAAAAAGCATAGCTTCTGTCGGGTGTCCCATGACACCTCTTGACTTTTTTTCTTTAAAAGGAATTCCAAAACATCGCACGAGTTTTAAAAAGGACACTTGTCACGCACTATATACTTTTTATAACAAGAACATGTAAGCGGATGTGCGTAAAAAGTTACAGCCGTGTGTAAAAAGTGAAATAAAAAAGAAACCCGTGTGTCAAAAATTTCAAAATCGGTTCAGTCGTTCTAATTATATGCGTGACATACAGACTCACAGAAGACAGTGTGATCCTGTGGTTAGCGTCGCGGCCTTTGGAACACACTGTCGTGGGTTCGAATCCCACCTCCGCTCATGAATGTTTTGTGATGTCATTTAGTTTTAAGTGAGTTATTTAATGTAATCAAGACGCTAATGACCTAAGTTGTCGACGCGTCTATAATTTACAATAAATAAAATACAGACTCACAGACGAAGTGATTGCAAACATGTAGGCGGTACTCTATTCTATGGTAGCGAGTAAACAAGGCAGGGAAATCATAACAATTTTATTTAAACAACTAGCGGACCCGTCCCGGCTTCGCTCGGGTGGTATGAAATTATGATTTAATAGCGGTCACCCATTACTCCGCTCACGTATATTTAGTATAGCTGATCCGGCAAACGTTGTTAATAATTTCTAGGAATAATTACATTACTCACTCGCTTCGCTCGTTCGTTTGAATTTTATTAATACAGTCTCACTCGCTTCGCTCGTTCGCTTGAATATTATAAATACACTACTCACTCGCTTCGCTCGTTCGCTTGAATATTATAATTACATTACTCACTCGCTTCGCTCGTTCGTTTGAATTTTATTATTACACTACTCACTCGCTTCGCTCGTTCGCTTGAATATTTTCGCCTACTCACTCGCTTCGCTCGTTCGCTTGAATATTATAAATACACTACTCACTCGCTTCGCTCGTTCGCCATATATGTATTTTTTAAAGCTTAATATAAAAATCGCGATTAAAAATCTGGGGTTGATCGTATAAGGGTGAAAATTTAGAGTTGTATGTATTTTTCAATGCTGAATCATGAAAAAATTAAAACAAAAAATTTTGTCAAAAAAATAAAAAAAATTTTTTTGGGGTGGACCACCCTTAACATTTAGGGGGATGAAAAATAGATGTTGTCCGATTCTCCACCCTACCCGATAAGCACACAAAATTTCATCAAAATCGGTCCAGCCGTTTCGGAGGCGTTCAATAACGTACACCGCGACACGAGAATTTTATATATAAGATTTATTTAAACGGTCAGAAATCAGGTAATTTAAAGAGCGAAACCCTTTATAATTTTCTCAGAACAGCGAATTGTTATTTATACTGCGTCGACTGGATTTATTAATTAAAATGTAGAACAATACACAAAACGAACAATAACGAATATGCACAAAGTCTCAACGGCGTTGGCAAAAATATTGCTTTGTAAACAGTTCATAACTGCATTATTTATATGTACCACGTACAGTTGGGAAGAAATTTCATTGTTGGCAGGTTTCGCGAAACTTTTTTTTTTGTCAAGCGTCTATAATTATTCATCTATCAGCTATCTACGATACTCGTAACATATAACGGCACAAACAATGGTATTGTTACGGATCACCTTGTATATAAACGGCAGGCAAGAGTTCTGAGAAACGGGGGTCCGCTTCTGTAACAACGTGTAACTGCAAGAACATTCTAGAGAACGCTAGAACGCGCTGTGCCTAAGCCAAGCGGCCTATATAAACGAGTGAGTGAAGCGATCAGGCAATCAGTCGACGGTGTCACGCAATCGGTAATCAGTGAATGGTGTGTCGTGCCATCAAGTGGATCAGTGATATAAATATTGATCAGTCACCGGAGATCGATCAGTCAGTGAAGTACTGGGCGGTTACAAGTACGAGCGATAATAATAATGCGAAAATAAATAAGTTGACATAAATATAGAAATAAATAAACAGTATTTTGTGAAATATAAATAGACATAAGTACTTGGAAATAAATAGTCATTGTATATAGCAAGTGTTATAATTAAATATTAGTGTAGTTAATTGTATATATATAGTTCAGTGTTAATTACTTGTGTTGATTGTTAGAACTGACATTTCGTTGTTGCATTCGTTATTATTGTGTTTTTAATTATTGTAAATAAATATTGTAAATAAATCGTGTAAATAAATATTTATTCCGCCAACTCAGAAAACAGTTTTTTAACAGTATATTTGATACACTAAGCCTGATTTTCCATTTCCTGTGGGAATTTAAGGACTTAGGTTTTCCTGTAAACTATGAGTGAGACCCTATATTCCCTATATTTTTTCAAAATTTTTGGCTCAGTATTTTCGGAGATAAGGGGAGGGGGAGATCGGACGGACGGGCAAACAGACATACAGACAGACAGACACTAGAGTGATCTTATAAGAGTTCCGTTTTTTCATAGAATAGAAAAAATATATACATAAATATTAAGTAGAATAATGGAATATTTGTAAAAAAACCAAAAACATTTTCGGTTCCAACCGGAATCGAACCAGCGACCTTCCGGGTACGGAGACGCTCTACCAGCTCTGCCATTGAAGCTGTTTGATATACAGTTGTTTTTATGGTATAACAAGTAAGTAGTATATTAACCTGTAAACTGTATCTACTACACTGTAAGAAATGAGAAGGCCGATTACATAGATTATCGATGGTCCATTTGTAGCCAGCGATTAATCTGGTAATATGCACACAAAGAGACAATGGCGTCGCAAACAGGTATCGCCTGCACATCGCGTAGATTCCATAAAAACACATTGCGCATGCGTGGTTACTAATTTTACATTAATTTGTTTTGTATTCATCCATTTTATATATGTAACTATACATTTTATTTTATAATTTTTACACATTTTATTGGAATATCACACAAATTACCTATGTAATTTTAATTTACTTTATGTAAAAATCACAAATTTGTTTAACTTCACAGTTTTTATGAAGTTTTCTGTGTAAAAATAAATAATAATCTAAAATCACTTAGAAAATCGAGCGAATTCTGCCTTAACTTTCAAAATATTTTTACATCCATTTTTTACAGTGTATTATGCAAAAGGTACTTCGTGCTTGTTCGGAGCTCCAAAAGGTACTTCGTGCTTGTTCGGGGCTCCTCATGGTTTGATCCCTAGACATTTCTGAAAAAAAACTAAGTTCTGCTGACCGACTACACCACTGAGTACAAAAATTAAATATCAAGAAAAATAGCACAAAGAAAAATTCGTCAAGCGTGAGAAGTGATTCGAGGTAAGAATTGTCGGCAGTTAAAATGTATATTTTTTGTCCGAGAGTGTAAAGGCGTATGCGTCTTGATATAGCGACACTAAATCTATTTCTTGTGCTGTGAATTATCGCGTTTAAAGGAACCCCAGTCAGTCCCACCAGCCCCGTCGCCACGGTCGAGCGTCGTCTTACAAATTTACACAACTTCACCATACCACGGCACCGAACTATACTCGTCGTACATTGAATTTCATTGCTTAACAACCATATTATTTTTATATCGATTCAAAAGTACAATAATGTCGCGCTAATATATTTTTATACGTCAGATAGCGGTAGTGACAAGTAAGGTATGTTTCAAACGTGTACATTTTTTTTCGTCAGATGGCGCTAGTGGCAAATAAGTAACGTTTAGAGATTTAACGGTTTGTGTTTAGTCTTTATATTAAGGAATAAATAATTAAATAAATACAAAACTGCGATTTAGCCGTTAAATGATGCTTAACTTGCTAGTGGCGCCATCAGGTGGCAGAAAATATAAACAGTACTGACATTTAAATGATATCAAAGTGACGTTTACCTCCTTGCCAGTGGCGCTATCAGGTGGTAAAAAAGTCTGGTAGCTTTCCTTGGAAGAACTAATTGGTTCTACTGTGCGCATAAAGCTTTATTATAGACATATACCCATTGGAAGAAGTCAAAAAAGGAGAATTGTAAAAATGGCGCTCACTACACTCTTGACAAAGAGATGGTTTTAACGTGAATAACGTCTAATGTCTCTTACTGGGGTGGCATTTGAGAAATATTAGATGTTACGGAAATAGAAGAAAGTAGTTGTCATGTGAAACAAAACATAACATGTATATGTATGTTAACGTCTATCATACTTATACTTAATAATATTTATATTAGAAATCGTGTCCATCGTGATTATAATAAAATTAAGCAAAATCTCAGGATAGTGGACAATATAATTTGATTTATTAAATTAAATGTACGACGTTTCGTCTATAGATTTAGACTTTTTTTTGAAAAAGTCTAAATCTATAGACGAAACGTCGTACATTTAATTTAATAAATCAAATTATATTGTCCACTATCCTGAGATTTTGCTTAATTTTATCTTAATAATATTATAAAGAAAAGATTTGATTTTTTGTATGTTTGTTTGTTTGTAATGGATAAACTCAAAAACTACTTAACTGATTTTAAAAATTCTTTCACCTATAGAAAGCTACATTATCAGCGAGTAACATGGGCTGTATTTTATTTTCAAAAAAATTAGAGATACCTACGAAAATTACAATAATGTAACCCAAGGTATCAAAAATTTGCCTATAAAAGTCATTATTTGGCGTGCGCTGCGAAAACTATTGATTAATTATAAATTCGAGCGAACGAGCGAAGCGAGTGAGAAATGTTTTAATTAATTATAAATTCGAGCGAACGAGCGAAGCGAGTGAGTAATATTTTAAATAATTATAAATTCGAGCAAATGACCGAAGCGAGTGAGTAAGTATTAATAAATTATTATAAGTTCATAGCACCCGGGCAAAGCCGAACCGGGCCGATAGTGTTGAGATAAGTCAGGTGGCTGTGTGGTAAAGTACTAGTCTACCGACAGGTACAAACGCCAAGCCCAGGTTCGAATCCCGAAGACTTTTAATTTTTTTTTTAATAATGAAAATATATAGATCTATTGGATAACAATTTAAAATATAAAAAATTAAATGACAATTATTTTATTTATTATAATTTTACGAACATTAATTAATTTATTAAGATAAATAAAAGTGAATGTATTAATACAATTATTTGTGTTTAACGGCAATCACATCATATGTCTGTATCCGCGATACAGACATACCAATTTTTTTACATCTATTAGGAAGTAAAGTTCTAGAATATACCGATAGGGGAGATACACAGGGTAGGTACTATAGCAAAAGGCAGAGAAGCAAAAGGCAGAGAAGTAACTTCGGTCCGTGTAGGTTTGAAATGCAAAAGGTGGCCACCGGATGGAGGAAAAGATTGGGCGTATGGGGACACCGTTAAATCTGATCGTAGATGTTGTGGACTGCGGTGGAACACACCTATTCTAAAGCCTGCTTAACATACAGCCCTATAATTCATCATTCGAATTTTAAAAGTGCTTTTACTATGAACACCCGCATTAAGATCATCAAATTCAATAGTTTTTTATATTTATTTATATTTTATGTTGCTCTTTTTAGTGTTTCAAATTTTTTTAGTGTTTCAAATTTTTTTCGTATCAAATTTAATTACCTAAATTAATTTTCAAAGAAAAAAATATAATAAAAATAATAACTCTAACTCCTAAGTAGAGCATATACAGGGTGGCACATCTTAAACAATGCAGTGAAATATCTCGTAAACGGTACAAACCATAAAAAAAATGTTTTATACAAAAGTTATAGAGTGTCAAGGGGGACAGAAGACTGTGGTATCAGATTTAACATAGGTGATGCTGTGAAGGTCAGGCGAAGGTCAGCTTCGATTTTTTAATTGTAACAGTGCATTTTTATTCCAGAATACGATACAGTATTTAATAGTGAACAGTAAATTATTAAGGTACATATGAGCTAAAGTTAATAAATATTGAGATATTTACAAATAAAATAGCAAATTTAATTTGTCAATTCGGTTCTTTTATGAATTGAATTCAAACCAAGAAGGCCGGTGCGTAATATTATCATGATTTTATGCTATGCCATAATTTATCTAATTATCGTTCATTTTTGCCGTTATTTAATTTCTAAATATCTCAATATTTATTAACTTTGGCAGATATGTACCTTTATAATTTACTGTTCACTATTAAATACTGTATCGTATTCTGGATTAAAAATGTACTGTTGCAATTAAAAAATCGAAGCTGACCTTCGCCTGACCTTCACAGCACCACCTATGTTAAATCTGATATAACAGTCTTCTGCCCCCCTTGACACTCTTTAACATTTGTATAAAACAATTTTTTATGGTTTGTACCGTTTACGAGATATTTCACTGCATTGTTTAAGATGTGCCACCATTGACAGAATAGTTGATGAATAAAAAAAAACAAAAAGATTGCGATCCGAAACCCGGGATTGAACCAGAGACGTTTAGATCTTCAGTCGAACGCTCTACCAACTGATCCAGTTGAACGATGATGGTACACGCTCTATTAGAACAGCATAGAAGTAAGTATCTACGGGTGGAGTCAGTGTTGTAAATTAAAAATATTAATTTATACTGAATTGATTATTTAATTCTAAGTATAATTTGCCAGAATAGTAAAATAAGGTACCAAAAGCGCTTTTCAAACTGACCTTTTTTAGTATTGTTACGGATCACCCTGTATATAACCGGCAGGCAAGAGTTCTGAGAAACGGGGGTCCGCTTACTGTAACAACTGGTACCTGCACGAAAGTTCTAGAGAAAGCGAGAACACACTAGGCTTATGCTACGCAGCCTATATAAACAGCAGTACGAGTGAGTGAGGAATCAGTTAACGGTGAGTCGCGCATTCAAGTCTACGTTGGAGCAGTAAAATAGATAGTGCTGTTATATAAATAACCAAATTGATAAATAAATACGAGTGTAGTGGTAATAATTACGAATTATTATATATAGTTGTTTTGTTTTCCTTTGTAATTACTGTTAGTTATTGTTTACTTGGGTTGATTGTTAGAATTGACTTTTCGTTGTTGCGTTCATTATTATTGTGTTTTTAATTATTGTAAATAAATATTTTCCGCCAACTCAGAAAACAGTTTTGTAACAGTATTATAATATTAATACACCTATAATTGCCAGAATGCAATCAAATAACTCGATATGAGTTAGTAATAATTAGTCAGAAACAATGTATAATTAAATATAAGAGACATTTAATCGTATAGTTCGTACGAACTCCGACCTTTCTAATAGGTTTTAATTTAGAACTTTACAAATTCAACAACAGTAAAGCCTGAGTGAAAATGGAGTTAACATAACAACAGACGGTTCCTGTATCAGCTGTCATTTTGCTCAAGGAATGTTTACATAGCTCCACAATATGTGAAGTGTACTCTATAGAGTATAGAGTATATAGAATACAATAACACGAATGTACATTAGCAGGGAAGGACAAGTTTAATATACTTTATTTCAAACAGAGGTGGATTAATATTATTGTTGTATTTTCTATAGTAATTAATATATCTAATCTAAAACTTTCAAATACTAATATAGAATCATCTTTGAAATGGGCCATACAAATTAATCTGTGTAAAACACTAAATAAAGTACACTATTATTAGTCTAAAAGGCAACGACGGATTTTCTTAAGTGTCTACGTAAGGCAAAATAATAAAAACAAACCCTGTATACAAAGTGTTCCCCATTTGAAAATCTGTAAGTCTGGCAGCCTTTCTCCCTTGCATTTTAAGGAATAGGTAGAAATTAGATACCTACATTTTTCATGTATAATAATGTAACGCTATTTTTCAAATAATTAACTTGTATTATAGAATCAATATTTTATCTTTAAATAATTTCGTCACCACGAAAATATTAGGTTTAGGTATGAAGAACCATTAATAAAAGTGTTAGTAAATATCCCAAAGAATACAATTCCAGCAAAAAATAACCTCGTTGTATTTAACACTCAAAAAGTTACACGTGATTAAAGTTAGGTAAAAGAAGTACATTATTTTGAACACCCTAGATAATAAATTCATTTTTTATGACAGACATTGATTTGTCCGTCCATTATCTAGTGATCCTCAAAATTTCAGTTTGATAAAGGTTTCTGTTTTGGCTAGGTATGTCGAATTTTAGGTAAAGGTCTGCACGTGTCAAAAATTTCTAAAAAACTTGAATAACTCAAAAATACTGACTTTTTGAGCATGGCTTTCCTTACATTTTCTATTCACATTTAGGTGCAGAATTGAAAAAACAAATAAAAGCAGGGTGCTAGGTTAAAAAAAACATAACTTTGATCTGCCACAGGACAGGTTGTATAATTGAAAATATTTTTAGGTTATACACCATTAAAATTTATACAACTTTTGTTTTTAAACTTTTTTTCTATCTTCACCTAAACTCAATATATCGGTCGACAATGCAAATCTTGGACACCCTGTATATATGCATAATATATATAGTAAGTCACCGTTTATATTGAAAAAATGCCAGATCTTACGTAAATAGGTACATATACATAAAAAAAAAATTTTATAATTAGTATCTACCTACTGACTAATTATTAAAAAAAAATATTTTCGAAGTTTAAATACGCTATATACTGATAGCGTCTTCAAATTTCGGAAATTATACGCCTTTCTGATTGATTTTCATATACACTCAAAAACCTGGATTTCTGTCGTTTACGCCGCTTTGATATGACGCTCTCGATATACAACACATTAAAAATTATAATTTAGTGAATTAATTACTTATTAATGAAGCCGTTCAGCGAGCTTGGTCTCTGATCGTCGATCAGCAGGTGCTGTGCATCCCCGGAATACAAAGTGCATAATGCCCTATGGGAGTCGTATTATCTCACCAGCCAAACACACTACAGTAAACTTAATGCAAACGTGTATATTATAATTTTACATACAGACTGTCTACCGAGCGATGTAGCTTAGCGGTAGAGCAATAGACTTGCATTCAGAAGGTACTGGGTTCGAATGCCGGCGGGGGAAGATGTGGCTACGATTTTTTCCAACTGCCTCACGCCGAGAAACGGTAATTTCTGTACCGGCCATCTTGTTTGAGGTTTTCCATGGTTTCCCCCAATTATTCCAGATGAATAATATAGAGATGGTTCCTTATTCAAGACCATGTCCGATTACCTGTCAAACTCCTATGCTCCCTAATTTCCTATAATTCCTCCATTCGCACATTGCTATTAATACGCATACCCTTGAGGAATTATAGCTTACTAGCGGTCCTGTCCGACTTCGCTCGAGTGCTAAGAATTTATGATCTATTATCTCCCCTACCCACGAGAAATTGTCCTCTTGCGAAGAGTAGGTATTAGTATAATTGCGTCAGCGGTTTGGCCTGGGCGGTTGATTAGTCAAATAAATCCTACACCCATGTTTACCCCCTTTGGGGTTGAATTTAAAAAAATGCTCGAATGTCTTATAGCCTTCCTCAATAAATGGGCTATCTAACGGTAAAAAAAATTTCCAAATCGGACAGGTGGTTCCTGAGATTGGCGCGTTCAAACATATAAACTCTTCAACTTATAATAAAGCTGAAGAGTTTGTATGTATGTAGTATAGATTAAACATAACTAATAATGAAAAAAATTCTAGTAATAGTTTTTTAGTTAACGACAAATGTATGGGCCGAGTTGACTTCGAAAAGTTTCAATGATGTCAGTTTGTAATTCATTTTCAATAATTATTTTGAAAATGGTATTTTTCTATTTCTATTGCAAATTCACTGGATTATTTTCGTAAATAAAAATATGGTATAAGCTATCCCTTAGTTTCACCCTATAGTAATTTTTCTGTCATGAGACATTGTCTTTTTAACATTGGAAATGTTTATGTTCGTATATGGGGGCAGAGTTACGAGTTTTCGTTCAAGGCCAAAAGACAACGGTGTCGCAATCAAGTGAGGAGCAATCATGCAAAATTGAACAAGTGCAATTTTTTCGAAATGTGTTTTATATCGTGTCTAGTTAATTGAGAGGTACTTATTTGCGACGATCTGCGGTGTTATTTTTGAGCTAATGTTAATAAATACTGTAGAAAAATCCATTTAAAAGTTAAGTAATCAAGCAAAAGTGAACGCGTATATAACAGAAGAATAATAGGGTTATTCCTGACAAAACTAAACAGTGCATTGATAAATATTGTGTGTATAATAAACAGTTAATTATGTTTCATATATGCTGTTATCGTTTCCAATGTCCTCAATGGTTGCAAGGATTGCGAAATCTGTGAATTTTTTTATTCTTAGATTATCAAAGGAACAGAACTGGTCAGGGACCTTGATTAGATTGCAACCATTTCTGCAACGGAATTTTTCCTGTATCCTATCCATCCATCATTCATCCTGTCATATAATAGACAATAGCAATATTCTTCCCGTATTACCCCATAGTGCGCTATATTCTTAAAGACACACTGTGTACATATAATATAATATGTATGTATTATATAATAATGTATAGCTAAGAGTAAAGCACTTCACTCACTTTGCCGCAGCAATTAGCTTGCAGTTACCAAAGTGCTTGTTTATTTGAATCCCTGCAATGTTATGTAATAGTAACTGGTTCTGTACATACGTATGAGTACACTATTGGTCAAAAGTAATCACGAGAAAAAAAAATAGTTGCTGTTTTATGAATATTGACATATTTTTAAACAAAGATAGGAGTTTATTACGATGTCACGCGAATCTTCGGCTAAAGTCTAAACGGTTGGCAAAATTTTTGATAACAGCCTGATGGAAGTGTCATGGAAGAGCGTTTATTTCATTTCTTTTATTCGTTTTTAGCTTTTCTAGATTTTTGGGCCCATCCACATTCCCTCTACTGTTTGAATGCGTTTGAGATCTTAACATAGATATACATTATGTGTTTTTTTTTCACATGTCAACCACTTCCGACTATTTTCGTTACATCTAATATTTCTAAAATGCTACTCCAGTATGAGACATTAGACGTTATTCACGTTAAAAACTTAATTAAATACGTTACCAGAAAAAGTGACGCTAGATTTGCCTACAGTTTCTCTAGTAAGAGTTAGAACAAAGGTGTATCGATTTCTGATTGTTTCTTCAATCCGCCATGTTTTCAGCCAAAATTCAAGTTCTTTGTCGAGCATCTATGATCTACAATGTCTATCTATATCTCACTCTGTGATATTTTCTGACTGTTTTCTATAGGTAACATAATTGTCTCTGCTGCTGTCAGTGCAAAAAAGTGAAACACCCAATATTTTTTTTACGTTTCCAAAGTTTTAAAAAGTCCGCGCGTATTTTCACTACAATCCCTTTCATTGTTTTGACCAAAATTGCTGGGACACAGAGCTACCACGTGTAGTAGAGGTCAAAATAAGTCGATTGGACCCAATTTATTTATATACCAAAATGTACCGTTTGCCCGTGAGAAGAGTTCAAAGTTTACATAAAATTTTGTATTACAATTTTATTAAACTTGTACTATGAATATCTGTAAGCATTATTTAAGAAAACATTTTTTTCCTTCGGAACTATGCGGAATACGAAATTTTTACAAGAGTAATAAAATGAAGATAATTAATCAGTCTTCTCGCTAAAAAAATTTGAGAAACGTATTACTACCCCTAAGAAAGTTCTGAAAAAAATGTCAGGGGGTGAGGGTGGTTTTAACCCTTCTACGATTTCTTTTGGGTTTCTTTGATTACCGAAAGGAGAGTAATCCTCTAAAATGCACTTTTGTCAAATTTCATTCAATTTGTTTCACTCATTTCTGAACAGCGTACAAAAATGTGTTTTTTTATGTAAACTTTGAACTCTTCTCACAGGCAAACGGTACATTTTGGTATATAAATAAATTGGATCCAATCGACTTATTTTGACCTCTACTACACGTGGTAGCTCTGTGTCCTAGCAATTTTGGGACACCCTGTATATAGCAACTTTGTCCTAACTCTTACTAGATCAACTTTAGATTTGCCGTATGGTCTGTTCTTCTTGTGTGTGCTTCTGAACGGTAGTGTAGCGAATGATGCATCATTGCAGCATTCATTTTAAACTTTCAAACTTAGAATTTAGATGAAACTACACCCTGACGTGATGCCTCAAGTCTGTCTGGCGTCATAAATATTAGACTCGACTGATTTTATATAGCACGGAAAAATGTCTAATTATTATTACAGGAAAAACGTTTTGATGTTATTTTACATACTCTTCAAAATGAGTTTATTATTCGTGAAAGAATTTTGTCTTCATCGTGATTAACACAAAAATCTGAAAATGGCTAACAAAAAAAGTACAAAACAAGCTTCCAATATAAAAACCAATCGGACAAAATTAGTATAGTGAGAAACAAAACTTTTTATATTGGAAGCTTAAGTTTTGTATTTTTTTTGTTAGCCGTAGTCAGGTTTTCAATTTTTTGAATAACTCTTTTTAGTTTCTGTATTTTAGGTTGGAAGAAAAATAATATTCCCGTAAAAACCCGGAAGGGAGGTGCCATTACGAGATTTCACATCATCTTGAAAAATCCTTAGCTGCAAAATATATACAACTTGTATATGGGTGTGTGCTTATGATCACACGACAGAAGTGAAAGCTTCAGATTTTCTAATTTTAAAATATATACATATATATAATTTTTAAATACACAGTTTAATCATAAATATATTAAAATCGGCCTATACAATTAAATATAATACCTTAACGATAATATTATGTTTTAGTGTCATCTGTTAGCGCACTTGTGAACTATAAATGACTTTTTATTTACTTGTATTAAGTTTTTAGTGTCATCTATTAGCACACTTATGAACTACACACTATTACCAGCATATTGCAAATACGTGTTCGTGTTTGAACCGAGTAACCCTGATTGTCACCGTTGGGTGCATTTCACATCGCTGTTGTTAACAGCCCAGGCAAAACGCGCCTAAGAAAGCTTTCACTTCAAAAATAATATTTTTCAGCTACTGACTTAGTTAGACTGAGGTATTTTTCCTATAATATATAGACAGATATTTAGAATGCACTTTAAAAATTGGAAATTAGTTAAGTAAACATCATAATGCTTTCACCCTGTTAATTACCATCGACTTATATACTACTGGACGTGCCGTAGCGGCATATCTTTGTAGTTATTTTTCGGAATCACATGATGGTTGTGGCCTTGTGGACTGTAGCCTACCTCTACCCTTTTCTGTTTTTGAGGTTTTGAGGTTAGAATTTTGCGTGTGAACCAAACACCACACAGTAGTAATATGAAAAGCAAAAGGACAACCAACAAACAGAGGCAGTAGGATCATTTCAATGTTCTCTCGCTGGTCCCACCATCTAGTTCCAGCTTATGCCTTTCTCTGTCTTGTATTATAGTTGACCTGTTCTTTGTATTACTCTTCCAACTTACCGCTTTACGTACATACAAAGTGTCCTAGTTAACAAAATGGCGCGAACTCTAAAATTATGTGACGGTGTCTGCATTTTTTTGCGAAATTTATAAAAGTAAAATCACGATTCAAACATGACATTTACGATAAACAAAATATGGAGAAAGCTTTCAAGTGAAATTATTTTTCTACCGGTTATTAAGTATGTATTAATATACATCATCAGGCAATTAAAATTGTCAAAAAAGGTGCACCTAGAAGCTGAAGAGAACATCGCTCAAATGTTTAATAAACCTTTTATGAGTGAAAGTTTTTGAGACATTTGATCTAAAAGTTAAAAAAAAAAATAGAAAATCACAACTGATCTATTTTATTAAAGAACATGCTGGCCATTTAGGAGAAACAATCAAATGAGGTGTTCAAATTGATATTTATTGGCTTCCCGGGAATATGCAAGCCTATATTTTGGAAATTCATAGCCGGCTCGATTTTCTATTTTTTGAACTTTGCGATCAAATATCTCAAAAACTTTCTTCTTCAACATGCCACTTTTTTGAGATTGCCATACTTAAAAAAGTATTCTCTTTCCGAATCTGTCGAAAAAAGTTCGAAATGTCATTTAAAAAAAATGATCGATGACGTCACAACTCAAAGACAAAACACGATAAAAAAGTGAATTTTTTCAGAATACAAAAAATTAGAACAAAATCGACGTGTCCAAGCATTTTTCTCAAAAAGTTTCAGTAAAAATTTAAAATCGCACGTATCCAGACTTTCCGTGCATACTGTACATGTATAAAAGAAGAAGTTTGTACCTATGTTTCCTTAAAACTCGAAAACCCTTAAACCGATTTGATTTTTTTTCACTGTTTAAAAGTCTATGCCTACTTCTTAACGAGAAACAAAAAGGGGCTTGGTAACGCAGCCTTTAGACTAGACTGTCGTGGATTCGAATCCCACCTGCGCTCATGGATGTTTTGTGATGTTATTTAGTTTTAAGAAAGTTGTTATTATTTTAGTGTAGTTGAAAGACGCTAATGACCTGAGATGTCGACGCGTCTATAATCTACAATAAATAAAAAGACAAAAAAAGGGATTAGGGCAGTTAGTTTCATATACCTACTGTGTGCATCTAAAGTGCCCCCTCCCCCATCTTAACTATTGAACTAACCGAGTTAAAGAGTTCGGATAAATCAAGGTAGAATCTTATCACATAAACTATCTTTTGAAAATAAACAACAACCAAAATATTGTTACGGATCACCCTGTACATAAACGTCAGGTAGGAAGCGGTGTCTGCTTGCTGAACAACGAGTAACTGCACGAACATTCTAGAGAACTCTAGAACGCGCTGTGCCTAAGCCAAGCGGTCTATATAAGCAAGCGAGTGCGAGGGAGTCAGGCAGTCAGTGTAGTGTCGAATACGCAGTCAATGGTGAGTCGTGCAACCAAGCTGATCAGTGATATAAATATTAGTCAATCAACGGTCGAATCAGTCAGTACAGTGATATAAATAGTGGAGTGGTTATAAATAAATAGTACTGAAGTAACTGAGTAAATGACCGACATAAATAAACGTTAGGAATAAATCTGATATAAATACAGTGATATAAATAGTTCCGTGATATAAATTCACCTGTTAAAATAAATATTACTTAGTGTAGTCAATTGTATATAGTTAAGTGTTAATTACTTGTGTTGATTGTTAGAACTGACTTTTGGTTGTTGTATTTATTATTGTTGTGTTTTTATTTATTGTAAATAAATATTGTAAGTAAATAATTGTAAATAAATATTTATTCCGCCAACTCAGAAAACAGTTTTGTAACAATATTCTATCAAATTTGGTACAATTGTATCCAAACGAAAACGCTATCTATATAATAATATTAATCAGGTCGTCTTGTACAAAAGCTTCGTAAAGTGTAAACGAGTGAAAACGTACATTTCCACTTGCACATGAGGGAGTAACTTGTGGAGTAATAGAGGTCAACGTAAAGTATTTTTATACGAGATACACATCTAAGACGGCCGAGAGGGAACGTTGTTAAAATATAAGTCAGGCGAAACATCTTCACAAGTTCACTGTCCGGCGTGTCACTTCGAGGGGTCGATCACGTGTGTACTAGCTAGATCAGTCGACGGCGTCGACACTATATTAGCTTGCCGTATACAAGAGCGGATTTTTTGAAACATCTGATCCTCATTGGAACAAACCCGCCGCAAAGTCCGCCCGTGTGGGAGGATCAAGGGTTTCGGATTTAGGCTGTCGGATCAGGACCATTTTAGGGTTCCGTATCTCCAAACGGGACCCTATTACTGAGCCTACGATGTCTGTCTGTTCGTTCGTCCGTATGTGTCACAAGGATCTATCTCACAAACGGTTATAAGAGGTAGCTAGTTAAAAAATAATGTTATAAAACTGTTTTCTGAGTTGGCGGAATAAATATTTATTTACAATAATTAAAAACATAATAATAATGAACGCAACAACGAAAAGTCAATTCTAACAATCAACACAAGTAAATAATAACTAAACAGCAATTACAAAGCAAAACAAAACAACTATATACAATAATTCGTAATTATTACCACTACACTAGTATTTATTTTATTAATTTGGTTATTTATATCACGGCACTATTTATATTACTGCTCCACCGTAGACTGATAGCGTGACTCACCGTTGACTGATTCCTCACTCAATCGTACTGGCTGTTTATATATGCTGCGTGGCGTAAGCCTAGTGTGTTCTCGCTTTCTCTAGAACTTTCGCGCAGGTACCACTTGTTCAGTAAGCAGACCCCGTTTCTCAGAACTCTTGCCTGCCATTTATATACAGGGTGATCCGTAACAATAATTTCAAAAAAATTAATGAAATTTATAATGAAGTGTATTTTAATTTATTCCTTTCTTAGTTGTACGGAACTCTGCGCACGAATCGAACTCGCACTTGACCGGTCTTAAATCAGTTTTTTAGAGCTTCCCTACTCTATCTATGATATCTGTATGACTATATATTCTGTAATACATAATAGTGTGAAAAAAATGAAGAAGAAAAAACAATTGTGATATATCGCAAATTATTGAAAACTATCAGAGATATCAGTTTAAAATATTCAGATTTGTTTTTCTCATCGAAAATTCTATGAATCAGCTGTCAAAGTTTGACAGCTGATCCTGAGCCTTGTCGCCCACGAAAGTGACTAGAACACGTGGTTATCGTAAATTAAAATAATAAATATCATACCTAAT
Source organism: Mongoloraphidia duomilia (assembly GCA_039654895.1). Lineage (NCBI taxonomy): Eukaryota > Metazoa > Arthropoda > Insecta > Raphidioptera > Raphidiidae > Mongoloraphidia > Mongoloraphidia duomilia. Next base: position 13,897,402 of record CM077519.1, on the reverse strand, counting down.
CCGTCCTTTGCTGCTAACATTTTTTAAAAATAAGTATACCGCACAGAAAATCTATTCACTAGCACAGAATCAGAAAAGTCACTACACAAAAATGACGACAATTTTACGGTACTGCACATTCACCAAAAACACTTTTTACTTCCCACCTGTACTATATTAGGGAAGTAATGGATTTAGTCCGAAAAAAATATTTCGAGATTTTAACAGATCTTCACGTTTTGAGACCCTAGCAATCGTTTAAAATCATTTTCTGACTGATGTCTGTATGTGTGTGTATATGTGGTCAATTTTTCGCCTTCGATATCGTAAAAACGGAACAACATACGACCATGCAGATTGTTCTGTTGTATTTATCAGCTTTTAACTTAGATCTGATTAGATTTTGAGTCAAATCGGTTCAGTGGATCCTGAGATATTAAAAAAAAACGTTCTCAATGTCACATATTAACAAAGGTAAAAAAATATAAATGAATTCTAGATGTATACTGGCAATTATATTTAGTGAATAGGTCGATAAATGTTTTATACGACTTCAGTTCATAGTTACACAATGTTGTGCGTATTATTTAATTTCGAAAACAATGAATTCTATTCCCTGCGTAATATCACTATTGCATACAGTCTACAGAGTGTTTCATCAACTAATGTCCAAAATGAAAAAATAAGTCTTGTAAAAATCAAAATTAATAAAAACAATAGACTAATAATATTTCATAATCTGTACAAAGTAAATAAAATAGTATAATATTGTGTGACAAGTGTGCTAAATACATCTTTATGCGTCAGGCGCGATGCTTTCAGCACGAGTAGTAGGAGAGCGCTCACGAGCCTTGGCGAGTGAGCATCGCGAGCCGAATACGAGTGCTGAAAACATCGCGCCTGACGCATAAATATTTAGCACACGTGTTGCACACTATACTTTATATAACACATGCATGGTTTTAGACTTTAATTGAATAATTTAATGTCACTGACAGAAGTACATCTCATAATAAAAACATTGGGCTCGATACAATATTTATTCTCTTTGTTACCATACCATATTTCATTTATAACACCGAAAAGAGGCACATAATATGTTCATTAGATAACGGGTTTTTCAAATGTTTTTCCATTATTCATCGAAAAGCGTTTCATAATGGATCATGACGTCACTCATCAATAAACGGTCATTTAAGGTCCACAAAACTGATACGAAAAAACACTAAAAGCGTGCATGTGTTATATAAAGTATTTTTTTAGTACTTTAAAGATGTTACACAAAAAATTCAGAAATTGTTTGTAGACTAATAATAACTTATTTAGCATAATGAATTTATTTGTCTTTAAAGGCAATTTCAACCATATTTTCATTCAAAAAAGTATTTTTTGCGATACCCACTATAAAATAGCTACTTTACATGCGCGGCGTGTATGTATGCATGGAATGGGTCAGTTAACATGCAGGTGTGCTGAAAGAGTTTTCAAAACTCACTAGTGTGGAAGGTAAAACCATTTCTATAGTGACTAATGATTATTTGCACTGTGCGTTCGCACTGCGAATTTATTTTATTTATTTATTGTAGATTATAGACGCGTCGACATCTCAGGTCATTAGTGTCTTTCAACTACACTAAATAACAATACTATCTTAAAACTAAATAACATCACAAAACATCCATGAGCGCAGGTGGGATTCGAACCCACGGCAGTCCAGTCCAGAGGTTGCGGCACTAAGCACGCTAACCACTAGGCTATACTGCCCTCCGCACTGCGAAAGCTCACAACCTACTATAAAAGTGAAGCTGGTGATGTAAATCAACTGTAAAAAATTTTTGTTGAAAATACTGAAAATGAAGTGAAAACTAATTATTTTATAGCGGGTATTGCAAAAAATATAATATCTTTCTCGTGCGTAATGATATTATGACTCGTATGAATCTTAAAACTCGCTAGCGCTCGTTTTAACATATTGTCACTACTCGTCAGTAATATACCTCATTACGACACTAGAAATACAATCTACTATTGTGTATTCACCAGGACACAACATCAGTTCATTTTGAACCTAATTCATAGACCTTAGTTGTCGAGCGTTTTTAATCTACAATCTTTATCTCTTCGTTAAAACACCCTGTGTAAGCAGTTACTTAGATTTTTTTAACTTTTATTTCGAAATTCGAGTGTTAACTTTTGTAATCATGGCTTAAAATTTTCGGACACTTAAGAATGTCACCCTGTATATTATGTATTTACGAACAGCTTTTGTTAGTTTTGAAAAAATGCAATCGAAAAGTTGCGTGAGAAAAAAAGTTATTATGCAAGATTCTTCTCAAATACCAATAAATTTCACAAATAAAAATCTGAATAAATTTTTTTACCTAAAGATAAGTATCATATCATGTCAACTTTCGAGTATTTATTGAGAGAAGGTCTTAAAGTTAAGAATCTCTTTTCTATTGAGTTTGATCACGTTATTTTTTGTCAATAAAATAAATAAAATCATACACCCTATACACTAAAACTATAAAATGTACGTAAACCAAAATTTAATTATGTAATTTTATTGTACATAAAAAATTATTCAATAAAAAAGACAATAGATGTCAATATCATGATTCAGCTTGTTCAAACATTTTTTCAGTGAAACCATTGGTATTTAAGAAGGCTCTCTACTGATGGCCTTTCGATTAATACTACACACAAAATACCGCCAGAGATGCGATTTATTTGAAATACTTCTATTTAAAATGCAAACACAAAATGCAAAATAGGTACCTATTTTGTATTTTATTTGAAATACCTTTCGAGATGTATTTTGCATTTTTAATATTCATTTCAAAATGCAAAATACTTTGTGATTAAGTTTAGCCAACATCACCAGTTAAACAAAATAAAATGAACGAATGACGCTTGTATTGCCGAATTATTTTAAGTGAGTATTATTATAGGTCGAGAGGTAGGCGTAAATTTATATAGCTCATTTGTGACAGGATGAAATTTTCAGGGAAGGTAGAATCTAGTATGACAAAGAATAAGTGCTAGGGTTGCCTCGTCAAATCCTGGTGCGAAGGCCGGGAGGAGCTCACTTCCGGTGCAAAATACACATATTTCATTAGCTCATAATTATCTTTCGTCATTATATGACAGCATACAATTGACGCCATATTGTAGATCTCGAAGAGCTGTATTGAAATACATAGGGTTGCCTAAGGAAATTTTGGGTAACACATTGAAAACTTATAAATTATATTTGTTTTTTTGACATTTTAAAAGCTGTCAAATAACATTATGTATATATGTATACTTATATATTGTAACCGTTCTGAAATGAGTTATCGGCCTTGTGTTTGGCAAACATTCATACGTATGTCTAGTTATTTATAACTTTATGTTTTCAACGCATTTGGTTTCTAACTCATATCCGTATAATTACGCAGGAATTGCCTGAATCTGGTATTGACAATTTTCCCAAGAATTTATGTATTTTAGGGTAGCAATTTCTTATTTTTATTTTTCAACGTAATTCAACGTGCACCTCTTATATAAATTAGTATAAATTACTTACTTGAAGGTCGTAGTAACCTGTAATAAAAGTTTTAAAAAAGGTGGTTTGGAGTTTGTTTCGAAAAGAGAAAAAAGGTTGATTTTTGTTTGTGATTTTAAATTTGGTTTGACACTAAAAACTAATTGAAGCATTTGACTTTACTGAACCTCGATTAATATTTTTTCTTGAAATTCAACTTAATTAGACGCAGGTATAAAGTTAACTAAGCGAATATAAAACCAAAATAACTATAATGAAAAAATGGGAAATAATAATAATTTACTATAATAAAAGAAAAAACCGATTGATTTGTGGGTCAGAATTGTCAATCTTTATTATGGCAACTTTTCAGCAAATATTTTGTTGCCTTCTTCAAGCCTAAAATTACATTATTATAATTATGTAATTTTAGGCTTGAAGAAGGCAACAAAATAGTTAAAAATTACATTATTAGAATTATGTAATTTTAGGCCTGAAGAAGGCAAACATTGCCAATGATTGACAATTCTGATTCACAAATCAACCGGTTTTTTAATTTTATTATATTACATACGTGAGTGATCGACATGAGTTTCAATATAGTTTACTATACATTAAACTATTCAAAAATGTTCCGAACAAAGGCAATAACATTTTATGAATTATTATTAAATTACTTATTCTAAGCATACTTATATTAACGTGCTATTAAAATATTTATTTTTTTTTTTACAATAATATTATGTAAACATTTTTAAACAAAACGTAGTTTAAGGTAGTTGCTTTGAAAAAAAGTCAAGAAAATCATGAAATAAAAATTATATATATTTTTTTTAATAAAGGTATCTCTTTATGCTAGTTAAATTAGAAAATAATGCGAGATATTTTTTGTTGAAAATTGAATTTTTAACATTTTTAATATAGGTAAGGTGCTAAAAAATATCACATTAATAATTTTTCAATAAGAAAAAAAACAATACATAATAATCTATCTGTTTTTTTAATAAAAAAAAAAAAAAAAACGATGCATGACACATTACCGCTGATAATGTTAGTAAAAAAACTATAATTATTGACCACGTAGTTTCAAAATGCAATAACAAATGACATTTGGCGACGTTCCATTTAAACGACTTTACACCCGTGCCTAAAGATGTTTCACATCAAAAATTTAAATTTTTGCATATACTGATACTACTTTACAAAATGTATAACTTTTCTTTTCCGTGATACAGGATTTAACTATTATATTTTATCCAATTTTGAGCAGTTATTAACAATTTATAATTTTCGAAATGTCATTTTCTTAAAAACTATGGTTACCATGCTGGACAAAGGGCCACTTTGTAATTTTGAGCTGTTTGAATTTATACATATATACATATACATATAAAAATTGACATTTTGCACCGGAAGTGGCTTATCCCGGCCGTCGCACCAGGATTTGACTAGGCAACCCTAGCGCTTTTTCTTTGTCATAATTCATACTACCTTCCCTGAAAATTTCATCCTGTCACAAATGAGCTTCATATATTAACGCCCGCCTCTTGGTCTATTAGTGTATTTGCCATATGGCACATACACTATTGGCGTCGGTCGGATGGCGGGACCTAGGGGTCGGACCAACATTTCTCGACGTTTCATACCCCCCTGAACAGTTTGCCACCATTTTTGAAAATGTTTATGTATATATGTATGTATATATATATATATATATATATATATATATATATTTATATATATATATGTGTGTACACGATAACTCTCGACAGACTTAATCGATTTAAACGAAATTTGGTACACACATTGGAACCCATCACCGCACGAAGCCTATTTAAAATGGGCCCGATCGAACCATTTTTAGGGTTGTATTTAGGGGTTCCAAAAAGTTTTTGGGCCCAAAAATAGCGAAAAATTTGTCAGAATCGTTTCAAAATTGAAATTTAACTCTTTAGTAAAGATTAAAATGTGCTGCTAAAATTTTAATAAAATCGGCCCGACAGGACCGGACTTTCAAATTTTATGAAAACACTAGTTTGTTGATACGGATTTACTTATGGAAGGGTGTATTTAATTGGGTGTACTGATAAAATCCATGTCTAATATTGAAATTTAGAAAAATTTAATTATTTTAAGGGATGTATTAAGGGGTTAAATTTTTTATTTTGTCAAAAAACAAACTTAAGTTTACATAATAATGCCACAATGCCTGTATTAGCAAATACACTATATTGTCGACAGGGTTTGGCACTGCGACCCGAGTTTTTATTAATAACAACAGAATTTATTGATACGCGTACTGATAAATATGACCAAAATGTCATGCATAAGGTGCCATGTTATTGGACGTTTTTGTTCGGCTCGGCATTGTGTCTCTATTTCTCATGATAAATACCTAAAATAAATAAAAATATCTGAAATTTGGTAAAAAGGTATTTTATTTTGAAAAAGTATTTTGAAAATACCTATTTTGCATTTAGCATTTGAAATACAAAACGCAAAACTATTTGGTATTTTGCATTTGAAATAGTAAATCTGAAAATTATTTTGCATTTTGTATTTAAATGCTTTTATAAAACCATTTTGTACATCTCTAAATACCGCTTATGAGTTCAGACAGACACAGCGGTTTTAACCGAAGCGTTCAACGAGTCGGTCGCTTTCTAACAAACCGCATTGAGTTGTTTTATTAACGTGATTTGTGATTCGGTGCGGTGTGCAGTATGGACGAGAGATTGTGAATAAAGACTCTCGGGCACTATGGAAGACGTTATTTATTTGTCGCTAGTGTATTTGTATTGGAAAATTAATAAAAAAAGAGAAAACGGAGAATGTGCAGGATACATCCAATTATCGACTTTTTCTTTTCGTCAGTTGTGCTGTTTTCATTTGCAAACAAATCGATTATTTCCTCCCAACACATTTTTTTTTAAACTATTGTAGATTAAATAACTAATGCAATATTTTTTTCAGCGCTAAGTACAAAGTTATAGAACAGACATAGGTTGATTTATTTTTTTGTTATATATTTTAAAAAAAGGTTAAGTGAAGTAAATAAAACGTGTGGGTTTAAATAAGTTAAAAATAAATAAACATTTCAAAATTTATCGAAAATAAATATTTGCTTTGTTATTTTGTATATCACAAAATTTTAAAATTGATTACCACTTTTCATTATTTGTACACAGTAGGTACACACTCTCTTTTAACCTAGTTACAGAAATATGATATAACAATTTTTTTTCAAAAACAAATTCACGTCACAGTGTACATTTTCGACAGATCCATGAAAAAGTAGTTAACTTCCAAAGCTGGCAAACTTAACATGTTCCACTGTAGTATCTTTTGTAGTACATGTCATCCACGTAAAGACGTATCTGCCATTTACACCACAATTACCCCACTTTGTGAGAAGAAAGTCAGGCTTTTAAAGGCGGTTGTTCGATGGCGTATCTCACTTTTTCAATTTTTGTCAGTTACGTCTTTACGTGAGATAAGGAACGAGGTGTACAACTGTATAGTAGGAAATATTTTGGTTTCGTTTCACCAAAATTCATCAAAATGTGATTTATAAAAACAAAATAATATGCATTTTGAAAACTAATAAAATATATTATTCTTTCCTACAGTTCGAGGAGCGGGGGCTTGAGAATAGCCGTTGTTTACACTTATGGCGTTTTAACATGGCTCCTCTATTACAAGCCCCCAGTCCCCAGTTCTAATACGAGAACTGGTAAAAATGTAAATTGGATTTCCGATGTGTTATTAAAAAGTAATAAATTGAAAATATAAATTGATGCTCGGCAAAAATAACCCTAGCTGTTGGTGGACTTAAAAACAAAACATAAGCAAAACCTACCTACAGTTCGGATCTGTAAATTTTTTTTATTACAATTACGTGAACTGTAGACATTTACATGACATGTACATAACGATGTCATATTACCTGTTTATTACTTAGATTTTAAACTAAAGAATTCAATTATCTCATTCGTGCGTGATCTCCCAACTATAGTAACCATATGAATGAATAAAATAAGGAGAGGCATGGTTTGCTTTTATTGCTATGTCGATCGCATATGTTTTTGTTTTTTTTGAAAACATAACTAGAATCCAAAAATTTAGTCACGCATTATAAATTATTTTAATAACTCAAAATTATAATTTATCTAGAGCAGAGATCCGACAACTGGGTCACGTACTGGAATATGACAAAATATATCTAAAAAATTCTTAGGTAACTTGTGAAATAGCGTAACAATTAAACACCTAAAATATTCCTTTCTAGCTCTTCAAATGAAGGATCTACAAGATATAACAGAAATATTGATTATTTCGTTTTTCCAGTAAACATTTTACTGCCATCAAATATATCAATTATCTTTACGTTGCCAAACCAAAAGGAAGATAGAAAGTAAAGATATATTGGAAACTAAGCGACAGGTTAGTAATATTAATTTATTAACCGACTTCAAAAAAAGGAGGTGGTTCTCAATTCGGTTGTATTATTTTACTTCCCACCTCTATGGTAGGGAAGTAATGGATTCAAAGAATAAAAATTAAATTGTGTTTTAAAGACCACCAACAGCTAAGGTTATTTGGGCCTAGTCAAAGAATAAAAAAAAAAGAGTGTTTATTTTTTGCAAATATTTACTAGGTGGGAAGTATAGGACTGGTCATCAGTCGAATTTTTTTTTTTTATGTTTGCTTATAAACCGATTTGGATTTTTTTTTTATTTGAAAAGATATACTTTCAGATTGGTCCCATAGAAATTTCATCAAAATCGGTTCAGTAGTTCGGCTGATTTTAATAAAAGTGAGTAACGGCGTGTGATTCCTTAAGGTAAATGTCACTTTTTGACACATCAGACAGCGTAAGAAAGTCGGTTTAATAAAAGTGAGTAGCGACGTGTGATTCCTTTAAGGTAAATGTCGCTTTTTGACACTAAAAAGTGATAAAATATGAAGTTGGTTAAAAAGAAGATATTAATCACTATACTATACTTTTTAACCGACTTCATATTTTATTAAATTGACGCAGACCTTGAAATTTCATTATTTTCCTCTTTTTAGTGGCTTTTTGAAAGTGTTTTTTTTTTGTAAAAAAGTTTTTTTCAACACCAGCATGAAATATGTAATTTCGTGGTCTTACTGAAAGTGGGCGAAATAATGAATTCCCTGACTGTTGACGTAGAGCGTGGACGAAATGGTATTTCGAACACTTGCGTAATTCCCCGAAATAACGTAGGCGAAATGCCATTTCCCCACGCTCATTTCGAGATAAACTTACGCAAGTATTGGAGATGTTACGACCCAAAAATCATTGTTTTGCATTGTTTTGCGGTAGTTAAACAAAATATTATGTGCGACTATTGGTCAAAAGAGAAGATTCCATTCGCGTGTTACCACACTCGCTACTCTCATGCGGCAAACTCCATGACGCTCGAGGAATCTTCTCTTTCTCCCACAAGTCGCACAATATACTATTAGCACTCAAAATTAAGTAATTAGAAAAATTTTACTGCAGGCGCAACTATTATACTAATAAGTATATATTATATTATACTAATTGTGGTTCTTCTAATTTCGGATATTTTATTATCTTTCTTTGATTCTAATTCTTGCAGAATTTAGTGTCATGTTAAACGATACGGACAAAAAATGAACTATAACACATAGAAGTTTCGTAAAGTTTGAGACACGTGACTATTTTATTTATACAAGAAATTACTTTTTTGTAACTGTTTTTGTAGGTTGTTGACGTAGTTTTTTTTTTTTTTGATTTGATTTCATACGAGTATAAATTGACTTATGTATGAATATAATAAAAAGTTTCTTTCCAAGATATTTTTTACCTGCACATGTAATATTATCTTCATACTATCAAGTGGCAACCCCAGCTGCTGGGTTGTTTTTATTTACTTACGTAACAAAAATAATATAAGTTACAAAATGGAGAATAATGAAATGGAGAGCGTTGTCGTCTTGCGGATATAAATAGATTAATGTTCAGCTTTTTCAATAGCGCTCCTTCAAAAACTCTGCATTAAAGACAAATAAATTGAAAAAAAGTTACAAAAAAAACAAAATTCAGATTTATATTTCTTATAGGCTTTCGATGTTATTTTAGACCAGTAAAATAAGGCATGTGTCGTGGTACATACGACCGAAATGAAACTTCTTATGTATGAATAATATGAAAATCAATTAGGACTAGGCCCCCAGGGGGAACATTGGAATGTAGTTGTTCTCGAAATTGCATTCCAATGTTCTTTGGGAATTGGCGTTCCCAGGAGCCCGACCTCGTACCAGTCGGTTTGTGTCGGCAGATTCTAATACACAAATGGATTATTAATTGTTGTGTTGAAGCGCGCTAATGACCTGAGTTGTCGACGCGTCTATAATCTCTACATAGTATAAAGTGAAGTCGCTTTCCGCGTCTGTCTGTCCTTTCTTAACGTAATCAGTCGGCGAACATGTTCGCCGACTGATTACGTTAAGAAAAGTATTTATTTGTGGTTTGGCTATTGTCTATTTAATAATTATTATATTATAACCACAAAAAACTCAACTCTCATTGTTGTATTTATAAAACGGTCGTGTCTCGACTGATGAGTTATTAGTTATGTTTAGGTATAACTTAAAAATTAAATCCGCTCTCGCATGAAGTGTGATTTAGTGTTGAAATAGGTATATACACCCGTATCAGTCGTTTTTTTCGAAAACGGTTAGTCGTAGAGAGTTGTGTCAAAAATTTGTATCATAAAAGCCCTAATAAAGAATCGAATGGTGATAATTTTTTTTCCTGGAAGGTCGGCTTCCCTATTAGTTTGCTCCAGAATGTCCAGAACTCCGGAATTATAAATGTAACGATAGGTCGAAAGTGGTATTGTTGAAAAGATCTTTAAAAAATTAGCAAGTTTGTAACGGATTTTTTTTTATTACTGCCACCCCTGTTAAGTAATATTTGTTTGAAATTACTAAATGAAAATGTCATAATAACGAACTTTTTAAAAGTCCGCATTTAAAATCAAGTTACCTATCTATCGATCATTAAACACTGAAGAAGTACACCCACAGTATAACCAGAAGAGCTCAGTAGTATGTATTAAAGAGTAAATGGAAGAGTATTTGAACACTTGTGACAATGTCTAAGGTTGCTAGATTTTTAATGCCGACTTCGATCGTTATTACGAAATTTTGATTTAATAACTTCAAACGATTGTTACTTAACAGGGGTGGCAGTAATTAAATAATTTTTCCTACAAAACTTGCTTATTTTTTAAAGAGCTTTTCAACAGCACCACTTTCAACCTATCGTGCTTTCTAAAATTCCGGAGTTTTGAACATATAATAATTTAAATTTATACTTATAGAAATTTACAGGGGTGGCAGTAATAAAAAAAAATTTCCTACAAAACTTGCTTATTTTTTAAAGATCTTTTCAATAATACCACTTTCGACCTATCGTTACATTTATAATTCCGGAGTTCTGGACATTTTGGAGCAAACTAATAGGGAAGCCGACCTTCCCGGAAAAAAAAATTATCACCATTCGATTATTTATTAGGGCTTTTATAATACAAATTTTTTACACAACTCTCTACGACTAACCGCTTTCGAAAAAAACGACTGATACGGGTGGTCGAACTCACCCTGTATAGGAAGAGAACAGATCCCACTCTCGGGGCACTGTGTGAGTAAGAGGTAACTCAACCAGCCGGAAACTGGGAATTTCGGGTTCAAGTCCTGACAGTGGTCTTTGATTTTTTCCTTGTATATCTTAATTGTTTGACGATTAACATCACGATGGCATGTTCGCCGACTGATTACATTAAGAAAAGTATTTGTTTGTGGTTTGGCTATTGTCTATTTAATAATTATTATATTTTTTTTTAATATAAGCTTTATTGGCCTCTATATCTTCTGATATAATCAGCCATGTCATTAATTATTATATTATAACCACAAAAAACTCAACTCTGTTGTATTAATATATAGGTATCTGCTTATTAATGACGTCACATAGTGACATAATCATTTAAATAGCAAGCAAAACACGAAAACAAAGAGCAATTCAACTGATATGTTTATACAAATGAAAATAGGATACTTGCAGTATGGAATTTTTGTACAAAATCCTAATATCTGAGAAGCATCGAACAATTCGCTGAAGCGTAATTACATTTTATTCTGTGATTGCTATTTAAATGATAAGTGCCGTCGAATTAATAGGTGTCCGGTCATAAAATCCCAGTAATTAATATCCCTGTAAATAATATCCCAGTAAAAATATCCCAAACAAAAATATCCCAAGACAAAATTAAACTATGACAAAAACGTCCCATGGAAAGAATATCCCATGTCAAAAACATCCCATAACAAAAAAATAAATTACAATTTTTAAGAATATAATTAATATACAGTGCGTTTGATTTCAACCAACAATATTGACTTTACATGTTAAATTTCTCCATTTGAATTACATTGAATTCAAGTTAAGTCAAAAAAAGCGTCTGCGGACAGCACGAATAGCATTGATATCTATCTCCAGTGTATTTCTTTTCATGTATTGTCTGCGAGGTGAAGAGGGGGGGGTGTGTTTGTGCGACGGTTTTGTCTGCGGGGTTAAGAGAGGAGGGGGGGTGGAGGCGGCGCGCGCCGCCTACACCCCCCCTTCTCTCTTCACCCCGCAGACAAAACCGTCGCACAAACACACACCCCCCCCTCTTCACCTCGCAGACAAAACCGTCGCACGAACACCCCCCTCGCGGGAAACTCTGCCCCCGCAAGAATTGCACGGTCCTGATATTCAATTAATGTTCCTATGTGAAAGAACAATTTGTTATTCTTTTCTGCGCCGCCTCCACCCTCCCCCCTCTTCATCCCGCAGACAAAACCGTCGCATGTTATGTGTATGTGCTGATTGTGATATTAATGTCGCGGGAATATTTTGTCATGGGAGATTTATGTTGTGGGATATTTTTGTCAAGGGATATTTTTAGTTGGGATATTTTGGCATGGGATTTTTTTGCCTGGGATATATTGTCTGGGATTTTATGACCGGGATTCGAATTAATAGGTACAATAATAACTATAGTCATTAGCTTCAACGAATCTTTCAATGTTTCCCTGATTTTAGAGTTTTATACAAATTACAAATTGACGTTTAATTTCGCTTTGTCACTTCTGCGTAATACAAAAATTCCATTCAAGTAGGTACCCTAATTTCATTTGCACAAACACGTCAGTTGAATTGTTCTTTCTTTTCTTCTTTTACAAGACTTTTAATTCGTCTTGTGCAGCTACTGCAATTATGATTATCAGATAAAAATATGTAAAAATATGAAGCTTTTAAAAATTCGTCATGAAAATTTTCTCGAAGGAAACTTTTTAGCACTTCGTTTTTGTTAAAAGAAGTAGCAACAAGAAAACACATTAAATGTTGATATAAGAACATTAAAAACAAGGAATTCAGATAAAACTGTTCAGTAGCACTGTTAACACTGTTAACACTGTTTTTTTTTGTTTTTTTTCCAAGAGAAAATCTACTGTCGCATACAGGTCGGACCAAAATTAGCGTTCCTTTCGGAAGAAAATGTAACGTGACAACTGCCTGCTCGATCAAAATATATTTATGGAAAGGTCAAACGGGCCAATGTCCAGCATTGCTCTCGAAATGTAAATTCAATAATAAAATGGTTGTTTTTAAAAGCTTTTATTTAACTTGGTTTCCTGTCTGTCTGTATGTCTGTCTGGGATAAATCTGGAAATCGAATTTTCGATCACTTCCCGATATCTAATCATGCTGAAATTTTGCACACGCCTTTGGTTCTGAAGACAATACAATATAGTAGGTATATTTATATTATGGTAGATCCAATATGGCGGCCGTTATAAAATGGCGAATTACCTTATTCTTTACAACCCCCTCGACATGGGTATCAAACAAAAGGGTAATATAAGTAGAATACAATAAGTTGTGTGACGTTATTCTAAATTCAATATGGCGACAGACCCAAAATGGCGGATTACCTATTTATACAACCCCCATGATATGGGTATCAAAGAAACTAATGAAAGGGTATGACGAGTAGAATACAATAAGCAGTGTAACGTCATTATAAATCCAAAATGGCGGCCGAAAATTTTGAAAGACTAAAAGAACAAAATAAAATAGCAAAAAAAAGTTTTAATGACAATCTTTTATTGAAATGGACTAAAAAGGAAAAAATAATTTATAGGTTCATAATTATAAAAGCGTGGGTTGTAATCTTAACCCACACTTTTACAGTTATGAACCTAAATTATTAAAAATTATTTTTTCCTTTTCAATAAAAGCTTGCCTTTAAAAAGTTTTTTTTACTAATATTATCTTGAATCTTGAAATTTGGCACGACGGAAGGTCTAATATAGCAGAAGTACAGGAAAAAATCCGAAAATCATTATTTCTGGTTCTATTTGAAATTATCACGTGACTAACTTAATTTTTAGGGTTCCGTCAAGGCCCATTTTGTCAGGAAAGGCTAGAGGTATCAAGTTGAAATTCATATCAAATACGAGTACTAAGATTTACAACCTCCGACAATCTCCTAATATCCTGTAAAAATTTCAAGCTTCTAACCCAACGTAATAAAACTAGCTCACAAGTATGTAGAAACCATCTAGATTTTAGACTCTTGACTCTAGAAGACAAGTTGAAAATATATAGCTGTGAACACAAACCAATTTTGTGGTCGATCGAAGCACCGTCCTAAGCGATGGATGTAAACTATACCTGGGAATTATTACGCGCAGACAAACTTAATTTTTATTAAATTGTTATAACGGTACGGAACCCTCATGGTGCGAGTTCTACTTGCACATGACCGGTTTTTTACCCGACTGCGAAGCAAAGGAGTGGTAATGTGTTTAACAGTCTATGATGTACGTATGTTCCTTTGAAGCACTACACAGACCAAACGCCTGGGCCGATTTTTATGATTCACACGTCAATCGATTCCCCTTAGTCCGGCGAGTGTCACTAAAGACATGACGTTAGTGAAAATTCAAAATGGCGACTACAGGACGCCATATTGTGAAAATGAAAAAAATAAAAGTCAACAAACTATGTCAAGTGCGGGGTATCGTTGAATAGGTATTTAAAAATCACTTTTAGTTTTCCCTCAACATTTTTCGATTCGACTGACCGTTTAGGATCTATATCGATTTATTTTTAACTAAAAACATTTGAAATAAAAAATTTTTTTTAAAAAACAAAAAACCCGACTGCGTAAAAATCGAACTTAAAAGATGGAAACAAGATCAAATGATAACATGCAGTCGGAGGCATAGTAGTAAGAAATTGAACAGAAATACCTCCGACTGCATGTTATCATTTGATCTTGTTTCCATCTTTTAAGTTCGATTTTTACGCAGTCGGGTTTTTGTTTTTTAAAATAAATTTTTTATTCTTCGCAATTATTTTTTTAATGTTGGCTCACCTGTATTATTTCATTCAAACACAGAAAGAGATAACAAACTAGTGTTGTGCATGTTCCGTTTTTCCGTGCAATTTGAACTTGCAACACTTTTAAGTAAAATTCTTTCGGTAAAACATTATATACCGGGTGTTTTTAAAACTTTTAAAAACATGTTCAATACATAAAGCTGATATCGCTAATGACCGTGCATTTCGATCGTCTATAAACTTGTTTGTTTAGGTCAAATCTTGCAAGTCAATTTTGAACGACTTCCACGTATCCGATCGATTTAAAATTTGGTACACATTATGCATTTCCGATGACAATACATGAATCAATCGTTTTTAGAATTAAATTCAATCCCTAAGGGGGGTCAAACGAGAGAGTAGGGTTTTTTGACTATTCAACGCCTAGGCCAAACCGCTAAAGCTAGAAACTTGGAATTTGGACAGTAGGTTTCTTTTATGACGTAAGCATCCACTATATGAAGGGATTATGGGGATTTTTCAAAAATACTCGGACAGATATTTTTAATAAATCACTCAGGGATAAAAAGAAGACTAAAAAGTAAAAAATAAATATTAGTAAAAAAAACTTTTTAGAGACAAGCTTTTATTTAAATACACTAAAAAGGAAAAAAATAATTTCTAATAATTTAGGTTCATAATTATAAAAGCGTGGGTCGTGAGTCGTGACTAATAAACTATCATAGAGTTCACGACCCACGTTTTTATAATTATGAACCTAAATTATTAAAAATTATTTTTTCCCTTTTTGTGCATTTAACATACAAGCTTGTCTCTAAAAAGTTTTTTTTACTAATATTTATTTCTTCCTACATTAACCCCCGCATTACAATTATATTCAGATTTTCATTCCGATAGTGGTTTGGTGAGTACCTATAGTGTAACAAATCCCAAGTAGTTACGCCACTGCCTATAACAGAAGCTGATGGAACATTCCAGACTGAAGCGATTGTTTGTTGTAACATCGAGTACTTGCCCGAAACATCTGGAACACAGGCAACGGCGTGTATATAAAGCTGCGAGTACAAGCAGTTTGGATCAGTCTACAATAAGCGTCGTGATCAGTCAGTAATCTTTGCGTCACGCGATTAATCAGCGAAGTACGGAAATAAATAGCAAATAAATAAAACAGTATTCTGTGGACATACTTGATATAAAATAAATAATCATTGTATTTGTTAAGTGTTTATAATTATTATAATTAAGTATTGTAAATAAACATTGTAAAATACTGTACATAGACATTATTATAAATAAATATTTAATTCCGCCAGCTCAAAATACAGTCTTGTTACAATACCTATACTCATTCTTTATTGTGTCGGTGTCTGTATAGTTAAACATTATCCACGTGTTTAAATAAAAAAAGGGTGTAGGTCTCGGGACCCCCGACAGATGTGAAACATCAAAGAAAACGTTATTGAACTCGGTGGTATTCTCTATGTAGTAGTATATATTTTTTCAAAAGCAGCAACTAACTGTTATGCTGACGTAATCCTATATACTGCACTGTAACACACGCGGTTGCGGCGTTTGAGCACGCCTGAGTCAGAAACGCTACTAAATACACAGCGAAGTATCTATATTACATACCTATACGTGTATACATATACTTTTGCTTTACAGTACGTTCGTATGTATACTCTCTCTCTTCTCGTGCCCGAGCGCGCGGAAGCCGAGAGAGAAGTGCCGCAGTGATGGGAAGAACAGCAGCGAAGGAGCGGACCAGAAATTTCGTTGCATATTTCTCCTCACGCGGCTGTTCACTGCCCGACATAAGATGTTTCACATCAAAAAGACAGTAGCACTGTGATTACACGTGAAAAAAGTTCATACGAACTCACGGCCCGGCCTCTTCAATATACATCTCCACCACGGTTTATTCAGCCACTTGAACAACTTCAATATTACTAAACAAGCATGATTTCCATGTAAATACATCTTAATAAAGCGGAGTTTATTAAGGACCAGTTGGGCCCCCCTTTCTCTTACATGTATACATCAAGTCAATTATTGAGAATTAAATTCTTCGACATCGTGCTCGAAAATGCATTATTAATTCCCAGGAATTCCAATGCGAATGAACTTCAAACTTATATTGGAAATCGTAAGGAGCTACGAGGAGTCTGTACTAAGATGGGATACAGGGACGTAATAGGATAGTTCCGCTAAATTATGATTTACGTTTCTGATGTAACCCAGTCACGAGCCCAGTCATGGCTAAGATTAAGAAAAACTTTAGCGTTCGTACATTGATAAGAATTATTCTGAATCAAGGAGAAGGAAACCGTAATTTTATATGACATTAAAATTACATGTTTATTTTGAACAGTAACTTTTGTCATTTAACGTGACGCATCTATAATTTATGATTGCGCCAGTAGCGGTATTCCGACGTCACAGAGGGCAGTATAGCCTAGATGTTAGCGTGCTTGGCGCCGCAACCTCTAGACTGGACTGCCGTGGGTTCGAATCCCACCTGCGCTCATGGATGTTTTGTATTATTTAGTTTTAAGTTAGGTGTTATTTAGTGTAGTTGAAAGACGCTAATGACCTTAGATGTCGACGCGTCTATAATCTACAATAAATAAAATCCGATGTCACATTTTAGGCTAATTTTCCAGTCACGCTGACCGTCGGCGCGTAGCTGTCAGCTCTGATCGTCGGCGCGTAACTGTCAGCGCGCACCTGTCAGTCTAGTCTCGTTTTAAAGTCTCGTGCCTATCACCAACTGTACCCGTGCACGGCGTGACGCTGAACCGCTCAACTGGCTAGAGGACGTCACCGGCACACGGTCAGCGGCGCCGATGCGCGACGCTGACGGTTGCGCACGGCTCAGCGCTGAGCAATCAGTGTCACAAATCACCTGCTAGTGTTACTAGCAAACGCTACATTATGATAATACTGCATAGTCGCCGATCAGCGCCGACGGTCAGTGTGACCCGAAAATTAGTCTAAAACATGAACCGTTCGACGTTGAGAAAGACGTGCGAATTGTTCGTTTGTTTGGTTATGTTTTATGTATAATAACGACGGTATCCATAGGTTTAGGCGCTGACAGGCAATTTTATAGTCGGCCGACCGGTTACTTGCATGAATGACTACCAAGCGTTCTTATTAGCTGTGATGTAAATGCGTATAATACTCTGGTATAAAACGGTATTATACGGTATGTAAAAAAAATAATATGCCCCAGTTTTATGCTAGGTTTGAATACTGCGTATTTTACTATTTTATACAGCACGTATAAAACATTTAACACCGTTTAAAAGGGTTTAATACCGTTTAAAACGCTTTAATACCAAAATGAGAACAGGAACTTTTCTATTATGCAGTTGGCAATACTGAATAATGCACCGTAACCGTAGTGTGAAAAAATAAAAAACCGTTTTATACTGAAAAAATACGGTATTAAACCATGGGTTTAATACACAAAAAAGTTTAATACCGTATTTTTACATCACTAGTACTTATGAACATGCGACCACCCGCATTTGTTATATCGGCCGATTAAATAGTTTGTGAATTATTTAGTTGGGTCTGTGTGCGCTGACCGTCGATCGGCCGACCGATTAATAATTGCGCAATTAGTTGACTTCGCTACAACCCTGGTGACGGAGCTACACATCAGCTATATGTTTGTAAGGACGTGAACTGCCAGCAAAAGAACTGTACTGCACAGAGCATTCGTAAAAAAAGTGAGATATTTAATTTTATATAAACTGGATGTGCGTTTTATTTATGGCTCTCCTCTTAAACCTTTTCGTCAATCTATAGTCGAGTTCATAAATTATTGGGGACGGATATCGAAATCTAAAGTCGAACTAACCTATCATGCACTGTGCATTTGACCAACAAACATGCAGTTGTGTCCGAAGAGTTCTGTATTACCGACAGACACTTTGGCGGTTCAGAACCAGTTCAGAACTTACCAACTTAATATTAACAAATTGTCATAGAATAGATAACAAGTAACCGCGAATTAAACGCCAGAAGACTTCAATAAATATTCGTTCTTATTATTGCATAATATTATATTAGCTTTTTTATGCAAAGGAGCAATACCCTAGTATTTCTCCGTTTTAATAGTTCTCTAACATTTGTAGATTTAACAATGTGGTAATTGGTAATTGTGTTTTAAAGACCACCAACAGCTAAGGTTATTTGGACCGAGCACCAATTCATATTTTCAATTCATTATTTTTTTTAATAATAAATTGAAAATCCAATTGACACTTTTACCAGCTCTCGGGCTAGAACCCGGGAACTGGGGACTTGTAACAGAGGAATCATAGCAATGCCATGTAAACAACAGCACCACTACACGCTCGGTCATTCTCAAGCCCTATATAAGCAATGGTAGTACTGCGTGCATCAAATTACATAGGTAAGAATAAACAGGTAAGTATTATTAGGAAATATTTGATTCAATTAATTTACTACCATTTTTTTGTTTTGGGTAAACTTCACTACAGTATAACGTTGCCGCTTACCTTAAAAAAAAAATTCCCATTCGTCTTTCTAATGAATTTGATTAATCATAAAATCGATAAAAAAGGTTGCAATCAAAATTATTCAGCCTTCTTTTTAATATGTAAGCTTCATTAATGCAAAATACTGACTCTTCATAAAATGTGTAAAGTTTGTTTCATATTCTCAAAATACTTACTGCACATATTTTTATCCAAAACAGTATTTTATTAAAAAAAATTAAATTTTAAGAGAAACATTAGCCTCGCTTTTGTCCGTTCGGTTACGCATGTTGAGGTCGTGTCATGTCCAATCGAAGTGATCGACCAGACCAAGTACCCATCAAAAAGCAGCGATGTTTATGTTCATATAACTATTGTACGACTGCAATACAAGTGAGATTGATTGTCGACCAGACCAGTACCCATCGAAAAGAGGTTAAAATTAAATTAAATTGTGTTTTTAAGACCATCAACAGCTAAGGTTATAAGACCTAGCACCAATTCGTATTTTCAATTCATTATTTTTTATTTTTTGTAATAATAAATTGAAAATCCAATTGACACTTTTACCATCTCTCGGGCTAGAACCGGGAACTGGGGACTTGTAATAGAAGAACCATATAGCAACGCCATGTAAACAATAGCATTTCTACACGCTCGGCTCGAATAGAGGTGACATTTATGTTCATAACTATATTGAACGTCTACATAACTAATATCGTACGAATATTCAAATACCCATTGCGTCCATATAAGAATCTGGATTCTTATACGTTCGTCTTCATACTGATCAGGGGATTCAAGGTTCAAAATACGTTACCAAAATCATGTAATAGTAGATTGTATATCTAGTGGAGTAATGAGGTATATTACTGACGAAGAGGGACATGTTAAAACGAGCGATAGTGAGTTTTAACAGTCACACGGGTCATAATATCATTAGGCACGAAATATAGTATGTACTTATATGGTATTTTTTGCCATACTCATTATAAAATAGCTCTTGCTTTTCATTTCGTTTTCAGTATTTTCAAAAATTTTTGACAGCTCATTTGGGCTTGAGAATAGCCGAGCGTGTAGCAATGCTGTTGTTTACATCGCGTTGCTATGGTTCCTCTATTGCAAGTCCCCAGTTCCCGGGTTCTAACCCGAGAGCTGGTAAAAGTGCAATTGGATTTTCAATTTACCTATTATTAAAAAGAAATAATGAATTGAAAATATGAACTGGTGCTAGGCCCAAATAACCTTAACTGTTGGTGGTCTTTAAAAACACACACAATTTTTCTTTTTTTTCATTTCATTTTCAGTAGTATTTTCAAAAAATATTGACAGCTCATTTTGTGTCGCCAACTTCATGTTCCCGCACACCAGCCTGTCAAAAGTCTCTACATGCATACTACTTACATGTGAAGTAGCTATTTTATAGTGGGTATGGCAAAAAACAAATTATAGAGTTTCGGCGATTTCGAGTTAAAAGTGTGTGGCAATAAAGTTTCACTTGCATCATGGTTTCATAAAACCACACCCTAGTTTTTTTTCGGAATAGTAGTTGAAAAAAATGCCATTCAACACTTTTTCGATTAAAACTCGTAGTTATTTACCAAAAGACATAGTAAACGTTTTGGACCTACGCAATGTAGATTTAAAAAGAAGCGATATATTTTTTAAACGATTTGGCGTTTTTCAGGTTAATGTGAAACGGGTTTTACGTAAGAAGCGAGCTTTTTACTGAAGCACGCGTCTGGAGAGAGAATCGGGATAACTGCGTGTACGGGAAGGAATCAGGAGCATACCTACATGACATATATAGATATCTGGATCGATACAGAACTACACTTTCATCAAATTAAACAGCGAATAAAAATAATGTGACAGAACTACGGGACATAATTTTAATTTTCACCCGTACATTGTTTGAATTGCAAAACGGCCAAGCGGTTACATCGTTAGCGTTAAATATTTAACGCAAACAATGAACGGCCCGAGCTTGCATAAGAAGTTACACTTCAAAAAAAAGGTGTGAGTGACGCGGTACTCACGAATGTTGTTATGTAATATTTTTTTCATGAAGCCAGTGCTCAGTACCGCGGAACGGGAGCTAAGATGTTTACACATCAAAAACTTGCAATCAAACGAAATCACAGACAAAAGTCCCGTTTCTATTTTTAACCGACTTCAAGTCGACGCGTATATTTTTTTTTATGTATGACCACGCATAACTTTTTACAGAGTGGCCTGAATTTTACTTAAATCGGTTTAGCAGTTCGGCTGATTTTAATAAAAGTGAGTAACGGCGTGTGATTCCTTTAAGGTAAAAGTCAGTTTTTGACACATCACACAGCGTAAGAAGTCGGTTAAAAAGTTTGTAGAAGTGAATCTATTGACAAGCGACTAGACTACGTATTTTAAAGCCACTAAAAAGTAAAAAATAAAAAACTTTTTAATCGACTTCAAAAAAGGAGATGGTTTTCAATTCGGTTGTAATTTTTTTTTTTTTATATATTTGTTACCTCATAACTCCGTCATTTATAAACCGATTTGGAAAATTCTTTTTTTATTTGAAAGGATATACTTTCAGAATAGTCCCATAGAAATTTCATCAAAATCAGTTCAGTAGTTCGGCTGATTTTAATAAAAGTGAGTAGCGGCGTGTGATTCCTTTAAGGTAAATGTCAGTTTTTGACACTAAAAAGTAAAAAATAAGAAACTTTTTAACAAAAAGCCACTAAAAAGAAGAAAAATAATGAAATTTTGAGGTCTGCGCCAATTTAATAAAATATGAAGTCGGTTAAAAAGAAGATATTAATCACTATAGGTACCTACTATACTTTTTAGCCAACTTCATATTAAATTGGCGCAGTCCTCAAAATTTCATTATTTTTCCTCTTTTTAGTGGCTTTTTGAAGGAGGTTTTTTTTTTGTTAAAAAGTTTTTTTAACAAAAAAAAAACTTGTTCAAAAAGCCACTAAAAAGAGGAAAATAATAAAACTTTGAGGTCTGCGCCAATTTACTAAAATATGAAGTCGGTTAAAAACGAGGTTAAAAAGTGCCAATTTACTTAATATCTTCTTTTTAACCGACTTCATATTTTAGTAAATTGGCGCATACCTCGAAGTTTCATTATTTCCCTCTTTTTAGTCGCTTTTTGAAAGAGGTTTTTTTTTCAAATTATAACGAGAAGTCTATATACGGTTTTTAATATAAACATAAGAAATACAATCAATATGATTAAACACCTATACCGTAACTAAATTCACTATATTAGTGAAATTAACATAAGAATATCAGACAAATTATCGCCATGATATTTATATGGAAGGCTATATAGGAAATATGTAAATGCACCGCCGGGAATCGAACCCAGAACTCCCAATTTCGCGTCGGGTAAGTTTCCAGTTACTACACAGTGCCCAACAGTGTACATTTAATTCTTCCTATATATGCAACGATGACCACAGATCCATTAACTGCGAGAGCTATTATTTTATAACAACATTACGAATGAATGCTGGCTTTCTCATGGCCCGGACGCGCCTTATAAATCAAATTATAACGAGAAATCTATATACGGTTTTTAATATAAACATAAGAAATACAATCAATATGATTAAACACCTATACCGTAACTAAATTCACTATATTAGTGAAATTAACATAAGAATATCAGACAAATTATCGCCATGATATTTATATAGAAGGCTATATAGGAAAAATGTAAATGCACCGCCGGGAATCGAACCCAGAACTCCCAAGGTTTTTTTTTGTTAAAAAGTTTTTTATATAGTAGGTATATTACTATAGATTGGGGAAATGCAATGTTCAGTGGCGTACGGGCGCGATATAGTTAATGTAACCTCCTCAATCAAGCCTGGTTCTCCCTCTGTGTGGAAATAAATATAAGTCGAATGTTTTCTATTTTATTCCTGTGTGCTTTTTGCAACAGTTCAGCAAAGGGAGATACAAAATGAAGTGAAAATATTTACTAATATAAATAGCTGTGTTGTAATTCAATACCTTTTTAGATTAAATTTAATGAAAAAACTCGCTCTGAACTCATCTCAAATATTATGTACACATTCTTTGAATTGAATTTTTTTTATTGAAGATGGTGGCGAGATATCGCGTCAATATTGAGTCTTAAATATTATCAGGAAAAGGGATTATAATAATAATACGTTTAAAGTCCCTTTTTCACTATGTCACTCATTCATAACAATCTTCCATTTACCATTTTCCCATTATTTTTGCATTTTTAGGGTTCCGTAGAAACTAGGAACCCTTAGAGTTTCGGTCACTCTGTCCGTATGTCTTGTCACAGCTCTTCCATCCTCTTATAAATACCTATCAAGACGAAATAATTGATTTACGGACGTAGATTGATAACCCAAAAACAGAAATGATGATATGTTTGGAAAAATAATTTTTTGGACCCTGCTATTACCTATTCATAGCCTGCTAATAAATCTGACATTGGCGACGCAAATGAACTATCAAATTTTTTTGAAAATATTGAAAATAAAGTGAAAAGCAGCTATTTTTATTGGGTATTGAAAAAAATACAATACATATATATCTCGTGCGTCATGTTATTATGAGTCGTGTGACTTTTAAAACTCGCTAGCGCTCGTTTTAACACACTGTTACTACTCATCTGTAATTTACCTCATACGCATCTATAGTCTATTCATTTTCAAGATAAAGTGACCTGTGTGCGTGATCAGCTCGTGTCCCTTTATCTCTTGAGTTGTGATTGGTCGGTCGGGGGAACTTCAAATTTAGCTAATGTACAGTACTTTACCTAATTATTTTGTTGTAAGCTGTAGGTAAATGACCCTGTTGGAATGTATTTTTTCAAATTTCTCTATCTTGGAAATGAATATAGGGCTTGAGAATGGCCGAGCGTGTAGCAATGCTGTTGTTTACATAGCGTTGCTATGGTTCCTCTATTACAAGTCCCCAGTTCCCGGATTCTAACCCAAGAGCTGGTAAAAGCGTCAATTGGATTTTCAATTTATTATTAAAAAAAATAATGAATTGAAAATATGAATTGGTGCTAGGCCCTTAGCTGTTGGTGTTCTTTAAAACACAATTTTTGGAAATGAATAGACTATATAGACATACATACCTATATTATACATTTTTGGTTTTATATTTCATTAAAAAAAAAAATTTTCAATGTCAGACTACCGATATGAACACACCCCATTAATACAAAAATAAATCAAACGCTTAAAGAATTACAACTACTAGAGTTTTATAACTAATTCGGATAGTCAAGTCTTAATTGGGTTTTTAAATGAAATTTTTTTTTTACTTAAATGGAAGGACCACATACAAGTTTTATAGCAAAACTTTTTTTTTTATTTTTTTTGCTTACTAATTAAAAAGTTATACTTAAATAAAAATTAATTTTTAAACTCAGTTCCGATAACGCGCCGAAAGAATCCGAACGCGTGTGACGTCATTATGTTATCTGTGGTCTTTGTATCCATGGTTACCAAGTTAAAAATTTATTATTTTTGATAGTATGTGTAATACATATACACAAATACCAACAAATGCAGACACATTTTAACATAACGACGTCACAAACATTCCTGGCGCGTTTTGAAGTCACGTGATATTTTTTAAATTTTTATACATTTTAATTAATTTTTAGTAATTTATCTATAGCTTTAAAAACTTTTTTCTTTTCGATTTTCAATATTATTTATGTTAAATTATTAGAAAAAATTAAAAAAATAATAATTTTTTTTAAACTTAAATACCTAATTCTGATATTCTAGTATGCGCTGATGAAATTACGTTCCCCGTTCGTATTAAAACTATAGCATTAGAAGTGCCACTCATTATAAATGACGATCATGGATACATAAAATATGCTTTGTGCTCCACCGTACATTTAAAAACAGTATAAAATTTAGACTCTGCGTAACGGCTGATATTTAGCATTTCGCGGGGTTAGAATAACAAGGTTCTAACTGCACTTTTAAAAAAAAAAATTATTGTGGAATAAGGTTCTATCTGTCATTACGTTTCATGTATAACCTTCACAAAATTCATATTTGGCGCCTTAAGCGAGATTCTGAAAGTATAAGGTGGTAACTGTACGGGTGTGATCGGACTGCTTGAGGTACGGAGTTCTATTAGCACGTCTTGGAACCGCGGCAGCATTCGAAAACGTGAAGGTGCGCAGATAGAACCTTATACTTTGGTTTAGCTGCAGTTAGAATTTTTTTCTTTCATTATTTAGACGTTATATTATGTTCTTTATTTTGTGGTGAATTATTATGAAAATGTCTCAAACAACTACTATAATTCATTAAAATAAAAATTATGTAACTTGTCTTTGTCTTAATGAATTTATACTTAATACAGTTTCAAGCAACAAGATAGAACCATATCATCTTTGTTTAAACTGAAAAACTAGGGGAATAAGGTTCTATATGCACTTTTTTATCTCAAAAACTTAAAAACTAACCCAAAATGTGTACATTGTTTACTAAACAATTGTAGTTTGTGCTCTAGAATGATCAGTTACATAATTATTACAATAAGGGTATTTCAATTTAATTATTTATTGCCCATCTAACATTGATCACCCATTTTCTCGCAATCATGCTTGATGCAGATAGAACCTTGTTATTCTAACCCCGCGATTTATAACCTTCAAAAATAGTGTTTTGTCAGTGATTTGTGTATATTACATAAATTCGTTTGTAATATTAATTTAGGTATTGACATTGAATGTTAATTATTTGTGAAGTGTTTTATTTTAATTTGTCAATTTATAACAGGTAGTGACTTTTGTGCCAATCATACATAATATAGGGTACTTACTACTTACATATTTTCTATAGACAAAAAATAATTCTTGATGTTAAAAAAATCTTTGCTAATGATGTACAAATAAGTTCGTGAAATTTGTAAAATTAAATCGTAATAACTGTGTATCACAAGTAATTAATGTTTTATAATTACATAATATTTGCGTGAAAAAACACGATTTTAAAAAACAAACTGATATCTTTGAATTTTACAAAAACCTTAACTTCCCATTAGAAGTTATTGTAATGGATCCAATTTTGCGAATGAAAAATTTTGACATATCTGGACGTTTTGAGGTCTCTGTGTGTGTGTACGTACGTTCGGTCATTCGCACGTTGGTGAACTTTTTTTTCGGTTCGTTTTGTAAATAAAATGTACCTCAATTAGTAGTGCGAACTAAAAATTTATAGCTGTTTTTTGGGTGGTGGCTATTTTGTGGTGGTGGCTACTATGAGTACGTTGTTTATAGACATTTATTTTTTTAAATTAGTGTGTTCACAAGTGATTTTATTTGATAAAACCATGCAAATGTGCTAATATGATTTATGTAATTATTGTATCGCGTGCTTGAAAAGTGTCAAATAGGTCTCAAATCGTTGATTTCTTTATAAATTTATGTTCAATTGATACACAGACAAAACAACTTTTAATATAAAGACAGCTTGGTGTAGGGTTTGTCGTGGTCCGTGAACCAGATTGTTGTGGGTATACGTATCCTGATCATGAAATTATGTTATCATATTGACCCAGCCGATACTGTTAACTTTATAATAATATGTTCAGGCCACCACAAGAGATCATGTCCTCTTGTATAATGTGCATAACATGCTTTATATAATATGTGGAATGTGGACATAATATAATAATTTGGATAATAGATATACTTTTTCAAAATAAAAAACTTTTATTATTTATTACATTTTGTAAATGATAATATTAAATTTAAATTTATTGCATACATCGTTTAGTGTAAATAAATTACCACAAAAAATCGTGTTGTGTATTCAATTTTAAAGTGTTGAAAACTATTCTGTTATTGTGATATTTAAAATTATTGTGTTGTGTTAAACTCAAATAAACTCAAAATTAAACCTTATTGGAGCTGAGAGAAGGGTCTACTATGGTCTAACATGTAAGTAAAAACAATATTTTATTTGATTTAAGGCTATGTAAACATAAGGCTGTCGCAGGCCTGATGAAAATTATTCGTGTTTCCAGTTTAATGTATGTACACAGATTATCAGGAATGCGATTGCATCGATTTGAATGATTTGGACTCCGTTGTGTTCAGGAAGATTCTGGAGTGATCCAATATAATTTTTACTAAAATCGGTTCAGTATTTTTTCTCTAGTAATCAATTTAAATTAAGAAATAACATGCAAACCGTATTGCAAAAAGGTTCATACGCAGCTTACGTCATTAGCGAGTATAGTTTGAAGTTCCAGACAATTTATTCCTAATTTGAAGTTAAGAAATATGGTAAGAGGCAAATGCCTAGAATCGCGGATTTTGCTAATGCAGTAATTTTTGTAACCGCGATAGATATTTACCGAAAATATTTACAATATAATTATTATTTATAATCTAAATAATAAAAATTAATAAATCTTAAACAAGACTGTGCAGATGTAATATTGTAACCGAGAGACTTTGAAAATATGTCGTATTATGACCTGAAAACTGGGGGTTTGTAATAGACGGGGCAATGAAACACCATTACGAACAACGGCAATCGTACAAATTTAATATTTTCAAACTTTCTATACATAAGTACTTTTATTTTTGAAATAACTTTGTCATTTCGATAACTTATATTTATTACGTCCTAATAACTGTTAGTAATAATAATTGATAATATAATTTAATCAATAATGACGTCATCGGTTAATTAGTCGATAAATTAGACCGCACAAGTAAAACAAATAAAATCGACAGATTACCGGAAGTTTTATTGCCGGATGTCATGAGAATGACAGCTGCTGTTTTTCTCCTCCTGCGCCTGAAACTTTTCAATAATTGGTTTGATTCTTGTTTGATTTCAAACTGGAATTATAATCAATTTTTAATTGGGAAACTCTCGACAACTCCTGATTGCGTGGTTTTATGACATTAACAAAAGAGTTTATTACGAACTATTTTCTAAAGTGTTTTTTTAACTTTTCTATTTTCCAATTAAATGGTAGAATAGGTCAAAATTAACCATTTGAACGTGAAACAAACGATGATCACTCCTTTATTGAATTATAAATGTCGTTCTATTTTTGTCTCTTTCTATCCATGTAGTCAATATTATCAATAATAATCAGTGGCGTAAGTTCAAAATTTTTACCCAGGGGGAAAAAATTTGTTCTAACTAGATCGCATCCCATGAAAAATTCGTTTTCTTATAGATTTTATAGTTTAAAAATATACATTTTGACGGAGTGTAGTAGTATATTGTAAGCAGGCTTTGCATATATCTCTACATAGTATAAAACAAAGTTGCTGTCTGCCTCTGTCTGTTTCTCCGCTTACTTCTTCTAAACCACGCAACAGATTTTGAAACGGTTTTCACTAATAGATAGAGCGATAAACGAGGAAGGCTTGTGTATATAATTTGTAAATATTTTGTACAAAATGGCTGGACTATGACGGTGTTTTGTCAAAAAAAAAACTGTTTTAGTACACTTACATGGCTAACGCTGGCCAAATCTTTAGAGATACATCAAAACAATGTACGAAAAAATAGTAGGTCTTAAAAACCGCTATTAAATCATAATTTCATACCACCCGGGCGTAGCCGGGACGGGGGCCGCTAGTATACTTATATAAATAGATGTTATGATATCAATGGATTTTGTTAATAATGTTACAAAACTGTTTTCTGAGTTGGCGGAATAAATATTTATTTACAGTAATTAAAAACAACAATAATGAACGCAACAACGAAAAGTCAATTCTAACAATCAACACAAGAAAACAATAACTAAACAGTAATTACAAAGCAAAACAAAACAACTATATGCAATAATTCGTAACAATTAACTATATATACAAAGATTATTTATTTCTAATTATTTATATTTCAATATTTATATTCACTGGATTTATATCAGATTTATTTCGCACTATATTCGCTGTTCAACACTAGACGTGGGTCGCTACGTTATTTTCAAAAAACGTAACGAAACCAGTGATTTGGTCGGCGTCACCTGTTTCAAAACTAGTGATTTTTGTAACTAGTTATTTTTATTCAGCTACTGTGATTGCTTGCATAAATACCTCCACCAGTTACCAACTATACAGTTACACACGAAACGAGACGAAACTAAAATACATTAAATCACTATCTAAGTGTTTGTAGCTATACACTGTGCGTGTTCGGGTTACTTCGGATTTATTCGTGTCACTGTCACCCGCTCTCGCTTAGTAACTCATTTGCAAAAATCACTACTTGTAATGTAACTCGAAACTAGTGATTCGGTTACATACCGCGTAGCTAGTTATTGTAACTAGTGACGTGAAATAACGACCACGTCTATTCAACACTGTCACAGTATAATCTACACTGACTGATTCCTCGTAGGCTTGAATGCCTGACTCACCGTTGACTGCTGTTTATATATGCTGCGTACAAGTGCATAAGCCTAGTGTGTTCTCGCTTTCTCTAGAATTTTCGTGCAGGTACCAGTTGTTACAGTAAGCGGACCCCCGTTTCTCAGAACTCTTACCTGCTGGTTATATACAGGGTGATCCGTAACAATAATAATTATTTATTAATTTTAAAAATGCTGAGAGGGTAAATGTATGAGTATATATCTTCGACCGTGCGCTTATGTGGGTGAGGCACATATTCTTTTTTTAATTTGGCCTGTATCGTCCCTAAGAGGGGACAATTATTAGCTTCAATTGTGCGCAAAAAATGTACGCCCGAATAAAAAATATGATCGGCAGCGTGTAATAAAGTTTTAGGCGGGAGGAAGGAGGCCACCCTCACTTAACAAAATCATTATTTCGCCATAATGAAAGATAATACTTTTGTTTGACTTAAATAGGTATAAAAAAACAGTTATTGAGCGCGCGCTGTATTAGTGCTTTGTCACGTATTCCCGTATAACTATTTATGATGCAATTCACGCGTTAAGAATAAAGCTATGTCACCATAAAAGAGAAAATGTCCAACTGGCAGCCGCCCGAGTGACGGACGACTGGGGGGCGTCGGACGCGAACACGCGAGAAGTCGATTTCTATCAAGAATAATAATCATGTGAATTGGATTTCATTTTGAGTGAAGAAGTAATTATACACGTGGAAAACATGCATTTATTAGGGATTTTTGCGGATTTGTAAAGTCCTTATAGATACAAAATAATAATGTCTTTAAACCAGGGCCGACTCTGTCTTTTTATTGCCCCAAGCAAACTATAATTTGCCGCTCCATTTATTATTGACTAACAGAAAGTGACAAAACTTTCAAATTGTTTTTTCGGATAAAAAAACTTTTTATAAAAAAAACCTCTTAAAAGCCACTATAAAGAGGAAAATGATAAAGTTTGAGGTCGGCACCAATTTAATAAATGTAGATAAGTTACAAGTATATAAAAAGTTTTAGTAATTAAATTGGCGCTGACCTCAAAATTGTATCTATTAATAAAATTAAGAAAAATCGCAGGATACAAAATATTTGATTTATTAAAATAAATGTACGACGTTTCGTCTATAGATTTAGACTTTTTCAAGTACCTACATACATAAAAATAACAATATTTATGAAAATTAATATTAATTACTAACCATAGTATTTTTCTTAATTTTAATTGCGATTTTTCTTAATTTTATTATAATCACGATGGACACGATTTCTAATATAAATTGTATCTATTGTTTTCGTGTTTTTTGTGGCTTTTTTAAAGGAGGTTTTTTTATAAAAAGTTTTTTATTTTTTGCTTTTTTGTGGCTTTGCAATACGTAGTTTGCACGTTATTAACCGACTTCTTGATATTTGATTAGTAAACTAAAAAAATTACTACCTACTGAACCAATTAAAGAAAAATTATATTGGACCAATCCGACATCTTCCAGAACACAACAGAATCAAAAATTTTCATATTAGTAATCAGTGGACACTGAACATACATTAAAAAAACTGTTCGAATTGAAAACTTCCTCCTTTTTTGAAGTCGGTTAAAAATAGTAAGCATATATATAGAAGTGAATCAATCTCTTGGAGAGGGTTGAAATTTTTGATGCGAAAACACTGAGTACCATGCTAAAAAAGTTTCCATGAAACACCAAAACTTAATTATTCCTTTAAAAAATGCCAAAACAAAAAAATGGTTATGATTTTTTTTATCGAATTTGAATTTTTAATTAATATTTCCTGTTGTTTAAATCTGACCATAGAAACGATATTTGTATCGACTATGAAAAAAGCATTTTAATTAGGAATTATCTTAAAAAATATCATTAATCTTACATTTTAATCACGATGTTTTGTAACCACACTGTTAAATTTTGACAGCTACGATTTTCATTGGTTGCTGCGTTTCGTTACCATAGCAACCCGTCATTTAACAGTGTGATTAAAAAACATCGTGATTAAAATGTATGATAAACCGGCCATAAGGATGTTAAACCACATGTGACAACAATTAACGGTTTAGCAAACACTATTTGAAGCAATTCATCGATATATCATTTCCTATCTTGTATAAAAATAAAAAAAACACAGAACAGAGAATCGACATCGCGTTTTCACCAGTTACGCGCCATTAATCGTTAGTTTTTTGTTTCCGGACGACATTTTTCTCTATAATATAACTAAGTTTATCTACGCCCGAACATTCAAACGTAATGTTTTATTGTAACTAACCTCCTATTGGTCATCAAATATCTATGATTCTTTTTTGTTAACTTCCCGTTAACTTATTTTCAACAACGGCAGTCTTCTGTTTTTAGATATTGATTGAACATATCGATGCACAGTTATTGTCACATAGCTTTATAGTTAGGGTAAAAAACACGAATTTTTACTAAAAATAATAAATCTGATTTTGACAAAGAAAATTATTAATAATGATTGGACTCTTAAACATCGCAACTAAATTCAATTATTGAATGAGCCATTTTCCTAAGAGTAGTTCCTTCAATTATCCACGAGAGGCAGCACTTGTGTAAAATACAAACATTATATTGGGATCACTAAAACACTAACTAATCGTTTATTCAGCGCAACGTTTCGTTAATTAATATTAACTTCCTCAGGCTTCTATAGAACATTGTCCACATACAAAATCCATTTTTTTATCGCTATCAACTATCCATATTAGTATACAGAGTTCACTAGTTGTTACGTTCGTTTAGGTTTGTGTGTGTGTGTGTGTCAAACGACATCAAGATGGGGTATTCGACCAATCAGAATGGACCATGACTGTAGGGCCTAGTCGATTGTTGCTATACGTGACCTTCCTTCGTGCCAAATTTCAAGTTTCTATAATATGTCAACAATAAGAATTTTGATCACGGTCGTAGTTTTCACAAAATATGTGATTTTTTATCTTTTAAGTGCATTGATTTTTACAGAACTATGTATGTAGTATTTGGTATTAATTTTAACTTGATATCTCTAGGCGTTCCTGAGAAAAAGTGACTTGACGGACAAACAGACAGACAACAAAGTTATCCTATGAGCTGGGTTCCGTTTTTGAAGTGAAAACTTCTTTAGGCGCACTTTGCGTTCTTTCTGAATAGTGAACGAAAGTGATCCGTCACGCTCGGATCGATGACGCTGAATCGTGTATACTCGGCTTCAGTCGTCATCAGCCACGTTTACTGTCTAACAAAGAATACATCGTTTCAAGAATTACGTTTTTGTTATTACGTATTATAATAATAAAATAATATTACAATAAACATTTTGAATAATAATAAAACAAAAAGTTTTTTAAATTTACACTATATCATTTATTTTTTGACAGTTGTTTCGTCAACACAGTGACTTCTTCAGAAAATATCTTATACTACATATAAGATATTTTCTGAAGAAGTCACTGTGTTGACGAAACAATTGTCAAAAAATAAAGATATAGTGTAAATTTAAAAAACTTCGTGTTTTATTATTATTCAAAATGTTTAATATTAATTTACATTAAGTAAGCACCCACTCTATAAAATATTACAATATTTAATATTATATATGTTTTGCATATAATCAAGTTTTCACTTCTGTCGTTTGATCATAAGCACACACCCACTTTTTACTTCCCACCTCTACTATGGTAGGGAAGTAATGGATTCAGTCCGAAAACAATATTTCGAGATTTTAACAGATCTTCACGTTTTGAGACCCTAGCAATCGTTTAAGATCATTTTCTGACTGATGTCTGTATGTGTGTGTGTATGTGTGT
Organism: Mongoloraphidia duomilia; assembly: GCA_039654895.1. NCBI lineage: Eukaryota > Metazoa > Arthropoda > Insecta > Raphidioptera > Raphidiidae > Mongoloraphidia > Mongoloraphidia duomilia. Next base: position 13,863,723 of record CM077519.1, on the reverse strand, counting down.
ATGTGTGTATGTGGTCAATTTTTCGCCTTCGATATCTTAAGAACGGAACAACATACGGGCATGCCGATTGTTCTATTGTGTTTATCAGCCTTTAACTTAGATCTGATTAGATTTTGAGTCAAATCGGTTCAGTGGATCCTGAGATATTAAAAAAAACGTCCTCAATGTCACGTATTAACATAGGTAAAAAAAAATATAAATGAATTCTAGATGTTATAATATGAAAAAAATGTAAATATTTTTTTTCTCTAAAATGTAGAGTTTTCGAGAAAAAAAATATTTTACTAAAAAAAATAAAAATTGTACGTAAATCAAGGTAACCATGATTTTTGCTATATTAAGTTAGCCATCAGTAGATCACCAAACAAAAAAGAGGGCCATGCTTTTTTCAAAGAATAAAAATTAAATTGTGTTTTAAAGACCACCAATAGCTAAGGTTATTTGGGCCTAGTCAAAGAATAAAAAAAAGAGTGTTTATTTTTTGCAAATATTTACTAGGTGGGAAGTATAGGACTGGTCATCAGTCGAATTTTTTTTTATTCTAAGGTACGGAACCGTATAAAAAAATCATATTATTCTGTCTGTATTGACGGAACTTACGGGCTAAAGTACAATATTAGAATTATTAAATTAACTCTCTTCTCTTAGGCACTTAGGACTGCAACTAGAGTAGTTACAAGGTGACAAATAAGAGAACCGAGCCTTTTATATTTCATAAAAGACGAATCGTTAACCGTTAATCGGCTGTCATTTCGAGTTATAAAAGCGTCAGTTAAGATCATTGCGAGCGACACTCAAAGCCATTATTAGCCACAATGTAACCTTACGGCTTTCACCAACTGTCCTTCCCCCTCAGTAGTTTTAATCTGATTCGCCACTACCCTCTTGCATTATCTCTGTGTATTGTTATCGCAACACGTCACCCCTTTTTGTAGGGGATACGTGGCGGCGGCCGACACACAAAAGAGGGATGATACATATTTTTCATGCATAAAGAGGCACTCCGGTGGTCCATTTCGTTAACACAAAACTCATAACACTTTTCATTTGCACATATATTTAAGTTGAAATATATTTGCATTATTAAAATAAAAGTTCTCTTTGTTTTATGTATTATTTATTATGTGTACCAGTGCTTTATGCGAATATGGTTTTGTTATGTGGCGTGCAAAAGAAATTATAAGCAACTAGTGGCTACCCGAGGCTCCGCTCACGTATATTTATTTATTTATGTCTATATTTTTTATTATGCTGATATATTTTTATTCCTATACAAATTTCAACACCCCGTTGCACCCCTCCTTAGGTGTTGTCTTAAAAAATCCTAAAATACGTGTTTTATTATTTGTTTTGAAGAGTATTTATACCAAGTTTCAAGTTGATAAACGCAGGGAATTGCGATTTTCTATACAAATATTTTCACCCCCTTAAAGGTTGATTTCCGAAAAATCATTTCTTAGTACACTTCTACAACCTGTACGGAACATAAGTTCCAAATTTCATGTCTGTATCTACAATGGTTTAGGCTATGCAATACACACTGTAAGAAATGAGAAGGCCGATTACATAGATTATCGATGATCCATTTGTAGTCAGCGATTAATCTTCTAATAAGCACACAAAGAGACAGGGGGGTGTTAATGTTGTGTCTTTTTGAGTCAACATTAATACTCTACATTGTCGACCACAGCATTGTTTTGTTTTGGCAGTTTCTATTTGCTACGCTTTTGAAACAAACAAATAATTCAAAATTATAATTTCGTTGTGATTAGACCTATTTTAGACTCATCTTGATTAAATCAAATTTTGTTGTGTTTTATTTATTTATTATTAATTTTATATAAGGATCTACGATAATATTAAATCAAATCAAAAAGATCTTTATACTAAAAATATATATGAGCACTGTGGTTGGAATAAAAACAAAATAAAATATAGTTACTTCTTACCACAACAGTTTTATTGATGGATGTACATTTCGAAAGCTAAGCTTTCATCTTCAGCGAACACTACATGTAGTGTTCGCTGAAGATGAAAGCTTAGCTTTCGAAATGTACATCCATCAATAAAACTGTTGTGGTAAGAAGTAACTATATTTTATTATCTTTATACTATTATGTAAGTAAGTAAGTAATATATTGCAGTCGTTCCATACAAAGAGTACATATAACATTGTCTTTTATTTATTTATTGTAGATTATAGACGCATTGACATCTCAGGTCATTAGCGTCTTTCAACTACACTAAATAATAACTGTCTTAAAACTAAATAACATCACAAAACATCCATGAGCGCAGGTGGGATTCGAACCTACGGCACATAACATTGTCAATTGTCATACAAACATACAAAGTTAAAAAAAACAAAACATTTAAAATAAATTTGATTTATTTAATGACGTTTAGGCACTCTTTGAAGTTTGAACTATCTTCAGAGTATCAATATAGGCACCATTTAGATCCCACCACAGTAAAGTCGTCGGATTAAGAATCTTCAAAAGAGTAACGTCTTTCGTTACTTTCTCTTATACAGCGCTGTACTCGCATTATATGTGAAATAAAGTCAACATTTACGTTTTAGCCGACCGTATTACCTAATTGCGTTAATACAATTCAGAGAATCATAATTATTGTTCGAGCACAGAGCCGCATTTAGAAAATAACTTTTTCTTCCTAAAGTATCGGGCTGTAACACACTTTTTTTATTTTCGTTCCATTTAATAAGAAAAGTAGGTTAAGTTACTACCACGCCTAGCGGGTCGGTACAAAATAATCGGCAAGACCCACCCTGCTGGTTGTATACGCTGTTTGACAGCTAGTTCAAAAACTTTGTAAACATTATAATGTATTTCTTGTGTGTTTTAAAGATCACCAAAAGCTAAGGTTATTTGGGCCTAGCACATATTTTCAATTCATTATTTTTTTTTTAATAATAAATTGAAAATTCAATTGACACTTTTACCAGCTCTCGGGCTAGAACCCAGGAAATAGAGGAACCATAGCAACGCCATGTAAACAACAGCATTGCTACACGCTCGGCTATTCTCAAGCATAGTATTTCCTGTTACGAAATAATTATGCATTAATATACGGTCAATTAGACTTTGATTATGATCACCAAAACATTCTTACAATTAATAATCATCTATTTACTCAAGTCAGTTAATATCTACGATTGTTATTTCATGTTTGATCTGAAATTTATCATTTATGAAAATGATACTAGTTGAGGTTGATACTTAATTTATTTTAAAATGTAATATGAAATATTTTTTTCAGGAAAGGAATCAATAGTTTAGGAGAATGTATAGGTGTATTTTCTGAATTCAATTGGATTTTCATTTTATTATTAAAAAAAAAATATTGAATTGAAAATATGAATTGGTGCTAGGCCCAAATATCCTTAGCTGTTGGTGGTCTTCACATTTTTTTTATTAATGTTACAAAACTGTTTTTTGAGTTGGCGGAATAAATATTTATTTACAATAATTAAAAATAGATACAATAAGAATGAATGCAACAACGAAAAGTCAATTTTAACAATAAAAAAACTTAAGCGGTAATTATTGAACTCAACGAGCCACTTAAATAACACTTAACAAATAACTATATATACAAGGGTTATTTATCTGTAATTATTTATGTCACTGTATTTATATCAGATTTATTTCTAACTGTCGGTCATTTACTCAGTTACTTCAGTACTATTTATTTACATCCACTCCACTATTTATATCACTGTATTGACTGATTCGACCGTTGATTGACTAATATTTATATCACTGAACCACTTGATGGCACGACTCACCATTCACTGCTTACCGATTGCGTTACACCGTCGACTGATTCTGATTCATTCGTACCGGCTTGTTTATATACCCTGCGCGGCCCAGCCTATAGTACGTTCTCGCGTTCTCTAGAACATTCCGGCAGGTTCTCGTTGTTCATTATGCAGACCCCCGTTTCTCAGAACTGTTGCCCGCCATTCATATACAGGGTGATCCGTAACATTAATATTTTTTAACATTTCTGGTACACATTGTATGCGGACAGTGTATTTGGTGACATGTCCTCTATCTGTTTTATGCAATGTCGCCTTCATTCCAGTGATAGGGTTATAGAGCAGCGCTACATGGAGGAGGATTGAGTGGCGTTCGACATCAACATTAATCATAAAATGACAGAATGGCATAACGCGAATATCCATATTAATGGCACCGGGGATACCAAAATGGAAAACTCTAAAATAACCGTACGCGATAATTACTATACAGTTGCCTGTATTGGAAACACTGTACATCCGGAAACCATGGTTTGTTTTTATGTCGACTTTAAGACTGTTCCGAATCGTCAGTTAAAGTCCCAGAGTTCACCGTCAGATTTCCTATGTAACGAATACACAGACTTGGTCTGTGGGTTAACATTGGAATAAACAAATAGGGAGCCACGATTACAATAATTTTTTTCTCCTACCTAGGCCGAAAGTTCGTACTTTCGTCCCTGCCAAGCGGGAACAAAGTCGCTCTTTATTCCCGTGGTACGGACAAGTGCGCGCGTGCGCAATAGTACTTATTAATATTAATTTTAATAAAAGTATATATGAGCACTGTGGTTGGAATAAAAACAAAATAAAATATAGTTACTTCTTACCACAACAGTTTTATTGATGGATGTACATTTCGAAAGCTAAGCTTTCATCTTTAGCGAACATTACATCAATATGTGATGTAGTGTTCGCTGAAGATGAAAGCTTACCTTTCGAAATGTACATCCATCAATAAAACTGTTGTGGTAAGAAGTAACTATATTTTATTTTGTTATTAATTTTATTAATTTTTTTTTTCAATTTTGCGAACTTTCGGCCTGGCAGGAGAAAAATGCTAAATCACACAGACTGTGTTTGTCTATTATCTGGTTAAGAATTTGACTAATAAATAGGGATGAAAATAAACAGTTAAGATTTTGCTAATTACTAACCTAAACCCTTTAATCATCACGTAAACAAGACTCGTTTTATATCTAATAGACTTTTGAACTAATATGACAAGAGAAAAAGTGTTTCCCGTTATGGCACTGATTCCCCTTATTTAAAACACTAACAGAACCTTTGAATAAGAACATTAGACTAGTCACATTATCCGAATTTATCCAGGAAAATCGGTTATTTTGGATGTATTTAAAAGTATATGGTGGAGGTGTCGTGATTAATAATTACGCTTCCACCACATTTGTCTATATTTTTAATATGCAATTCCAGTGTAGTCAAGTATGATGGTTTTCCTTGAATCCGATTGAAATTGATATACAATATTCCGAGGATAGTATGACTCAGTTAGTAGCGTCGCAGCCTCTGAATCAGACTGTCGTGGGTTCGAATCCCACCTCTGCTCATGGATGTTTTGTGATGTTATTTAGTTTTCAAGTGATATATTATGATATTTGTTGTATTTAAGACGCTAATGACCTAACTTGTCGACGCGTCTATAATCCACAATAAATAAATAAAGACATTCAATATTCCCTAAATACATTCAATTAGAAGTCGGCGTAAATAAGCTACTATGACTATATAGATAAATTATGCAAGTAGGGAAAGTAATTGTAAAATGAAGGGAAAACATATTTTACCCTTTTAGTGGCCTTCTTTTTTTGAAGTCGGGTCAGTTTTTTAAGAACTATTTTTGTTTTTATTATTATTATTATTTAATTATATCAACCAATCATGCTTCGAGTTACGTTACTATAAAATAATATAAAATATAAAAAAGACAGATGTTAATAAAAAATATCACTTCGCATCTTCAGAATTATGATAGAACTAGCCGTTACCCGTGGCTTCGCCCACGTATTTTACAATTTATGGTTTATTATCCCCCCCGCGAGAAATTCTCCCCTGCGAAGCGAAGCCGGGCTGGTGGTGTTTATTCGCTCGAATTTTATACTTAATACATAACTCACTCGCTTCGCTCATTCGCTCGGATTTTATTAATACATTACTCACTCGCTTCACTCGTTCGCTCAAATTTTATTAATACATTACACACTCGCTTCGCTCGTTCGTTTGAATATTAATTATACATTACTCATTCGCTTCGCTCGTTCGTTTGAATATTGATAATAAAATACCCACTCGCTTCGCTCGTTCGCTCGAATTTTATTAATACATTAGTCACTCATTTCGCTCGTTCACTCGAATATTAATAATACATTACTCACTCGCTTCGCTCGTCCGATCGAATTTTATTAATACATTATTGCTCACCTACGTTATATAAGGAACTCCTGTGCAAAATTTCATACTTCTAACTTAAAAAATGATGAACTTCCATACAAACTTTCATCCCCTATTTAACCCCTTTAAGGGATGAATTTTCAAAAATCCTTTCTTATTAATCATCTACGTTATATAAGGAACTCCTGTGCAAAATTTCTTGCTTCTAACTTAAAAAATTACGAACTTCCATACAAACTTTCATCCCCTATTTAACCCCCTTAGGGAATGAGTTTTTAAAAATCCTTTCTTATTGCTCATCTACGTAATATAAGGAACGCCTGTGCAAAAATCAATGCTTCTAACTTTAAAAATGACGAACTTCCATGCAAACTTTCATCCCCTTTTTAGCCCCTTTAGGGGATGCATTTTCAAAAAAAAATTTCTTAGTGCTCACCTACGTTATATAAGAAACTCCTGTGCAAAATTGCATGCTTCTAACTTCAAAAACGACGAATTTCCATACAAAATTTCATCCCCTATTTAACCCCCTTAGGGACTGAATTTCGAAAAATCCTTTCTTAGTGGGTGCCTACGTCACAAAAGGAACCTACTGTCCAAATTTCAAGTTTATATCTTTAGCGGTTTGACCTGGGCGTTGTCTGTCAGTCAGTCAGTCAGTAACGGAACTGTTTTATATATATAGATATATTATGACGCTGTTCTGAATCATCCATAACAATAAATAAAAGTCAGTGTATAATAAAACTTCGGGATCAGTAACTGGCAAAATAATTGTCTATTATGGGAACCGTTTAGAACAATTTATGCGGCATAAAAACAAACATTGTACCCATACATTCCGAAATATAAAATATACAACTCACAATTACTTATGCTTTACTGGGGTTTTTGTCACCCGGTGGCCTTCCAGGAAATATCAATATCACTAAAAATTTAATTGCGAATTGTTGCACACCCCTGCTTCACTGGAATTTCTAGGAAATCGATTGTAGTAAAATTTTAATTTTGTGCTATAAAGGTGGTCTAAATTTGAAGTTTCGATAAATGTATAGAATTAAAAGTTTTTGCACTAGTTAAATAATAAATAAAAAAGAAACAATTAAATAAAGAACATTCCGGACCTGACTATCATACTACGTTTGCGGCAGTTAAAATATTTTTCCCTTTTATTTTATTTATTTTATAGAGTAAAAAAACCGTCGTTTTATCTTTTCGGTCTTCGTGATGTTTAAATAAAAGTTAAGCTCTTATACGCATTTTTCCGGAAGCTCAGCTGCGTCGTTATTTAGAAAACTTTATTTCTGAAACTAATAAACATTATTTTTTTATATTAATTATGAGGGAAAATTGTAAAGACTATTCTTGATGATATAATATTATTCAGCATTTGTTTTAACAATTCATATTTCTTCGCATATACAGGGTGTCCCAGACAAGACTCCCCAGACCTGTATCTCGATTACTTTTGAAATTAAATGGGTTGAAATTCGGTACAACATGACGGTAAATTAGCGACAGACTACGTTCTCTTTTCAACGTATAATTAAATATCAGTGTTGAATTATAAATTTTTTTATATAAACGCAATTAAACTTTTCACAACGCCGCTATTGAAAATTCGTTTTTCGGTACCTGTTTAGCGGGTTGAAACTGAGCGTTTTCATCCCTAGGGATGAAAATTTTCAGGTCGGTTCTTTCTGTTTTTTAACGTTGTTAAGAGGGAGACAGAGCGATTGGATCCGCATATAATTTTCAAAAACGTCAAATTAAGAAGGAGATAGAGCGATTCTGAATCCGCATATAGGTAATATTCATAGACGTCAAAATGACAAACCCCACATAAATCTGACAGATCTAATATTTTTACGACTTTTTTTACGTCCAAATTGTAGGTACCTCAAATCGAATTGTCAATAGAGTTGTTGTGAAAAATAATATGCAATTACTTGGTAGGAAACTTGGCGTTTGCAACACGTGTGGTTGCATGCCCTCGTACCTCGGGCAGCAAGCTTCACACTGGTTGCAAACGCCAAGTTTCTTACCTTGTAATGCAATATACTATTACATACAATACATAGGTAGGTACTACCTATTTGATTTTAGTATCAATACGTATATTAATGCATTGTATTGTAGGTACTTATGTAATGTTGAATTGCGTTTTTCTCGAAAATTTTATAATGTAGCGCTGGTTTTAATTACACGATTGCAAAGAGAATAAAAAGCTCTATCAGAGTAGCTAAAAATACCTATGGTGCTATTTAAGAAATAAAAATTGAATGTTACCTCTCTATCCTATACAGAGTGCAGTATAGCCTAGTGGTTAGCGTGCTTAGTGCCGCAACCTCTGGACTGGACTGCCGTGGGTTCGAATCCCACCTGCGCTCATGGATGTTTTGTGATGTTATTTAGTTTTAAGATAGTTGTTATTTAGTGTAGTTGAAAGACGCTAATGACCTGAGATGTCGACGCGTCTATAATCTACAATAAATAAAAAAAAATCTGTCCTATACAGTGATATCGTCGATGATTGACCGCCATATTGTAGAGAATTTCGTCTTATTTACGAATATATAAACTTTGGTAATGTTATCTTCAATCGATGTCATTAATGAGCTTACAATGTGCCAACATTAATTTGTCTCAGAACAAAGATAGCTATAGAAGAAGCATATCACAAGTTTGTACGACTGAAGCCAGTCGAGACGTGCGGGAAACAATAAGTCATATTGAAGTCACATGATTTCAACTCCATTTTAAGCACCATGATTTCTCATAATCACTTTGGAACCTTTATTGTAACATCCAGGCAAACAGCACGACAACATTTTTGTTTTAATAAAATACTTATAAATCTATCAAACAAAGGTACCTAGTTAACTCTACGGAATACAAGCGACGATTGATCATAATGTACCTGACAGGTCTTAGTTTAGTGCATAGTTGTGGCTTCAAGAGCGACGTGATATGCTCTTTCTATAGGTATCTCTGTTCTGAGGTCGAAAAACTCAAAAACGGGTAATTAACTGTAATTCGCTGTCGATGCAGCGCGAGAAAGTCACTTCGCTGGAGCCGTACGATTTATTATGTATTGTTATAAAACTGTTTTCTGAGTTGGCGGAATAAATATTTATTTACAATTATTTACAAACACAATAATAATGAACGCAACAACGAAAAGTCAATTCTAACAATCAACACAAGTAAACAATAACTAAACAGTAATTAAAACTTAACTATATACAATTAACTATATACCAGGACTATTTATTTCTAGTTATTTATGTTTCAAATATTTATATTCACTGTATTTATATCAGACGCACTATTTGTCGCTCAGTATTCTCCATTGACTGATTGCGTGACTCACCGATGACTGATTGATTCACTCCCTCGCATCGGCTGTTTATATATGCTGCGCGGCTTAAGTCCAGTACGTTCACGCGTTCTCTAGAACTTTCGTGTAGGTACTCGTTTTTACAGTAAGCAGATCCCGTTTCTCGGAACTCTCGCCTGCCGTTTATATACAGGGTGATCCGTAATAGTATTAATTTTAAATCTGATATTATATTTTCTTGTATCAGGAAGACGCGGGAAACCATTTTTTAGTGGACCTATTCCGATTATTACAATAAACTAAATAATGTGACCGCAACTTTATAGTTTCCAGCCTAGTCGAATTAATTCCCATAATGTAATTTTATTCCCAAAACGAAAAAATGCAACACCTCAACTGCTGACGTATTTTCTGATGAGTGGGCTAAAATGTCCGTGTAGGTACATGTAATATGTATCCCATGGGACTTGGAAAAACAGCGAGCGGGATTAGAACTGGCGATCATTTGTACACGTATGTATAAACCCTATTATATCACCCTCACACTCCACGCGCGGTTGGTCTGCCTTCCATTTGGCGTTTGGTCAGCCCACTCAGACTGCTCTAATTTATTTGTATTTAGCTAATCGAAGGGTCCTAAAACACCACCCATGGTATTCACTTGTACATATACAGTGGCCGCTTCTATTATTAAGCGTCACATCAACTGCGAGTTAAGCTGTACTATGCTGCCACCAGCATCTACAATAATCAGTAGTTATTAACATCCTGCTATCCGTCCGTCCGTTCGTATGTCACAGCCATTTTACTCGGAGACTATTGTCACTATATAGATGAAATTTGGAAAGTAGGTGTCTTCTATGAACCGCTATACAATGCTGTAGTGCAATTACGAAAAAAAGTTATGGGTAGTACTCCATACAAATGTAACTGAGACATAAGCGTGTGGTGTATCGTTAGATAGGTTTTGAAAAATGATATAGAAGTTGCAAAATGACTTTTTTTATTTAAGTCAATAGTTGGTGAGATATGCGCTTCTAAAGTCGTAAAAAGTGTGTCCCCCCTCTAACTTTTCAACTATGGAATGGAAAGTTCTGAAAAAAATTAAGGTAACTTAAAAGAACACTTCCACCGAAAATTGGTTTGAATAAGATATAGGTATGCATGTTGTGTAGTTTTTGAGATATTATGGGATATTTTCGGTTACACGCTATTTTTTTGAGTGACCGCAGAAATAACTTTGTTTTTCACAGTGTTTTTGAGAATAACTATGAAATACAAACTTATTTTGGGAAAACTATGTTCAACTTAAAATAATAAAGACTATAAATTATTATTAAATTAAATTAACTTTGAATTTTAACCGTGAACGTTCTTCCCGACTACGGAACCCTTCACTGTGCGTGGTCCGACACACACTTCACAGCTTTTTATGTTTGTTGCTTAACCGGGATTTATTAACTTCCCATTGGAAGTTATTGTAATGGGTCCGAAAATCGAAATCAAAATGTATAACAAATTTTTATGTTTCAAGGTCACTACACTATTTTTAGAAAGATGTATGTGTGTGTGTAAGTACGTACGTACGTACGTACGTATGTGTCCATTTCTTTATAAGACGAAATCTCGAGAATGAAAAATGATATCGACTGTTAGAGTGCCAATCGACGCGTATTAACGTAAATATGATCTGAAAGAAATGTTTTCAAAATCGGTTCAGTCGGTCTTTTTTCTTAACCAAATAGACTCCAAAAAAGTAGATTTTACACAATATCTCGCGAATAAAAAATTATATCGACTTCGTAAGGGTGTCAATCGAGGCGTGTTAACGTCATTTTGATCCGACATAAATTTTATAAAAATCGGTTCAGCCGTTTTTTTTTTAATTATTGTTAAAAATAAATAATAATTATGTTTTAATGATTAAAATGATTACTTTTCTGTGTAATATCTAATTTAATGATTATTATTAAATATTTATCAAACTGGGAAGTTCGTCGTGTGGACCTCAAGGGTCGCACTTTAGTCTTAATAAACGACCCACCTCACGGCTTGTTTAATTTTTATTTGGCACATTACTATACTGAGTCAATTAATGATGACAAACACTGTCTGCACTTATTCCCCGTTGTATCTACATTCAACGTAACCGACAAAATTATACTCATCTATAATGTAGAAAGAACAGAACCACAAATGGAAAATGTTAATGCAATTCATGGCTTTGTCTATCTGAAACTCGACTGAAACTCACTTCTACCACCGAAACTGAAGAAAACTTTTCCTAACTTGAATTCAGGATGAGGAGGATGTTAGAACAAAGATAGTTTCTCGGAAATTTACAGGTGATATGTACGGTGGTTTGAATAAAACTATGATTGTAAATTTATTGAATAAATTAACCTCAATTCTTCTACCTGCTGTAAAAGTTAGATTTAAAAGTAGCCATATACCTAGAAACAATAGTACCTACGTCAATTAATTTCGCAGACGGATTTTGTTAAATTGTGTTTTAAAGACGACCAACAGCAAAAGTTATTTGGGTCTAGCACCAATTCATATTTTCAATTCATTATTTTTTTTTTTTTTAATAATAAATTGAAAATCCAATTGACACTTTTACCAGCTCTCGAGCTAGAACCCGGGAATTGGGGACGTGTAATAGAGGAATCGGGGGCAGTATAGCCTAGTGGTTAGCATGCTTGGCGCCGCAACCTCTAGACTGGACTGCCGTGGGTTCGAATCCCACCTGCGCTCATGGATGTTTTGTGATGTTATTTAGTTTTAAGTTAGTTGTTATTTAATTTAGTTGAAAGACGGTAATGACCTTAGATGTCGACGCGTCTATAATCTACAATAAATAAATAGAGAAACCATAACAACGCCATGTAAACAACAGCATTGCTACACGCTCGGCTATTCTCAATCCCCAGACGGATTTTGAAAAAGGTCGCTTTTCAAGCTAAATTTTGATCAAGATGCGCAGGCAAATAGTTTCGAAGTGAAAATTGTACAAAAATAGTATAGTGTGTAACTAGTGTGCTAAATACATCTTTATGCGTCAGCACGAGTAGTAGGCGAGTACACACAAGCCTTGGCGAGTGTGCATCGCGAGCCGAATACGAGTGGTGAAAACATCGCACCTGACGCATAAATAGATTTAGCACACGCGTTGCACACTAAACTTTATTCAACACATGCGCATGGTTTTAGACTTTAATTGAACTAATGTCAAACACCTTAGATTCGCTGACAGCAGTACATCTCATCATAAAAAAATTGGCCTTGATACAATACTTATTTACGTCGTTGCCATAGTAACCATATTTTATTATAGCATCGAAAAGAGGTATACATAATGGTATATTATGTAACGGGTTTTTCAAATGTTTTTCATTATAGCATCGAAAAGTATTTCATAATGGATCATGACGTCACCAGTCATTAAAAAGCCATTTAATATCTGCATTACAGACACGGAAAACCACTAAAAGCGCGCATGTATTGAATAAACTATATTAAAAACATTTACCTATACACAGTTTAAAAAAAATATGGGTCAATTATTTATTAAAATTCTAGAATGCTTTTCTTATGGAGAAATATGTGATCAAAATCTAAAGTTCATTGTCAAACTACATTTTGTGACAATGCTTTCTTCAACCCAGCATAATACTCATAAATAAACAATTTAAAATAAATCTTAAAACTAGAAAAATGTATATTGAAATACATGTAACAACTGCATACAAAGAAACAAAATAGAAACGTATAACAAAAACAAGTTAACATCAACGTACCTTTAACAATAGCTGTGCTTGACAGTCACTTGTCGTGTGAAGTGACGCGTTTTTCACAAGTGTAAACAGACGAACATCGTCTTTCACATTCTAATATCATAAGCACTTAACAATTCAATGCTTTTTACTGCTGTAATAGGACTTATCAATAACACATTGTATATTGTGTCATCACACAAGACTTTAGTATTCTTTAGTATTATTTGTTAAGAAACACTGGTTAGTTTTTGCACTATTTTAATTAATTATGCTTCTTTGAAATTAACTTATTTTACGCACTCTTTGTTTTTGTAATTAACTAAGTTTTAAATTTTAAACACTGGAAGTTCAATTAATGTCAACATTCTAATTTTGTAAACAACAAATATTTTGATAAGATTCAAAATCTAATTTTAATAATGTTTTTTTTTGTCAAAATTGTAAAATTGCTCACAATGAAAAGTAATTCGCAGAACTTGAAAGAAAGAAAAATCAAGATGAAGACATTTTTTAATTGCGTATTTACGTTATTTGTAAACGTAAACAATGTATAAACAACGTAGATTTTTTAAGGTCATCAGCAGCCAGGATTATTTGGGTCTAGTTCCAATTTATATTATCAATTTATTATTTTTTTGATATGTAATAAAATGAAATTATTTCATTTTATTACCACAGATGACATATAATACAGATAAGTTGTAGGTTTTGAAGGCCAGATTTGACCGTCGCATCTGTTAACAGAATTCAAAAGCTTAAAATAACTATGTATGAGTTATAGTTGATTCAAAACATAAGAGTGGTTCTGATCCTACACACTTAAAACAATCTCAATTCTATTAAAACGTATATGTCGCTTTAGTCGCGGGATAATATTTAGATAATAATGTATTCTTTTGCTGGCATTTGTGAAACATTCCCCCTAATTTAAACGTCACTGAATAATAATAGAACGAGAAAAAATTACCATGTCTGTTATAATTATTTATATTAAAAAATTTTGTGACGCATCATTTTATTAGTTACCATTTTTGCCACTAGGTTCCAGGAATGGATATTATCTATAAATACCAAAGGTTTAGTACTTTATTTTGTTTATGTTTTTAGTTTCATAAAATGACACAAATCATTCAATAAAGGCGGTCATAAGACGGTCGTTTTCTGCCGTAAGGCAAGACCCCCCTGTTATTATATATTTTTCATGGCTCCACTATTACAAGACTCTCATTTCCAGGTTCTTATCTCAGAACTGGTGAAAGTATCAAGTGTAATTATTCCAATAATTTTACCAGTTCTGAGATAAGAACCTGGAAACGAGGGTCTTGTAATAGTGGAGCCATGGAAATGACTTCCTTACGCGCTCGGCTGTTTTCAAGCCCTAAGAAAATTTGGATTTGAATGATGCATAACAGATAGACAATTTTATTTGATGATTTAATACGGAGTACTAAAATGATCAGACAGAAATGCAATGTAATTATTGAATATTTTCACTGCTCCGTATTGAAAAAAAATAACGAAATATTTTTTTTACTTTTCATCGAAAAAATTTATACAAACGAAAGTGTTCACAGATTGTTTTAACATCGAAGCCATGAACATATTTGTAGGGTGTAAAATTGTTTCATTGTTCTTTTTTTTTAATTAATCGCATATTTACCTGCGTTTTTTGTACAAAGGTCAGCCGTAGTGAATACAAGGTGTAACAAAAAATGTAGCAAAAATTTGGAAGGTTGAAAACTGACGAAAATAAATTTTATGTTTCAAATTTTAAATGTTGAAAGTTAGGGTTAAGTACTTGAAATTTTTGTAATGGTTTTTTATTGCTTTCTACGTACAGTTAACTATTGTGTAATAATAAATTATATCATTAGGGAATTTGCTTTATTGGAAACAAGATTCTAAATAATCAGGTTAAAAGTGAAAAAAAAAACAGTAAGCCCTGGATATTCTCAAAAGATGCGTAAACATTCAAATTCATTCCTAACCTCAAAACATTTGGGTAGCTAACCAAGTGTGTTCCGGACCTGCTGAATGAGCCATTTTCCTTAGAGTAGTTCTTTCAATTATCCACGAGAGGCAGCACTTGTGGTAGGGACACACATTATTTATTCCCCATTAATAAAAAAATAAATTTTCATCTTTTGAAATATGATCCATCTCTTAACTATATTTTTATTTTAAATTAAATTGAGTTTTGAATTAAACATGAAAATATAACGCTGTAATATTTTTCCTTTTTTTAATTTTTACGTAAATTAATAAGCAACTGTCAGTTCGAATCAAGAAATTCGAAAGAACGCGTCAAAAAATATTTGCTCACAAAAAAATGTAGATACCTTTAATTAATTTTAGTTCATGAACGAAATTCAAGATGAAACTGTCAGAACTTTTTAATAAGCTTTGATGAAAACTGTTTTTTAGATATCTAATAAAATAAATAATGAGTCACAAAAGATGAAAGAAACGGCAAAAATTAGTCTGCAGCTTTAAAGAGGAACTGCTCTTTAATGTTATTGTGAAAAAAATGACATTTTTATTTTGAACTAGCTGGCCGATCCGGCTTTGCCCGAGTAGATTTTAGTTTCGCAACAAAATAACCAAGAGCAGTAAATTTCTCTTATAGTTGATCCAGCGTATTCCGATTAAAATCGATATTATATAACGGGATTTCTGTTCATGCAAGCGAAGCCGTGCGAGCAAAATAATAGTCCGAGAGCCCGCGACCGATTTTGACGAGCAAAACTACCAAAGCTGATTTCTATTTATATAAAGTTAATATGTGGTGTTATAATGAAGCCTCGTGACCTTCAGCTGCGGCACCAACGTCCCAATTAATTGATTTGTCAAAAAGAAATGAGCAATGCTTTTGCTAATTTTTACATCTGAAACCATTTGTAACCATGCAAACGAAATGTTAACAAAAACTATTATTTTTTCGTTTCCATAGCTACTGTTTTGACAGATATCAACAAGAGCCGAGATTGTTGCACGGGTAACGGCTAATAATAAATATTTACATTGATATTTGTTTTTCATTTCATGCGGTTACTTTTGGATTCACATGTAAAAATTAATAAAATCATTTCTCATTTCTTTTTGATTGATCAATTACCTTGGGAGGCTGCCGTAGCCCAACCCACCGGTATACTATCGCAGCTGAAGTAAACCACATTTCATTATTAGTGAATTTGCCATATGGCACATACACTATTGGCGTCGGTCGGATGGCGGGACCTAGGGGTGGGACCAAAATTTCTCGACGTTTCATAGCCTCCTGAACACTTTGGCACCATTTTTGGAACTGTCTGTTTATATATGTATATGTAGATATATATATATATTTATATATTTGGATACATATATATATATATTGTGATATTATTTTTATAATATCACATTTAGTATTTGTATACCCTTAATAATATTAATTATTATTATATTTAAATGTTCTGATTGCAATACTTTGGTGCAGGTTACCTAGAAAACAGTGTTTATAAGGTAGTGTGCCAGTGATATTGTTAATTGAGAAAATACAATAAATAGAAATATATTTAGTTAGTTACGCGAGCAGAAAAAATTTGAATGGAATTTTTTCACTTTTGTAAACAAGTTGAAAAAAATCGAAAAATTGAGGAAAGAAAAATAGTATAAAATGATTGATTTTGTCGGTAATATACTACGACCGGTTTCATCCGAATACCATTCATTATTATAAACATTATTCCATATTATAATTATCTAATGGAGACAGCGTAATGCCTGATTACGTCATTTGATCCGGTAATGTATTTTATTTTTCTCGTCTCTTAAAGTTTCTTAATTTATTAGAATATTCTTATATTCTAGTTCAACCATGTTTTCAACTAATTCCAATTAGTTCATAATTAATAACGAATACCTATTCCTATATTCGATTTCAATTTTTTGTTTAGAACTAACTCCATTTAGTTCATAATTTGATGACGATTATTCCTATATTCGATTTCAATTTTTTGTTTAGAACTAACTCCATTTAGTTCATAATTTATTAACGAATATTCCTATATTCGATTTTCAATTTTGTTTCGAACTAATTCCATTTAGTTCATAATCTAATAACGAATATTCTTATATTCTACGTCGACTGGGTTTACAACTAATACCAATTAGTTCATAATTTAATTACCAATATTCTTATATTCTACGTTAATTTGGTTCACAACAAATTGTTAATTATTATTAATTTATCAATAAATATCCTAGACTTATACTTAGTTTCCTTATTTAACTTACGTTTCGATTGTTGTCCTTTAGGTGAGGATCACTCTGGGAAATTAAATTTTAATTATTCAGTTGGGCCCCATTTTAACATCCCGATCCTAAAGACAACATCCGAATCTCTCCTTTTCCCAGTTTTCTCTCTCTTCCCTTTTTACAGGTGAGACGACGACTACACCAAGGCTAAGTCCACTGCATATTACAAATTGGTAGCAGAGCGTAGTTAGTGTCTCAAGACTTGTCTTCTCTATTCATCACTTGTCTTCTCTATTCATCACTGTCAACATGCCAAAAACACGTCAAAAATCGACCTCTTCCGCACCCGATTCTCCGAGAGCGCTTCATCTCTTGGAGTCTTCTGAACACGCCGTTCAAGGGACTTCTGCAACAGTGCCAGAGAATAGTGTTCCTTTATCAGAGCCTCAGGGTGAGTTACACCAAAGTACTGCAATAATCCAGAACCAATCGATATTTTCGATTACAGATTTAAAGGATTTAACTGTTAAAGTACCCTGTGTTAATGGTTCCGATCTGGAAATGTTGATAAAATTTATTCTGGAAGTAGATGCTATTATGTCCGTACCCTTTGTTCCGTACCTGACTATATTTAAGTTGTTAATCTTTAAAACTGAAGATTCTTTACGCATCTGGTGGACTCAGAGAATTACCATGGATTCCAACTGGTCTCAATTAAAAAAGGACATCCTAAATCAATTTACAACGTCCATTGATCGTGCTATTTTGGCCGAACGCTTTGTTAATAGAAAACAGGGTCACTCTGAAGGTTTCCCTGAATATGTCGAGGACATTCTCAAGTATACTTTTCTATTTAATTCCCCGTATACTGAAGCTGAAATAGTTGCGAAATTATGGTTGAATCAAAACCAACAAACTTTCAAGTACCTTCAGTACCGCGATCCGCCTACCTCGCTGGAGGAACTCCGAAATTTAACTAAAAGAATGAGGGCGGTCGATAGGCAACGCTCTTCGTATAGTGTTGTTCCTGTCGAACGAACTTTATCTAATTCTAATCCTATAGTTTGTAGATATTGTAAGCAACCAGGGCATTATCTTTCTCAATGTCCCGTCCGTCCAATTCGTCTTTCCCAGGTCACTCAAAGGGCTATTCTACCTGAAAATAAATGACTGACCAGGCCTATCAAAATTCGTAGTAATAACTGTCTCATAGAACAAATTACTGAGACAAAAGCTCCAGTTTCTAATTTAAATATTAAGCCCGATCCAAACAATTCCATTTCTCAATCTGCCTCTAGTTTAAGACGCCTAAGTACTCCGAAAGTTGAACCCCATTTCAACGAACTTTCTCCATCTCCGAATACAAATTCTCTTAAATCGAACCTTCCTTCCCTACCTATCGTGCATCTCTTTTTTCAACAAATTCGTGCAACAGCTCTGTTAGACACGGGATCAACAAAAAACTATATTAATCAGAACTTAGCTGACTATTTAGTTTCATTAAAATTAGGTTCTTTGTATGATTCAACTTCATATGCTCAATTAGCTGATGGTACTATTTTAAAGTCTCAGTCTAATTTATCTCTCGTGGTAAAAATAAGCTATTTAACTTGGAAACTTAATTTCCACATTATGAAAAAACTGAACTATCCAGTCATTATAGGTTTTGAAGCTTTACGCCAAATGAATGCCGAACTTAATTGTAATAATAATACTTTAACCTTTAAGTTTGATTCTTCCATAATCATTCCATTTTTACCATTTCCCTCTCTGATTACTTGTTCGTCAATAGGTAATATTATTGAAGTCGATTCTTCTGTTGAGTTATTTCAACAATTACAAAATGAGTTTCCCGATGTACTGACCGATCGACTTGGTCAAGCTTTGAATTTCAAATATGCGGTCCAGTTGACTGACAATGTTCCTATTAGAAAATCTCCATATCCTTTGTCTCCCCCGCAAGCTAAAATAATGAGGGAACACATTAGTGATTTATTAGATAAAGGCATAATATCTGAAAGTAAATCTCCTTATTCTTCTCCTGCCTTCTTAGTCAAGAAATCCAACGGTGGTTTTCGATTGTGTATAGATTATAGGCAGTTAAATAAGAAGGTTGTTATGGATAGCTTTCCCGTTCCGTCAATTGATCACATTTTTCAATGTTTAAAAGGTGCAAAGGTCTTCACAACACTTGACCTTAACAGTGCATTCTATCAAATAGAGTTAACAGAAAAATCTAAAGATCTTACTTCTTTTGTCACCCCTGAAGGTCAATGGAAATTTCATAAAGCTCCATTTGGTTTATCTATTTCTCCAAGTGCTCTAAATAGATTGATGTTCAATATATTCGCCGATCTCAGGTATAAGTTCGTTATTGTATTTTTTGATGACTTGTTAATTTATAGTCCAGATATGGATTCTCATATTATACATGTTAGAGAAACTTTGATGCGATTACGAGAAGCGAATTTGACCGTCAATCCTGCAAAAATCACCTTTGCGAAATCCGAACTTAAATTTTTGGGTCATCATGTTTCCTCTAGTGGTCTTTCTATGGACTCCGAGAAAGTGGATGCAATAAAGAATTTGTCAGACCCTAAAAATTTAAAACATCTACAATCATTTATTGGAATGGTAGGGTATTACGCGAAGTTCATTCCCGATTATGCTCAGATTATGGCTCCACTTAACGACCTAAGGAAAAAGAATGTCAGATTCCATTTATCAGAAAGTCATTTACGATCGATACAGAAACTCAAAGAAGCTCTTATCACAGCTCCAGTTCTCCGCTTTCCTGATTTTGATCGTGATTTTATACTTCAGACAGACGCGAGTCAAACTCACATCGGATGCGTTCTTCTTCAAGAATTTGGTGATGGTTTGCATCCAATCCAATACGCTAGTCGAAGATTAACTTCTGCAGAGAAAAAATTCAGTACGTATGAACAAGAAGCTCTCGCTTGTATTTGGGCGATGGAAAAATTGAAATCATATTTATCACATCGTACGTTTTTGCTTCAAACCGATAGTTCTTGTTTAAAATGGCTCATACAACATCCTAGAAACCTTGGACGCGTTGGTCGCTGGTTGCTAAGAATCAGCCGCTTCAAGTTTCGAGTAGAGCACATCAGAGGTAAAGACAATTGCACAGCTGACTGTTTATCACGTCCTTTTTCCGATTTTCATGTACCGGACGAATCATTTCTGCCTTCTGATCAACTCAATCAAATTGTTGATCTAATCAATCCCATAAGCGATTTACGTATTTTACAAGACCAAGACCCAGATTTAAGCGTAATAAAATCTGAAATAACTCAAGGTATTATTCATACTAACTTCTCTATTCATGATAATTTCCTAGTTCGATGTATTGGCAAGAAAAGAGTTCGTCGAATTGTTGTTCCTTCAGCTATTAAAAATGAAATTCTAGAACAATTCCATAATTCTCAAATGGCAAGTCATCCAGGTATTTCAAAAACTTTCCGAGCGATTTCTCGAAGATTTTGGTGGTCTCGAATGTATGTAGATGTACGAGAATTTGTCAAGAAATGTACATTTTGTTTACGCCATAAGGTTAATCAACATCCCGATAAAGTCGTCATGTCTTCTAAGCCTTCAACTACAACCTGGGAAAAAATTTACATAGACCTTATGGGTCCAATAATAAAGTCTCATGCAGGTAATAAGTTTGTTCTACTGATTTTAGATAGTCATAGCAAATGGCTTATCACTTATGCTATTCCTGATTCAAGTTCTACATCAATAATAAACTGTTTACATAAAGTTTTTACTACTTATGGTTCTCCTAAAAGTATCGTTTCAGATAACGCTACGTATTTCACTTCAAAAATATTTAATGAATTTTGTTCTCTATGGGGTTCAAAAAGTTATCACAGTTCCCCGTATCATCCAAGTTCGAATCCCGTTGAGAGGGTAATTCGCAATGTTAGAGCTGCCTTATCTATCTTGCTTCATCAATCTTTTGACGATCATCTTTCTTGGGATCTGTTATTGGATCACATAACATTTAGTAATAATACTTCATACCATGAAAGTATAAAAAACTTACCATGTAAGGTTTTTCTCGGGCGAGAAATACAATTTCCTATAGATCGGCGTTGGGATTTATCGGCTGTTTGGGAGAAAGAAGATTCACTATCGTCAAAACAGATATATGAAATTTTGCAACAATCGAATGCAAAACAAGCTAAATATTTTAACAAAGGTCGTAATTTGCATACAAAGTTCGCGATCGGAGATAAAGTTGTTCAGCGGCTACATTTCCAAAAGATGTATCCTAAGTTTCACTTAAAATTTCTGCCACGTTATAGCAATCCAAGAATTATTCGTCAATTCACGAGCCCCGTAAGTTGTGTTGTCCAAGATCTAATTACGGGAGAAAAATTCAATACTCATATTGAACATTTAAAATCTGTTTAAATGATATTAAAAACAAATTACTTCAAAATTCTTCGTAAATAGTGTTCCCATGAATTTCATTTCTAGTTTAAGGTTCCTGGCGCAAATTTCGAGTTATGCTTCAGAGGACGTATTATTATTAATAACTTCAAAATTCTTCGTAAATAGTGTTCCCATGAATTTCATTTCTAGTTTAAGGTTCCTGGCGCAAATTTCGAGTTATGCTTCAGAGGACGTATTATTATTAATAACTTCAAAATTCTTCGTAAATAGTGTTCCCATGAATTTCATTTCTAGTTTAAGGTTCCTGGCGCAATTTTCGAGTTATGCTTCAGAGGACGTATTAGTATCGATTTAGTTTCGTTTTAGTTTTAACGTTTGAGAGCGTCAATATATTATATTTTCTAAAATATAAAACTGACAGTAATTGAATCAGCGGTTCTCAACATAGTATAAGCAAGTTTTGTTTTAAGTTTGTATTTTAGTTATACTCCTTGTCAACCAGTGGTTCTAATTCTTGTTAAGAATTGTGCGAGTGATCCGGATGTTCGGCAGCCTCTATCTCGATGATTTCCAGATCATTATCTATTTTCCGGTTGCGAAGTACCGTCTGCCCGTACGTCTTAATAAGTTTGAATGAAGATTGTTTGGTTGATTCTTGTTTTCTTCTTCAGATTATTAATTGTTAGTTATTTAATCATAGTTAGTTGAATAGTTGCTCAGGGTGCTTTGCACTTAATGTACTTATGAATCTATTATTTATCATGATCAAGAATTTCTTTCATGTCATTAATTTATCATTTCTATAATTATTCATGAATTGTTTATAGTATTCAATTCTCAACAATACCTTTATTGTTGAACCTATTTCCAACAATCGTTGGAGGGGAAGATTGTGATATTATTTTTATAATATCACATTTAGTATTTGTATACCCTTAATAATATTAATTATTATTATATTTAAATGTTCTGATTGCAATACTTTGGTGCAGGTTACCTAGAAAACAGTGTTTATAAGGTAGTGTGCCAGTGATATTGTTAATTGAGAAAATACAATAAATAGAAATATATTTAGTTAGTTACGCGAGCAGAAAAAATTTGAATGGAATTTTTTCACTTTTGTAAACAAGTTGAAAAAAATCGAAAAATTGAGGAAAGAAAAATAGTATAAAATGATTGATTTTGTCGGTAATATACTACGACCGGTTTCATCCGAATACCATTCATTATTATAAACATTATTCCATATTATAATTATCTAATGGAGACAGCGTAATGCCTGATTACGTCATTTGATCCGGTAATGTATTTTATTTTTCTCGTCTCTTAAAGTTTCTTAATTTATTAGAATATTCTTATATTCTAGTTCAACCATGTTTTCAACTAATTCCAATTAGTTCATAATTAATAACGAATACCTATTCCTATATTCGATTTCAATTTTTTGTTTAGAACTAACTCCATTTAGTTCATAATTTGATGACGATTATTCCTATATTCGATTTCAATTTTTTGTTTAGAACTAACTCCATTTAGTTCATAATTTATTAACGAATATTCCTATATTCGATTTTCAATTTTGTTTCGAACTAATTCCATTTAGTTCATAATCTAATAACGAATATTCTTATATTCTACGTCGACTGGGTTTACAACTAATACCAATTAGTTCATAATTTAATTACCAATATTCTTATATTCTACGTTAATTTGGTTCACAACAAATTGTTAATTATTATTAATTTATCAATAAATATCCTAGACTTATACTTAGTTTCCTTATTTAACTTACGTTTCGATTGTTGTCCTTTAGGTGAGGATCACTCTGGGAAATTAAATTTTAATTATTCAGTTGGGCCCCATTTTAACATCCCGATCCTAAAGACAACATCCGAATCTCTCCTTTTCCCAGTTTTCTCTCTCTTCCCTTTTTACAGGTGAGACGACGACTACACCAAGGCTAAGTCCACTGCATATTACAATATATATATGTGTGTGTGTGTGTGTGTGTGTGCTGGCTATAACTTTCGAAAGAGTTAATTGATTTTGACGAAATTTGGTAGGCACGTTGAAATTTATTACCGCACGAAGCCTATTTAAAATGGGCCCAATCGGACCATTTTAAGGGTGGTTTTTAGGGGTTAAAAAATGTTTTTGGGCCCAAAAATGCCGAAAAAATTCTCAGAATCGTTTCAAAATTGAAATTTAACCCTTTAGTAACGATTAAAATGTACTTCTAAAATTTTAATAAAATCGGCCCGACAGGACCGGACTTACAAATTTTATGAAAACACTAGTTTGCGGATACTGCTTTATTTACTGAAGGGTGTATTTAATTTGGTACCGAGGTTAAATTGATAAAAATATTGAAATTAAGAAAAAAAATATTATTTTAAGGGATGTATTAAGGAGTTAAATTTTTTATTTTGTCCAAAAAGAAACATAATAAAGCCACAATGCCAGTATTAGCAAATACACTATATTGTCGGCAGGGTTTTGGCACCGCGACCCGAGTTTTTAATATATTAATCATATAAATATATAAATATATAAATATAAATCAGCTTTGGCGAAATGTCTGACCAAAATAGGTCGCGGGCTCCCGAACTATAATTGTTATATAAAAATTTAGTTTTTCTTCGTTTCACTCGCTTGGAACGTAACGATCTTGGCATTCAAGTTTGTGACTCCCTGGGACATCTCGACGCACAGTTTCGGAACAAGTTTGCGTCGCTCTGGGGCGTCATAATGCACAGTTTGGAACCGCTGGGTTATTGTATTATCCAACACAGCAATATTAATATTCAAATTATTAAACCCAAGCATTTGTAGTATCGAACTTCATAAATTATTTACGAATATTGATTATGAATATAAGTTTTGAAATAATACTAAACTTTGATTTGGTTTGTTTTCTATAAATATTTTTATCTACAAAATTATCTGTGGAAATTTAACTATTACCTAGAGCACAGTTGCCTATAGCCTACGAAATGTTAAAAGATGAACCGAATATGATAAAAATGGATTGTGCAGTTTACACTACATACTACAGAAGTGAAATTTATACTTACGCAAATCTACATAGGTCCGACAAACAGTGATTCTAGTTAGTGATCTAGAAGGCAAGTTTGTATAAGTGGGCAAAGTTATACAATTCGGCCGGCGAAGAACTAGCTCTTATTTACCCATCTCTTTTCGTGTTTCTAGGACAGACGTTTTTGTATAAGGCTACGCAAAATAAAATTAAAATATCGAAAGGTTATTAGAAAATATTTCCTAAAATTTGACATAAGCGATTCTGCATTTTGACCACAGATAATAAAATATTAATCTAAAGTTAATTGTGGTAAGCAGTTTGTTTTCCTTAAAAAAATATTATATTGATTTTGGATGTTAATAACAGGTATTATTATTTCCTTTTTTTTGACAAACCGTAGTAATTTACTATCATATTATGTTATTTTCAGTTATTAGTTCCTATTATATTATCTATGGCCAAAAAGAAAAACTGAGTATGTCGAAATGTTGGTCATTTTTCTTATTTTCAGCAGATTTTTCCCTCTATTTAAATAAATCGATAAATAAAATTGATACTTTTATCAGTTCCGGATTAGAACCTGGGTACTGGGGGCTTGTAATGTAGGAGCCTTGTAAACGCCATATAAACGACGACATTGCTACATAAACGGCTATTCTCACGCCCTACAAGACAGTGTTGAATGTCGTTGATCACATACCTCGAGGTACCTTCACGCTAATGACCCCAGTTGTCGGGCGTCTATAATTTACAATTCGAGGTACCTTCCTACTACACGAGCGTCGCAAACGACGAGTCAAACGAAATTCATACACCATCATACACATTTTAAATATCTAAAATAAATTCGTAAAAACGGGGAACCCTCCCGAGGGAAGCTACATCATTTCGAGTTGATGAATGAATTACATTCGATTTTACGTTTGCAATTCTCGTGTGGTAGAAATATTTGTCGAAACATACAATTGACAGTGCTGTTTTCTTTTTTGCGATAACTAAATCATTTTTTTAATATATTTTTTAAAGGTACTTATATCCAATTGTATAATATGTCCACCAAAACTAGACTAATGACACCAATGGCAAATAATAACATTTTTAAATATAGTCCGTCAAATATTTCAATCCATTTATACAATGCATTGCCTGCAGAATACAGAAATTTATCTTCTTTCCCAAAATTTAAATCCACGGTTAAGGCATTGCTCGTCAAAAACGCTTTTTATTCACTAGATGAATTTTATTCTTATTTTAAATAATTATGTACCTACCTATATGTATTTGACTAGTCAAAAATACTGTATTTTTCAGTTCGATTGACAATAAAGTATTATTATTATTATTATTATTATGCACATTATACAAGAGAATAACTTGGGGAACCTCCACCATATAAGGTGTTTGGCCAGTATTAAACCTGGGTCTAAACGACATCCCAAAATATCTATATGAGCAGAAGTGGGATTCGAACCCACGACAGTCTGATCAAAAATCCAAACACTGATCAATACACCAAGTTAACTATAAATCATCATAATAACCTTATTTTATCGAAAACTGGTCATAGACCGTTTCGCCATTTGACCAGTGATATTTTATTCATGTAATTAACATGACCTTTTCTGAAGGCATTTAGTGCTGTTTAAATTTTTGTTATAATAAAATATTTTTTAATTAAATAATGGCCATATCAATAATTCAAACTGAAAATTTACCTTTTTATAAGAAATATTTTACTCTAAGTTAATTTTGATCTTTTTTAAAATAAGTAAATGACAATTTTTTTAATCAAATAATAGAGACGTGTTGGAATTATTGTTATTTTAAAATAGCAAATTTACGATAGTTTTTTCCAAACAAAAATTTATAATTTTGTCTTTTTTTTTCGATTTTAAATACAACTTGCGACATTTTAATAAAGTCAGTCTCAAATTTTTGCCGCATAGATATAACTATTATCTTTTGAGCTTATTTTGATTTGAATATTAATTCAAATCCATAAAAACAATTTCAATAGATCAGCATTATCAAAAAAAAATACTGTAGATTCAAGAATACAGGTACAATGAGTACAATATACGAATTATTGTCTTGTCGGAATTTTCGAACTCAAATTGGCTATTGCTAGTTCTAAGGTTGAATATATTATACGATTTTTTTTAAAATATGTACAGTTTACACATTTCGTGTGAAGTAATTTTTGTATAATTCAAGATATTTTTCAGATTTTAGAGCAATCACTTACTAAAACTTCCTAAATTATTTTTGACAGATTTATTGACAATACGTTATAAATAAAATATAAACGAGACTTACAAAATTTTTCAATATTATATGCACTCACTTGGTTAGATTTTTAACACCCAATAATTTTGAAAATTTCCACAAAATCGTCATAGACTATTTCTACGAACATCGAGTTAAAAATTTTGAACTGGTAAACACAATTTTGAATTTAAATCACTCAGGTCAATCTTTCAAACTCAAAGTCAATTTTGAACTTAGCACAGTAAGTACACGTCATTTAATAGTGCCTTTAAAAATGACTTTTCGAACTAGTTTGATTTAGGCAAAAAAAAACTCGATATCAATCTGAAAATGTCATCAACATTTTTGTGACAGTTCTTTCTTTAAATTAATTTATAGCACTCAATTAAAAAATATTTACGATTTTTTAAGATTGGATTAAAATCAGTAGGTGAAATTTTTAGAAAATTTCTACGCGTTTGTGACAGCTCTGTCTAGAATACGCATTGAATTACAAAAACATATTTTTGATTTTTGAAAAACTAAATTGAATCATCCGGTTAAGTTTTTCAAACTTTCGAAAATTTCTACAGAATCTGCGAAGAGCTCTGTCTATAATTATCTTTCAGTTTAAAAAAATACTTCTGATTTTTAAGAAAATAAATCCGAAATTTCCACAGCATCTTTATAACATTTCTGTCTAGAATTATCTACTGAATTTAAAAATGTACAAATGGTTTTTTAAAGATCGGGATAAATCTGTCAGTCAAACTCATCAATTCCCAAATTTTAACAGCATCTTTGTGGCAGTTCTGTCTAAGCAAGTAGCATCGAAATATTTTTGTGACAGCCTTGTCTACTATAAGCATTGAAACTAAAAAATCTCTTCCAATTAATATCGCAATAAAAAAACATTAATGACTCTTTTAAAATCTGATTCAAATTATTCGATCAAATTTTTTTAACTTCGGTTATGTTTTTAACTGACTTCACAAAAAGGAGGAGGTTCTTAATTCGGCGTATATTTTTTTAAACAAAAATTTCAAAAATGTTCACATCATCTTTGTGAACAGCTTTGTTTACAATTAAAAATTCTGTTAATTTTTTAAGATCGGAAAAAATCGCTCGGCCAAATTTTTGACACTTATCATCAATTTAAAAATGTCTACAGCTTTATGACATCTATGTCTACAATTATAGCATTGAAATAAAAAAAACTTCTAATTTTCAGCAATGCATTCAAATAATATATACTTAAAGGTATATTTTTTTTTAAATTTGAGTAAAATAACTAGATCAAATTTTTCAAACTCAACAATACCGGAAATGTTCACATCATCTTCCTGACATCTCAGACTACAATTAACATTGATAAAAAAAACTTCTAATTTTTAGCATTAAATTGAAATATTAGATATATCTTTTTTTAAGATCTGATTTAAATTACTAGGTCAAATTCAACAATACCGGAAATTTTACATCATCTTCCTGCAGACATCTTAAACTACAATAATATAGGCATTGAAATAAAAAAATACTTCTAAATTTTACCATTGAATTCAAATATAATAGGTACCTATCTGTATCTTTTTTTCAAATCATTAGGTCAAATTTTGCAAATTCAACAGTAGATACCGGAAATTTTCACATCATCTTCCTGACATCTCAGACTACATTAATTAGCATACAAATTAAAAAAAAACTTCTAATTTTTAGCATTGAATTAAAATAATACGTATATCTTTTTTCAAGATCTGGTTCAAATCACTAGGTCAAATTTTGCAAATCCAACAATACCGCGGAAATTTCTACATAATCTTCCTGACATTTCAATAAAAAAAATACTTCTAATTTTTAGCATCGCATAAAAAAATCTAATTTGAAGATTTTTTTTAATAATCACTCGGTCATATTTTGGGACATCATAAAAATATAATCAATCTTTAAACACACAGATAAGAGATAAATCATCAAAAAATCACCACCTCTGCATTAAATTTGATATCACTAAATGGTTGAAATTAACACGCTCTGATGATGATGCTGCTGTTGTATTGAGATATAGAATACATAGAACAGATAGGTGTGAACCCGGTGTGGTTTTATTTTAAACTGAGACCGCGAGCGACACGAAGCGTCGTTTATAAGGCGTCGCGATCGCATATCGACTGACTAACACAACCCGTAGTATTACTGCATATACACATCTAAACTCAGCGTGTGTTCATGTATGTATGTGTGAAACAACCCCTTATAACTGTGTTAGTATGTTGCGATTCGAGAAGAACCGTTCGTTTAAAGTTCCGTAATCTTTGTGTTACTATACGTTTCATTAATATTGCAAAAAAATTCAGGATGGGTTTCCTTGCTTAAAAATAAGAAAAAAAGTTCATATGAACCTATGTCCGAAAATATTTCGTTTCGAAGATACAGGGTGTTAAAATTTTATTTTTATTTTTGTTTTTTGTAAATAACTTTTGAAATAATTGAAATATTTTAATAAAAATTGGTATCTACGGGTTTTTTGACATGAGAAATTCAAATTTGATATTAGTTTGAAGGACAGTATGGCTCAGTTGGTAGCGTCGCAGCCTCTGAATCAGACTGTCGTGGGTTCGAATCCCACTTCTGCTCATGGATGTTTTGTGATGTTATTTAGTTTTAAGTGATATGTTATGATATTTGTTGTATTTAAGACGCTAATGACCTAAGTTGTTGACGCGTCTATAATCCACAATAAATAAAAGATATTAGTTTGGCTTCTACTTGTAGGTGGCGCCACCTACATATGTTTTCACCTATTTAAAGAGTCATAACTTCTTTTTATTTTCTGAAATAGGTTCATATGAACTTTTTTCTTATTTTTAAGCAAGGAAACCCATCCTGAATTTTTTTGCAATATTAATGAAACATCCTATATAATAATATGTTGACGCATAATATGAGTGGACATTGCATCTCCAATAATTTGTCCAATTTTTTCCCGAACGTAATAGGCAAGGCACAAAAATGTCATGATAGTTACTATATAAAAGTAACAGATATATTATTTCAAAGATAATTACATTATTAAAAAAATTTAATAAAAAAAACTTTTTAAAAATACGCTTTTATTTAAATGTACTAAAAAGGAAAAAAATAAGTTTTAAAAATTTAGTTTCATAATTATAAAAGCGTGGGTTGTAAACTCTGCGATATTTTATTAGTCACGACCCACGCTTTTATAATAATGAAACTAAATTATTAAAACTTATTTTTTTTCCTTTTTAGTACATTTAAATACAAGCGTATCTTTAAAAAGTTTTTTTACTAATATTTTATTTTGTTCCTTTTAGTCGTTAGAAACTTTATCCCCTTTTGACTCCCTTAGGGATTGAATTTCGAAAAACCCCTTTATATAGTGGGTGCTTACGTCGCAAAAGAAACCTATTGTCCAAATTCCAAGTTTCTAGCTTTAGCGGTTTGGCCTAGGCGTTGAATAGTCAAAAAACCCTACTTCCTCGTTTGACCCCCCTTAGGGATTGAATTTAATTCTAACAACGATTGATTCATGTATTGTCATCGGGAATGCATATGTGTACCAAATTTAAAATCGATCGGATACGTGGAAGTCGTACAAAATTGACTTGCAAGATTTGACATAAACAAACAAACAAACATACAAACATTGCAAGTTAAATAAAAGCTTGTAAAAATACGGACAATTGTGAGTATAACTCGCACCCTGAGAGTTCCGTACCATTACAACAATTAAAAAAAAATTTAGTTTCAAAATTATTAATAACACTTGAAAAATTCTACAACAAACATAAATGCGACGATCCTTTCGGACACTTAAATCCATCTTCAGGACTCAGGTGTATAAACTTATAGGTTCTGAATATACTCCAGTAATTTTAGACATAAAAACGACCCATCTGCGGAATAATTCCCAGCTAATGAATTTTTGAATATACCTTCGTTATAGTGTTTAAAAAAACGTGAAAAAAGTTCCCCATCGATATCGTGCCAGATGTTCGAGGTTCAAGTTCACGATTGACGGTTTTTTGCGAATTTCTCGGTTCCGTTTCATTTTTAGTAAAAAATGATTATTATCAATCTTGTAGAAGATAATATTTTCTACAACTTTTGTATAAACATTTTTTGTCTACGATTCAGAATTTTACTTACTTAAGTACCCGCGGCTTTCTCCCCCTCGATTTTACATAACGGGATTATGCTGCTTCCCGATGACTTAACATAATGATTTGTACTTTAATTTTAAGTTGAACTTTAAGATAACGATTAAGAACAATTTAATCGAAATTAGTAGACTTTTTAACTATTAACTGAAGAAATTGTCCCCGCATAATTAGTACAATTTGTTTATTATCTTAATTAAATTACTGAGCAATAAGTTACTAAAAGTTATTTTTGGTAACCTACAGGGCCGTAGCTAGGGGAGGGCATTAAGGGGCAGTGCCCTACCTTAAAACATCCTGCAGTGCCCTACTTTAAGGAATTATAAACAAGCCGCAAAGACTGTCACGTGAGAATGACAGACTTGATCTATCTGGCATTTGGAAAAACAAGATTAAATTCGTTGGACTAAATGAAGTTTTTCGGAAATTTGATAACATGGCAAGTTCTGTATTTTTTTTTTTTTTGCATAAATTGTCATTTACCGTTTTCTTGCTTTTGTAATTTGATATCACCAGATGAGGTGGGCAATCCAATTAAAAAATTGTAGTCTTTTGCTTCAGCCCTACGTTAAACTTTCAGTGTCCTATCTTGAATTCAGCTCTAGCTACGGCCCTGGTAACCTACAGATTGGTCAAAAATTTAATTGATATAATATTATATAATACAGAATATATTTTCGTTCATTTCAAATTTGTAAACAAATAAGTAATCAAAATAGTTTAGCTATGTTGATATTCTTTGATTTGTTGCTACTATGTGCGTTTCGAACGACTCTATCCTAGAACCGAATCGCCCGGCGCAGTATGATCGGCGCCGCCGCGTTGAATAGGCGCTAGCAGCAGTGCTGCCGCCATACGATGACGCACTGCAACAACTGTCTATCACTGCTTGCCTCGAACTGGTGCACTTGTGCCGTGACTGTCGTGACGGCAGTGTAGCGTGTCCCGTGCGACATCACGAGATTTGTCGTCTCTCTAATCACAGATTTAAAAGACATACGTCTTTGCTGCGTTCGTTCGCGTTGACGTATGTCTGTTGGGTCGCGGTTAAGCCGTTCAAACTTGTCATCACACCTTAAAGGTGGATCTACACTTGAGTAAAATGCGTCATATGCCATGTCTGAATGAATTGTGAATTATAGACGCTCGACATCAGAGGTCATTAGCGTCTGTTATATATGCCATGTCGTTTGACTCATTGACATACAGTAAATTTCATACTCGTACTTAATCCGCTCTCTCTCAACCCCCTGTAATTTTTTTTACAAAATTATTTTACGATTAGTCTTTATATTGATGTCAAGTATAAATATCGTATTTTCGAAAAAAAATGTCTGTCTGTCTGTTTGAGTGCTGTCGATTTGTATGTTTAGTATAGAGTACTACTGCATAAATTTCGATAAAATTATAATTAATCGTTAGCTTTAAGTTCAACTTAAAATAAAGGTACAAATCATTTTGTTAGACCCTCGGGAAGCAGCATAATCCCGTTATGTAAAATCGAGGGGGAGTAACCGCGGGTACTTAAATAAGAAAAACTATAAATCGTAGACAAAATATGTTTGTACAAAAGTTGTAGATAATTTTGTCCTCTACAAGATTGATACTAACCATTTTTTACAAAAAATGGAACGAAACCGAGAAATTCGCAAAAATCGTCTATCGTGAACTTGAATATCTGGAAACGCCGGCACGATATCGATGGGGGATTTTTACACGTTTTTTAAAACACCATAACGAAGGTGTACCTACACAAAAATTCAGCTAACTGGGAATTATTCCGCAGATGGGTCGTTTTAATGTCTAAAATTACTGGAGTACGTTTTACTTTTGTTTATTTACGTTTATAGGGTTCCGTAATAAGAATAAACGGAACCCTTATAGGATCACTCGTTTGTCCGTCAGGCTGGCTGGCTGGGTGTCCATCTTTCAAGACCCATTTTCTCGGGAACGGGTAGAGATATCAAGTTGAAATTTCGTATAAATTTCAACTTGATATCTCTATATTTATACGAAATACTAAGGTCTATGGTCCCTTAAAGTTGTAAAGAATTTAAGCTTCTAGGTCAACGCAATCAAAAGATACGGCCATTTTGTCATCTCATCAAAAACCTATAGGATACTTCCCGTTGATCTGGAATCATAAAATTTGGCAAAAAGCAAGATCTCGCAGCACAAGTAAAAGGAAAAATCCGAAAATCACAAAAAGTAAAAAATAAAGGGGGTCCTATACCTATTTTGATATTTGCAATCTCACTCAACAAAAACCTGTAGGGTACTTCCCGTTGACCTAGAATCATTAAATTTGGCAAAAAGCAAAGTCTCGCAGCACAAGTAAAGGAAAAAATCCGAAAATCACAAAAAGTCAAAATTAAAGGTGGTCCTTTACCTATTTTAATATTCGCAATCTCACTCATCAAAAACTTAAAAGGTACTTCCCGTTGACCTAGTATCATGAAATTTGGCAAAAAGCAAGGTCTCGCAGCACAAGTAAAGGGAAAAATCCAAAAATCACAAAAAATTAAAATTAAAAGGGGTCCCCACACAAAAAACGGAAAAATCTTTTAAAGGCTGTACTTATCTTTGGAAATTGAAACCGTAACATGTAGCCGGTTGAAATTTTCACAGATGTCTACCTAATTTAATTGTTGTAACAGTACGGAACCCTCGTAGTGCGAATTCCACACGCACTTGACAGCTTTTTTTAAATTAAATTTAATTTTGTCTCGCGGAGTCTCTGAAGTTTTCGGTGGAATCCCACGGTTCCACGGAATCTACTTCGAGAAACAATGTAGATATATCTATACACCAACGATCCTTTATTTGGCTTCTAAATTAATGTTAAGAAATGAAACCAAAAAATACTTCATACTACATTCTGAGAAATATCACAAATACAGTCGTGGTTTTGATTTCATTTTTCTTATCCTTTTTTAAGTTATTTGGTTTATCTTTTTAGTATTTATTTACTAAAAATTGCGTGGGCCCAGAATCCGTGTGGGTCCAAGGCGCTGTGCCTAATGAAGAAACATAAATTCCACTACTGTATTAGACATTAGTTATATATAGTACCTATATTGAATCATCGAGACAAAACTTTTCGAGAATTCGCCCTATCGAGACGAGAAAGGCACCTTCGAGAAAGTAGTGAGAATTAGGTAAAACGGTGGGAATTATCAGAAGCGCTAGACGTTTTTTTATGAGTGAAGAAGGGCGCCCCTAAAATGGTTCGCACTGTACAAATGCACTATGAAGGAAATTTGTAACCTAGTCTTAGCTAAAATAAAATATAAGAACATCAAGCAAAATACGCAAAACAATAATTAATATTAAATCTATATTATTATAAGTATAACTGAGTTTTATTTATTCAAATTCAAAATTGTTATATTATGACTCGGTCAAAATTGATTCGTCATTATTTTGTTTACAGCGTATGCCGTCAATATTTGGTTTATCATACACATCAGCATCAGTGGTATTCAAAATGTTACCACGGTCACTCAACAACACCTTCAGTTCAGTCAACTGTTGGCACGGTAAGTCAAAATTTTTATAAATACTAAGACTTCTTATTTTAGTAAAATTCTTCAAATACTCAATATTCTGCAAACTCAAGATCTGATTCGAATGCAGAATCAATAATTTTTTAAAACGACAATTACATTGCAGGCATATTACCAAATAACATAAATATTGTTTTTTTAGAGATAACATGTTGCAATCTGTGATCAATAATTGTCATACTACATATTTTTAATAAGTACCTAATAATAGATTGTTAATAGTTATTATTTATTAAATTAATTATCAGGTATACGTGTTAATCTATCATCTATTGTGATTTAAGACAAAGTCTTTAGTATATCTTCAATATCTTAAATCTTTTATTGTTGTATTATAAACAATTATATTAAAAGGGCTGCACTGCGTGCAAGTCGCACCATCCTTACATGACCCCGCCCCCCACATCCTGTTACGAACCCTGAAGCCAGAATATTTCACGCCCCCCCCCTCACTCTATCTACCGCTATGATTTTTGTTTTCTCTTCATTTCATTTCATTTCCCGGACCCCCAGACTAGAGCCTTGTCATCCGCCCCCACCTTGTGGGGGCCTTTCATCTGTACCTACCTTAAGTCGGACATGGACATATATTTTGTGTGTATTTTTCCTAATCGACAAAAGAAAATGCGCTGTGAAGCAAATTTTTAATTTGGCCTTGGTTAAAAAAAACTAAATCTCACAAGTAAAATACACAAATAATTATTAATACGTATAATAAATAATATCACAGTTGTATTACTTCATTATTTATTACTAATATTAGGCTAGTCAAAGTAGGTGGTTGAGGTAGAAAAAATTAGTAACAAAGTTATCTCTGCGGAAATGAGTACTCAATAGGGTCCTTATTAACCCCTCAAAAGTCGCACTTTGTCGCATGAGTGGAACTTGGAAAAATTGCCCGCCATCTTGAATTTTTTCGAATTTATTGAATATCTCGTAAAGTATGCATTTTATCAAAAAAACTCTAGGGATCATTTTTATAGAGAATCAAAAGCTACCTATAATGGAGGCATTTTCAAGACTATTGGCCAAAAAACAAAAAAGTTATTGAAATTTATATGAATTGGCAATATGGGACTTTTGAAAATTTAGTTAATATCTGCAATAGTATGTATTTTATGAAAAAAGCTCAAAGAACCTTTTATGTCCAGAATAAAAAACTACATGTCCATCGATAGTCCGGATATTAAAGTCCGCATTGTCAAACACAAATTACATAAAACTATCTTCTGGCACATTATCTTTGTTGTTAGTTATTGCCGAATTCTCAAACGCTAAGCATTTAGAATATGTCACAGACATACCAATTTTTGATAAAAGATCTATTAAGTATCTGGATACGTATTTCCGGTGCAGCTGAATCCCCAAGCTAAGCATAAGCGGTGAAATAAATTACTTGATCTGCACTGATGATGTAACAACATTTTTTAATGCGTTGATTTTGATATCCCTATTTTTGCCTTTAGTTATTAATTCATTAAAAAAAACGTCCAAAGAATTTGGAAATTGGTTCTCTCCTCCCAATCTTACATCGTCAACCGCAGGATAAGTATCAACGTCGCAAACCATGGTCCGTATATCTTCTTTTAAAATTTGTGCTGCCGCTTTTATTACCTTAAGTCGTTTTCCTTCAGTATTTGTATTGTTTTTAAACCACTCATCACTAATTAATTCATCACACTTATTTTTTAAACATAAAACGGCTGGATTTCCTGGGACTTCGGTAATTATTATTACAGTGTTTTTGAGTTTTCCTATTAATCTAAGTTTCAAATTTTTTTCGGACCAAGGTGTTACATTTTCAGGTAAGTATGACACTAACTTTTCCTGTAGTTCTTTAAAACGAAATTGACACTTTTCGTTATCGTTTTGAATGTCGTAGTATAATTTTTCAAATGCTTCTTCACATTCAACATCTAAAGGCCTCCCAAATTTTTCATGGCTTCTTTGCTTCAACTTGGAAACTAAATTAGAATTATTAGAAAAAAAATAAGTTTGCCAACTTCAATAGAAAATATAATTTTTTTATTTAATTTTTCTTATACCTACATTCACAGTTTTTGTACACTGATGCATGTAACCGTTTAATGAAACTTAGATACATAAACTTGGTACCACTAAAAAATGTTATTATAGTACTGCTGGGTTGCAGAAAGCATTGTCAATAAATCTGATTTGACCATGACTTCAGAGTTCAGTTTGTGATCACATTACTACTGTTTTTTTACATGCAAGAAATTTTCTGTCCCGTAGAACATTAGATTGTACTCACATAAAAACAAATTGATCTACATAGAAAAAGATCGCTTTTCATATTAAACTTTGATCAAAATGCGTAGACGAATCTTATTTCGAAGTGGAAATTGTACAAAAAACTATGTTAAAAAGATATATATAGTAGATACATATATTGTGCGACTAGTGGGAGAAAGAGGAGATTCCTCGAGTGTGGATTTTGCCGCACGAGCGTAATGAGTGCGGTAAAACACACGAGTGGAATCTCCTCTTTCGACCAATAGTCGCACACAATATTTTGTTCAACTACCGCAAGAAATATGTCATTTTGTGGCTCTACTGAGCGTGGGCGAAATAATGGGTGACCTGATTGATTGACGAAACTATCAACACTTGCCTAAACGTTCCCCGTAATGAGCGTGGGCGAAATGCTATTTCGCCCACTAGTGTGCGAAATGGCATTTCGCCCACTCTCTACGTCTACAGTCAGAGAATTCATTATTTCGCCAACTCTCAGTAGAGCCACGAAATTACATATTTCTTGCGGGTGTTGAACAAAAATATTTTTTCATTCGATCAATTTTTTCTTTAGCAAGATCGATTTGAAATTCTACAATGCTTTCTTTAAGGAGAAATATGTGTCGTCACACTCTAAGGTCATAATTGTCAGATCAGATTTTTTTGGAAATGCTTTTTGCAACCCAGCATGACACTTTTTATACTTATAGTTTTTGCTGTTATTTTTTATAACCATCGATAATATTGATATACCTAATAGTAGAACTGATACAAATACAGGGTGTTAAAAAAAGAGTGTAACATATTTAAAGAGGTAATAGTATAGACCAAAATAAAATAAAAATTTTAGTAAACATGGGTCCGCAAAGTAACGGTTTCGGAGATATCAAACAACTTAGCCCTCTTACTGCACAATATACTATTAATATGTCCAATTTCTGATTGAATCGGTATTATTTTGTTTACAAAGTATGCCTTGAATATTTGGTTTATCATACACACCATCAGTAACATTCAAAAAGTTACCACGGTCGCTCAATAACAACTTCAGTTCAGCCAACTGTTTGCACGGCAAATCATAATTCTTATAAATATTAAGACTTCTGAAATGACTAAAATGCTGGGAATACTCAATACTCTGCAAACTCGAAATCTGATTCGAATGCAGTATTAAATCAGCCAATGACGGCATTCCTTCGAACACAGTAAAATCGATTGTTTTTAAATTATTGTTATTTAGAATCAGTTGCTCCAAATTTACTAAATCGGTGAAAATCCCATAATCCAAGCTTTTCAGTTTGTTGTATGAAATGTATAGAATCTTCAATTTCGAAGCACTTCTGAAAGCGCCAGGCGTAATTGTTTCAAGGTCGTTATGAGCGAGCGAAATGAATTCGATTGAAGTTAGCGGCGTGAAAGCGCCTTCAGCAATTGAGGTTATGTGATTCTTTTCGAAGAATAAATTCAATGTCGAGTTGTAATTGTGGTAGTTGAATAATGAGGCCTCTATTTCCGAAAATTGGGAAAAGATGAACTCCGCTTGTGCAACCTTGCTTGTTTTGGTCGATAGATCGGTTATGAATTTATCGTATTGACTTCGGGTAGCGTCGTAACAATAGAGATATTCCAAAGTCCAGTCATAATGGCATCCAGTTGCAAGTCCTACGTCCAAATTGAACAAAAGCAGTAGAGATACGTGTGATATGATGAATAGTGGTGACATCTTATTAATCTGTAAAAATTTAATATTTCTCGATTATTGAAATCCCTAATGAAATGAAGATGAAGACACTGAGTCACAGAAGAGAATTGCAGAGATTAGATTAGAGTTAGACTGAAGATTATAAGATACTCGACAAAGAGGATTAAGTCCGAGAAGAGTTTCTCGTTCGTTTGGGGAGAGACGTCATAGGCGATTAAAAATCGCATTGCGTAAGCAACATTGGAGAAGATCTCCTATAGAGAAACGAGAATCACCTTCTGACTCAAAGATGGCAGTGTGGTCCAGTGGTTAGAGTCGCGGCCTCTGGATCAGACTGTTGTGGGTTCGAGTCCCGTCTCCTCTCTTGGATGTTTTGTGATGTCATTTAGTTTTAAGTGAGTTGTTATTTAATGTAATCAAGACGCTAGTGACCTATGTTGTCGACACGTCTATAATTTACAATAAATAAATAAAAATTCTGACTCAAACACAAATGACATCTGTGTAAACACATCATGGTTTAATTTTCGTCTGTATAGAGAGACGAGAATCGTTGTCTACAGCGCACTATTAATTGACGAGACTGCTCACAAGAACAATCAATTTGTATGATTCTCGTATAATCTTGTCGAAATACGAGAACCGATTTTAAAATATGAAAAATCGCTAGCGATCTATACGTAACTCTTCTCAATGTAATCAAAACCGTCAGGTGATTCTTTTCTCATGAGACATGAGTCTTGCATAATATTCTCGCAGGCGATATTACGATTATTGTGTGTCTGCGTAAGATCGCTTCATTTATAATAGGCAAACATTAAATAGATGTGTACTGTTTTAATTTCATTTATTCACTAAAATTTCAAACTTAAAAATATATTTCTACTTAAAGCAATTTCATAACTTCCAAAGCAATTACATAATTTTCACTATCATTCTATATACATAATTTATACAGTTAAATACAACAATAATATTATAGTACCCGTGTAAACGGTTGAAAGCAAATATCGTATAACTATTCTCACATTCGATATTTTTACGATTTCTCGCCCGAAAACGAGCGAGAAACTCTCCCCGTCTAATGGGCCTTGGTACAGAAGCGATAATTGATACTCACTTCAGTTTCGTTGGTCTTGCATAATATTCCGTGACTTTTAAATAGGTGGTAGTTTTTGTCGCTGAGTTTAAAAGAGATTTAAAGTGTGGTCGTGATTACTATCGCACTAAATTTAGCAACTTAAAATTCAGAAATTAAGGATATTTAGATTAATTTAGATTGATACCTATATTGGTTTTAGTTTTGCACAAATTATATTCAGTATTTAGTCATTTATTCTTTTTTTTTTTATTTTAAGATTCAGGTTTCAAATTTCCAACGATATCAAAAAATAGTGTTATGTCGCTGATAAAAAATCGTATGCTATTATTATTATAAAATGCAATTGTAATTATTAATAAATTATCAGTTAGTTGTTGATCATTCTATAATCTATTGTGATTTTAGACACTCTTTTTGTATCTTCAATAATCTTAAATATTTTTATTGTTGTATTTTATTATTTATAAACTACCTACATATATTAAATGAACATCTGTTTTTATAATAGGTCCTATATTTAATATTGATTCTTGATAATCATTTAAATTAAAAAATGTAAGATATCGAAATAAACATTTTTTTGTAAACACTCTTAGAAGGCCAGTAAATATAACAAAATTAAGAAAAATCGCAGGATAGTGGACAAAATATTTGATTTATTTAATTGAATGTACGACGTTTCGTCTATATATTTAATAATATAAAGTAAATATAACATTTGTTGATGTAGGAATGAATTTTTGATGATTCATAAAGATGCCCCCCCCCCCTGGTCAAGGATCTGACGAAATTTTGGGATTTTACAGCACTACCGATGCACTTATGATTGACACAAATACAAAATCCAAAATAAGTACCGGTACCCGTGGGTAATCTAACTTGACATTTTTTGAGCACTAACGAACAAATTTTGGAGTTTGGCAGCATTAACGATTGATAAAAAAAAATTTTTAAATCCATCGTAGGCATATTTAACTTGACGTCAAGTAAAACTGTCAATATAAAAAATATCCATAACTTTTACATTTTTCGACGACTAACGACGAAATTTTGGGGTTTTACAGCACTAACGAATCACTAACGATTGGCATAAAAAATTTTCAAAAGTCTGTCACGGGCAATCTTATTTGACGTACGTCTCTAGTGTACAGTCTTTTATAACAAATTGTTTATTTATTTTATTTATGTAAGTATTTATAGAACGCGGGATAACAGAATGTCGAGTAATCGGGACTCCACTGTATAAGCTAAAATACCCATTCTTTGAACATGACTGGTCTTCCCTCCAATAAAGCTGCCATAGCTAATTATTATAATTCTTGTCAAGTTATAAGTTGAATCAACCGATTTCGTAAAAATCGATTTATCTGTTTTTACGCAATGCTTAACAAATGGGAAAAATTACATTTTCATTTATATTAAACAAATAAATGGAATCGCAATTTTATTTGTGTGGATTTAAAAACGTCATTATATTCAACTCAAAAAAAAAAATGAACAGCACTGTGCAATTAACATTCAATATCTGGGTGCCGAGCTTTGCTCGGATGAGTTCAAAAAAATAGTACTTGTATGCTGTGAGATATTATTTTCTCAGAATATTATTCCGAAACGAATTTATTTCTGAAACATAATTTAAATAATTGTTTCTGTTAAATATTTTAAATACCTATGTGTATTTTTAAGCGTAAAAACTAAGTATCAACTTGAATCAAGCATTTTTTCCTGTAAATATTACTTAGGTCGCCATTTTCAAATCTACCGCTGTTATTGTTTTGTTGACTGAAGAACTCGCAAAAACCGATTTTCATAGATTGAATATCTTGTAAAAATGTTCGAATCAGATGAAATTCTGCTTGCCCGTTGCCGTTTCAATAATCCGTTTTTAAACATTGATGCCAAATATCAACTTTATCGAAGTACTTTTTCTCTGTGATGTCATCTTAGCAACTTCCAGTAAATTTCAAATATTTTTTTTGCATAGAAGGTACCTACTGAAAAACTCACAAAAATCGATTTTCGAAGAAATAGAATTCATATTATATCTTTTAATAACAAACGTCAGACTATAAACCTGCAGCGCAAAACATTTTTGCATGCATCTTCACCATAGTTTTTAAAAATCGATGTGTTTTGATATACTGCATGCCTGCGTCGCTAGAAGTGCGACCCTTTGGGCCGCCGTGCAAATTTTTAAACAAAACTTTTTTGTATGTATCTTAACAATAGTTTTCAAAAATCGATGTGTTTTTATACAGACTCGCGGTGCCAGAAGTGCGGCCCTTCGGGCCGCCTGTTTGTCATTGTTTACATATTGTGCAAGACACTTCTTATATTAGTGTTCATTTACAGTTTTAACCCTTATGATATATTATACAAAATCTATGTAGAAATAGGCTTCGAATCGATCTGACAATTGACCGAGTTATAAACAAAAAAACCCTTTTTTTTAATTGCTCCCCTTTGGGACCAAGATTCCTACCTAGATCGATTTCTCGCCCCGAAAAATCTCCATTCTGTAAATTTCATCAAAATCGTTATTCGTTTTTGAGAAAAAAAAGTCTAGGTAAGATTATACGTCATACTATATTTAACGTACATAATATACATATTTTATATAGGTAATATAAAAATAACATACTTAGGTACCTATTTATTTAAATATTAGTTAAAACTACTTACATAATTATGTTTAGTTTTTATTTCTGTTATTTTTTACTATACAAATAGTTCACGGATTATTTTAATAAGTTAAAAATTCTGTCAGAGTATTTTGACATATATATAAATAATGAAAGTAGTTTGTTTTCTCCAAAGCCTACTCACGATATTACAATGTTTTGACAGGTCAAAAAACCGTTTTTAAAAATGATAAAATCGATAGGAAAACGAATTTTTCCAGGGATGAGACCTAGCTTAATCGATTTTTTGCCCCCCGAAACCCCTTTTTGGTAAATTTGATCAAAATCGTTAGAGCCGTTTTCGAGAAAATATTTATATAGATACATAGAAACAT
Organism: Mongoloraphidia duomilia; assembly: GCA_039654895.1. Classification (NCBI taxonomy): domain Eukaryota; kingdom Metazoa; phylum Arthropoda; class Insecta; order Raphidioptera; family Raphidiidae; genus Mongoloraphidia; species Mongoloraphidia duomilia. The sequence continues at coordinate 13,820,607 of CM077519.1, read as the reverse complement.
AGATATATAGGTAGAAACATATATACAAGATTTACTCGTTTAATAATATAGGGGGATTTTATTAAAAATCAAATTACAGTACACAGATATTATAAATTAAAAATAGGGTAAAGGCACCGGTTCTCGACAACTAACCTATAATAGTCGACAACTCTAATGCTGGGTGTAAGTCTTAAAAAAGCGTTGTCAGAAAAATCTTGTTTGACTATAGATTATGACTACACACATTTCTCCATAAAAGAGGACAGTGTGGTCCAGTGGTTAACGTCTCGGCCTCTGGATCAGACTGTCGTGGCTTCGAATCCCGCCTCCGCTCATGGATGTTTTGTGATGTCATTTAGTTTTAAGTGAATTAGTGTTGCCGTCTAGACAAGAAAAGTCTTTCAAAGTCTTGTCTTGTCTTGAAATATCAAGACTTCACTAAGTAGCTAAGTCTAGATTAAAAAACTCTTGTCTTGTCTAATATCAAGACTCTAGATTACTTTCAAGAGTCTAGATTAACCGAGTGGTTTACTACTACTACTTAGTTTATCTAGACTCTTGAAAATTGTCTAGAGTTTTGGCAAGAGTTTTGATCTAGATAAAACAAGTCTTGTCTTGTCTTGAAAATTTCTAGACAAGACTTTTGCAAGTCTTGTTTTGAAAATCTAGTGAATCGTTATTAATTAATGTAATCAAGACGCTAATGACCTAAGTTGTCGACGCGTCTATAATTTATAATAAATAAAAATGTCTCCCTAAGAAAACCGTTGAAAAATTTTAAATCAATTCTGTTCCAAAACTAATTGATCGATTGAAACGATATTTTTTTTTAACTGTGTATACATGTATTTAAGATATTTTTTTGTACAATTTCAACTTCGAAACAACATTTTTCTACGCTTTTTGAATTTTGATCAAAATTTAGCTTGAAAAGTGATCTTTCTATGTATGGTCAGTCATTTAAGTCTTTCTGTGAGTACAATTACATGATAAAGAGTTTTTTAAGAACGACATTAGACCGTTTCTGCTTAAATATAAAATGTGATTATATGATCACACAATCTAAGGTCATTATCAGATTTTTTGACATTGCGTTGTGTAACCCAGCATAATATTTATAGTTGAAAGAATAAATTAATTATTACATCACATATGACGTATAATAGAGAAAATTATAAATAATGTTATTTTATATAACACATGCACGCTTTTAGTGTTTTTTCGTATCAGTTTTGCGGACCTTAAATGATCGTTTATTGACGAGTGATGTCATGTTCCATTATGAAACGCTTTTCGATGAATAATGGAAAAACATTTGAAAAAACCCCGTTATCTAATGAATATGTACCTCTTTTCGGTGTTATAAATGAAATATGGTTACTATGGTAACAAAGTGAATAAATATTGTATCGAGCCCAATGTTTTTATTATGAGATGTACTTCTGTCAGTGACATTAAATTATTCAAGTAAAGTCTAAAACCATGCATGTGTTATAATATAAAGTATAGTGTGCAACACGTGTGCTAAATATTTATGCGTCAGGCGCGATGTTTTCAGTACTCGTATTCGGCTCGCGATGCTCACTCGCCAAGGCTCGTGAGCGCTCTTCTACTACTCGTGCTGAAAACATCGCGCCTGACGCATAAAGATGTATTTAGCACACTTGTCACACAATATACTATTAAATCTAGTTACGTACTTTTTCGATCCTATGCTATACTCTATCGGTGCGGAGAAAAATTTAAAAAAAATATTAATTTGCAAGTGAATTACACACTTGTTGCTTGATGTATCAACAATAAATAGAAATGTGATCGCTGGTTGGGAACCGATATCTTTACCGGTTACCCTATATGGAAAGTAGTTTAGGACTGTTTGCAACGTATTCCACTAACATTGGTTTCACCAAACCAGTCATCAGTGGTACTCAACAAATGACTACGATCACTTAACGTAAGTTTTAATTCAGCCAGTTCCTTGCATGAAACGTTAAAATTATTATGCAAACCAATACTTTGTAATTTTGAGAAATATTTCAAATACTGATAACCATCCAAATGAGAAAGGTTGTTAGAATATAAGTCAAGATTAACCAGTGATGGTAAGCCTTCAAAAATAGTAAAATCTAGTGTTTGTAAACCATTATTAAACAAATGAAGTTTTTCTACAAGTGGAAGGTTTGTAAACACTCCATAACCAATCGTTGATAGTTTGTTAAACGATAAATTTAAGTCTTTCAAGTTAAGAAGATTAAAAAAGCTACCTGGTTGGATTGTGGTAATGCTATTATTAGCTAATGATAATTGTTCAAGTGATCTTAACCTAGAAAAAGCATTCGCGGTGAGAGAAGTTATATTATTTTTATTCAGATATAATTTCTTAGTCGTATCAAAGTTATTGTAATCGAACATGTCGGCTTGTATTGTTGGAAATGAACAATCTAGAAACTCAGCGTTGATGATTTGATCAGTAAGATTTTCTATGAAAGATTTGTAGTTTTCTAAGGTGGCGTTGACACATTTAAGCTCAGACGATTCGTTGATGAAAGAACAGGGTGATTGGCCCCAAGTGGTTCCCAGCCAAGCCACACATAGGAAATAAAATAGACGCGACATCTTGGTTACCTGGAAAAAGTTATAAAACCATTAGTTTTGTGTTGTTGGTGAAATTATACTGTGAATTTCACTTAAGACGCAACATAGGCGGGTTTTCTTTAGAATCCACTGAACAAAAACATACATCACTATTAATTAACAATAATGACTTACAATATTTTAATTTAAAAAAATTTCCTGTATTTCGTTTTTTTTTAAATTAAAATATTGTTAGTGATGCATGTTTTTGTTCAGTGGATATTGCATTTTAAGTGAAACGATTTCTCTAATGCATTAATTTCAAGGTAAACGAAACCTGCCGATGTTACGTCTCAAGTGAAACTCAAGGTTTGGCATAAAAATAATATAACTTATTCTTTCACTAGCAACGGCATAATTGTCGGTTGATACCTTTCCAACACACAGTGTTAATTTCAACTCTATATTTTGTATAAGTACGGCTGATTTTATTGTTGCAATACTAACCTAATCTTTATGCACGTGTGAAATTTCTCCAAAACCTAATAAAAACCCCCATGGGCAAATCGAAAAACAAGACGTTACTTATCATTTTCATTCTCGATCATTTTTGGTTACCACAGATGGAAGTACATTTTCCGAAACGTCGGCAAATAATTGGTTTTTGATTTACTCGTGTATGCACAAACATACAAGTATAACATATCAATAATAAAAAAAAAACTCCTTCAAAAAACCACCAAAAAGAGGAAAATAATGAAATTTTGATGTCTGTGCCAATTTAATAAAATATGAAGTCTGTTAAAAAGTATAGTATAGTGATTAATATCTTCATTTTAACCGACTTCATATTTTATTAAATTGGCACAGACCTCAACATTTCATTATTTTCCTATTTTTGGTGGCTTTTTGAAGAAGGTTTTGTTTTGTTAAAAAGTTTTTTATTTTTTACTTTTTAGTGTCAAAACGTGGCATTTACCTTAAAGGAATCATACGCCGTTACTCACTTTTATTAAACCGACTTTCTTACTCTGTCTGATGTGTCAAAAAGTGACAGTTACCTTAAGGAATCACACGCCGTTACTCACTTTTATTAAAATCAGCCGAACTACTAAACCGATTTTGATGAAATTTCTATGGGACCAATCTGAAAGTATATCCTTTCAAATAAAAAAAGAATTTTCCAAATCGGTTTATAAATGACGGAGTTCTGAGGTAACAAACATAAAAAAAATACAACCGAATTGAGAACCACCTCCTTTTATGAAGTCTGTTAAAAATAATTGAAATTATCGAGTTGAAATTCGTACTGTGTTTCGGAAAGGAACTATGTTACAATGATGCCGTTACCGTTCTTACTGTTACCAGTTAGAGTTGGAAAATCAGTCTCGTTATTTTTATGCCACATAACGTATTTCGAAAAAGTAGGTAACCAAGAGTATAAGGCTGGGAAAGCCACTTGCCTATACCTAATAATTATTTAGGAGACAAAATCTTACGAAAGGTAACCTCGACAATTTTTAATTATTGTTACGTCAACGGCCTTAGTTGTCGGGCATCTATAATAATTTCTTAATGATAATAATTCATAATGATGTATGAGTATGGCTATGGCTATGGGTGTTAATGACAAGTTTTGTAATTATAGAGTACGAACGAATAATGATCCTTTTTCCTGAGAGTAGTCCTTTCAATTAGCCACAAGAGGCAGCACTTGTGGTAGGGACAAACATTATTTATTCCCCATTTAGTGCCGTGTTATTTTAGTGGTATAACTTAATTATTTAAAATTATTAAACAAATAAAAATAATGTTTTTAAATAACCACAAAGCCAACAATTGTACTTTGGATAATCGGTATAAGTATCCAGATGAAAACGTGTTTTTTATACCATTCGTAAAACGTCACATTGACGAAGTTAGATGTAATAAATCGAGGAGACATGGATTTGACAAATAAAAAAAATTCACAGATTTCGCAATCCTTGCAACCATCGAGGACATTGGAAATGATAACAGCATATATGAAACATAATTAACTGTTTATTATACACACAATATTTATCAATGCACTGTTTAGTTTTGTCAGGAATAACCCTATTATTCTTCTGTTATATACGCGTTCACTTTTGCTTAATTACTTAACTTTTAAATGGATTTTTCTACAGTATTTATTAACATTTGCTCAAAAATAACACCGCAGATCGTCGCAAATACCTCTCAATTAACTAGACATGATATAAAACACATTTCGAAAAAATTGCACTTGTTCAATTTTGCATGATTGCTCCTCACATGATCGCGACACCGTTGTCTTTTGGCCTTGAACGAAAACTCGTAACTCTGCCCCCATATACGAACATAAACATTTCCAATGTTAATAACGAAATGTACATATGAAACGGTCAGTAAATGATAAACTAATAACTTAAAGTCATAATAATTTTATATAGGTAGTTAACTAACTTAATAAAATAATGTACATTGATATGATACTATCTAGTTTGTTACAATATAATGTTACGGATCACCCTGTATATAAACGGCAGGCAAGAGCTCTGAGAAACGGGGTCTGCTTACTATAACAACTAGTACCTGCGCGAAAGTTCTAGAGAAAGCGATAACTCACTAGGCTTACGCCACGCAGCATATATAAACAACCAGTACGAGTGAGTGAGGGAATCAACCGATGGTGACTCTTGTCTCTCTTTCCGGTTCACTGTTCGTGGAATCGCCCCCTTCATAAGGTACCCCACACCTGACATAGTGTTACAAAACTGTTTTCTGAGTGGGCGGAATAAATATTTATTTACAATATTTATAAACACAACAATAATTAATACAACAACGAAAAATCAGTTCTAACAATCAACACAAGTAAACAATAACTTAACAGTAGATAATTACAAAGCAAAACAAAACAACTAAATACAATAACTCGTAATTATTACCACTACACTAGTATTTATTTTATCAGTTTATTTATTTATATCACGGCACGATTTATATTACTGATTCACCGTAGACTTGAATGCGTGACTCACCGTTGACTGATTCCCTCACTCACTCGTATTGGCTGTTTATATATGCTGCGTGGCGTAAGCCTAGTGCGTTCTCGCTTTCTCTAGAACTTTAGCGCAGGTACTAGTTGTTACAGTAAGCAGACCCCGTTTCTCAGAACTCTTGCCTGCCGTTTATATACAGGGTGATCCGTAACAATAATAAAAATGTAATGTGGAAGATAACTTAAAATTTCATAAATTTCATAGTATGTATCTATTGTGTGGAAGAAAGCAGTTTATCAAAATTAATAAACAAAAAATATATTCTAAATAGATACCTATTTAAAAAATCGATTGTTAGTTAGGCTAAGTTAGACAGTATTACGAAATGGTGGCAGAGTTTCATATTATCTGATTATCACGTCATAACATAATATTATACTAATATTTTTTTACTTCATTTGCTTGCTATAGATGTGATGTATTTGAATTTGTTTCATTATATAGTATTTATAATAAAATGTTAAGAATAAACTTAGATTATATAATTGTAGCTTATAAGTTAGATAATCGTGATATTGTAACAAAGAACATAATTTTTGTATGAATGAAATGTTTAAATCAGAAATAAATGAATCTACACAGAATAAGGTTGTTTATTATTTTATAAAATGTAGAGACATTAAAATAGAATAGAAATTATCTGGACTGGGGGGAGGGGGGCAATTGCAATCTTGCACGGACGCTGACTACCCTATAGGAACAGCCCTGAATTAACAGTACATTGTTTATGAACCCGCGACCTTTTCCATATTATTGTAAATTAAAATATCAGTTTTCATTTTACGTGGGGGGGGGGGGGAGAATTTCCACATATTTTTTACAAATTCCTCGCGTCTGTGAGAATAGTTAACTATATCTGTATCACTTTGTTAAGTTTTCTTTTTAATTATAGCTATTTTGTAACATTCGAATATAAATTAGGTAGTTATGTTAAATGTTTGTATTCATAATATTTGTTTTAATTTTTAATTGAGTATTGTGATTTGTGAATGAACTAAGTCTGTATTCAATAATAAATAATGATTTTTTTCTTATCAATAAAATCCATATAAAAAGTCAATACATTACAAATAAAAAGTATTTTAGGGTTCTAGCATTTAAAAATAGTAGATTGTATATCTAGATGCGTAATGAGGTATATTACCGACGAGTCTGACAGTATGTTAAAACGAGTGATTTAGCGAATTTTAACAGTAACACGAAACGAGACGAGTCATATAATATAATATATTACGCACGAGATATACAGAGTGTTTCTTAGAAAAGGTATCATAAAAAAAATAACGTTGAGAACATTTACAATTTTAGTAAGCTATGAGCCATAGCCCATAAGACCTAATGTATATAATATAATATAATATTGTAGTTAGTGTTGCCAGGTGTCCCGATTTGCGCGAGACGTCCCGATTTTCAGGGGTATGTGGACACGTCCCGATTCACCCTTGATCGGGACGCTGAATGTCCCGATTTAGGGTCAATCGGTAATTATAAAAGGTTCAAACTTCACACATATTGTTTTTATAGCGCGATAGACGTATCGCGCTCTCCCGTTCTTTTCTGCCGCCGCGTACGATCCAAAGATTATGATGACATTATTTTGATGATATTATATAAAGACATTATTTTCACCACTTAATAACAAAAATTAACGTTGATTTACGAACACCTTGTTTTTTTTAGTTGTCCCGATTTCAGAACCAAAATCCCGATTTTTTTAGCCTTCTGTCCCGAAATTTGGCAAATTGGACCTGGCAACACTAATTGTAGTGGATTTACATATAAAAACTAGTACAGTGAATTTTTTAAACAATTTTCCATAGCAACGGTTGAAAAGCATCAACTAAATATTTACATTAGGTCTTATGGCCCATAGTTTACTACAAAATTGTAAATGATCTCAATGTTATTTTCCCTATGTTACCTTTTCTAAGAAACACCCTGTATATGGTATTTTTTGCCATACTCATTATAAAATAGCTACTTTTCACTTCATTTTCAGTATTTTCAAAAAATCTTGACAGGCATTTGAGTCGCCATCTTCACATTTATAGCAGGCCATGAATAGGTAATATAGCGAATAAGCATAAATCACTATAGAAACTGTTTACTTACCACACTAGTGTGTTTTGAAACCACTTTCAACACATCTGCCTGTTAACTGACCCATTCCATGCATACATACACGGATGTAAAGTAGCTATTTTATAGTGGGTATGGCAAAAAAATTATTTTAGGGTTCTAACATTTAAAAAAATAATTATTAAGTTTAGTATCTTACCTTTAGATAATAAATTGTAACGTAAATATAGCCCCAAAAACAGTATTCTTTGTTCAGCAGATATACTTATTATTCAATTAGTTCACTTGCACTAATTAACAAAACAGTGTTTGATTATGACTGTTGTTCCAATGCATTTTACGACAGACAATGGTCTTTGAATTGCTTTTATGGAGTGGGATAAGAATAGAAGGCGTTCGATAAAAAAAAACTCCAGTTGTGTAGGTGATATCTTTAGAGCATTGTGATCTTCAGAGCAGAGATTTTTAAACGTTTTAGTTAGAGTTGTAATACTGGGGTCGTCCCACGTATTAAAATTTCATAATTTTGAACAGTGCACATTATTTCTCATAATACACATTTAACAATACATAATTTATACTCGTACATTGAACAATTCCAATAAAAACAGTTTTCAATCCCTGAAAACAATCCTTAAAATGGTCCGATAGGACCCATTTTAAATAAGTTCCGTGCGGTGATGGACTCCAACGTGCATACCAAATTTCGTTAAAATCCATTAATGAACAAAAAAATTTCGAATTTCGGAATGGAATTTGGGAAACGAGTTCTGCTTGATGTAAAAATAGGGTGTACCAAAAATGAGTTGATTCGGTTTTCTACTGGATGTTTTATAAGCAAAGCTGTAAAGTTGTAAAAATAACCAAGAAAGAAGTACCTACCTACCTTTATTTTTCAAAATACCTATGAAAAAATTCCACTAAGAAAAGTTGTTTAGAATGCAATTTTATAAGATCATACCAAATTTCGTAAATATCAAGAAAAAAAATGTCGTTAATTTTGTGTTATTATTGTTTTCGTCATATCGGTGAAAATAAAATAGATAGGTATACTTTATTTAATTTCTATTTATATATTTCTAAAATTTGGTATGGGGTTGTAAAATTGCATTCTAAACAATTTTTTCTTAGTAGAATTTTTTTCATATTTTGAAAAATAAAGATATTTTTTTCTTGGTCATTTTTACAACTTTGCTTATATAACACCCTGTAGACTACCGATTCAAGTCATTTTTAGTATTCCTAAGTTTTACAGCTCTTGTAATATCTATCCAGGGACATTTCCAAAAATGATTCCAAGTTGTTCAGAATGATGTGAAAAGTTGGAAAATTTTGGTCCGACCCCTAGGTTCCGTTCCGCCATCAGACTGACGCCAATAGTGGACCAATAGTGTAAGTGCCATAGGGCAAATACACTAATAATTGATAAAATATAATATGTGGTCACCGCAATAAAATTTTATTGTGGTGACCATTATCAATAATTATTCTTATGAAGAAAATTAATATACATATAAAAACCACAGATTTCACAAATGATATTACAAAATTACGAAATTGTTTAGACAAAGGATAGGTTGCACAAAAAACTTTTTGCTAATTTTTAAGGTCCTAAAGAAGTCACAGTTTGTGTCCAAACGTTGGATATATTAAAGAGTTTACAGATGGATTGAAAATAAAAAGAGCAAAACGTTTAATTATACGATTCATTTAAAAAAAATATATCAAAATCGGTCAAGTGGAAGCAGCTAGAATTTCTGGGCCTTTAGATGTAACTCTGTCTTTTACTACGTTATGCACTGTAATCGGTCGTTTGGTTTTCGTGGGACGGATAAACAAGAAAGTACTGTATTATAATGTTAAAAATATTTTCACTTACCTTACTTAGACAACCCACTGAGGTAAAATATATAGAGGAGACATACCTCTACCCATGGCTATCCGCTTGTTTAATAAACTGCCATCCAACATTAGATGCATTAATGATGTTTTGAAATTTAAAAAATATCTTAAAAAATTTTTACTTAATAAGATGTACTATAGTGTAGATGATTATTTTAATGATTAAATTTTAACTTTCTCGTGACTTATCCTATACTGTATTGTCCTTGGATTAATAAATTTATTATTATTATACAAGTGCTTATACAAAATTGAAGCCAGGTTTGAACTCACAGGGCTGAGTAAACATGGCGGTAAAATACGGGATGTATTGAGAAAATTATTCTCTTTTTCTTCCTCTCACATATAAAATGAGGGCTGAGTTACAATGGCGAGTGGCTTCACTTTTAAATGCTTATAATCCAAAGACAACCACGAGCCGCCATTGAACTGAATTTGAATGAGATAAAAATATTCAATTATTTTATGTTGATTTAGAACTTCTGTTATTTATTGAATTAATAATAAAAACAATGAGTCAGACATACTATCTCTATATTATAAATTTATAATACATACCGGGTGCGGATTTGCTTTGTGGATAATAGGGATTTTACATGTAAAATCATGTTTATGAATTTTCCTGCTCCCCCATATATTTTGGTGAAAAAAATTCGACTGATGACCAGTCCTATACTTCCCACCTAGTAAATATTTTCAAAAAATAAACACTCTTTTTTTTTATTCTTTGACTAGGCCCAAATAACCAAAGCTGTTGGTGGTCTTTAAAACACAATTTAATTTTTATTCTTTGAAAAAAGCATGGCCCTCTTTTTTGTTTTGGTGATCTACTGATGGCTAGCTTAAAATAGCAAAAATCATGATTACCTTGATTTACGCGTACAATTTTTATTTTTTTTAGTAAAATATTTTTTTTCTCGAAAACTATACATTTTAGAGAAAAAAAATATTTACATTTTTTTCATATTATAACATCTAGAATTCATTTATATTTTTTTTACCTATGTTAATACGTGACATTGAGAACGTTTTCTTGAATATCTCAGGATCCACTGAACCGATTTGACTCAAAATCTAATCAGATCTAAGTTGAAGGCTGATAAACACAATAGATTAATCGGCATGCCCGTATGTTCCGTTCTTAAGATATCGAAGGCAAAAAATTGACCACACACACACATACACACACACACATACAGACATAAGTCAGAAAATGGTCTTAAACGATTGCTAGGGTCTCAAAACGTGAAGATCTGTTAAAATCTCGAAATATTTTTTTCGGACTAAATCCATTACTTCCCTACCATAGTAGAGGTGGGAAGTAAAAAACAAATACAAAATTTGTTCATAATTAAAAACTACCTACCTGACACGTACGTTTGCAAATTACCAAAATGCAGCTTTTAATTACTAAATAATTATTAAAGAACTGTGATTAAGTTTTAATTAGAAATATTTTATCCGAATAGCCATGACTTCAACAAATTCGATTTGTTTTCATTGTGTTTTTGACGTTTCAATTTATGATTACGGTTAGTAAATCATGGCTATTCGGATAAATATTTTTAATTTAAACTTAAACACAGTTCCTTAATAATTATTTTGTAATTAAAAGCTGGGGTAATTTGCAAACATACGTGTCAGGTAGAGTTTTTAATTATGAACAAATTTTGTATTTGTTTTTTTTCACCAAAACAAATAGAGAAGCAGGAAAATTCATAAAAATGATTTTTTGCCGTACCCACTACAAAATAGCTACTTTCGATGTATGTATAGCGGCCATTAATGACCCGTTTAACAGGCAGGTGTGCAGAAAATTGTTTACTTTCTGCACTAACTCAGAAACTAACGGTTGCCATGGCAACTTCTGTTAATTCGCTCTATACGCCTGCGTACGCCTGTCATTACTTACTTGCACGAACTTCGCGGCACACTAGAAGAAAAGATGGCGACGCAAATGAACTGTCAGAATTTTTTGAAAATGACGTAAAAAGTAGGTATTTTGTAGTGGATATGGCAAAAAATACCATATATGTCTCGTACGTAATGGTATTACGGCTCGTGTGACTGTAAAAACTCGCTATCGCTCGCCGTAATATGCCCCATTAAGTATCTAGACATACAATCTACTATTACATGTAAAATCCCTATTACTCGCAAAGCAAATCGGCACCCGGTATGTATTATTTATTTATACTAATTGTTTTCCTTAAAAGCAACGATAAAGCCAACAACATTTTGACATTGAAAAAAAAATATATGAAAATGTTAATGACTTAAGAGTCGATGCACTTTTTTTATTCCCAATAATGAACGAATTCGTATATGGATTGGCCACGTGCTTATCCTTGAAAACCACTTATAATCGAATGTAAATTACCTAAAAATCTGTTTTATTGACCCCCGTCTCCCAAAAAAGGTGTTAGATGTTCGAGTCGTATGTTTGTATGTCTCTCTGTATTTGTCAGCCTCTTTATATATCATTGTGACATCATAGCTCTTGAACGGGTGAACCGATTTTGATGCGGTTTGCTTTATACGACAGAACATTTTTGCGGGAAGGTTATAGGATACAAAAAAAAACCAAGCCGTGAGATGGGTCGTTTATTAGGAATAAAGTGCGACCCCTGAGGTCCACACGACGAACTTCCCAGTTTGATATATATTTAATAATAATAATTAAATTAGATATTACACTGAAAAGTAATCATTTTAATCATTAAAACATAATTATTATTTATTTTTAACAATAATTTTTAAAAAAACGGCTGAACCGATTTTTATAAAATTTATGTCGCATCAAAATGACGTTAACACGCCTCGATTGACACCCTTACGAAGTTGATATAATTTTTTATTCGCGAGATATTGTGTAAAATCAACTTTTTTGGAGTCTATTTGGTTAAGAAAGAAGAACGGCTGAACCGATTTTGAAAAAATTTCTTTCAGATCATACTTACGTTAATACGCGTCGATTGGCACCCTAACGTAGTCGATATCATTTTTCATTCTCGAGATTTCGTCTTATAAAGAAATGGGCACATACGTACGTACGTACGTACACACACACACACACACACACACACAGAGACATCTTTCTAAAAATAGTGTAGTGACCTTGAAACATAAAATTGTTATACATTTTGATTTCGATTTTCGGACCCATTACAATAACTTCCAATGGGAAGTTAATAATGCGACAAAAATATAAGAAAACACAAATAACACCTTCGTTGTAAAATTATATTGTAGTCATTTAGGTAACTAATGATAGTTAATATAATTGTTTTCCTTTGAAAAAAATATTACTTCTGAATTGGAAATTTGAGTGTAAAATTGAGAAGGGCAACTTATAAAAATAATCAATTGTTTCTTGAGAACGTTCCACTAATTTTTTCTGTGCTAACAAAACCATAGATTTTTCTATTAAAAATCGAGAGTTCCAAGTAAAGTATATCAAACAGACCGCAATATTAGAATACTTTAAAATGTTAAAATAAAAGTATTACGGACATAACTTTTTATAACTGATTCACTGATCCTTTCTTGTTTTACAATCATTAGACTAAGTTCAATTCAAATTGTATTTCATCAAAAACAATTCTTGTAAAAATAAGGCCAAGTCTCGCGAATGCGTAACAGTAAAAAGCTATGAGATCTAATAAAGCCAAGTCCAATTAATTGTAAGTGAAAAGTACTGAAATCTAAAACTTGGCTGGCTTCAAAGTTCGCTAAGAAAATAAAAGACGATTGACTGAAGAGCTAGGCCTTGCAGTGGAACTTTGAACTTAGCCAAGTTTTAGATTTCACTATACTTTTCACTTACAATTAATTGGGCTTGGCTTTATTAGATCTCATAGCTTTTTACTGCTATGCGATCGCAAAACTTGGCCTTATTTTTCCAAGAATTGTTTTTGGTGAGATTTAAGTTTTTTTTGTAGGATGTTGTTTATACACTAAATCTAGCAGGCATGTCAGATTTCTTTTTTCCCTTTATATACCTATAGAAATCTGCGCCACTCCCCTTTAGGGGTTGGAGGGGAAAATCACAGTTTTTTAATTTTTCGTTACGTGTACGTGAAACCTAGCCTGCATACAAAATTTCAGCTTTCTCTGACTACGAACCTAGACCTATAGAAATCTGCACCATCCACGTTTAGGGGTCGGAAGGGGAAAAACATAGATTTGTTAATTTTCCTCTTACTTGTACGCGAAACCTAGCCTGCATACCCAATTTCAGCTTTCTCTGACTATGGATCTATAGAAATTTGCATCACCCCCATCTAGGGGTTAGAGGGAGAAAATCACTGCTTTTTTTTAATTTTCACGTTACTTGTACGCGATATCCAGCAGACATACCAGATTTCAGCATTCCAGGACTACGGGAAATATCCTAAAGATTTTTGACCTATAGAAATCTGACCTATAGAAAGCTGAATTTTGGTATGAGCCTTGATATTGCGGTTCTAAAGAAAATGTCAATAGCCCCAATCGATCCGAGTGCCGCTAAAAAATTTAGGGGGATCAAAGGTTAAGAAAAATGTTTTTTTCCGAATTTCTCGATTCCATTCCATTTTTAGTAGAAAATGGTTATAGTGTATGTAGAGAATAAAATTCTCTACAACTTTTATATAAACATTTTTTTTCTACGATTCATAGTTTTATTTATTTAAATACCCGCGGCTGCCTACCCCTCGATTCGTACATAATGGAATTATGCTGCTTCCTGATGACCTAACATTTGTACCTTTAATTTTGAGTTGAACTTTAAGCTAGCGATTAATAATATATTTATCTGAATTAATGCACTAGTCTAGTTATAAGCAAACAGACAGACAGACAATTTTTTTCGAAACTGGGATATTTCTACTTGAAATTAATTATAAAGATTATTTGTTAAGAAATTTTGAATTTTTTTACAATATTTCTTTACGAATGTCTTTATAATAATTGATGTCAAGTAGAAATATCGCATTTTCGAAAAAAATTGTCTGTATGTTTGACTGCCTGTCTGTTTGAATATTTGTTTGCATATAACTACAGAACTAGTGCATTAATTTCGATAAAATTATTATTAATCGTTAGCTTCAAGTCCAATTTAAAAAAAACTCGGGTCGCAGTGCCAAACCCTGCCGACAATATAGTGTATTTGCTAATACAGGTATTGTGGCGTTATTATGTGAACTTAAGTTTGTTTTTTGACAAAATAAAAAATTTAACCCCTTAATACATCCCTTAAAATAATTAAATTTTTCTAAATTTCAATATTAGACATGGATTTTATCAGTACACCCAATTAAATACACCCTTCCATAAGTAAATCCGTATCAACAAACTAGTGTTTTCATAAAATTTGAAAGTCCGGTCCTGTCGGGCTGATTTTATTAAAATTTTAGCAGCACATTTTAATCTTTACTAAAGAGTTAAATTTCAATTTTGAAACGATTCTGACAAATTTTTCGGTATTTTTGGGCCCAAAAACTTTTTGGAACCCCTAAATACAACCCTGAAAATAGTCCGATCGGGCCCATTTTAAATAGGCTTCTTGCGGTGATGGGTTCCAATGTGTGTACCAAATTTCGTTTCAATCGATTAAGTCTGTCGAGAGTTATCGTGTACACACACATATATATAAATATATATGTATACACATACATATATATTTATAAACATTTTTAAAAATGGTGCCAAAGTGTTCAGGAGGGTATGAAACGTCGAGAAATTTTGGTCCGACCCCTAGGTCCCGCCAGCCGACCGACGCCAATAGTATATGTGCCATATGGCAAATACACTAATAAAGGTACAAATCATTATGATAGGCCATCAGGAAGCAGCATAACTCCGTTATGACGAATCGAGGAGGAGGAAGTCGCGGGTACTTTAATAAATAAAACTATGAATGGTAGTAAAAAAATGTTTATACTAAAGTTGTAGAGAATTTTAATCTCTACAAGATTGATACTAACCATTTTTTTACTTAAAATGGAATGGAACAGAGAAATTCGCAAAAAAAAGTTTTTCGTGACCTTTGACGCCCCTAAAATTTTTAGCGGCACTCGGATCGATGGGGACTTTTGATATTTAATTTAAAACCATAATATCAAGGTTCATGCCAACATTCAGCTTTTCCCTAGTTTTTCTGAAGTGCAACATAATTTCCCTGGGGAACAATAACACATTATATTATGATTTTATCAAGAACAATTTGAAAGCGATTTGGAAAACTTTTTGATATAAATTATGTAAATTCAAATTTCAATTACAAATACATAGATAATACAGGGTGTTTCCTAAGAAACGCCACAAGCCATAACTCCGTTATTTGTTGTCCAATTTCAATAAATAGAAAACTAAATGAAATCTTTCCAGAAATACTACAAAAAGGCCCTAATCTTAATTTTTCAACATCAAATTTAATGTAAAGCGACACTCAACTTTTTTCTTTTACATCCCAGCATACTAACTCGGAATCAACTCGGAACGATATGATCGGCATGACAGAGAATGATTGAGGGGGCAAAAATGGCCGATGGCTCCGACTTTTTTTTATATATTATCAAGTAGTAAGCTCAAAACTACAGAATAATCGCTATGCCTGACAAAATTTTAACTGAAAATGTGCGTAAATATTATATGTGTAACATTTTTTTATTTAATTATATATTTAAAATTGTTTAACATCTGTACAAAATGGCTGCTACGAACTGTACTGAGCTGCTGCAAACACGGAATTCGCCGATTCGGTGCGCGCTATACGCTGGCGTACCGATCGTACTGTGCCGAGTCGACCGATTTGAATCGAATCAGTGCGTGTAGACCTTAGTCTGAATACAACGATGTGTAACAAGTTGACTTTGGTGCATTATTCGTTTGAAAAAATTAATGAAATGTTTATCGACATTACATAGGATTTCTTATAATTTTTTTTTTAACTCCTGCTTCTAAAGTTCAATATTCGAGCACTGTGAGGCGGGCGTAAAGAGGCGTATTTTTGTCACCGTGCGTGAAAGTCCAAAGCGTGCGAAAAAGTACCGTCACAGTGCGTAAAAGTCCAAAGCGTACGTAAAAGTACAATCTCTACATCTTATAAATTCGAAATTTCCGCACTTTGTACAATACAAGCTATCGATCGGTGTGTTCCTATATAGGTATAGTATCGCGCATACAAAGTCCACATCATGAGAGAGTCATGTTTTTTATGATTTATACAAAAGTTAATAACTTTAATAAAAATAAACTAAATCGTAACTTAGTCTGTAATTGTAAAGTTCTAAGGACTAGAAGAACGAATTTTCCGTTTTCTCTCTAATAAACTTTAGAAGCAGTCGTTATAAAAAATTATGTTCGATACGTCCGCTTAAAGTGAGATATCTAGTAGGCTTAAATTGAGGCACTCGCTAAAGGGACTGACGCATACACAACGAGATCTCGCGCGCTTACCCCCACTCGCCTAACGGCTCGTGGGGGTATACAGCGCACTCGATCTGGTTGTATATGCGTCAGTCCCTTAGCTCGTGTCTCAATTTAAGCCTACTATAGAATACCTCACTTTACGCACACGTATCGAAAATAACTATTTTCAGACATATATTGCACCAAAGTTAGCTTGTTACGCATCGTTGTATTCAGAAAAAAATTCTCTACCAGACTAAATTTAAAAAACTATATATCAGGATATTTAAAAAAGGAAAAAGTTGATTGTTGCTTTCCATTAAAGTTGCTGTTAGAAAATTAAGATTAGAGCCATTTTGTAGCATTTCTAGAATAATTTTATTTGTTTTCCCTATAATTAAACTTGGCATACAATATTATGAAAATTTTAATTTAAAACCAAAATAATTGCAGTGGTATCAGGAACACTGATTATAACAATATTTTAAAATTTTTTGTATAAGTATTTTTTTTCTTATAATATGACAATAAAAATTATTATTATTATTTAGTAACATCCTGTATAACTATAAATATTTTATTTGGAAAAAGTTATTTTTTTTTTGTTTCGTTTCAATGCATGGTGAAACATAATTAAACTATAAATAAATGATACCTAAAATCAAATTCCATATATTAAAGTAATAGAAATATGTTTAAACACTGCCAATGCTGCCGTCACTGTGAAAACATTTTGTTACCGACACTGCGCCTGTAAGTAAATAATTTCTATTTAGCACCGAAAGCACAGTCCCTCAACTTACTTATATGGACCGTTTCGAGACTTCTTAATCCTTACATAAGTCAAATTTTGAGTAAGTCTGATAACTAATTAAAAATTGGTACTAGGCCCAGATAACCTTGGGAATTCGCGGTTTTAAAAAATACTTTTTTTGAAGCTATACTTTTTTACGGACGTTGTGCGCTTGGCCGCATAGGGGACTAAACTGAGGAAAAACGTGATCGTCACGCGTCACCCGTCACCAGCACCCGTCACCATCATTTCTTCCATTATACATAATACTCTAGTGGTGCGTGTATCAAACCGTCCAGCTCGCTATACCATAAATATAAGCAGCTTGCTGTAAGGTCTGCGTGGCCTAGTGGTTAGAACAGCCGCTTCATATATGCAATACGGAACGAATCTCCGTGCAGCAACATTAAATACTGTTTTTTTTTTAACTATTCCATAATATTCCACTTGCACTGTAAGAAATGAGAAGGCCGATTACATAGATTATCGATGGTCCATTTGTAGCTAATTAGAGGACGCTTGCCATTCAAGTATCGAAATATGGCTGAGACAGAGTTGTCGTGTTGTCGTTGTGATGTTAATGTCAAATTCCGTAATTAATTCATTCATTCTGTATTAATTTCTCAGCAACAATGTCTGCAAATAATGTGCAAAAATAACACTATAGATATTGGGATCCGTCAGATGGGTGGAGCTTAAAAAACATGGCGCAAAGGAGGGGAAATTTCATATACGGGGTATACTTTTGCGTGTAATTTTGTGATTTTCAAAGTGATAAAATATATAAGTGCAATTTGTGATTGGGCCGGTACGAATTCTAAACAAAGGAAATTCGTTGAAGTAGAACGGATTCTCAAAGCCGAACATATCAAATGTCGGAAATATAACGAGAAAAATACATGAAAAATGAACTGTCAAAAGTAGTAATCTTCACAGCATATTATTGCTTAAAAACATCAAAATTAAAAGAAAATCTCCACGAAATTAATTATCCGTTCAATGCTCCTTTAAGGCTGTGTGTGAATAATATAAACACATAACTGCAACATAATATGTTATATTGTAATAAGTAGGTAAGTTACTAACCTCAAAATATTTGTATACACATAATTAGTTCTAATTTTATCAATATTCAGAGATTTAACTATTGTATATAAGTATGATAATGAGTATACATCACTACATCTAATTATTAAGTAAAAATATTTTTTTAATTCATAAATACAGTTTTTCCACATTTCATTAGAAAATAATTCACTGTAAAGTAAGTTTTACAAGGCAATAACTCATAGTGTTTAATGCCATGATATTAGAAAACGTCGCGACTTCCATTTTCAATAAACTTTTTGTTTATTTTACTTGTTTTATTTTTGTAATAAACAATTTCACGATACATTTGCACTATTAGCATGTAAAATTTTCCCTCGTTTTGAGTACAATTTTCTGCCACCAGATGCCGTATGCTCATTTGACGGATTCCAATAGACCTAGTGTATTTTTGCACATATTATTTAGTGTTTTTGTTACTCCATGTGTTCAAATATCTATATATATATATATTGAGCATATGGAGTAACAAAAACACTAAAACACGCTTCTTGACGCTTGAGAGTTGTAAATACGACAACAGTGTATTTTCATTTGTGCGGCTTTACTCTTATTGACTGTTAGAATGCAAACGCGAATATGGTCCTATGACGTCATCCGACCAACAATAAATTTTCAACTTTATTGTTTTTAAGGCTTTCCGAGTCTAAAAATTCCAAAAAAAATTACTGACCTATTAAAAAAAACGTAGGTCAACCTCATTTCGATATTTCTATGGACTGATTTTAGCGAACGTCAACAATATTTTTCTTGTGTAGGTATAGTGAGACTTCGTTTTTTGCTTCTTGTTCAATACTTAGTAGAATGAAAATAGTAAAACACTAAATTTGCTTCCAGAACAAGATATAAAACTCTTTATTTAATCAAAAGAGATTGACGACATGTTTCGAGAGCTTAAGCTCTCATCATCAGGTCAATTTAAAAAACAAAATTTTACAATAATTAAAAATTGCGTACAAATAAGTTCTTTGTTACTTTAAGCATCTTGAGATATTGTGGTAGTAAATTTGTAATCAAAAAATTGTGACATTTTGAAGTAAAAAAAAGTAGTCATTTGCGTTTATTTTTTACTTCAAAATGTCACAATTTTTTGATTACAAATTTACTACCACAATATCTCAAGATGCTTAAAGTAACAAAGAACTTATTTGTACGCAATTTTCAATTATTGTAAAATTTTGTTTTTTAAATTGACCTGATGATGAGAGCTTAAGCTCTCGAAACATGTCGTCAATCTCTTTTGATTAAATAAAGAGTTTTATATCTTGTTCTGGAAGCAAATTTAGGGTTTTACTATTTTCATTCTACTAATATTTTTCTTCTTTTATTAAACAGATTGCCAAAGAAGTTGGGATGAAATATTATCAACTCAATCTGAAATTACTGAAAAGTTAAGAAGTACAAGGCAACAAAGAAAGCTACAATGAAAACTTTCTATGAGTCATTCGAACCATTATTCACATATTCCAGTGCGATTTGTTGTAACTTTTTTAATATAAGGAATGGAAAAATCGAAAGGAAAACTACAAGACAAAAAATTGCAACAATAATATTTATAATTATGACAATTCTTGCATACTTCTATTTTGTTTTTGGTTTCACCAAAGTATTGCTTAAAAAATTCTCCTTCAATGTTGTCACAGTTATTAATGATTTTTCGTTGGTAACAACATACACAATTGCAACCATAGTTATTTTTGTTACTAAAATGGGATCAAATCACGAAAAGCACAAAAAAATGCTGAAAGTAATGCGCAAAGTTGATGCTTTGTTAAAATTCGATCGAAATTACTCAAAAATGTATTTAATCTCGCAAACGCTCGGTGTATTTTTTTGGATAGCAGCTATTTTTCTTTCATGCATAGATCTTGTGGGATACTACAGATACATAAGATCATGGCAAGTTACTACATTCTATTGCTGGAGATATCCAGTGACGGCTTGCATTATTCTATATGGACTCCAAATGTTTACTTTTTGTTTCGCAGTTGCATTTCGATTCATGATTATTAATAAACAATTATCTTCCATATTTGACAATTATCCCAGTTATCCGACAAAATTACTTTCGCAGCATCGCCGTAAAAATGAACTGGCATTTGACAGAATTTTAACAAGTTACAATTCGTCAGTTGTTAACAAAATACGGTTGCTTGCTAGATGTCACTTCATGCTAGCTGACATTTTTAATATAATAAACGAAATCGAAGGATTGACCGTCATATGTGCTTACTGTACGTTGATCTCTATTGGTCTGAGCGGTTTTTTCTACGGGATACTAATTTACTGTAACATGTTTATTTTGCCTTTTGAAATTGTAATTTTTATCGTTTCAATTATGTGGTCACTTATTGCAGTGGTAAGTATAACAGCTATTAGACCGCGGGCGCCAATAGACTTTCCGTCTAAAAAACCCGCGGCACTCATTCTGATCGTTTATATATAAATTTATGAAGACCCAAACTTTGATATTGTAGAGGTTGCCAGAGCAAATTATTAATGGTCATTTGTTTTCCATCCCTCATCACACTCCACCTTCTCACACTTTTGACAAAAACGACTTTTACAAAATCGTCCTAATCAACATTAGCACGTGACATCGAAAATAAACATTTGTGTGGAAAACTACAAAAGTCCACTCCTAAGGGAATGAAAGGAGGTGAATGTGTTTTTTACATATTAAATAATTCAGTCCATACTATTGGTCTTTGAAACATAAAATTTGGAGGATACATTCCTTTTATAACGTAGGCACCCACTAAGAAAGATTTGCTCAAAATTCCACCCTTAAGGGGATGTACTTAAATTAAATCTCTATACAAAACACATTTTCCCCTTTTCACCACCCTAGAAGTAGAATTTTGAAAAACCCTTTGTTAGTCTAGATGCATATGTTTGAACAAGAAACGTACGTTCTCCAAATGTCATATTTATTTATTTATATAAATAACCTACAAACAGGCCAAGACCTAATTATATGTAGGTAAAATATAATTATAAATCCAAAATATTCACACTCTAACATAATTAACCATTATATTGTGTATATGGATACACTGTGTGAGCTTACGTATCAGAATAGTTAGGATATAATGCATCCTTAAGAAGTTTTTTAAATTTACTCAAATTCATATTCAGGTCAATATGAGGAGACCAATAGTAGGTATATGGACAGAATGATTAAATCTGTAAAAACACATTACCTCTTTTCGAGCCCCTAAGGATGGAATTTCGAAAAGCCTTTTCCTATACATTATAGAACAAATGTATCCTCCAAATTTTATGTATCAAAGTTTCTGTTACAACTTCCTTAAAACTGAGGAGCGAAAGTGGAGAATAATAAAGGACCATGAGCTTTGAGATGCGTCAACCTGCGTTTTCCTTCGCCTTAGGGTCTCAGATAAACGTTAAAATGAATAGATTGAGTCCAACGGGTTTTTAATACGGAATGCCTATTGACGCCTGCACTATATGTACAACCAAATTATATTAATACTCGTAATATTATATTTCATTAATAATTAATTAATTAATTAATTAATTGTGTTTGTGTTAGTCGATCTTAAAGAAGGTAACAGTTTAGTCACTTCTACCACAACTTTTATTATATTGGTGAATGTACATTTCAAGAGCTAAGCTCCCATATTCAGCACATACTAAACTGGTGTTTAGTATGTGCTAAAGATGGGAGCTTAGCTCTTGAAATGTACATTCACCAATATAATAAAAGTTGTGGTAGAAGTGACTAAACTGTCACCTTTTTTATTGATAAACAACCACAGTGCTCTTAATTATTTCTATTAGTCGATCTTCTGGGGCAAATGGCTTTTGAAATAAAAAACACTAGTTTTTTTGCGACGTTTCGTCGACTGGTGTGTCGACCTCTTCAAGCTTTTATTAATAAAATATATTTTATTAATAAAAGCTTGAAGAGGTCGACACACCAGTCGACGAAACGTCGCAAAAAAACTAGTGTTTTTTATTTCAAAAGCCATTTGCCCCAGAAGATCGACTAACACAAATACAATTTATACTACATGGAGAGCGAGAAAAGATTCAACAATATTAATTACTTTTATTCCGTTTATTGTATTCTAAACCTTACTTCTGTTTCAGTCTGATATTCTAGTCTAATTATATAATTATCTCTCATAGGTACTGTCTAATTGTCTGATATTGTTTGACTGATTTTTATAATAAACTAGAATACGATATATTGATTCTTTAATTTTTTATATTTAATGAAATCTTATTCGTAATAACACAAATTAGTAAAGATTTCGCTAACCGCATAATTAAGTTTGTTTCTACTTGTTTATTATTAATTTCTCAAAAACTTCTGTTGGAAGCTCCTGTAAAGTATCTAAACTAATATTATAAAATTGGTAAAATCTACACTTTGTACAATAGAAGCACTACTGGTTATCGATCGATGTGTTCGTATTTATAGTAACGCACCTAAAAAGTCCACATCCTGAGAGAGTAATGTTTTTAATGATTTATACAGAAGTTATTAACATTAATAAAAATAAACTAAATCGTAACTTAGTCTGTAATTGTAAAGTTCTAAGGACTAGAAGAGCGAATTTTCCGTTTTCATAACTTTTTTCCTGTTTTTCAAATTTCAATCTATCTATATCTATTTGTTTGGTTGAACGCGCTAATCTCAGGAACTACCAATCCGATTTGAAAAAAAATTTTTGTTAGATAACCCATTTATCAAGGAAGGCTATAGGCTATATAATATATCACGCTACGACAAATAAGAGCTGAGCATCAATGAAAAATGTTGCAAAAACGGGAAAAAATATTCCTTTTGAGAGCTTCCGTTGCGTGCGCTGCGTAAACGGTTAAAGTTACGCAAAAATCATGTATGACGGAATTGTTCCCGGAATGTTTATATATATATAGCAAACGAGCGTAGCCAGTGAGTAATGTAATTCCTAAACCACGCAACGGATTTTGATGCGGTTTTCACCATCAGTTAGATAATTTTTCACGGAAAGTTTATATATATAGCGAACGAGCGAAGCGAATGAGTAATGTAATTATAATATTCAAGCGAACGAGCGAAGCGAGTATGTAGTGTATTGCACCCGGGCTAAGCCGGACGGGGCCGCTAGTACGTAATTTAAACGTATACCTTTAAATCCACTATTTTTTTCCGAAATATTAGCTGTACCTACTAGTTTTGAAAATTGAGAGGGAAAAATCAATTTTAGGGGTGCGTTTTCAGGCAAATCTCTAAAACCACATAATATAAAATTCAGGAAAAAGAAAATTACATGATCAAATACAATGTTTTTTTTTGGTAGTCAAACTTGCATCTTCATCATTTTTTTAGGTTTTTACTATTAGCCATAGGAATATAATAATATGTGGATTAGTAAACTATGCCAAATTTCAGCTTGATACCTTCATTTAGTTCAGAGAAATTCGACTGTAACAGGCATACGGACAGATAAACGAGTGAAAGGGTTCCATTTTTCCTTTTAGGGTTCGGAAATGTATTGCTCTATTATAATATTATGTTGCTGTAATTTCAGATAAGTCTTTGTGGCATAACTATTCTCGGTACTACAATAACCCGTGAAGCATACTATACTACGTTCGTGGCCAGAGAAAAGATGAGAGAACTAACCAAACTTACCATAGGAAATGACCACAAGACGGCGATCCACAGAGTATTAAATGACCTTGAAATACAAGTTTACGAATGGCCGGTGCAGTTTTGGGCCTATCGTTTCTTTCCGTTTACCATTCGAACAATATCGACCGTATTAAATTTTTGGTTTAGTTATGGAACCATTTTAATTCAATTAATGCATGTCAAATTTGTAGCTGACGAAGTGTAAAATTCTGAACATTAATGCTCAGTTGCAGAAAGCGTTGTTAAAAAATTTGATTTGACAATGACCTTAGATTGTGACCACACATAATATTTCTCCATAACTAAATGCATTGTGGAATTTTAAATCGATCCTGCTCGAAAAATAATTGATCAATTGAAACGATTATTTTTTAAACTGTGTATTGGGATCCGTCAAATGAGTATATGACAACTGGTGGCAGAAAAGTGTACTAAAACGAGGGAAAATTTTACATGCTAACAGTGCAAATTTATCGTGAAATTGTTTATTACAAATATAAAACAAGTAAAATAAACAAAAAGTTTATCGAAAATGGAATTCGCGACGTTTTCTAATATCATGGCATTAAACACTGTCAGTTATTGCCTTGTAAAACTTACTTTACAGAGAATTATTTTCTAATGAAATGTGGAAAAATTGTATTTATGAATTAAAAAAATATTTTATATTAATAATAAGATGTACTTATTATCATACTGCACAACAATAGTTGAATCCCTGATGATTGGCAAATTTATAGGATTAATTTTGTATACAAATATTTTGAGGTTAGTAACTTACCCACTTATTACAATATAACTTATTATGTTGCAGTTATGTGTTTACATTATTCACCTAACCCAACCTTAAAGGCGCATTGAACGTGGATGATTAATTTCGTGGAAATTTTCTTTTAATTTTGATGTTTTTAAGCAATATGTCGTAAAGATTACTGCTTTTGACAGTTCATTTTGCATGCATTTTTCTCGTTATATTTCCGACATTTGATAATATGCCCGGCTTTGAGAATCCGTTCTCCTTCAACAAAATTCCTTTGTTTAGGATTCGTACCGGCCCAATCACAAATTGCAATTATATTTATAATATCTTATCACTTTGAAAATCATAAAATTACACGCAAAAGTATACCCCGTATATGAAATTTCCCTCCCTCTGCGCCATGTTTTTTAAACTCCACCTATCTGACGGATCCCAATACCTACATGTATTTTTTTGTACAATTTCCACTTCAAAATAATGTTACAAAATAATGTTACAAAATAATGTTACAAAATAAATAAATAGAGAGGTATATCTAGTCAGGACACCTTTTTATATATTCCAACCCTGTTTAGTGTTTGTGATAAATTATTATTACTTAATTATGAATATTGAAATTGAGTTTGTATTTAATATTAAAGGATCGTCGAATAAATTGTACTATTTTTAATTAATTAGTAAGTGTTTTATTTACAAACAATTTTAAAATGTGTAACGAATCGTTAGATAATATTATGATACAACAATGAGTAGAGAGTAAAGTTTTTTGTGGTTATAATATTATAATTATTAAATAGACAGTAGCCATTCCACAAGCAAATACTTTTCTTAACGTAATCAGTCGGCAACCTGTCATCGTGATGTTAAACCTCAAACACTTAAGATATACAAGGAAAAAATCAGAAGCCACTGTCAGGACTTGAACCCGAAATTCCCAGTTTCCGGCTGGTTGAGTTACCACTTACTCAGATAATTTATCTGTAATAGATATATATAGGAAAAGAACAGATCCCACTCTCGGGGCACTGTGTGAGTAAGTGGTAACTCAACCAGCCGGAAACTGGGAATTTCGGGTTCAAGTCCTGACAGTGGCTTCTGATTTTTTCCTTGTATATCTTAAGTGTTTGACGTTTAACATCACGATGGCAGGTTGCCGACTGATTACGTTAAGAAAAGTATTTGCTTGCCTATTTAATAATTATAATATTATGATAGTTGAAGATATATATTAATACAATAATTGTTTTTCTGATAGCTCTGAGCCCACTGTTGTCTCGCATACGAGGCAGACATCAGAAATTTAGGGGCCCTATATAATAACAGTTTTGCAGGGATGTTTCAGATTTTCAACAAAACAATACAAAAAAAATTCAAATCTGCGCCAACTTTCAATCGGGACAACCGATTTGAATGAAATAATATTATGTATGCAGCAGAGAGTTTGTGACTAGGAGACAGGAGTATAAATAATACATAAGCTCAATTTAATTCTCTCCGTCTAAATAATCGGATCAGGGACCCATTTCAAGCATGCTAAGTAATAATTTTATAGTGAGTATGGCAAAAAACAATAAATGTCACTGTTAGAGATTGAATCCGAAACTACCAGCTTCGCGCTGGTTGAGTTACCAATATGGCCACTGTAGAGTAACTGGAAGTTTTATATTCAAGTTTCGATAGTGACATTTAATTTTTTCTAATAATTTATTTATTTAGGTGTAAGAACTTAAATTTATTATCTTAGGAAAATCACATTCAAAAATTTTTAGAAAAAAACTGAATTTAATACTTAAATCGGAACACTACTCTTTGCGTGGCTCGACACGCACTTGGTTTATAATTCTTCTTGAGCGTTTTTTATTGGGTATTTTTTTAATATTTTTTTCGCAAACGTAGGTACATCTCGTTATTTTAAATTTTGTTTTGTTCCTTAAAAAATGCCAAATATTATCTAAAAACGGTTAATATTTAATTTTAATGATATAGCGAGTCGATATACTTTACATAAATGAAAAAGACTGCAGAGATTGAGGTATCAAAAATATATGTCTACCCAAGGTTATTAGAGTACAGGTTGCCTCATTCCATCTGACCAATCAGCATAAGCGCGGGAATGACGTCAGCTAGAATTTAGTTTAAATCAAGTACAAAAATTGTTGAAGATTATGCTTATTTATATTAGGTGCTTCGTGCAGATTTTTTCTTAAAATTGGCAGGAGACAATAAATAGAAGAATAGATGTTAAAACATAGGATAATTTTTATTTTTATCACAAAATTTAGGTTTTAATATTCATAATATATACAAACAAAAAATTAAATAATGCTCAAGAAATGGCAGATCTTGTTAATTACCTATTTTTTTAAATTTAAGAAACGAATAGAATTAACTAACAAATTGATAAATTAATTATTTTATCTTTTATATTCACAAAATATTAAAAATAACCACAAAACACCATAACACTTAACAGCTATCGCAAAATTGACAACTTATCATATTTTTTTCACTAACAGAAGAATCACGTTTTTATTAGGTATTGAAAAAACATATCACACTACCATGGTTACTGTGATTTTTATTTTCAAAAATTAGCAGCGTCTTTTCTATTGAAGTGAGCAAGCATGGTATATTCTGAGTGACGTCATCCCCCCACTACTATCTATCGTAATGAGGCAACCTATGCTCTACTAACCTTGATGTCTACCTGTCTTCTGTCATTTTGAATAAAAAGGACGGACAAGGGTCGTGTCCAGTCTCTTATATATAAAAGGATCTCCACTCTCCCATTACGTAATGTTTCTTTTTATTTTTTTTTACTTTATTGTATCGAAAACGCGCGATTTACATCAACTTCATCGTGACTGCATTGCGATTTGACGATTAATTATCTATTCGAAATTTCTCGTTCGATCACGCGATTTGGGAACAGCAAGGAAACTCTATCGCAATTTCGCTGGATCTAGCGATCAATGCGTTTATTTCGCATTCGCAAATCGCATGCCTGCGCGTGAAGAGTGCAACCTCATAGGAATCCGTTGCATGAAGTAGCGCGAAACTGCGACTAAGTGTGTTGTGTTGCATTCGACATTCGTTATACTGCAGTTGTGTTTTTCAGCAAATAGTGTGCGGCAGTGGCGGCGTTAGAGGGTGGGCCATGGAATAATCCCCAATCTCTAGTTTGTCTTTTAAATACGTTTTTAACCCTCGAAATTTCAACAATTTTTCTTGTAAATTCTATAGCAAGTAATCTGCGTTAAAATTTTGACGAGCACTGAAATTTGAGAACATATGTTATTGGCCCACCTTCAGAATACCATGCCCAAGTCTGACCCACCCTAACAAAAAATCCTAGCGCCGCCACTGATGTGCGGCCTCACACTGTTGTTAGCTCAATCTGACAATAGTCCCCAGTTCCCGGGTTCTAGCCCGAGAGCTGGTTAAAGTGTCAATTGGATTTTTAATTTATCATTAAAAAAAAATAATAAATTGAAAATATGAATTGGTGTTAGGCCCAAATAACCTTAGCTGTTGGTGGTCTTTAAAAACACAAATTTTTTTCCATCTGACAATCTATAGTTTAAGAGCTAGCAACGTCGGAAAACACGTGCTATTTTAGCAAGGCTCATTCTTCTATATCTCATCCCTTATTATGGCGTAGTAGACATGCGAAAGGTCTGGCTGGGGGGAGACGTTGCGTTTACCTGGGAGAGTACCGGCTATGCAAATTTATAATATGATAATAGCGTTACCTTTTCTCGTACTACTACAATCGTGATACAAAAAGTGGCCCTTATTCCCTCAAGCTGGCGACACTGTAATTCAGAAGTGATAGCTACTTTACTGATAAAAATAGATAATAACGTTGTTTAGTATAACTTTTCTTTGAACGTTTTAATTATTCGTTATAAAAGGATATTTTAGATGATTAACTTAATACCTTAGGTCTTAGGAGATAATGAGTAAGTTATAAAAGTAGCTAAGTAGCTTATAAAGGACCAAAGGAGAACTGATTGATGAATGTTTTTTAAATGACAGGGGTGGCCAGTTAAGCATGATCTTTGAGAACTGCAATAAATGAAGCAATATATTGGAAAGAACCATCTTTTCGTGATAATGAAGCTGTAAAAAATAAAAAATAAATTACTAATGTAAATTGACCTCCAAAAAAATCGGACATCTTGAAATATGTTTAAAAAACATATACACGTTTAATAATTTAACTATAGATTGGCGTTAGGTTGAAGAACCATTAGTTTTTGATACGGGCTGTAGGTACAATTTAGTTAATAAATCTATCCATATATATAAAACAGTTCCGTTACTGACTGACAGACAACGCCCAGGTCAAACCGCTGAAGATATAAACTTGAAATTTGGACAGTAGGTTCCTTTTATGACGTAAGCACCCACTAAGAAAGGATTTTTCGAAATTCAACCCCTAAGGGGGTTAAATAGGGCATGAAAGTTTCTATGGAAGTTCGTCATTTTTGTAGTTAGAAGCATGAAATTTTGCATAGAAGTATCTCATATAACGTAGGCGAGCGCCAAGAAAAACATTTTGAAAATTCATTCCCTAAGGGGGTTAAATAGGGGATGAAAGTTTGTATGGAAGTTCGTCATTTTTGAAGTTAGAAGCATGAAATTTTGCACAGGAGTTCCTTATAATTTATATAGCGTATGTGAGCAATAATAAATAATGTTTTAATAATATTCAAGCGAACGAGCGAAACAAGTGAGTAATGTATTAATAATATTCAAGCGAACGAGCGAAGCGAGTGGGTAATATATTAATAATATTCGAGCGAACGAGCGAAGCAAGTGGGTTATGTATTAACAAAATTCGAGCGAATAAGCACCACCAGCCCGACTCGCAGTAGGAGAATTTCTTGCCGGCGCGGGGGGAATAATAAATCATAAATCGAAATATACGTGGGCGAAGCCACGGGTAACGGCTAGTTATGACATATAAACAAAGAAATAAACTTTATTTACAAAGTAACATAATTACAATGAAAAACGAATTTTTGTTATTGTAAAAAAAATAGAGGTGACTGTTTTTAATGGATATCCTGGAAGTTGTTCAATAATGAGTGTGCCCTCCTCAAGCCTGCATTTAACCGTTTTGGCATTGAGTGAACCAAATTCCTTATGGAAATTTCAAATTCTTCATGAAGGGGCACTCTCAGCTCTTGAAGAGTCTCTGGCATGGCTGGACGATGGCGAATGTTTTAAATAATTATAAATCCGAGCGACGAGCGAAGCGAGTGAGTAATTTATTAATAAATTATAAATTCATAGCACCCGGGCGAAGCCGGACCGGGCCGCTAGTATTATATTATTAGATAAATTTTTCATGTAGGTAATATTGTAACACTATTTTTTTATTATTATATTGTATCATTGAGTCAATGTTGTAATCTTTAAATAATTTCGTCTCCGCGGTACCTACCCATCTAAATTTCGTTTGTTATATTTTTATTATTAGAAATAGTAGATTTTCAATAATTTTTTTCGAAGTATTCGCATTAACATTTTGGTCTGGCATATGATGACGTATAGAAGACTAGTCACACTTCTTTATCTAAGTATAGAAAGAAAAGTACCTATATAAATTAATTGTCTCGTGGTTCGCTCTCAATTTGACAGATCGGTGAACGATATGACACAGCTGTAGATCTAGTCAGCGAATCACAGGCTGAACCTTGCCAACGTCATTGTGGTAGCGGCATAATTATATGTTTAAAATTCCATTGAAAATACATACTTTTGGGAATTTTTTTTATTAAGTAGACTTATAGGAAAAACCTTCGAAAAATTCTCAAAAAAATTGTTTCATAATCTATTATGTAATGTAGAAAAAAAAATGTGGAAACCGGTTGACCCTGCGGGCCAACCAGAAAACTTTCCGCTGTTTTCGAGCTATTATTTATATTTTGAGGAGGGCAGTGTAGCCTATTGAATAGCATATTTAGTTCCGCAGACTCTAGACTAGACTGTCGTGGGTTCGAATCCCACCCGCGCTCATGAATGTCTTGTGATGTTATTTAGTTTTAAGAAAGTTAGTTTAGTTGATAGACGCTAATGACCTGACGCGTCTATAATCTACAATAAATAAATAAAATATATTTTTGAGCTCTTAGGATTGGCCATGTCGGCGACTAGCTTCGCCAGCATGGCCAACCCTGATTTATAGCATTTTAATTAATTTAAAAGTAAAATTAAAGAGTAAAAATGAAATCGGTGCGTTTTAAAGGAACTTCTTTGTATTCCGTTTGAACAAATCTCTTTTGTGACACGATAATGACGACAATAGGAAGTACCTATTCTTCTACATACACATAGGTAATCAAGAATTATTTTCAAAATATGATCGTAACGGTTGATGCAAAAATTATCACTGTGCAACAGACAAGGACAATGGAAACAAGTTTGCGATATATTAATTTATAAATCGATATAGATACTAAAAAAATTTAATTGTGAATAAATATGTGCACATTCTTATACACGAAATCTATGTAAAAATTGCTCCTCTTTCGTTTAAGATCAACTTTAATCGAGCGAATTATAAACAAAAAGCTATTCGTCACACATTTTCAACACGTTTTTTCTTTACGTTTTATCATTACGTTTTTTAATCACGCATTTTCATCGCGTTTTTTCATCACGTTTTTTCCGTCACGTTGTTTCATGACGTTTTTTCATCACGTTTTTTTCGTCAGACAAAATTTATACCCCTATATACAGCCGGCAAAGAGAGGTTTTCTGTTTACATGGCGTTGCTATGGTTCCTCTATTACAAGTCCCCAGTTGCCGGGTTCTAGGCCGAGAGCTGGTAAAAGTGTCAATTGAATTTTCAATTTATTATTAAAAAAAAAATAATGAATTGAAAATATGAATTGGTGCTAGGCCCAAATAACCTTAGCTGTTGGTGGTCTTTAAAACACACACTGCACACAGAGGTTTTCGTGTATGTTACTCTTTTTAAGAAATTAAAAATTTTTAAGATATTTTGCATGATACTAAGTCATAATCGACCATTTTCGGATTAGAACCTAATAACTGGGGGCTTGTAATAAAGGAGCCATGGAAATACCAAACAAACAACGGCATCGCTATACGCTCGACTATTTTAAAGCCCCCATTTAGAATCACACAAAACTAAGATATTGTAGCAAAACCCCAAATGATACGCCGCTGGCGACAATAGAAGCATCGAGAACAAATAACAATGTGTATCAAAAACCCAGATGATACGCCACTGGCGACAATCGAAGCATCCAGAACAAATAACAACAGTGGGGCGTGGCAATTATATCGAAGACACAGGTAATCATCAGAATGATCTGGAAAGTCCGCGAGCGTGGTGGGGGTCAAGCTGCTACCACTATATAAGCGAGAACAGTCACCGGAAAAGGGACGAACAACGAGTGACAGTTGAAATAAATACAGTGCTATTGAAGTGTTTTCACTTTGTTTGAGAAATACTGTTTGTGTTATTATTATATAAACAGTGTTGACTGTTAGAATTGACTTTTCATTGTTACGAATTATTGTATATTGTTGTTTACATTTTTAATTATTGAAATAAATAATTTATTCCACCCACGTAAGAAAACAGTTTTGTTACAATATTATGCACGCAATCATCTTTTTGAGAGACACTGTAAGTATAAAAACCTTTAATAAACAGACTGTGTAGTTAATAACTTAATACAATTAAATCGTCTAGCAGAACCTTAAGCACAAATGACCTCGGGCCTGAACTTGCCGAACTTCCAAGACAACCACTTCCAGTTTACATAAACGAATCACTCACTAAAATGAACAGAATTTTGTTAGCTAAAACAAAGGCATTTGCTAAATCTTCTGATTATAAATTTGTGTGGATAAAAAACGGAAAAATATTTATGCGCAAAGATGAAAAAGCAAAGGTATTTTTAATTAATTCAGAGAATGATTATCCAACAAAAATTAATGTCTAATACAATTTTCCGTAGCTGCTTATCTGAAATTAAAAATGTTTTTATTGTAGTATTACATGTATTACAATCTTTAATTAAAATGTTAATTTAATCATGTTATAACCACCAGTGTAGAACCACTGTAAAATACAACATATTATTGCAAGTTTCTTTTAGTTGATATACGCACCTAAATGTCAGCTGTAATTTAAATTAGTTTTGTTTACTTTAAAAATATAATACAAAAATGCATTTGATTTTAACATTTTAATAAAAAAATTTCAAATAATTATGCTGACACATGGATGTGTAATATTTAACTTCATTGATTCCCGACTTTTCTTTTCTTTTTTATTTTCTTCTTTTTGTGAATACAAATTAATTAATACAATGACAAATTAAAAGTATAAAATAGTATATTTGCTCTATATTTACAAATTTAGCTCGTATCTATAATAATTACACACACATACATATTACATACAGACAAACAGACATATAACAGACAAACACACATACATCCCAGACAAGCAGACATATAACAGACAAACACACATACATCCCAAAATATAACATATATATACACAACGATTACTTTGTATGGATCCTTTTTTTGATGAAATAGATACAATAGATTTGATCGAAAATATAGTAACGAACGATGTTAATATCGTTAATGACCTATGTACTGGCCTTGAAAACCTAAAAATAATAAATCTAAACATACGCAGTATAAATAAAAATTTCGATGAACTGATTATACTATTATCATCTTTTAAACATACTTTTGATATAATAGTTCTTACAGAATGCTGGTTGAATGAAACTTATATTCCGAAAAAAATAGCTGGATACAACAATTTTGAAACTAGCCAACATCATTATCAGAACGATGGCGTAGTGATTTACATCAAAACATCACTATCAACAATAGTCACAGAAATATCATTATTTGGCTCTAATGCCTTGCAGGTAATTATCAATGAGAATCTGGTTGTATTGTCCGTCTATCGATCTCCATCCGAACGCAATATCCTACCATTTCTTGACGACTTACGACTAAATCTAGACAAAATTCATAAATACGAGACAATAATAATAACAGGCGACTTTAATATCAATATATTATCAGCATTTAATAGACATCCTCAAGCAGATGTGTATTTAGATCTATTTACAGAATATAACATTAGACAAGCAATTATCAAACCAACCCGAATTTTTGGCGAAACTGAAACTTGTATTGACCACTTTATGGTTAAAACGCAACACACAATAAATGCTGTAATATTTGAAACGACAATTACTGATCATTACTCTACGATACTGACTGTTAACTACAAATTAAGACATAATAAGCCACAATTAAAAAATATTAAATATGTAACAAATTATGACAATCTTTTTGAACTACTAAATCAGGAACCTTGGACAGAAACAATGAATACAACTGAAGTTAATATAGCAGTCAACAAATTCATACACACATTTCAAACACACATTAAAAACATAACACAAACACAAACATTAAAACATAAACAACAGTCCCTAAAGCCATGGATATCGATTAATATACTAAAATCTATACATAAAAGAAATAGATTACATCAGCAAGTTAAAAAATTCCCTTTAAATGTACAACTAAAAACATATTATCTTCGATATAGAAATATTTGCAATAAATTAATAAAAACAGCCAAAAATGATTTTTATAAAACACATTTAGAACAGCACGCACACAGTACACAAAAAATATGGCAAACGATAAAAGAAATAACAAATACAAATAAAAACAAAACACATAATATACAAACCATACATACAGACAATTACATCATAAATGCAGATACAGACCCAATGGCTGCTGCTAACGCACTGAATGACCATTTCTCTAGTGTAGGAAACAGACTAGCGACACAACTATTAGAAAAACTACAGACGACTGAAGAGGACTTAGCAGACACGACAATATCATCCCATAATGTTCCCCATTCCCTATTCCTTACACCTGTCACCGCTGGGGAAATTGTCGAAATTATTAACGACCTAAAGACGAATAGTGCACCTGGCCCAGACACGTTACGACCTGACCTTTTTAAAAAAACAAAAAATTATATTGCCCATCCACTAGCACACATAATAAACTTAAGTATTGAAACTGGTGTGGTGCCTGACAAATTTAAAGAATCTGTTATATGTCCCCTTTTTAAATCTGGAGACAAGACTGACGTAACGAACTACAGACCAATATCTCTTTTAAATACTACGGCTAAAATTCTGGAAAAAGCTATCAAAAAAAGACTTACAAAACACCTCGACAAACATAATATAATATCTACAAACCAATTTGGTTTCAGACCAGGACTAGGGACTAACGACGCAATCATAAGACTAACAAGTAATATAGTAAAAGACGTCGACAAAGACTTAAAAGTTTTGACAATATTCCTAGATCTGGCAAAGGCCTTTGACACGGTTTCTCACAAAATTCTGCTAAAAAAACTGTTTGATGTTGGTGTTCGCGGAATGGCTTTGGATTGGTTTGACAGCTACCTCTCGGGAAGAACACAGGTCACATCTGTGAATAAAACATTGAGCAAAGCCCAAACTATTAGCTTTGGTATTCCCCAAGGTACAGTACTTGGACCCATCTTGTTCCTGATTTATGTAAACGATTTGTGCAATCTTAACATTGATGGGTCCATAACATCCTTTGCAGATGATACTGCTTTATATTTCACAGGTGTGACATGGACTGAAGCATACAAGAAAGCTGAGAGTGGACTGGCAAAGGTGTCTAAATATTTATATGACAATCTTTTGACATTAAATATAACCAAGACAAAATACATAACATTTAGCCCTACAGTAACCGGACAACCGACTGACCTAACACTTCGACTACATTTATGTAAAGGAAAACCAGCAAACTGCAACTGTACTGTACTGACAAGTGTCGACAACATTAAATACTTAGGACTAATAATTGACAACAGATTAAAATGGGATGCACATATACATGACCTGACAAAAAAAATACGTAGACTAATTTATATATTTATACCATTACGACACATTTTGACAATGACATTAATTAAAAATGTTTATTATGCACTTTGCCAGTCCTTACTCACGTACGGTATTGCGGCATGGGGTGGAGCTTATGGTACGACCCTTGTCCCAATTAAAAATGCTCAAAAACTGATCCTAAGAATTATAACCAGGAAAAAACCACTGTTTCCGACAGAACAATTATTTAAAGAATTTAGAGTACTAGATATCTCCCAACTATACCTAAAATTCATATTAAACATATATCATCGAACTCCATCTTTCCAAAATCCGTTATCCCATCCTCATGATACTAGATCTCAGGTTAAAAATTGTGTAAAACTTCCAAAAATGTCAAAAACCTTTGGCCAGAGACATATGATATACCTTGCTCCAAAAATATACAACCAAATTCCCATTGAAATAAAATCTATCCAAAATATAAAAAAATTCAACAAACAACTAATCAGATGGCTGGTCACCGATGAGGCAAGGAGCGCTTACCATATTCTCATCTGAGAATATGGTGAACGATTCTTGCTTCAGACTAACATTCAATTGCTTGCTTCTTTATTTACTTATTATTATTATTTTAGTTTCTACCTCTATTTATCTCGTCGAAGGATTCATATGCACACACAACCACAAAACGTCAAACACAATAGACACGCACACACATGCATCCACACGCACCCGCACACACACGCATACACACACACACACACACAGAGAATAATAGTCTATTTGAAATAACGAATATACAAAGAAAAGGTCTGTGAAATTAATTTAGAAGTGCATTTGTAATGAATGAACTAAAATATTCTGAAAGTGTACCTCCAAGTTCCTTCAGCTGAAAGCGAGGAAAATTACTATTGTGCCACAAACAGTACAAGGGGTACTTGATAGAATTTTAGTGAACCGAGAATAACGGTTTATCACCTTTTTTCATTTTTGAATTGACACTTCTTTAGGCGCGGTAGGCAGGAGTGATTCCGAAAATGAAAAAGCGTGACGGAAGGTGGGGGACGGAAGAAAGGAGAAAGGATTGCAACCGCGGATAAATAAGTTAACTCGATAAAAGATGGCAATAAAAAATCAATCAAATGGTGTTTCTTCTATTCCAATAAATAATTGTTCTTAACACCAATATTGTGTTTTAAAGACCACCAACAGCTAAGGTTATTTGGGCCTAGCACCAATTCATATTTTCAATTCATTATTTTTTTTTAATAATAAATTGAAAATCCAATTGACACTTGTACCAGCTCTCGGGCTAGAACCCGAGAACTGGGGACTTGTAATAGAGGAACCATAGCAACGCCATGTAAATAACAGCACTGCTACACGCTCGGCTATTCTCAAGCCCTAACACCAATATTACTAAGCAGCAGTGGCGACGCGTGAACATTTTAAATGGGTGTTCTGCAGAGTCAACCTGGAGACTGGAGTAGCACCCCCCCCCCCATTATGCGAGGACCTCGAGAAAAAAAAATCAAAAATACATTTGATGCAATTTTTAAGTGTATTTGTTGATCTGTTAAGTCTGTTACACCAATTTCCGTCCACCATTTGTCACCACCAAATAAAACACACGGAAAACAGAAAAGAGCGTTTTTAATATTGCAACCGCATATCCAATTATGTTTAAAATATAGTTCTTTGTTGAATTGCCGCTTATAAGTTTTTCCACGGCTAGAGCACTGTTTTTCTATGAAAATATCAGGCAAAGGGCGACCTTGTGCCTTCAATTTTAGTTTTTCTTCAAATTTGTAATTTGAAAAACGTTTCACACGCGTGAGGTTATCTATAACATTCATTGTTTGAAATTTGAACTACAATTGAAAACGAATTATATCGCCATCAACACAAACTAATATTAGACTGTATGCACCAGCCAGTGTGTGTGTGTGTGTGCCAACAGATAGATATCACCAGTCACTATGTGACAAGAGCGTTTTCAGTTTGGAATAACATTAATAAGCTATGCTATATAAACGTTCGGATATGCCCGGATATGCCGCTTTTATTAAATTAGAGTTCGTACTACACTACTATCTATACTACCTATACCTACGTTCTGTGCACCCAGAATATCTCTTAACGCGTACAAATCTGTCTCATTCTTTACTGTTTTCGCTCTCTCTAACACACTAATTTTGGTGCAAAATATAATGCAGCACGCGTCACGTGCGTAGTGAATTTACTACGGCTGAGGACTGTTTATAGAATATAGGCCCTGCGGCATGCCGTCATTTATAATAATGCTATGTGATGACTTCATAATTATGAAATTTTAAAACATATTATGCAGATTTATAATACAATTTTTTTTTTAATTGTGCGTTATTTTCTGGCAGTGTGGCAGCTCCGCAGCTCTTATAGAGGAGCCGCCACTGCTAAGCAGGGCACATATAAGTTTTTATTATATGCATGAACAAAGTTATTGGCTAAAAAAGTTTAAACATTTTCATCGATACAACGTACCTTTTTGGTTTGTATTTCTTTAGTTGTTTTTTTATTTTGCAAAAAAAAGAATATAAAAGAAAAAAGTTATAAGGTATAAGGTATAACTGAAAAAAGAAGAAAAAAATAATATAATGACTTTAAATTATACCCGGCGTGAGCGGAAGCTGACAGAGCCCCCAGCCCACGTATCGTCGGCCCGCCACGGATGCGTCAAACAATTAAGATATACAAGGAAAAAATCAGAAGCCACTGTCAGGACTTGAACCCGAAATTCCCAGTTTCCGGCTGGTTGAGTTACCACTTACTCACACAGTGCCCCGAGAGTGGGATCTGTTCTTTTTCTATATATACCTATTTCAACACTAAATCACACTTCATGCGAGAGCGGATTTTATTTAAGTTATATTTAATTTAAGTTATAACTTAAATAAAATCCGCTCTCGTGATTTAGTGTTGAAATAGGTATATATAGAAAAAGAACAGATCCCACTCTTGGGGCACTGTGTGAGTAAGTAGTAACTCAACCAGCCGGAAACTGGGAATTTCGGGTTCAAGTCCTGACAGTGGCTTCTGATTTTTTCCTTGTATATCTTAATTGTTTGACGTTTAACATCACGATGGCAGGTTGCCGACTGATTACGTTAAGAAAAGTATTTGCTTGTGGAATGGCTACTGTCTATTTAATAATTATTATATTATAACCACAAAAAACTCATTGTTGTATTTAAAATTAATCTTGTCGAAAATGATCGATTTTTCCGCAAATTAATTTAATCAACATGACCTAACAATTGTTCATTTATTTAGGCAATTTAAATGTTTTATATCTGAACCCACAACATTTGTAGGTATAGGTATATAGTTGGATATATATTGACTGGCTATTATTACTTTAGCTAATCATTAGCAGCTAAACTCATGCAGCTGCCAACAAAAAGAATATTAAATTACTAGAATTAACGCAAATGCGCTTTACGTTGCGCATTAGCCTTTAATTTAAAGCGCTCTACGTCAGAATCGAATTACTGAAACACACCAGGCTAGAATTAGGATAGGGCTGTACAAACTTCACAGAATCAAAACGACCACTTACACCGTCAATTAACTCATTACTAGCTAATTGAAATTTCGTAGTCGATATATTTTGTCACTGAATTAAATTAATCAAAATGAAATGTAAATGTATAAAAGCCTTTGTCAAGTAAATTTAGTATACCGCTATCGTGATTTAAACTACGATAATGATAGTTTTTGATATACAAGCAATTAGGACTTAGACGAGGTCAAGCTTCATTGCATTCCAAAGTAGTTTTTTCACTAATGTAAATATTATTTTCAACTTTTTATTAACTCCCTCTATCTTTCTTACCGAGAAAGTTCCCCATTTGTCTACAATTTAATCAGAGTTTAGGATAAGTACGCCATACTATATTGTTAGTGTAGTGGCGCTTTAGTCAGGGTGACGACTATTGTACTACCGAAGAAGGTTCACTGGTGTAGAACCATAGACATTTGCAACAAGGCGTATATGCTTCTCTAGCGGCGATAACTAGAACTACACACACGCTTCGGCGGCTCGGATATCAGGCAGGTTCGCGAGGCGTTGCGGATGGAAGGGGGTACGGCGTGTGATGTTTTGCGTGGCGTGAATAGAAATGTGCACTCGAACCAGTCGGTTTGTGTATGTCGGCTGGCGGATTCTAATACACAAATTGATTATTTGTTGTGTTGAAGACGCTAATGACCTGAGTTGTCGACGCTACTATAATCTACAATAAATAAAATAAAATAGAAATGTGCAGAAGTTGACATAATATATCGGTAATTTTGTGAATAAGAAATAATATCTGTAAACAATATATTAAAAAAATTCGACTGATGACCAGTCCTATACTTCCCACCTAGTAAATATTTGCAAAAAATAAACACTCTTTTTTTTTATTCTTTGACTAGGCCCAAATAACCTTAGCTGTTGGTGGTCTTTAAAACACAATTTAATTTTTATTCTTTGAAAAAAGCATGGCCCTCTTTTTTGTTTGGTGATCTACTGATGGCTAGCTTAATATAGCAAAAATCATGGTTACCTTGATTTACGTAAGTTCAATTTTTATTTTTTTTTAGTAAAATATTTTTTTTCTCGAAAACTATACATTTTAGAGAAAAAAAATATTTACATTTTTTTCATATTATAACATCTAGAATTCATTTATATTTTTTTTTACCTATGTTAATACGTGACATTGAGAACGTTTTTTTTTTAATATCTCAGGATCCACTGAACCGATTTGACTCAAAATCTAATCAGATCTAAGTTAAAGGCAGAACAATCGGCATGGCCGTATGTTGTTCCGTTTTTACGATATCGAAGGCGAAAAACTGACCACATACACACACACACACATACAGACAGTCAGAAAATGATCTTAAACGATTGCTAGGGTCTCAAAACGTGAAGATCTGTTAAAATCTCGAAAAAAAATTTTCGAACTAAATCCATTACTTCCCTACCATAGTAGAGGTGGAAATTAAAAAAAATAACTGGAAGATGTGTAGGACGTAGGTTGCAATTCTTCCTCTAATTAGTAAAATTCTCTCCCTAAGACTACAACTTTAGAGTGAAAAAAATGCGGATAACTTTCTTCTTAGCTAACGTAATCTTAGAGAGAGCCGACTACATTGATTTATAATTAAGCTAATTAGTATATAATAAAATTATAGTTGACACACTCTTTGGTTACATGTTTGATCTAGTCTCAGTACCGTAACTATATAATTAGGAATCATCTTAAACGAGATATAT
Source organism: Mongoloraphidia duomilia (assembly GCA_039654895.1). Classification (NCBI taxonomy): domain Eukaryota; kingdom Metazoa; phylum Arthropoda; class Insecta; order Raphidioptera; family Raphidiidae; genus Mongoloraphidia; species Mongoloraphidia duomilia. Next base: position 13,779,019 of record CM077519.1, on the reverse strand, counting down.
GGATGAAGTATGCTATAAGTTTACACATTACGCGTCTTTGTCACTTGCTATCTCTTTTTTACACCCAACACACGTGCAAACCTTCGATATCTGAATCGCCACGTGCAGAAGCAACAATGCACGTGCTGCTAATTCGTCACGTGATCGCACAAACGAATTCTTGTGAGAACACAGATGGCAGTAGTGTACAAGAGGGTATTCCCTCGCCGTCGCTGTAACTCTGTCACACAGTTACACCTTATAGGTCGGTTCGCATGCGTTTGGTTTGTACGTGGCAATCAAATAGATCACGACTGGACAACAATCGGAATCCACTACTCGTTGAAAGGCACGCAGTCAACTCATAGGAGCACAGTAGTAATTATAGATCGATAGCTAGTGACAATTTTTTGGTAATATTTATTCAAGGCCTTATTTTTGTGAAGACATTGAGGGAGGCATATTAAAGTGCCCCGAGTAAGGGATTTTGCTAGATAGCGGTATGGGAGGGATGCAACCGTCCCCAAGATGTAACAAAAAAATGGTCACATTTATTATTGCTTCAAGGCTGAAATTGTTTGTATAGCTTGTCGGTGACCCAATAATGCCATTATAATAGTTGCAGATCGATTGGTCAGTATTAAAGGGGTGGCAGATCACCCTAAACGTGTCATGTACCTGACGAAATTTATATTATTAGTTTAAGGTTCAAATTTTAATATGTTGTTACGGCGACTGTTTTAAACATATATTTCAATTTGCAGAACAAAATGTCAGTATTAATTCCTTTGCAGAACTATATAAACACCTAGGCGAGCAAGTTTCCCTCTAAGAGAGGAGGTTAATACCGACATTTTGTTCTGCAAATTGAAATATGTGCTTAAAACAGTCGCCGTAACAACATATTAAAATTTGAACCTTGAACTACTTAATAATATAATTTTCGTCGGGTACATGACACGTTTAGGGTGATCTTCCACCCCTTTAATACTGACCAATCGATCTGCAAATATTATAATGGCATTATTGGGTCACCGACAAGCTATACAAACATATTTCAGTCTTGAGGCAATAATAATTGTGATTATTTTTTACGTGTTAGAGTCTAAAAATCCGCTTCACAGATCAAATCCTTCAAATCTCGCGGATAATTCATTCATTAATTAGCAGAACTGATCCGAACAAAGATTAGTTCAAACAGTTTTAAGCGGATTTTCATTTTGTGTTAGTAATCTCAGTTAGGACCAAATCCGCAGGATCCGGTCCGATTAGATCCGCCAGGATCTGGTCCGACAGATCAAATCCTCTAAAAAAATCCAATTGTGTATGGCAGGAAAATGACTCAACGAATACAGGATCCACTCACGAAATTCAATGTGCGAAGCTAGCGACACGTGATGCTGTTGTTCTCACAGAGAACTAACTCCGAGTCACGCACAGTTGAAAACTACTTGAAGCATGCTTCCGTGACTGATTGCTAATAAAATATACAGCGAGAGCAGTGTTTCCGTGTCAGGACGTGACTCGTGAAAATATTGATGATTCCCGCCTTGATATTCTGTGACACACTCCCGATTTAATTAATTTTTTTAAAGTGCACGGCTCGATTATCACTACTTTCGTATAAAAATAGAAATAATTTATTAATAAGATGTAAGATAATATGGGGCAAGTGCAATCCAAATAAATTATAATTTAAAAAAACTAAAAAACACGCTTTAATGAACTAAAAAGTAAAAAAATAATTAATTTTATTGTAAAAAAGCGTGGGGTAGTATGAAAATATGATACAAAGCACCCCACGCTTTTTTACAATAAAATTAATTATTTTTTTACTTTTTAGTTCATTAAAGCGTGTTTTTTAGTTTTTTTAAATTATAATTTATTTTTGCTTTTTAGTCCTAGAGATCCTAGTCAGGATAATGAGACAAACTTATGGAATTATTGTATTGTCATCGGTCCTTGATAAGTGTGCAAAGTTTCAATTCAATCTGAAGTTTTTTGCTTTTTTTTAGTCCTGGAGATCCTGGTCAGGATAATGGGACAAACTTATGGAATTATTGTATTGTCATCGGTCCTTGATAAGTGTGCAAAGTTTCAGTTCAATCTGAAGTTTTTTGCTTTTTTTTTTAGTCCTGGAGATCCTGGTCAGGATAATGGGACAAACTTATTGAATTATTGTATTGTCATCGGTCCTTGATAAGTGTGCAAAGTTTCAGTTCAATCTGAAGTTTTTTGCTTTTTTTTAGTCCTGGAGATCCTGGTCAGGATAATGGGACAAACTTATTGAATTATTGTATTGTCGTCGGTCCTTGATAAGTCGACAAAATTTAAACTAAATCTGACCGTTCAAAGAAGTCGGTTACAAACTGACAAACAAGCAAGCACGCAAACATACAGGTGAAGCTAATATAAGCGTGTTAAAAATAGAAATAATTTATTAATAAGATGTAAGATAATATGGGGCAAGTGCGATCCAAAAAATGAAAAGTGTTGATTTCTAATCACTGAAACGCCAATCATATTTGCTGAAGGTGTTTTCTCTTGGCAGTATAGTAGCTCGGGGCATGCCTACTTTATATAACACAATATATTTGCTTCGATAAAGTTTTTTTGAATTAATGATTTTTATTTTTTTATTTTGTATACTAGTTTATTACACTGAACACAATACTGTGATTAACAAACGGAGCACCAAATACAAAATCATTAAAGGTCATTACAAAAACTGTAACTTTTTGCTGCTGAGGTGTTTATCCAAATTTATCACTAACTCGTTTCACAACCGGAAGTATCAGTAAAATTTCACACAATAATAATAATGGAACTGAACATCATACCAGTGAGTAAAATACGGCAGTATAATATTGCGCATGCAATGGCAGGCACTGCACTTGCCCCTTGCAAACTTCACACTCGTCGCAATCTCCAACTTTCCGCCCTTGTAACACAATGTACTTACTATAGTTTTAGTATCATTTTATATTTTTAGTCGACTACTTTTTATTTTGGAAGCTTATTTTGTGGTTTTATGTTAGCAACAGTTGAGTTTTTATATTTTTAACACGCTTTTATTAGCTTCACCTGTATGTTTGCTTGCTTGCTTGCTTGCTTGCTTGTTTGCTTGCTTGCTTGCTTGCTAGCTTGCTTGTTTGCTTGCTTGCTTGCTTGTTTGTTTGTCAGTTTGTAACCGACTTCTTTGAACTTGATTTTGACCAACTTTGAACGGTCAGATTTAGTTTAAACTTTGCACACTTATCAAGGACCGACGACAATACAATAATTCAATAAGTTTGTCCCATTATCCTGACCAGGATCTCCAGGACTAAAAAAAAGCAAAAAACTTCAGATTGAACTGAAACTTTGCACACTTATCAAGGACCGATTACAATACAATAATTCCATAAGTTTGTCCCATTATCCTGACCAGGATCTCCAGGACTAAAAAGCAAAAATAAATTATAATTTAAAAAAACTAAAAAACACGCTTTAATGAACTAAAAAGTAAAAAATAATTAATTTTATTGTAAAAAAGCGTGGGTGCCTTGTATCATATTTTCATACCACCCCACGCTTTTTTACAATAAAATTAATTATTTTTTACTTTTTAGTTCATTAAAGCGTGTTTTTTAGTTTTTTTAAATTATAATTTATTTAATATTTATTTCCTTGATTTTGTAAATCGGACAAAAATATTAATATTAGCTGCCAAAAATTGATATTTGAACTAAATGGTGATTTATGTTATATACAATTCAAACATCGTAATATTTTTGTACAATTTATTGTCTTCACGGTCGTTTTAGTTTGATATAATCATATATTTTATATAACTGAAATGTCCAATAGTCACATACTTATTAATGTATACCTATAATCACATTTTTAATAATTTTTTTTGTTTATATTAAATTGATGGTTTGTTGATTGATTATACCTATTTAGTATATAAATTCATCATAGTAAATTTACGAAGGTACATTCGTAAAGGTTTTTGAAACCAACGGACATAATATCATTATCTGTAAGCGTGATCAAATTGAAAAAATCTGATAATGTCAAAATTTTGTAAACTTTTTAAGTGCATATGTAATACTTTTGTAAAAATGTTATAAAACGCTAATATACAGGGTGTCCTCAAAGACACTAAACACACGCCTACCACATGTTCCTGAGACCAAAATAAGCCGATTTAAGCAAACTTACCTTCTTACAAAATTGCTTAGTTTGGGCGCTATACGGCCCTGAAGTTACAATTTTGAAATCGTTTTTTTGTTATAAATTTAAAACGGCTTGTGCAATTTTGCTAAAATTTGGCACGTTGACATAGTTTTATGGAACAAAAAACCCATGTTAAAATTATGATTAATATTAATCCATAGGCGTAGAAATCGGGGTTTTTAATATTTGAACGTTTCAAATTTCTACGCCAATGGAAGAAAAGGGGTTTCAGTATAAAATTTAGAATCAGTAACTTATTTGCTACAAAAAAGCTACTCTTAATAAGACTCGATTACTCTCATAGTTTTTGAGAAATTTGAATTTTAATAATTCGCAGTATTTTTACAAAATGAAGTAAAGTTACTAAAACATGAATTGAAATAAATAAATATGTCATAAAAAGTGGTCAAAGTGTCCACCATTTTCACGCATACAAAGATTTATACGACGAAGAAAATTAATTTACTCTTTGCATAACTTATTCATTATTTCCAGTTTTATTCTTAGAAAAAAGCATGGCCATCTTATTTGTTTATTGATCAACTTATTATTATCAACGTATAATTATTGATCAACTAACTATTAAAATGCAAATTTCTCAAAAACCCTGAGAGTAATCGAGTCTTATTAAGAGTAGCTTTTTTGTATCAAATAAGTTACTGAATCTAAATTTTATACTTAAACTCCTTTTCTTCCATTGGCGTAGAAATTTGAAAAGTTCAAATATTAAAAAACCCGAGTTCTACGCCTGTGGATTAATATTAATCATAATTTTGATATCGGTTTTTTTGTTCCATAAAACTATGTCAACGTGCCAAATTTTAGCAAAATCGCACAAGCCGTTTTAAATTTATAACAAAAAAACGATTTCAAAATTATAACTTCAGGGCCGTATAGCGCCCAAACTAAGCAATTTTGTAAGAAGGTAAGTTTGCTTAAATCGGCTTATTTTGGTCTCAGGAACATGTGGTAGGCGTGTGTTTAGTGTCTTTGAGGACACCCTGTATAATATAATAATAACTAGCGGTCCGGTCCGGATTCTATCTGGGGTACAAATCGCTCACTGCTCATTTTTAATCGCAGGGTGCTATCCTAACTAATATTATAAATGCTGAAGTGAGTTTGTTTGTTTGTTCCGCTTTCACGCTTCAACTACTCAACCAATCTCTGTGAAATTTTTCACACGGGTAGCTTCCGCAATGAAGATGAAGATAGACTATAATGACTAGCTGGCCCGGCTTTGCCCGGATGAAAATCGGGGGTAATCTCAGAAGACCGATTCTTCAGTAGCTGCTTAACGGATTTTGTTCCGATTTTCACGATAGATTGATTCACGAGGAAGGTTTAGATGTATAATTGAAACTGGCTGGCCCGGATTCGCCCGGGTGAAAATCGAGGCTAATCTCGGAAATTACTGAACCCATTTTAATTTTTTTTTCAATATTCGATAGGTGATAGTACTTTGCTTAAACCATAGACAATAATAACTGGCCGGCCCGGCTTCGCCCGGACGAAAATCAGAGATAATCTTGGAAATTGCTGGACTGATTTCAATTTTTTTTACTGTTCGATAGGTGATAGTTTGCTTTAAGATGTAGGCTATAATAACTAAAGCGAACGAGCGAAGCGAGTAAGTAATGTATTAATAAATCGTAAATTCATAGCACCCGGGCGAAGCCGGACCGGGCAGCTAGTAATAATATATATTATACAGGGTGTCCCAAAATTCTGGGACACAGAGCTACCACGTATAGTAGAGGTCAAAATAAGTCGATTGGACCCAATTTATTTATATACCTAAATGTACCGTTTGCCCGTGAGAAGAGTTCAAAGTTTACATAAAAAAACACATTTTTGTACGCTGTTCAGAAATGATTGAAACAAATTGAATGAAATTTGACAAAAGTGCATTTTAGAGGATTTCTCTCCTTTCGGTAATCAAAGAAACCCAAAAGAAATTGTAGAAGGTTTAAAACCACCCTCACCCCCTGACATTTTTTTTCAGAATTTTCTTAGGGGTGGTAATACGGTTCTCAAATTTTTTTAGCGAGAAGACTGATTAATTATCTTCATTTTGTTACTCTCGTAAAAATTTCGTATTCCGCATAGTTCCGAAGGAAAAAAATGTTTTCTTAAATAATGCTAACAGATATTCCTAGTACAAGTTTAATAAAATTGTAATACAAAATTTTATATACAAAATTTTATGTAAACTTTGAACTCTTCTCACGGGCAAACGGTACATTTTGGTATATAAATAAATTGGGTCCTATCGACTTATTTTGACCTCTACCACACGTGGTAGCTCTGTGTCCCAGCAATTTTGGGACACCCTGTATATAGCCTATATTACCCGAAAAAAAGCAACCGTTCTATTAGGACACGTATGCTAGTTATTCTATATCGGAATAAACCAATACTGTTTACTAAACCTTAATATGATTTTTGAAATAAGGGCGTGTACTGTGTTGTTATTTATTTAATAAATCTAAAATGATATTCAATAGGTAGATACTTTATAGCTTATTCTACATAATTTATTATTATTAATAAATCTAAAATGCTCTTCGATGGGTAGGTACTTTATAGCTTACTCTACTTGATATACAGGGTGAGTTCGACCACCCGTATCAGTCGTTTTTTTCGAAAACGGTTAGTCGTAGATAGTTGTGTCAAAAATTTGTATTATAAAAGTCCTAATAAAGAATCTAATGGTGATAATTTTTTTTTCCTGGAAGGTCGGCTTCCCTATTAGTTTGCTCCAAAATGTCCAGAACTCCGGAATTATAAATGTAACGATAGGTCGAAAGTGGTATTGTTGAAAAGATCTTTAAAAAATAAGCAAGTTTTGTAGGAAATTTTTTTTATTACTGCCACCCCTGTAAATTTCTATAAGTATAAATATAAATTATTATATGTTCAAAACTCCGAAATTTTAGAAAGCACGATAGGTTGAAAGTGGTGCTGTTGAAAAGCTCTTTAAGAAATACGCAAGTTTTGTAGGAAAAATTATTTAATTACTGCCACCCCTGTTAAGTAACAATCGTTTAAAATTATTAAATCAAAATTTCATAATAACGATCGAAGTCGGCATTAAAAATCTAGCAGCCTTAGACATTGTCACAAGTGTTCAAACTGTCTTCCATTTACTCTTTAATACATACTACTGAGCTCTTCTGGTTATACTGTGAGTGTACTTCTTCGGTGTTTAATGATCGATAGATAGGTAACTAGATTTTAAATGCGGACTTTTCAAAAGTTTGTTATTATGACATTTTAATTTAGTAATTTCAAACAAATATTACTTAACAGGGGTGGCAGTAATAAAAAAAAATCCGTACAAAACTTACTAATTTTTTAAAGATCTTTTCAACAATACCACTTTCGACCTATCGTTACATTTATAATTCCGGAGCTCTGGACATTCTGAAGCAAACTAATAGGGAAACCGACCTTCCCGTAAAAAAAAATTATCACCATTCGATTCTTTATTAGGGCTTTTATAATACAAATTTTTGACACAACTCTCTACGACTAACCGTTTTCGAAAAAAACGACAGATACGGGTGGTCGAACTCACCCTGTATATTATTATTAATTGATATATTATTATTATAATTGCATATACAAAGCATATGCCTACAGGTATCGGTTTTGCAGTGTCAATTACAAAAAAGTATATATCAGTCATTTGTGTAGTCAGAGCCATGGAGGTTTCAACTACAACTATTGAATCTTTGAACGATCCATTGCAATCCATTTCAGGATTATTGACGCTCTGTCACTGGTTTAATATATCTTTAGTGAAAACAATTCCAGTGCAACGCGAAAAAACATTTGTTAAAACATCGCTTCGGATTGCGATAATCAAATTGGGAATACTTTGCATAGCTTATGCTATGATCGGTACTTACAAATGTTATTTCGCAAATAATTGCAAAGTTTCACTCGATTTTGTAATGAATCAAATGCATTGGTTTTCTTTAATTCCGATGATGGCTCATTTGTTATTAAATCAAGACAAAATGGCTGCTATTTTTAGAAAGATAAATAATATAAATGAATCGATAAAAGAGATAACTGGAAGATGTATCAATTACGGAAACAAATATCAAAAATATTTATTGGCACTTGGCATATTTTCAGAAATACTTCAACTGATTTCAGTTTATTATATGCTTCAAGATTTTGATGTATTGGGAATATTTTTCTATTTTGCTGAGCAACATTTGTCTTATATCATGTTTTTGAGTATTTGTCTTTTCTCGGCTTTGGTTACAATCTTAACCAAACAAATGAAAACAGTGAATGAATATTTATTGGAACACAATAGAGATCTACCATTGAATGAATTTCAATTTCTAATAAATTATCGGAAACTGCTCAATCTTCGTGTTGAAATATGCGATACTGTTGAGATGATCAATTCATTGTTTAAATTTTGTATGGCTATTCAATTTATAATGGAGATAAGAATAATTACTTATGATTTTATTGTGTTGTCATATTTGGTTGGTACAATTGGCGGTCTTTTGGTGTTCGTATGTTGGTCATTATTTGACATAATATTTGCCTTACTACCTGTCATTCCATGTGAAAATTTGACTGAACAGGTTAGTTTAATTTTCATTTTTTTGTTTGAAGCTATAAATAACTTAATTAAGCATTGATACTTAGTTGCATATATGATTTTTATGAGGTTGTATTAATTTAGCCAGTTTAATGTTAACGCTAACGATGTTATAATTTGGAAAAGGCTAATAAATTGTGTTCAAAGAAGTCTTTTTGCCGACGTTTCGCAAAAATGTTTCTTCTTCAAAGCTAAAGAAAACTATTGATTAAACGAAAATACAGCTGTTTTAATATTAGTACATTTTGAAAATTTCAGCTTTCAGAAACGGGTCGGATATTGTATTCAAAAGAGATGTGTCCAGTGTATTTGAAAGAGGTATGATTTAATCGTCTTTATCTGCAAAGATTATAGTGAAGCAGTGAGAACAACGATGTAGAGAGAAATGCAGGGATGTGAAAAAATAATCGATTATGGAAATAATCGATAAAAATCGATTTTTTTTAAAGTAAAAATCGATTTTTATACGCGATTTTAATATTACGAATAATCGATTTTTTTTATAATCAAAAATCAATCATAGTCGATTTTTCATCTGCCACCCCCCGACATTAAGTCTGGTCTTTTATAACCCGGAGCGCGCCATCTGTATGACGTATGTACCTATGTATTATGTAAAATAGTTTCATATCGATATCCTTCCAATTGTTTTCATTCATTAAAGAGTAAAAATAATTACTTTTTTACTATTATAAAAGTATGCAATTTTTCGAATAATAGAAAAAATCGATTTTTCCACAAAAATCGATTATTTCTTCAAAAATCGATTTTTTACAAATCGATTTATATTGAAAAGAGAAAAATCGATTATTAAATAATCGATTTTTTTTACTCAATGTCACATCCCTAGAGAAATGTTTGTCGCAAATAGCTGTGGGCCAACGCAACTGGGAGCCTTCGGTCGGATTCGGGACACTTCGGTGCTCACGTGACACCACTCATTGAATTGTATTATTGCTTGAATCTTTCTGACATTTTTTGTGTTCGATTTTTATTTTTGTATTTTTCCAACATTGAGGGGCCCATACCTTAAACACGCTACTCATCTCTCTATAGTAACTGTCTAGTGTCTGTTATCTGTTGGGCCGTTGGGCACACCTCGTGGGCCTCTGCTTGCCGTATCCTCGCCCCTCGCCGCTCTCCTCGTCGAGTTGTCGACTCACTATAACCTCGCACTAAGAAACTGCACCGTTCACATTTTTAGGATTCCGTAGCCAAATGGCAAAAATGGAACCCTTATTATATTTTTAAATTTCACTGAAAATGTTCATATTTAAAAAAAGAGGGCTCCCGTTTTTTATAACGATTTGGCGAGTTTATAAGTGGGAATTTACCTATTTTGGATAAGCCAGTCCTGATTCTAAATTAAAATTAAAATCGTACTTAAAATTGATTTGCTTAATTGGTGCTCCATAATTTTTGTTACAGAAAAACCGGTGCGCATATGAAATATATATTCGAAAAATCAAACTTACTGCATGTGGAATTATTTCTTTTGATTATGCGTTAATGTTTACGGTAAGATATTTTAACCAGTTAAAAATATAGAAAACCGCAGAGATCTTTTGACAAGTTATTAGTCGGCATTCATTTGTTTCGAGATCCATTTCGTGTCAATTTCGTAACTTTGTTTCCATTTAGATAATGCATATTAGACATCAAATTAATCAGAATAATGCGTTAAATCTAAAAATGTCGAAATTTAACATGGCGTCCATAAGAAAAACCAAAGTTCATGTAAATATCTCATTATGCGTTGGATATAAAAATTTTAAACCTACGCCGTTTAAAGGATCTTAAAAAGCTAATCGAAAATGTTCCAAAAAATTTATAGATATCTTCATAAATAAAAAAGTTATGGCCAGTTTTTAAAAACGGCAATTTTCAGTATTTTCTAAACAACTTCATAGTGTGTCAAAATTCAATTGTTTTGTCGACAGATTGTTAATGAGCACAGTGTTTTTGCACTACTTTGCTTTTTTAATTGACTGTCTATGTCCACTAACAACCAGTATATATAGCCATCTAAGCCAACGTCGCCTGGGACAGCCTGTATACTGTATAGCCTCGCGAAGAAGTAGGCTTTTAAAGAGTAAAAGCATTTTACAAATCGGTTCAGTAGTTCCAGAGAATGCCTGCGACAAACAAACATACATTCCTCTATCTATCCTAGATAAAATTTCGTTTTTATTTTAGGTTACATCGTTTGCGTTTAACATAGCCGTTATTTGGATACAATTTGCAGAAATAAATAAAAAATAAAAAAATCAATGGTGTTTTGTGGCTATTGAAGTGAAAACTTCCTTAGGCGCGCTTTTTCTGAGCTGTTAACAACAGTGATGTGAAACGCGCCCGACGGTGACAATCGGGGCTACTCGGCTCAAACACGAACACGTATTTGCAATATGCTGAGTGTGTAGTTTATAAGTGTGCTAATAGATGACACTAAAAACTTAATGCTAGTAAAAAGTCATTTGTAGTTCACAAGTGCGCTAACAGAAGATGACACTAAAACTTAGGTAATATTATCGTTAAGGTATTATATATTCATTAAATTTAATTGTATAGGCCGAATTAATATATTTATGATTAAACTGTGTGATTAAAAAATTATATATATATTTTAAAATTAGAAAATCTGAAGTTTTCACTTCTGTCGTGTGGTCATAAGCACATCAAAGGTTCCACTACTCTTCAAGAGGTTCATGGGCATTAATTTCGTACCGTGAGGTTTATTAATTAATTTGTTAAGTGTGACACTAATGAGGCTACCAGACTTTTTTGCCACCCGATAGCGCCACTAGCAAGTGAGATATCTGTCATTTAAATATCAGTACCGTTTATATTTTCCGCCACCTGATGCCGCCACTCGCGAGTAAAGTATCTGTTGTTCAAATGTCAGTACTGTTTAGATATAAGTTCTACATCATTTAAGGACTAAATCGCAGTTTTGTATTTATTTAATTATTTATTTCTTAAAAGTGGATAAATGAAGAATGACTGAACACAAACCGTTAATATCTAAACGTTTGACACCATTACCTACTCAATATTTGACACATACCTTACTAGCGCCATCGGACGAATAAAAAACGTAAGCGCTTAACACATAATCACAGGAAAATGAAAAAACCGGTCAAGTGCGAGTCGGACTCGCACATCGAGGGTTTCGTACAATAATAAAAATAAAGAGTTATGAAGGGTTAAAAAATTAACAAATTTGCAAAACAAAAAAGTTCTAAATAAAAATAAAAGCTTAAAAAACTAAAACCCCACTACGAAAAAGTAGAAAACAAGCTTTCAATATGAAAAGTAGTCGAGCAACTAAAACTAATATTTTTACCCGACTATATTTTTCGTAATGGAAACATATTTTTTACCTTTTCGTAGTAGGGTTTTAGTTTTTTTTATTTTTATTTGAAATATCTGTTTCATAATATGATGGTGTATAAAAGCAATTATTAGGTACTGGATCTTATAAATTCTTAATTTAATTTAATAAGCCAATGTGGCGTAAATGTCAAATTAATATCGAAAAATCTAGAATCGAGTGTGTTGCCATTTCTCGAGGGAACCAATGGATTGAAACCTTGTAACCCTAGCCTTAAAAATAAATTGAAATATCCGCACAACTTTTGCCTAGATTCCAGAATGAAATAGTATTCTATAAGATATAAATTTTACAAATAATTTTGTCAGTAATTTTAATAAAACTAATTATAATAGCGTTAAACGGGGGATTACTGTACGCTTAATTTTGAATGTTTTTATAATTTTATAAAATAAAAATTTCATGTAGATAAATTTTCAAAAAGTACAGATGGGTATTTCTATTTATCTACTATTTATAATACATTTTATTTTTATTTCAGACACTGACTTTTTAATTTTACGTTGTATTTTTGTGTGAAAACAATAGGTAATACAGTTCATAACTTTTCCATTTTTAAACTTTTATCATCACGCGAGACTTTCGTTAAAGTAAAATTTATAAAATACTTTCAACTAAGGTTACTGCCCCTAATTGTTTCATATACAAGATGCATCGAAAATAAGAATCAAAATAAACCTGTCTATAGAATCGATTTTCTTAAAGAAAGCAGAATCTTTTTCTTTTATGACTTGTTACTACTGCCATCTAGTGAACAGTAGACTGACTACATAGATAGAATGTTTTTCGTTTATGACTTGTTACTACTGCCATCTAGTGGACAGTGGACTGCCTACATAAATACAAAACAAAATATGTGTATAATATATTCATATTGAATCTAACTTTGGTCGGCTATATCTCGTAAACTATTTGACTCTAGTCAGTCGTGTTATTTTTAAAAATAATTTGAAACTATGTGCTAGTATCCTAATTTTTTTCAGATTTTTCCAAAATCGCTTTCAGGGTGATATCGTGACCGACACGAAACTTACCGAAAACGGCCACTTTGAAGCCGAATATTTCAAAAATGGAACATAAATTTGAAAAACTGTTTTAGAAACCTCACAATGATTTTAAATCCTTTTTTCAACAATACCCCCACTCGATAAGTAAAAAATTTTTTCATAGTGGAAGATTTTGTGACAAAATCTACCAACCGTGTGAACTGCCAATTATTATCGTTGGTAGGCTGTTTGACGTTTGCAGTTCATTGGCAGCTGATGGGCAGACCGGCCAATATTGGTAGATCTACAAACTGTCTGTACTAGGCTTAATAAAGGCCCGTTGACACTATGCTAGTTGCCTAGCACCAGCTGACTAGCGCTAGTCGACTAGCACTACTATAGCGCTGTTTACATATTAGTACCAGCAAATTAATACATTTTACTGTTAATTTGGAAGTTTAGTGAAAATAAGTACCTAATGTACCGGATTTGTTGTTTTTTTTAATTTTACTTTTCTCCAAACTTTATGTGTCTCTTTAGATTCAATTTTTTTCTTTACCATATTTACTGTCAAATATTTCATTTTCATTTCACGTTGTATGTATTCGAATGCACTATTCTGCTTAACACGATTTTTGTAATTTCCATCGCGAATATTCCACAAAAATTTCTCACTCATTATACAAAGTAACAAATTTTAAGGTATCACGTTCAGTCCATCTGTTAGTTGGCGCCATTTTGAAATCGCACGACTAGCAGCAAAAGTAGAAATGCTTTTAACTTTACTGGCACTAGTCGCACTAGCACGGTACTAGCGCTAGTAACCTGTTTACATTATACTAGTAACATGCTAGTCGACTAGCATAATGTCAACAGGGTAATGGGTATAAGAAACAAGTTGAAATGTAACTTCTTCGCATGAGGTGTCCCCTTCCCCAAAAACGCCTTTCTCAATAGAAAGTTCGGTTGGCGAATGGCGGGTATATAATATGTAACTGACCTTAAGATAATATATTATATGTTTAATGAAAATCGGTCTAGACGTTTTTATGTTTTTTACTATCGTGGGATCAAATTCCAAATTGTCTCACACATATTATTAGTTGTCAGACTAGCAAGTTGATATTTTTGTCATATACATATTTATTTTATAATTTATTTCGAGACTGGAGACGGGACCAAGAGAATTCTCTTCATAAATATAAGTACAACGAGAGCAAATAATTGTTATAGAAAATGTTATATACACAAATATATAAATATTATATAAATTTTAGGTGTATAATAGTAGATTGTGTATCTAGGGCGTAATGAAGTATATTTTCGACGAGTTATGACATTATGTTAAACGAGCGTTAGCGAGTTTAACAGTCACACGAGCCAAAATAGCATTGTGCCCTAGACACACACTTTTTTTGTCCTACACCCTATAAAATAGCGGCTTTTGTCTCCATCTGAAGTATTTTCAGCATTGTTGACATTTCACTTGTGTAGCAAACTTAACTTCAGTAATGAATACTGTAGGACGTAGGTAGTAGGTACTTAGTAACTGTACAACATTATGTATTAATTGGTATATGATAAAATCAATCGATTTAAAACCCCTTATATCCACACCATATTATTCACATAACAATTAGAGGTGAAAATAATAAATATCTCAGACAGCTAGGCTGCCATGATTATGTATTAAGTAGCTCGCGTAGTCGTTCGGTGACTATATGGATAGCGTGACGTACGTTATCTGTATTATGTACCGTTCATAAGATCGCAGGTTCGCCTCCAGCTGGAGTAATATAAAATTTTTTGAATTTAACTTATATTTATTAGGTACCTACTGAAAATAATAAATTGAAAAAATGTTTACTTTAGCGCCGTGTAAATGGTAATTATAATTTGTATCAGTTACAATCGTTTGTTGATAAATAAATATTGATATATATTATATAAATATTTATTTATCCACAATCGATCGTAACTGAACGGTTTTCTAGTGGCGTTATAACGCCACTAGAAAACCGTTTTGTTACACTCTCATTGTATATCTGCGTAGAAATAAAAATACCTAATAATTCAGTTATTTGACTGTTCCTGTCTGTTCAGTTTTTTTTTTCATTTAATTCTATATTATAAGTATAAAAGGCGACAAACAAATGTACTTCAAAACTATCATTTATAATAAATATTTTATATTATTGTATAATTATACATACCGCACTTCGAAGTGAATTTTAAATAAAGTAAATGTTATTTATCAAAATATATGTGTTTAACATTATTTAGGTACGTGTCATAATACAAGCTACACTTTATCTCCACCATTTTGTTAAATTTTTTAACATTTGCACTTCTCTCTCGGGAATCTTCGAATTTCTTTGATTATACTTACGAGCTATAGTATTCTCCTAAATCCTAGAATATTACACAACTCGTAAAATATCATGAAAATAGACAAGCGACTAGGCCCTGCAGTCAAGGTCCATTCTGATTGGTTGATTACCCTATCTCCATGTCGTTTGACACACACACACCTATAACGAACGTAGCAACTAACTAGTGAACTCTGTACTAATATATGGAAAATTGATAGCGATTAAAAAATAGGTTTTGTATGTGGCTTTTAATGTTCACAAAATTAGAATGAAAAATTCAGGTAAGGCTTGTAATCTAATTCTTTCAATTAAAGCCGACTATTTTTTTTACATTTCAAAATAAAACCTAATTTTGTTATTTGAGATATTAGGATGTCCAAAATTTATACAATAACAGTGTTCTTGAGAAATTGGAATATAAATAAATTTTAATTACGTTATGTTTTATTTTGAAATGTCAGAAAATTGATCGACTTTTATAGAAAGAATTAGATTGCAAGTCTTCTCTGAAGTTTTCATTCTAATTTTGTGAACATTAATGCCTGTCTTGAAGAATATGTGTTTGGACATTCTACACATACAAAACCCATTTATTTTATCGCTATCAACTATCCATATATTAGTACAGAGTTCACTAGTTAGTTGTTACGTTCGTTTAGATGTGTGTGTGTGTGTCAAACGACATCAAGATGCGGGGTATTCAACCAATCAGAATGGACTCTGACTGCAGGGCCTAGTCGCTTATTGAAAATAGTATTATAAAAGCGAGTTATCATTCGACCGTTGACGGAGGAATGACTATTTGGGGGGGGGTCAGTGGGACCACGATCACTTATGTATTTGAGAGAGGGTTTGTGGACCCACGATCACATATGAAAACTTATACGTTGTAAAGAGTATTAAACATGATAGTTTAAAATTTTGGGGGGCTTGACGCTATTTTGTGGTGGGTTTAGCTTTTCAAACTAGGTTTTCATAAAAATGCGTAGAAAAATGTTGTGTCAAACTAGATTTTTTTACAAAGCTTTCTGCAACGCAGCATTAGTAAAGTATTCCTGTACTAAGGGACCAGCTTTATGTCTAACTACATAATAATATTTAGTCGCGTCAATGAATACATAAAACAGGCAATCTTCGGAAGTCCTCAAGAACAGCTCCGATTTTGATGATTTTTTTTTGAAAATTTTGTTTTTTTATATTATTTAAAATCAGAAATCTTTTGGAGCGGGGACGGAATTATTTCTATTATTTAAACAATATTTATACTATTTATGCAGGAAAGAAATTTTTTTACAATACAATATCCATTGAAAACTTGGATAAAAGAGATATTTATGTTATTTTTAAATTATATCTCAATATACCAACAAATTTTATAAACAATTTTAAGTTTTTAAGTTTTTTTTTATGTAATAATGACATAAAATTAATTTGTGGAACAAAATTAAAAAATCTTTATTAACTGAAATTTATTATTTTATATACAAAAAAAGCAAATTTAATTTTCATTTGTATGTACTTTGCGTTTCGGAGATTTCATCTTCTTCAAGTGTTGGGTGGTTATCACAGTCACTTCTACTGCAAACATGTTTTTACCTTTTGACATAAAATTGAAACACTTGTTGCGAAGTGCTCTGTAGAGTGACCACTTTCAAATTTTTTAAATTTTTTTACTCACTTAGATACCCCATGAATAGGTCTACAGTTTCTATATGTAAACTTAATATTTCTCGAACACTCTTTTTAGTAGAGCACTTCGCGTCAAGTGTTTTAATTTTATGTCAAAAAGTAAAAACATGAACATTAATGCTTATAACTTGAAAATTTTTCAAGTTAGTGAGATTGAACCTTAAATTTTTTATAGGTTACTAGACGGACATTTTTTTATTCGGTATGGAAAGTACTCGTAACACGTGTCAAAAAAAAAAAAAGTAAGGCTCTATGATGATTTCAACTTTGACTGGCTATAGCTTCTAAATTTTTAACGATATCGATATGGAACAAAAATCACGATTTAGAGCGTTCCTTGCTTTATGAACATGTGTATTTTCAATTTAAAATTCGATAAAGAACACAATAAATAAAGCTATTTAAAAGGACATTACGTTTTAACAATTGGTTTCCAAGGCTACAAAAAGCGCGTCCGATTTTCAAGAAGCTCTAGCGCGCTTACTATTTGTACCACAGAAAATTTGTAGGGACCAAAATTGTAGGAAATGTAATCCTATTTCAAATGACAGAATCTTTTTTGAGATATTTCGAAACAGGCTCATCAAAAAGTTATATGAAAATATTTTGTGAAATATTCTTTTAAAAACTGATATTTTCTCTTTATTAATAAATTGCAAAGCATATATTGATTTTATCGCAAAATTGAAAAGGGGAAATTTTTTAGAGTAACTAATTAGGAACAAAACAAAAAAAAAGTCGTCTGATTTCAGACATTGGTTAAGGAGATATTAGCGTTTTCCGTAAGACTTACAAAATTATATTCAAAAGGGGGTGGCGGAGGAAGCACAAGGGAGATAACCGGGGACTTTTGTAAAAATACATGTCTAAAGGTGTTCTACCATCTGTGAAAAATCCAGCTCCTTGGGAATTATTTGCGACCTAAAACCTTTATTTCCCTGGCTACACGTAATGCATACGTTTTTCTTGACCCATACAGCGAATTTTTATGATGTAAATATTGAATTATTGTTCAAAACTTTTTTTTATCATCTACTTTTTATACTGAAATTAATATATGAAGAATTTTTAGGAAAAAATAGAGACAAAAGTAAATTTTTTATATAAATATCATAGATATTTTTTAAATAATATAAATAATTCTTTCCCCGCTCCAAAAGGTTTCTGATTTTAAATAATATAAAAAAACAAAATTTTCAAAAAAAAAATCATCAAAATCGGAGCTGTTCTTGAGGACTTCCGAGGAAAAGGCTTCATTGACGCGACTAATTGACGAAGCGATACAACAAAGTTTTAGTTGTCATTTTGACTAGTTAATAATATGTTGATTGAAATAAACTTAAGCGATTGTATCTCGTATTATGGTATAATTTGTCTGATATCGTAAGCGTATCGCAGCACGTAACATTTTAATAAATCTGTTCAAAACTACCGAATGTCAGCTGTTGAGGAAAAACATTTGAAGTGTTAAGAGTTAAAAATAATGGCAGTTACTATTCAAAACATAGGAATAAACAAATCGTCCAGCGATCCAATAAAGTCAATTTCTGTATTAATAAAACTGCTCGGACTATTTCGACTATGTTCGGTTGAAACTAAGCGAATACGGAACAAAGAAATTTATGTTGAATCATCTTTCAAATCAACAATCATAAAATTCATGGTTCTGGTTACAATATTTGGATGTGAACAAATATTTTATTCTTGTATGGTTCAAAAAAGGTGCAGGTTTGGACTTGGCCGTGGGGTTTTAATAATTACACACTATTTTGCATTTCCTATAATGATTACAATGGTTTTAAAACGCAAAACTTTAGCACAAGTTTTTAATAAAATTAATAACTTAAACAATTGCTTGAAAATTATTACCGGTAAATGTGTCAAATATGAGTGTCAACGAGACATTTTGTTTTCTTGCATTTTTTTGGAACTACTTTTCATTGATAATTGTGTACTGCACCGTAAAAATGTCATTGGAGTATTCGTCTACATTCTTAAAATACATGCATCTTATTTTATTCTATTTTTGAGTGTGTGCTTCTTTGCATCTTTAATCAGAATCTTAGCAACGCAAGCTAAAGCAATAAATGAATACTTATTAAAACAAAATAGAGATGAGCCTTCCAATGAATTTAAATTTATAAAGAATTATCGGAAGATGCTACGGCTTCATGGAGAGATTTGTGATACTGCTGAAATGATAAATTCGCTTTTTCATCTATCCATTTTGATCGTGTGCTTCGCGGAGGCCAGATCAATTACAATACGTTTTGTTAACTTGTTTTCTAGTGACTTTTCTTCAACTGCAGATTATTTGAGATTGTTCTTTTGGTCAATTTTTCAATTGATGTATCTTTTAACTCCAGCACGTCCTTGCATGGACCTAACTGACCAGGTATTTTATCTTACTCGTAAAAAAATTTTTTAACAAAAAAAAACCTCCTTCAAAAAAGCACTAAAAAGAGGAAAATAATGAAATTTTGAGATCTGCGCCAGTTTAATAAATTATGAAGTCGGTTAAAAAGAAGATATTAATCACTATAGGTATACTATACTTTTTAACCGACTTCATATTTTATTAAATTGGCGCAGATCTCAAAATTTCATAATTTTCCTCTTTTCAGCGCCTTTTTGAAGGAGGTTTTCTTTTAATGATGAATAGGTACTTCAAATCACTTGTGCTGAAAATTAATGTGGTTGGTAATTAAATCCTCACAAGATACTAGTTAGTAAAATATAATTTATTTACTGTAACATGTTTCGACAATATAATTTGTCATCTTCAGGCATAAATGATAAAACCTTTACCTCAGGTCATTTAGAACAAATAAGAATCTAAAATTAAACATTATAAACATATTGTTAAACATATTAATAATTTGCAGTTACATTATGTGATATGAAAGACATTCGAAGTGTTAAGAGTTAAAAATAATGGCAGTTACTATTCAAAACATAAGAATAAAGTTATTTAAATGTGTGACAGAATAATAGTATAAATATAGATTATGAATATCATACCTTTAAAATTATTAATTTGACAAATTAATAAAATTATTTAATATGACAACTGTCATGTCCAGGAAACTTTAATTAAGTAAACAATTATTTATAATTGCCTCATGATGAAGCCAAAATTGAAGCTAAGAAAATCTGTAAAATTTAAAAGTTTCGCCTATAACTATAAATTAGTAACATATAAGCTTGTTTCTTCACTGATTGTCAAAGTTTATTTTTTCAGCTTTCAGACACTGGACGAATATTATATTCTACTGAAACCTATTCGATACTTTTGAAAGAGGTATTAATGCTGCCAATTTTAATGCACTTAAATAATAATATAACTTAACGTGTATTTGGTTACAGAAAAATGAATGCGGATACCGAATTTTCTATCGTAAAATTAAACTTACAGCCTGGGGATTTTTTACAATCGATTATGCATTAATATTTGCGGTAGGTACCTATTTCTATCGAGGATTGATTGTTAAGTCCAAGCAGGTATTACGTTGCAATAGGTCAAGGAAAGTTGAAACTTGGCATAGTTCTTAATCGCTGTGAGCACGACCGGTCCTGCCGTCTGGTGAGTAATAGCGTAAATCGGGGGCACTAAAGTTACAATATAATCATTCAATGATTCTGTTGAATTCAAAAATACCAACGTGAAAAGTGTACTTTGTGAAATTCTGTGAACAATATAAATTATAAACCTTCTTTTTCGTGATTCGCAAAGCAATTTCGGTAAGTACACTTTATCAAATCTACGCGCAAAACCGAATTCTCAGTTATCAAATTAGAACATTGATGTTATATATAGTTAAATTAGGTATATCTAAAACTTTATTTTATTATTTTTAAATAATTAAAAAATTAAGTTATGTTATAATAAATTTAATAGCAAATGAACATTTTGCATATTATTATATTTTTTTTTGCATAAAAATTCAAACTTTATTTTGACAAGAAGTGTCACTTTCACGGCCCATTTTATATTTTATAATTTACTATGACGTTTTATCAATGTATGCTTAGCAGTAAACATAGAGAAGGGAGTTAGGTACCCACCGAATGTTTCTCTATTTATCCGCTGTTACGCGCTAACAGCCACTCTGAAATCCCTTCCATGCATCTGCTCACACCGATATCTAATAAATATTCTGAGTTTTCGACCTTGAGGCTCTGCCGCTCGCGCCCCCATCTTAAAAAATGACGGCCGAAATCATACTTTTCTCAGTTATCTCATGGAAACACCATGTTATCAAAAAATGTTTGCCGTAAAATTGTCAATATTTTTTGTCCCAAACATTTTTAATGAAACTAGCCCTCAAGTTAAAAATTAGTGTGTTTTGTTGGAACTTATCCACTGTTAAGATTACTTAACACTTTTTGAAATTTTGGATATGAACGCAATTCGCGAAGTGCTCTAGTAAGAAGAGTGTTCACAGTTCAAGAAATATTAATTTCGCATAATATAGAGGAAGCTTTATCAAAAAACATTTGGGACAAAAAATTTAGAACTATGCCAAGTTCCAACTTTCCTTGACCTGTTACAAGGTAAGACCCCTTAGTAGATTTGTATTTTCAGTAAACATTTTATTTTTTTAATTTCAGGTTTATATGTATGCATTTAACATGGCCATTATTGTAATACAGTTTGAGGGTATGAAAAATGCTGTGCAAAGGAAATAAACTTTCAGACAATGATAACATTATTGTAAATATTTTATTTTTACACATTAAGTACATTATTGTGCTTATATTTTTATAGTCAAACATTAAAATAGCTTCTTAGTTAAACTGTGATGCTGGAAACGGTTCACCGCTGGAAACATGGGATCTGGTTTAGAGATGCAAGTTTTCATTACTTCTCGGTACTTGTAACTATTCGTTACTTTTAAGTACAATACTCGTTAGTTACTATTCGTTACAAGTACTCGAACTCTATTCGTTGCTTAGGTACCAGGTGGCAAGTGAGTAGTAGCACAGTGCAAAGCTTACAGATACAGTGATTCTTACTGTCGTCACCTTTGATGTTCTGTTACCAAGTTTTGTTTGTTTTTTTACTCTATTCCACCGTCGGACATGCATGTTAGGCAGCCAATGAGAAGGCAGCGCTCTGTGACTGTGTTTCTATAGAACAGGACCTAATTCAGTGCCATAGACACATTAACTCGTGATTTGTGCATAGGACATAGATATAAATCGCAGTTGGTACACTGTGCATAAATATAATATGCCGGTCCTTCCTTCAAAACTATACTAGGTCGACGCATGCGCACTGAATTTCTTGTCACAGAAATATTGCCGAGTGGAGAAACTGCTTGTATACGTTTAAACTGTGATAGTAGGTACTTACAACTGAATATTAGTTCGTCCGACGGACTATATTATAAACTACAGAACAATAAAATAACGCAATAAATATTATGATGATATGTAATTTCTAAAACGTGAAATCTAGTTCTGTTTGTCTACTTTCCGCTTGAGGGCGACAGTAATACTTTTTTTTAATAATATGCTGTAGTGAAACATTAGGTATATGTACTGTAGTTAGATGATTCGAATACAAAATATCAAGTAACTATTTGTAAAAAGTAACGATTATTTTATCATGTAGGTATTCGTTACCTAGAATCTAGTCGGGTAACGAGTAGGTACTCGAGTAATGAATAGTTACTTTTCTTGCATCTCTAATTTGGTTACCAGCTTTATTTATTTATTGTAGATTATAGACGCGTCGACAACTTAGGTCATTAGCGTCTTTTAATTACATCAAATCAAATTTTCATATCAAATTTCTGCCGTTACAAAGCATGCAAAATAAATTTTGTTTAATGATTTAGATGCAGAATTTTATTTTCTAAAACTATTATTTGAAGATATTTTTCCTAAAATATAGTTAGGGAAGCAGGAAATCGCGAAAGTTTGATTTTACGGGCTAAATCCATATGTGCGGCAGTTACGTTCACCACCCTGTATAATAGTGTCGGTAATTTTTATTTATTATATTGTATGTTCCGATAAACACCTTTGTACAGGCAACATTTAGAAACAAATGACATTATTACCCTCTCCCCCGTCCTAAAAAATCATGCTCATAAACATATCAATGTCTACCCCCTGAGAAAAGTTGAATGGCCGCCCATTATTGTAACGTACCTAAATAAGATTTAGAAATCAAAAAATATTGCAATGCCAAAGAAACAATGTTCATAAAAATAATTCAAGAATTGAAATTTTATTGAAAAAAACCTTCGAAAATAAAAATTGTTATGCCGTAGAATATTTGCCTTTCCATAAGTAAGTAAAGTTGATCACTGCAAGTTTGTAGCTTGTATTACTATAACTGCGTTGTTAAAAGCGAAACTTATAACCTTAAAAAGAAAAATAATTATTTAGTACAGTGAAACCTTTGTATAGCCATCAAAATGTGGCCAAGCTAGATGATTCTCATAAAGGGAGGCGGTTCAATATACGGGTTTCTCTACTCTACATAAATTTGCTTCAAAAAATGTGAATTCCTCAAAATTCTGAAACTTTACTTACTGTTGTTAAGAATAGAATTCCACCTTTCCCATATTACGAATTCACTAAAGTATTTAGTGAATTATTACTATAACAAATGGTTGTCATAATTTACAATGCTACACAGAAAAAAGTCATGGAGTGTCGTGGGACAACCGACAGAAACTATGCTTCTTACGCTTTGTATATATAAAATCGAATTTATTTACATACAAAAGCTATAGAAACAATACGCGTTTCCCAGCCAATGAGGGGCGTGCGTTGTATCGCCGCGTTCGAGGCCGCGTTCGTGACGTTTTTAGACGGTTTTATTTAGCTTGACCCCGTATATTATGTGTTTGTTTGTTTGTTACTATCTTTGTTTCAAATCTTGCGACCGATTTTTCACCCAGTTCCCGTTATCCGATTGAGTTGAAATTTTGCACACATGTGTAGGTCCGGTGACAATACAATATTATGGTAACTAGCTGACCGGCTCGGCTTTCGTCCCGTCATCCGATTTAATTGAAATTTTGCACACATGTTTAGCTTCGGTGACAATACAATATTATGGTCACTAGCTGACCGACCCGGCTACCGTCCGGGTGCTAATCGCATTTTTTGAATTTTCATAGGCAAAAGGTCTTGCTCCGGTAACGTTTCAGTGGATCGGATAAATGTAATAAAATCAGACTAAGCAAATAAAGCACACTAAAAAATTAAAAATAAAAAAAGGTAAAACAAGTTTTTAAGTTAAACGGTTTTATAAATGTACTAAAAAGAAAAAAATAATATTTAATTTAGGTTCATAAGTATAAAAGCGTGGGTCGTGACTGTAATATATCATAGAGTTCACGACCCACGCTTTTATACTTATGAACCTAAATTAAATATTATTTTTTTCTTTTTAGTATCTACATTTACAAAACCGTTTAACTTTAAAAGTTTTTTACCTTTTTTTATATTTTAGGTCCCCTATGCCAAACGTATAAGAAGCATAGCTTCGAAAAGTGTTCATACACATGCCACCATCGGAATTCAAACCCGAAACTGGCAGAAAAAAATTTTTCTGTATAGCATTGTAACTTAGGACAACCATATTATGTTTATAATTCACTAATTACTTAAGTGAATTCGTACTGTGGGAAAGGGGGAACTATTCTTAACATGTATTAATCACCCACAATTAATATCCTATTTTCTTACTTACTGTTGTTAATAGAGAATAATCTATTCTGAAAAATCCACGAGCCGTAAAATTCACGTTTTGTTGAAAAGTTTCGAAACCGCATAAATATTTCTGCAAACAAATTTTTCATAATTTCTAGCATTTTCAAAACTATTGATATTTTTATTTTTCATAGCAATACTTACCTCTTTTTTAAAGCCGAGATTCGTATCTTTTAGATATAATATGCGACCAGTTTCTGAAAGCTAAAAATTAGTTATGTATTTATATTATTTTGATTTTTGTGAAAAAGAATCTATTTTTAAATATATTATAGAGTGGGTGCTTACTTGAAATTAATATTAAACTTGTTAGAATCTTTAGAAATTAATAAACATAAAAAGTTAGGATATCTCTTAAATGATCAATTGGACCTGAATAATTCACCCCTCCTTAATATAAATTATAATTATTGAATAGTATACACTAGTGTTGTTCCTCCTTTTTCTTTTTCTTACTCTATAGAATAAACTGGTGTTTTAACTTCTTTTTCTTAGCTGATAAGGACCTATATATATTATATTTGTACGTTTTGTATGTTATTGTAGTATAAGATATTTTCTGAAGAAGTCACTGTGTTGACGAAATAATTGTCAAAAAATAAAGATATAGAGTAAATTTAAAGAACCTAGTGTTTTATTATTATTCAAAATGGTTAGTCTATTTTTACCATAAGTATATCAGTGTTAACGTTACGATCTGTTTTAACAATGGGGTCCCTAGGCACTTGACAATTAGGGCCCCTAAGTCCAAAAAAAAAATGGAAATGGAATTGGAATTGGATTGGTTGGATATTTGGCAAAAAAATGCACTATAATACTTTATTTATGAAGTGAACGTAAATGCTATAAGTCCTGTGCAAACATATATTTTTTTATCAAAAATCTAATAACCGAAATAGTTCTAACTACGAAATCAAGTAATCTCTTTTTGTGGTGCCCCTTCTGTGGTGATGCCTTATAGGCCGGTGCTTAGTGTGCCTTATTATAAATCCATCACTGCATGCACGCATGTAATGTAGAGCTATTTTATAGTGGGTATTGCAAAGAATAAATAAAATATCTCACCTGCTTCATCAATTCCAGACAAGGCTGAATGATTAAGATTAAATTGAACAAACCAAACGAAATCCAAGAAAATGCATCAAAATAATTAAAAATCGTTTGCCCTTTGTACAAATCAACAAAATCAAATGTTAAATATAATATTTCCGATACAGAAATTATCAAAACACCTGACCCAAAGAGTGAATTTATCAATTCTCCGGTTTCAGAAATCATTGCATGAAATCGGCAAACTTTTCGATAAATTCTCAAAAATTGAAATTCTTCCATCTTAGATCGTCTGTTCTGTTCCAATAAATATATGTTAAGTATTTTCATTTGTCTTGCTAAAATGACCACCAATGACAAATAAAAATATACGGACAACATAACGATGTCGTAAGGAATACAATATTGGATCCAATAACTCAAAAATATTCCAGTGAATGTTGTTTTTAATTTTGAATAGGAAGAAGTACTTAAAAGTGACCCAATTGTTGTCTTGAATCTCAGAAAATACAAATAAATATATATAATAACAAATTTTCTTTGATATTGTTTCTGGTACGACAAATATATATCAAATGTTTCTCCTATTGAATCGTTTATGTTTTCGATTCGTTTAAGAATATTGACGATTTGGTTTTGTTTTAGAAATTGATAAATGATTGTGTAAATCGAAAATATAATTAGCATTTGTACCGGTAGAGACAAAAATTGAATTGAACAACGGTTTTCAATATAGCATTCATTTATTTCAGCTATAATTATTAAAGTTATTAGCAACATAAATTTGATAAAAATAGCTGGAGTTAGACGCGAAACCAAAAATATTTTTTTTGAGTTTGATTGCACAATTTTTATGACACAAACACTATGCCATGCGCATAATTTTAGCAAAACGGATATTGCTGTTGGTAAATTTTTTATATATTTTCCCATAATTTTTGAAACGTTTTTATGTTATGAATATCCCTTCGTAAAATATCTCGTTTAAGATTTTCGATCAGAGCAACTATGTCGACATTTAGATTCGAACCACCTGATTTAACGATTCAGTTGTCATTAGTATACCGACAGTCACAAATCAATACCTTGTAATCGTAGGTCCAAATTCGGGATTTTACAGGATTAAAAAAATACCTCATAACTTAGGTCAAAATACAACACAATAACTCGTAAATCAAAATAAAAGTATTCAATACCGGAAGTTACCCCCTGCACTCTTCATCTCAAATCGTTTCCCCTCGCGTAAAAGCGATTATGGCTCGTCCGACGCTATTTTTAAAGCTAAAGAGTTCGGGTAAACGCCAGTTGAAGAACCAGGCGAAAAATTGAGAAAAAATTCTCTGGAAAAACAAAATTTTTTGAAAATTACCTAATCTTTCACACGTTTCAAAAAATTCGCCTATGGGATCTGTAGTGTGATTCTTGGTCCTTCATTTTTTTTGCGGATGAGGAAATGCATTTACGTACACCCAGGGAAGATAGCCCTGGGTAGTGTGGAACTCGGGCACAGCCCCATGCCCACTAAAACCCCCTCTAACTCGCTCCATAAGTCCTCCCCGCGGTACCGACAGCTTGTCATTCCTTCGAGGGGAGGGGAGCCTCAGCTGATAGCTAAATGGTCCTACTTAGGCATCCTTACGCCTCACCCGCTCATCTCTCCGCAGAGCCTGCACGACTGCGGCTGCAAAATGGCAGCCAGCATCCCACTTGTCCCTCGAGCCCAGCATGCTGTTAACAAACGTTTCCGTTGTTAGGGAAATGCCCATGCGTTGCTGTAGTTCCTCTCTTTCGTTCTTAAAGCGAACACATTGTAGCAAGACATGCTTCGCACTCTCCGGCTGCTCGGGGCAGTTTGGGCAATCAGCACATTCCTCTGCACCAATTCTCTTGAGGTACTCCCTGACCCCACCGTGTCCAGAGAGTATCTGTGTAAGGTAATAGTCCACCTGCCCATAGTTCCTACAAACCCAAGCTTTCACGTTGGGGATGAGTCGGTGGGTCCTTCATTTGGCGTTTAACAAAACCCTTTACCTTTAAAAATAGAATGGGGTGAACAATAACCATTTTTAGGAGAGGGTAATTGGGAAAAGATTTGAGATGAAAAGTGCAGAGATTAATTTCCCGAATACTCTTAAAAGAAAGCATAATCACTTTAAACAATATATGCAACATTATTAATAAAAAAATTGTGTGTCGTGACACTCGAGTGTAACTTCTTCTAACTCAGGTTTAACAGTAAAATTTAGTTTATTTATAAAACCGTGTAGTTTACATTACACACTACAGAAGTGAAACTTACTTACGCAAAATCTACATACGTCCGGCAAACAGTGATTCTAGTTAGTGATTTGGAATGCCAGTTTGTAAGTGCAGGCAAAGATATACACAGTTTGGCCGAAGACTTGCCCTCTATGAAGGAATCAAAAAGTAAAAAAAAACGTCAAACTTACGAGGTATTGATTTGCGACCATCGATACGTAAATACGTTTTAGTGATAGAAATGTTAAAATTGTGTAATATTCATTAATTTAATAGTTGGTATTAAATAAATCAACAAATTAACGAATATCACCATAATATACCATTATCATTATGAAAGGTACAGTCATTATAATAGTCGTTGATGACTTCATCTGTCGAGCGTCTATAATCTACAATCTATCCATCTACAGTCATTCTAAAAGATTAGAGTACTTATTTACGATAGACTTTCTTTATTAGTCTAACTATGGAATAGAGTTCCAAGAATAGGAGGGCAGTATAGCCTAGTGGTTAGCATGCTTGGCGCCGCAACCTCTAGACTGGACGGCCGTGGGTTCAAATCCCACCTGCGCTCATGGATGTTTTGTGATGTTATTTAGTTTTCAGTAAGTTGTTATTTAGTGTAGTTGAAAGACGCTCATGACCTTAGATGTCGACGCGTCTATAATCTACAATAAATAAAAAAAGAGTTCCAAGAATCTTTGTACGGCCACTTCTACGTTAATTTACAAAAGTCGTGCATACTCTTCGGGTATGTGAGTCGTATCGCGAGATGATATTGACTTGTTTTTGGCTGTAGTCAGTGAGCAATAAACGAGGCGATCTTTTGTGGAGGGAACATGTAAGAAGCAAGCTCTATTTATCTATTAAAAAAATTGAGCTTGATGTCAGCAAGTTTGGTACAAAAGTGTGTATACTTCATATAAGCAAAATAATTACGGGAAAATATATTTTGATAAAATATTCTCGTGTGTTTATTTTAAACCGACTTCAAAAAAGGGGTGCGTGTTTGTACTATAGGTATATAATGCAAGTAAACTATATTATGTATGACCGCGATTGTCGCAGGAACTACTGAACCGATTTGATTAAAACAATTTCATATTATTTAGTATTGTATGAGGTAGAACCTTACACTAGTCACATTATCCGGCGACTCGGTTACTTATATATAAAAAGTGTGGATGTGGTGGAAGAAACGGGTATCTATCTGCACCTCCACCATTATAAATTATTTCCTATTTTGTATTTGCACGCTTAACTGCAGTCACGGCCGTAGCGCTGATGTCAGCGAATAAATTAAATTGAATAACTATTTTTGTTTAAATAAAAAAATGTATTTATATTTATTACTAATAAGTGCTTACGTTGGCATTATTGTTAGGAACACCCGTTGAATAACGTAAACGTTAAAGTGCAATACTAGAAAAAATCATTTTAAACCTGCCACCGTCGGGATGGTTTAAAGTGATTTTTTCTAGTATTGCATTGTAACGTTACGTGATTCGATGGGTGTTCCTAACAATAATGTCAACTTAAGCTTTCATTTGCATTTACCTAATATTTGCGATACTTCATCGTATAAACATTTAACTGTAGATACCTATATTCCAAATATACATTTTCAGTATTTGTATTTTTAATACTCAAAAAAAAATAAGGATTTGTATTTTATTTTTAACCGACTTCAAAAAAAGGAGGTTTCTTAATTCGACGGTATATATTTTTTATGTTTTATGTGGTTATGTTTTATGTGGTTATGTTTTATGTGGTTATGTTTTATCTTTGTTCGCGGATAACTTCGTCGTTTATGAACCGATTTTGAAATTTTTTTTTTTATTTGAAAGGATATACTTTCAGAGTGGTCCCATAGAAATTTCATCAAAATCGGTTCAGTTGTTCGGCTGATTTTATAATAAAAGTAAGTAACGGCGTGTGATTCTTAAGGTAAATGTTACTTTTTTTGACACTAAAAAGTAAATAATAAAAAACTTTTTAACAAAAAAAAACCTCCTTCAAAAAGGCACTAAAAGAGTAAAATAATGAAAATTTGAGGTCTGTGCCAATTAAAATATGAATTTGGTTAAAAAAAGAAGATATTAATCACTATACTATACTTTTTAACCGACTTCATATTTTAATTGGCACAGACCTCAAATTTTCATTATTTTACTCTTTTTAGTGCCTTTTTGAAGGAGGTTTTTTTTTTTTGTTAAAAAGTTTTTTTATATACTGCATTTAATAAAAGTATTTTTATTTGTATAATACTTTTTGTGACAATATTGTGAATTTGTTAATAAATTTATTATGCAATTGAAAAATTATAAAAGTCAACTGCTACATAGTATTAGTTGGCAGAACAGAATTTGATTTAATTATTGGTAATGGAATGTATCAATAATTATGTTCAAAATAAAATAATATCAAAAGATTTAAAGTTTAATTTATTTAAACAAATAAGAAATGGTACACTTTTTAGAAGTATTTTTACTGACCCACTTTAGCTTACTCCAAGATAGGGTTTCTATCAAAACCGACATTAACGCGAAGCCTACAAGCAAAATCAACGTTTACACGAGCGAAGCCACGATTGAAAAAGCTAGGATATTATAACTTGAGACCTTCCCTCATTTATGTTGAGCAACCTATGCATTTTGACATCATTATTATACTAACATAGTAACAATGTGATATTTGAAAACTTTAATAGCAGCACTGTAATAAATAGTCCGGGTGCCCGCAACCGATTTTGGTGAGACATTTCGCCAAAGCTGATTTGTATTTATATAATTAATATATTATTTAAAATGAAGTGTGGTGTGCTTCAGCTGCGACAGTACCAGTGGGGGCTAGGCCACTGCAGTCTCCCAAAATGATCTGTTAAAAAGAAATGAGCAATGCTTTTGTTAATTTTTACATGTGAATCCATGTGTAACCAGGGAAACGGAAAGCAAATATCATAATATAAATCTTTATTAGAATAGAATAGAATAGAATAGAATTTTTATTCTGTAAGTTGTACAACAACATAGAACAAGTCGCCGTTACGCGCGTCACTTGTTGATATCTGTCAAAACAGTAACCATGGAAACGAAATTATATACACTTAGTTTCTGTTAACGCGTACGGTGACGCGGGTAACGAGTAACTTTATTGTAGAGCCCTGAAGAAGTCAAGAACACTTGATGAAACGTTGGCAATAAATTGAAATATTCTACAACCACGCAGTCCTTATTTCCCGCTACTTTAACAAATATAATTGACGATGGACATAAAACAAAGAATTATCATAAGCATTCCTCATTTCTTTTTGGACAGATCAATTACTTTGGGGAGCTGCCGTAGCCCAACCCACCGCTGCGCTGGTGCCGCAGCTGAAGGTCATTTTGGTTCAATTATAGCATCACATTAACCTTATATAAATAAAAATCAGCTTTGGCGGTTTTGGTCGTCAAAATCGGTCATGGGCTCCCGGACTATAATATATTAAGCGTTATTTGCATTCTATAAGGCTTCCCATATTTTCTGTTCAATAAGAGATACAATAGCTTAATATGTATCAAATATGTTTGTTCAGTCATTTCTATTACATTTGTGTTAGTAACATTATGCCTTTGATTATCCGCATTAAAATATGAAATATAGTAGATACTATTGTGTAAAAGTGTGACAAAGAAGAGGAAGGGGGTCGAAAATAACAAAAAAAGAAAGGCATGTGTCGCGGCACACACGACCGAAGTGAAACTTCTTTTGTATGAATAATTTAAAGAATCAATTAGGAGGAGCATTTGTACACTGTGCGTCGGCGAAGTCAGAAGTCGAATGACTTGCCACTGTCTGTTTTGGGGTTTATATGTATACCGGTAAACGGAGCATAGACTCCGCACGAAGAGAGGGATCACAACTGGCGTTCGAATGCATCTATACCTTAATATAACATACAGGGTGGTGAACGCAACTGCT
The DNA here is from genome assembly GCA_039654895.1 of Mongoloraphidia duomilia. Lineage (NCBI taxonomy): Eukaryota > Metazoa > Arthropoda > Insecta > Raphidioptera > Raphidiidae > Mongoloraphidia > Mongoloraphidia duomilia. The sequence goes on along the minus strand of CM077519.1, from coordinate 13,746,742 downwards.
GGACATAGGGATTTAACCTGTAAAATCAAACTTTCACGATTTCCTGCTTCCCTAATTATTTTAGGAAAAATATCTTCAAATAATAGTTTTAGAACATAAAATTCTGCATCTAAATCATTAAACAAAATTAATTTTGCATGCTTTGTAACAGCAGAAGGTTGATATGAAAATGTCAAAATTATCTCAAAAACAGATAGCGATAGCCATGGAATTTGAACAAAATGATTAGAAATTATTCTGGCAGCTAAAACGTTATCATTTTGTTCAAGTTCCATGGCTATCGCTATCTGTTTTTGAGGTAATTTTGACATTTTCATATCAAATTTCTGCCGTTACGAAGCATGCAAAATTAATTTTGTTTAATGATTTAGATGCAGAATTTTATGTTCTAAAGCTATTATTTGAAGATATTTTTCATAAAATAATTAGGGAAGCAGGAAATCGCGAAAGTTTGATTTTACGGGTTAAATCCCTATGTGCAGCAGTTACGTTCACCACCCTGTATAACACTTCTGAGCAGAAAATTCTTCAGACATTTTTTGATCCGATATACTGTTAACGAGATATTGATTATTTAATTAATTAATTGTCACCAATAAGTCGGAGAGTAGGCGTGGCTCAGTGCCGGATTTATACTTTTTATCAGTGTAGGCCACTTTATTTCCGCCGCCCCATGTACATACCTTTCTAAAATAATAATTTTCCATTTGTAGTAAAGGGGCCTCCTTTACTACAAATGGAAAATTATTATTTAAATAAACGAATGAAAGTTAAATAAACGAATGAATTAGTCATTAAGAAAGAGAGCGTAAAAAAGAACCAAGATATACAATTTTTTACGGGCCTTTTTAATAGCAAAATCATCTATAATATCATCATAGTTTATGGTGTTCATTATCTCTGCTTCTATGTAGAGAAGAGCCAGAGAATTCATTTTTTCTTGAGACAATGAAGACCTTTGATAATTTTTCACGCGTTTTAAACAGGAAAAACTCCTTTCCCCAGAACAATTTGTAGGGATTTATTGAAAGTATAAAAAACCATGAGAAAACCAGTGGACGTGTTTGACTTTCATCCTCTGAAATCAAGTGACCGTCCTCTGAAATCTGCCGCCCCTAGGACGCTGCCGCCCCTAGGCCGCGGCCTATACGGCCTATTTATAAATCCAGGACTGGCGTGGCTTATTAATATTAAGGAAAAAATTCTGAGCGGAAAAGTCTTTAGATATTTTTTTATCCGATGTACTGATAATAAGATATTAATTAATTATAATGAGATATTAATTAATTATCACCATTTTGAGGTCTGCGCCAATTTAATAAAATATGAAGTTGGTTAAAAAGAAGATATTAATCACTATACTATACATTTAAATCGACTTCATATTTTATTAAATTGGAACAGACCTCAAAATTTCATTATTTTCCTCTTTTTAGTGGCTTTTTGAAGGAGGTTTTTTTTTGTTAAAATTTTTTTTATTCTGTAATGCGTATAAAAAGAAAATCCAGCAGACATAATTTTTTCTTATAAATTGCTATTAGAAAATAAATCGAAACTGATAAAATACGTATAGCATTTATCTTTATTATAAAAATAAATTCTGAATTTAATAATATTGTGTTGTATTCAGAAAGATATTATTCATACAGTGTATAAATAATTCATGATATTATTTTACTTACACTGGCTCCATCCATCATTCTTTAAAAGGCCTATATTATAGTTTTCTGCTTGCTTAAAATATATCCATATTATATCTACTGACTGATAATATACGTGCAAAAAAACATAGGTGTTTACTTTAGGAGAACGGGATACGACGCAAAAAAATAGCAATATTTATTTGTTAAATTATTTAATAGTCAACATTTCAACACTAATTGTGCCTTCCTTAGGATTAAAAATTATTATTCTTTTATATCCAAATTGTCTGTATAATCCATGGTTTATATAATAACTTCAAAAAAACAGGTTACCAATTCAACATCTATACATGGTGAGTTACGAAGAATTTCTCAGGCTATATCTCATATTTTATTATGAGCAAATTTTTAAGTAGCACACCCTGTATATTTTTAGGTAGGTATAAAATGTGTAGAGGAAAGCGAGCTCTATTCAGATACCTAAAGATATACAGGGTGTGCTACTTAAAAAAATTGACTTAAGGTAAGTTAAAGTTAGGCATTTTCCAACTATTGCCACTAACACCCTGTATAATTAAATTTAACTCTGAAGTATTTGGAGGGTAGCACATGCTATGGACTAATAATACTTGACACGCGAAAATTGACTCGACTTGCAAAATGTGGTTGGTGTGTATTTTAGTAGTAAGTATAGATAACGAAAATTTAGAGTTTTGCGGAAAAAGTTGAATATTTTGGCAACGTCGCAAGCAAATTTCAAAAATGGCATAATTTTATGTAGGCTTCCGAATGAACAGTGAGATAGTCTGAAAATATACAGGATGTTCTATTTATAAAAATACAAGTCAGTTGTACTATGACTACATCGTAGGTACACACTGTACAGGTAAAAATAATTTTAAAGTATAGTGCTCTTATTCTAATCCAACTTTTGTTTAAAACTTTTTTTCTAATGCTCATAATAAATGAGATACCGCCCGAGACATTCTTAGTAACTCATCCTGTATATATTTTTTCAATTATAATTTTTTATCAAAATAGAGGTTAACGGGTATGTGGACAACAACAAAACAATTAAACTATTGTTGAAAATGCGACGTTTAATTGTTTTGTTGTTGTCCGCATACCCTTTAACCCCTATTTTGATTTATATTTACTAGACGTGAACATTATGCCTAATTATTTTTTATGTTTGTTCGCCCATAATTTCTCTAGGGATTAACTGATTTGAATAATTTCGATGCCGTTGGATCCAGAATATTTACGAAATGGTTCCATATAATTTTTATTTAAATTGGTTCAGTAGTTTTTTAATTTTAGTAATCAAAATATCAAGTAAGAAGTCGGTTAATAACGTGCAAACTACATAATATTGCAAAACCACTAAGAATGAAAAAAATAAAACTTTTTATAAAAAAGCCAGTGGAAAAAAGTAAATAAAACAATTTTGAGGTCGGCGCCAATTTAATAAAAGTAGATAATGTTCAAAAAGTTTTAATAAACCTCAAACGTGTATTATAGATATGCTTCTTTTAAGTGATTTTTTTGAAGGTTCTTATATTATTTTTATAATTTTTTCTGTTAAAAATAATAATTAACAATAAAATTTTTGTTGTCATCACAGTAAGACTGGAAAATGTTGATAAATATGGAAAACATTATTTTTGGAAATTGATATAAGTATTTAAAAACCGTTTGTTTGTTTGCATATAGTCGCTAATCTCCAAAACTACAGAACCAATTTGAATTAAACTTTCACCAACGTATTTCTTGAATCGTCAGGTTTGTTATAGGCTATTCACAACGATATTTTATACCGCTTTTTTTAATGAGTCATTTTCCTGTGAGTAGTTTCTTCAATTATCCACGAGAGGCAGCACATGTGGTAGGCACAAACATTATTTATTCCCTATTGACACGACATTAATGGGGAATAAATAATGTTTGTACCAACCCCAAGTGCTGCATATCGTGGATAATAGAAGTAACTACTCTCAGGAAAATGGCTCATTGAAACCGGTTAAAACTTTATTTCAATCTAAATTGGATTCAATCCGATTTGTACCCGGGAAAAGACGGGCCGGCCAGATAGTGAAAGCGTTAGAACCACAAAAGAGTTCTTGAATTGTTTAACTACAATTTTATATTACACCCCGTATGCAGTATAAATCATATGAAATAGGTACTTTTGTTTTAGTTATAAATCTAAAAAAAAATTAAACACTGTTATTGTTTATAGGTATTCCCCGGTGGTACTATAATAATTATCCACTTGAATAAGTAGCAATTATTATACAGCCTGTCGCAAAAACAACTTTAACATGTAACATTAATTACTCGAACAATTTAATCAAACAATTTCAAACTACGATAAAGAAATAAGAGATATTTAATATTAATGATGGGGTTATTGGGAATGTGGACGTTTTACCAAAAATAATTCGACACATGAATCAAAATAATTTCTGAATCACGTGTCGAATTATAATTTATCTACTTTTAAATAAATTCTTTTTCTTTGAACTAAATACAATGTTACATTGTTGTACGTACTACGTAGGAACAAAACGTTTGATAATTAATTTAAATTTAACTCATAAAAGACGCTTTCCAAAGCCTATGAAGAAGTCCAAATAAAGAACGAAACGTCGGCGAATGAATAATAGTAATTTTTGGTAAAACGTCCACATTCCCAATAACCATCCTCATTACCCAATAATGGGCAAGAACTAGCATATATTATATTTTTAATAATAATTAGAAGTCGACGTAATTTATTTCTCTATAATTTGTTTTTTCTTTAATGCCGTAAGAATGTATGTGCATGTCAAGAGTTGCCCGTATTTACTTGGATCTATAGTATTTGCTCTTATGTGGAGGATTTTTAAATTTTTTGAAGTGAACACTTCCGCAGGCGCGCTTTATCTGGGCTGTTAACAACAGTGATGTGAAACGCACCCGACGGTGACAATTTCTAATCATTTTGTTTAAGTTTCATGGCTATCGCTATCTGTTTTTGAGGTAATTTTGACATTTTCATATCAAATTTCTGCCGTTACAAAGCATGCAAAATTAATTTTGTTTAACGATTTAGATGCAGAATTTTATGGTCTAAAACTTTTATTCGAAGATATTTTTCCTAAAATAATTAGGCAAAAGTTTGATTTTACGGGTTAAATCTCTATTACCCGCAAAGCAATTCAGCACCCTGTATATATATTTTAACATTAGAAAATCTGAAGTTTTCACTTCTGTCGTGTGGTCACAAGCACACATCCATTTTTATATTACTTTTTTGCTGCAGGATTCAACAAAATTAGCACCCTATAAAAATATTTTATAGATTTTCCTAAACGATTATAGTTTGAAAATGATTGAACGGACTACTGTTTTCATATCAATAATAAAAGTTAAAAGCATTCATTGAATAAATAATGATAGTCTACCATTTTATATATTACCTACTATATTTTAATGTTGTCTAGTAAATGTTTTGACCGTCAAATTATTTTTGTATGTCGTTATAGTTCAAAACAGCAAGTGGTGTTTTTGTTAGCTATCAGTTAGTTTTACGTAAATAATCAAACTGGTGGCACCTATAAAGCAGCATAGAATTATTATAATTTGAGTAATGAAACTTGTAATATAAGTGAAAATTAAAGGAGAAATCACCTTTGATAATGTCTACCGCACTTGTAGACGAAACGTTAGGTAGAAATACCATCGGACTACGTCCTACAAGCTATAGGAAACTATGAAGATTCGGATCTGTCTGTCTGTTTTCCTTTTTGAACGGGATAAACTTGGAAACTATTCGACCAATTTTTATATATTTTTTCCAAAACATTTGGAAACGATTTAGATTCTCGGTGTGTTTGTTTGTTTCTTCTTTTTGAAGATTTCCATCAAAATGATGTGCGTAGTCTATTTTTAGACTGCGCGTGCGGTTCCCATCATTTTGACGGAAATCTTCAACAAGAAGAAATCAGCGAACACACCCTATATATCTGATTACGATATCATAACAGGGGGTGGTCATTCCCGAGCAAATATAATAAAGTGTGATAAATAATAATTAAAATACAACAATATAAGTCATATAATAAAGAGAAAAAATGACAAAATTCGTAACAAATCCAATTGAATCAATATCTGGTCTAGTTCGATTAAGTCAATGGTTCAACATTTGTGTCCTAAATATAACTTCTCAACGCAATCATAAAATATATTCTGCAAACATAACCCCGACATTTTATTTGAAGTTGTTGATTATATTAACAATAATAATTTCTGGAAGAGTCTATAAATACTACTATGATAAAGACTACAGTTTGATAAAACATGCAATTTTCGTGTTCATCATCTTCTCTCAATTTTACTTACTCTACAAAAGACACATAATTGCAACCATCTTCAACAATATAACCAAAATCCACAATACGACATGTATCTCGCTCGAAATAAAAACGTTGTACAACAAACGATTTCAAAGGAATACATTTATTTTATTGTTCTGTAATTCGATCCTACAGTTTGTTCAGTTTGTTCCTTCAGTCAGCGTATCAAATGAGGCAATGGTGGAAAAAACGGCCATTAAACTGATTTGCAGTTGTTTAATTGGCGATATAGTTCCAATTTGGCTGAGCAATACAGTCATTTATTTATCATCAGCATTAATAGTGACACTGGTTCAGCAAATTAAGACTATGAATGAATATTTATTGAAACATAATCGAGATAAAATTGCGGATGAGGTTGACTTCATTTCAAATTATTGCAAGGTTTGCAAAATCCATTGTGAAATCTGCGCAATGGCTGAAAAGATCAATTCTGTGTTTGGTGCTTGTATTCTGTTTAATATCGTTATAATGTGCGGAAATATTACCAGTTGCCTTTATACTTTGTATTTTTCACCGATCTATGAATCTATTGAAGTGATATCTTCGATTATATTGAATATCTGCAATTTGTTGATCATCGTTGATCCTTGCGTTGAGTTAGTGGATGAGGTACGTAAATCAATTACTAATATATCATTTTTGATTCTCTTCTACCAATTTATTCGATCATCAAAACAAAAATGTAAAACATCGGTATTAACCCCCTCTCTTAGAGGGAAACTTGCTCGCCTAGGTGTTTATATCGTTCTGCAAGAAGGTTAACACCGACATTTTGTTCTGCAAATTGAAATATACGCTGAAAACAGTCGCCGGAACAACATATTAAAATTTGAACCTTGAACTAATAATATAAATTTCATCGGGTACATGACACGTTTAGGGTGATCTGCCACTTCTTTAATACTGACCAATCGATCTGCAAATATTATAATGGCATTATTGGGTCACCGACAAGCTATATAAACAATTTATGTCTTGAAGCAATAATAATTGTGACCATTTTTTTTGTTACATGTTGGGGGCGGTCTGCATCCCTCCCATACCGCTATCTAGCAAAATCCCTTACACAGGGCAATTTAATATGCCTCCCTCAACATCTTCACAAAAATAAAGCCTTGAATAAATAACACTAAAAAAATGTCACTAGCTCTCGGTCTTATTAGTTGTAGTACGTCTATAATCTACAATTAATAAAAATAAATTAACTTAAGGTTTTAAAGTAAATGTCTTTGTTCTAGCTACTAGATACGGGTCGTATACTTTTCATCCACGAAACTTGCCCTAAATTTATCGAAGAGGTGAGAAAAAATGTTACTAAAAAAACATGTTTTTCAACCGAAGTCAATACTGTTTTGTTTTTCAGAAAAATGATTGTGGATTCCAAATCCTTCGTCAAAAAATTAATTTTACGGCTTGTGGCTTATTGAATATTGATTACACCTTGTTAACTGAGGTAATTAAAACTTATGGAAATGGGTGCGTGGCCTTCACGTGAGTTGGAAGTGAAACTTCTAATTGAAATAGCCTTACTTTACTGACGATTTGCTACGACTGAGACTGTAACGAAAATTGAAACATGCCCGTTTTACTTTACTGGCGGTTTATAAATAAATAAATACACAATAAATAAATAAATGCCCAAATTAAATACTGTAAAGATCCTCGGTGCACCAGTTACAATAACAATGGTAAAAAAATCATCCTGCAATGTGGACATATATAGAATTTATTGGATATACCTTGAAAAAAAATCAGGTTACAAGCATAAATGCATTCCCAATTTCAGTTTTTGGCTACGCTCCTATGCCGTTAGCCAAGCTTATCCGATATAGTGTGGAGCCAATGAATTTTTAACATAAAATTTTATTTTAAAATAAATAATTTCTTTTTCAGATTATTGCATTCGCATTCAGTAATGCTGTTATTCTTATTCAGTTTGCTGAAATGAGTAGCGGCTAAATTTTGAAACAAGAGAATTTTCATGAATTGACAATTTATAGATATTTTTTTCATTTTTAGGGTTCCTTATCCAAAAATAAAAACGGAGCTCTTATAGGATTACTGGTTTTTTAGTACGTATGTCTGTCACAATTGATTTTTTTAGGACTAAATAAAGGTTTCAAGCTGAAATTTGGTACAGATAAAGCTTACTAAACCTGCAAATATTCGTCAGAACTTAATAGTATATTGCATTACAAGGGACGAAACACAGCGATTGCGACTAGTGTGAAGTTTCCTGCCCGAGGAACGAGGGCAGCAAATCACACGCGTTGCATTCGATGTATTTCGTTCCGAGTAAATGCATATTATTTTTCACAACTCTATTGATAATTCGATTTGAGGTACCTGCAATTTAGACGAGCAAAAATGTCGCAAAAATATTAGATCTGTCAGATCCATATGAAATTTATGTGGGGTTATGTCTGTCATTTTGACGTTTTCGAATATTATATGCGAATTGAAGTTGGCGCAACTCAATCACTCTATCTCTGTTTTAACAACGTTAAAAAACAGAGAAAACCAACAATTGAAAATGTTCATTCGTAGGGTTGAAACTCTCAATTTCAACCCGCTTTAAACAAGTACTTAAAATCGAATTTGAATAGCGGCGTTGTGAAAAAAAATGTTTGCCAGTAAATTTGGAGAGGTGCAAAGTTTGACACCAAAAAATATCTTTGTATTCGATCATGTGGGGTTTTGAAATCACTTTTCTTCTCAAAATTATTTTTTTCAAAATTTTATAATACGTAGTTTTTGTGAAAACGGAACTAAAAACCTGAATGTCCCCCTCTATTTCCAAAACTATCGATTACAGCTAAAATTTCGAAAAACTAGTGGTATTTGAGTTATACACGTACTTTACCGGAAAACTGTTACGATATTTAGAACAGCTATAGTTTTCGATAAATTAATAATAAACGATGACAAACAAACATAATTATGCAGTTGGCGAAGTCTTTAATAATTTATGTTTTTATGAATTAGATTTAAAAAAATGTAATTTAGTTTATGAGATGCATAATATATCCGCTTGTTAGTTGTACGGAATCTTCGGCGTGCGAGTTACATTCGCACTTGACTGGATTTTTTTGTTATGACCAAGTTTCAGCACTCTATTTTACAAGCTTTTATTTAAACTAATACTATGTAAACAAATCTAGGAAGTCGATTTTAACCTACTTTAAATTGTCGTATCGATTTGAAACCTTGCAAGTGTATGTAATTCGGATGACAATACAATAATTTGGTACCGTCGAAATCAAATTCAACACCAAAGGGGGTAAAACGGGGGTGTAAGATTTTAATTTTTTGACGTTTCAAAATAGTGTAATACTGTAAGTATGCTGTGGAAAAAAAACAAACTACATTATTTATGTCAAAATACTCTGACAGATATCTTTAAGTTATAAAATAAATCTTACATTATTATTAAAAAAATATTAGAAAAAAAAACTTTTTAAAGACAAGCTTTTATTGAAGTGTACTAAAAGGGAAAAAATAATATTTAACAAGCCGTGAGGTGGGTCGTTTATTAGGACTAAAGTGCGACCCTTGAGGTCCACACGACGAACTTCCCAGTTTGATAAATATTTAATAACAATAATTAAATTAGATATTACACAGAAAAGTAATCATTTTAAACATTAAAACATAATTATTATTTATTTTTAACAATATTAAAAAAAAACGGCTGAACCGATTTTTATAAAATTTATGTCGGATCAAAATGACGTTAACACGCCTCGATTGACACCCTTACGAAGTCGATATAATTTTTTATTCACGAGATATTTATATATCTACTTTATTTATATATCTACTTTTTGGAGTCTATTTGGTTAAGAAAAAAGAACGACTGAACCGATTTTGAAAAATTTCTTCCAGATCATATTTACGTTAATACGCGTCGATTGGCACCCTAACGTAGTCGATATCATTTTTTATTCTCGAGTTTTCGTCTTAGAAATGGACACATACGTACGTATGTATGTACGAACATACGTACACACACATACACACACACATACACACACACATACACATACACAGACATCTTTCTAAAAATAGTGTAAAAATAGTGTAGTGACCTTGAAACATAAAAATTTGTTATACATTTTGATTTCGATTTTCGGACCCATTACAATAACTTCCAATGGGAAGTTAATAAATTAGGTTCACAATTTATTATTATAAAAGCGGGGATTGTAAACTCTATGATAGCATATTAGTCGCAACCCCCGCTTTCATAATAATTATGAGCCTAAATTAATAAATATTTTTTTTCCTTTTAGTACATTTCAATCCCCCAGGGGGAACATTGGAATGTAGTTGTTCTCACAATTGCATTCCAGTGTTCTTTGGGAATTGGCGTTCCCACCCCGAGTTCGTACCAGTCGGTTTGTGTATGCCGGCTGGCAGATTCTAATACACAAATGGATTATTAATTGTTGTGTTGAAGACGCTTAATGACCTGAGTTGTCGACGCGTCTATAATCTACAATAATAATAATAGTACATTTCAATAAAAGTTTGTCTCTAAAAAGTTTTTTTTACTAATATTTATTTTCTTGGCAATGAAACTAAATAAATATTTATCTGTCTATCTATACCAAGAGGAAAAAATTCTACTATTACTGTATATGCACCTATAATTAAATTTTCGATTAAAAATTGATTAATCAATTTATTTTCCGATCATTAATATTGTATATTTAAATAAATCCTATCTGTATTTGTGTCAACCATCCGCTCTTTATAAATTAATATCAGATACAAATTGTATCCCTTTTTCCGCAGTATTCTCTCATTAATCGACTTTTGTAGGCAGTTTTTAGAAGGGAAGCGCTGAGGTTATGTCAGGTAATTTATACAGGTAAACAAAAAGTTTATGTAACAATATATAAGTTACGTAATAAAACTTATGCCTTCAAGTTATAATCATTATTTACATAAGGTTTCATCTTACATAAACATCCGACTTCCATGTGTGCTTATATTATAAGGTGCTGAATCGAAAACGACCTTCCACTAGCTACGATCTACAATCGTCAAAAACCGATCGAGCTGTTCGCGAGTGATGCTAGCACAAACAGACAGACAGAAAAAAAATCTTGAAACACGTTTTTCCGTCTAAATGTCATATAAAATAATTTTAAAAAAAACAATAAAAGCAGTGAGAAAACGAAATCAAGCACAGAAAACTTACTATTTTGGGGCTGTCCATAAACTACGTCACACTATTTTTAGTTATTTTCGCATCCTTCCTCTTTCTTTTTTATAATCTTGTGAAGCCCCCTCCCTAATAACATTGAGAACATTTACAATTTTGTAGTAGGCTATGAGTCATAAAATCTAATCTAAATAATTAGATTACATAGCGAAAATAGTACAGTGAATGTTTTAAACAATTTTCCATACCAACGGTTGACTATTAAGAGAAGCTCGGAACATGCCAAATGAAAAAAAAGCGGTCAAATGCGTGTAGAACTCGCGCTACAATGGTTCCGTACCGTTACAACAATTATATTAGGTAGACATATTCTGTGAAAATTTCAACCGGCTACATGTTACGGTCCCAAAGATACAGCCTTTAAAAGGTTTTTCGTTTTATGTGTGGGGACCCCCTTTAATTTTTACTTTTTGTGATTTTCGGATTTTTTCCCTTATTTGTGCTGCGAGACCTTGCTTTTTGCTAAATTTCATAATTCTGGGTCAACGGGAAGTACCCTATAGGTTTTGATGAGTGATTTTGCGAATATCAAAATAGGTATAGGACCCCCTTTAATTTTTACTTTTTGTGATTTTCGAATTTTTCCCTTTACTTGTGCTGCGAGACCTTGCTTTTTGCCAAATTTCATAATTCTAGATCAACGGGAAGTAGGTACCCCTTTAGGTTTTTGATCAGATGACAAAATGGCCATATCTTTTGATTGCGTTGACCTAGAAGCTTAAATTCCTTACACCTTTAAAGAACCGTAGACCTTAGTATTTCGTATAAATTTCAACTTGATATCTCTATCCGTTCCTGAGAAAATGGGTCTTGAAAGACGGACACCCAGCCAGCCGGACAAACGAGTGATCCTATAAGGGCTCCGTTTTTTCTTATTGAGGTACGGAACCCTAAAAAGGTATCTACTAAATATTTACATTGGATCTTATGGCCCATAGCCTACTACAAAGTTGTTAATGTTCTCAATGTTTTTTTTTCCTATGTTCGGGTCTACCGTTTACACACTGAATGAATGAATGAATTGTGGATTATAGACGCTCGACAACAGAGGTCATTAGCGTCTGAGTTACACACTGTATGTATATTGTATATTATATTGTATAATATGTATTAGATGACATTTTTTTGAAATTTCCAACTCACAAGAATAGCTGGGCCTGGTACCAGTTCACATTTTAATTTATTATTTTTAATACGATCCAATTTATTATACTTTATCAGTTCTCAGCGATAATTAATCAATTAGGTATTAATGCAAACAAAATCACAATAGTAAGTTGTATATATGTAGTGAGATATAATACTGACGAGTAGTGACAGTATGTTAAAACGAGCGCTAGTGAGTTTTAACAGTCACACGAGTCAGAATATCACTTATCACGACATAAGTATAATATATGGTATTTTTTGCCGTACCCACTATAAAATACCTACTTTTCACTTCATTTTCAGTATTTTCAAAAAATTTTGACAGTTCATTTGCGTCGCCATCTTCACATTTACAGCAGACCGTGAGTATGTCACGCATGGCTGATAGAGCGAATAAACATAAGTTACTATGGCAATCGTTTACTTATCGCACTAGTTATGTTATGAAAATACTTTCGGCATACCTATGCCTGTTAAATGACCCAATACAGGTCGGTATACTTGCATGGAAAGTAGCTATTTTGTAGTGGGTATGGCAAAAAACTAGTTTATTTTCGATACCGAAAATTCGATTCGTGTAAACGAAATAGACAATTGGTATTATGTTTTTCAGTAATTGGTTCATTTTATTAAAAAAATTTAATTTAAAATACAACCGCAGAGTAAAGCGTTTCCTAATGATTTTTTAACAGTTGCTTTATCCAGGTGTCCACGTAATTACAAAGTGTAATTTTATTTTAAGCGATTCTCTAATTACACTAAAATACGCTGATTACATTCGACCTATTTTTGGTTTAATTACTCTTATTAACATTTCAAACGAAGTTTGCTTTTTCACCAACCGGGATCGAAGTAGACAGCTTGGTGTAATGGTCAGCGTGCTTGCCTATGGATCAATCTGTAGTGGGTTCGAATCCAGACTATTCATCCACGGACAGAATATCCGCAACTAAAACATCCCCGAGCTAAAAAATCCGAGGACAAATAATCCACTCGACAAAATATCCGTTAATCAGGATAACTAAAAAATATTATAAACCATATTAACGTTTTTTGAAGAATTACACCGGAACTACCCCGGCCTTTTCACTCTTTTTAGAAATTTTTACAGCAGACATTTTATTTGTCGGATATTTTGTCGCGGCAGATATTTTGGCAATTATTTCATATTTTTTAAACAATTCAGTACTTTAGACCAAAATTAAGGATAGATACTTCTTACCACAACAGTTTTATTGATGGATGTACTATAATATATTTCGAAAGCTATGCTTTCATCTTCAGCAAACACTATAGTATAGTGTTTGCTGAAGATGAAAGCATAAAAACCAAAATTAAGGATAGTTACTTCTTACCACAACAGTTTTATCGATGGATGTACATTTCGAAATCTATGCTTTCATCTTCAGCAAACAAGATAAAAGCATGGCATTCGAAATATACATCCATCAATAAAACTGTTGTGGTAAGAAAGTATAGTGTTTGCTAAAGATGAAAGCATAGATTTCGAAATGTACATCCATCAATAAAATTGTTGTGGTAAGAAAGTATAGTGTTTGCTGAAGATGAAAGCATAGCTTTCGAAATGTACATCCATCAATAAAACTGTTGTGGTAAGAAGTAACTATCCTTAATTTTGGTTTTTTATTCCAACCACAGTGCTCATATGTTTTATTTTAATTCAGTTTAGGTAGTTGGTGTGTATCAGGGGTTTTATAAATGTTTGATTTAATTTTTATTTTGTACTTTTTTAAACTATATTAACTTTAATTGACTATGAGGCATTGAGACATGTAATATCATTGAGGATAAAGGGTATAGAGACTCTGTACGTGCAGTACACCTTATACAGAGGTGAAGCCAAATATGATGTCACTTGTCATAACAAACATGGCGGCCAAACAGGGGATAGATAGAAATAATATAGCGTTTTTCATTGGTCGAACTGGATGGACTGACTAAATATGGCGAACGGCTTCACTTTTAAATACTTGTAGCGTCTCTATATCATCCTTGTTCAGTGTATAATATACGCCACTGCTCGCTATGCTACTAAGGAGTATAGCAAATGGTTGGATTCTGAAAGGCCCGGTTACTCCTTGATATCTACAGCTCTGGTCGCCACGAAAGAATAGTTAGCTGTTAGATTCTGCAGGGGGGTTCGGATCCCTCCCGCATATCTACAGCACTGGTGCCGTGCCACTGCAAGGATCAGTATGGCAAACGGTATATGTTACATATTAAGCGACATACTCTTCATCTCTGAACACCGTACACATCATACATGTACGATACATATTGTAAGTTTAGTACTGTAGGACGCTAGTACATAGCACATCCAGGAAATGAAATAGGGAGTCAGAAGGCGACGCAACCGGTACTCCAAGTAGTATGGTCTGTATATAGTCAGTACGTGTTTGGAGTTGCAGAATTTGTCGCCATGATGCGGTCAATGGTTGAACAAACTTTGTCAGTAACTTTTGCCTTTAACTTCTCTCACGTTACTAGTGAATGAATGATTGAATTAATTATGGATGATTCTAAAACAGCCCAATGATACACGTCATCCTATAAGGATTTTTGTGCTCCCCCTCCTCCTCCAATAATCTGGATCTTCTGATGAGCTCCAGAAGATTGGCGACTAGATTTTCCTACGGAATTACTCCGTCCCCATCTTGGTGGACAAAATGATTGTTCTTCTGTGTAGTTTATAATGCCACGTATTCTACCAAGAAATGGTTGGCAGTTTCGTACCTCGTTTCACTAATGCTATGTGTCACTAGTACTAACAAATGCCCGTTTAGCACAAATTTATATTTTGAAGCAAAAACCCGATTTTTAGATATCATAAAAATTTATAGGACACATTCAAGTTTTAATTCAATTTTTATCGGAATTCGGAAAGACAGCATTTTTAAGTATCTTATCATTACCTATTATTTGGATATTTTCTCAGATTAAAATAAACTCTTTTGATAAATATCTTATGGAATAATCATTTAATGTATTTCCATTTTTGATGAAACGACACTAAACTGTTTTGTCAACTTTTTTTCAAATTTATTTTTTGTCTTTATTAGTGCAATAATTGAACAAAATGCTTTCTTACATAACACGAAATAAAAAACGAAGTATTTATATATTTCTTCAATTTTATTTTAATTAAGTACATAACATAATATAATACATGTACCTATTTTCAAACAAATACAAGACACTTTGCAAAAATCATACACATACAGAAAATGCTTTCACAACATTATTCGAAGAATTTGATGTTTGTAATTAATTTTTTACTTTTCCATTTCTAAATACAGTAAAACCTAGTTTATCCGAGGTAATGTGGGGAGGAGGTACCTTGGATAAGCGAAAACTCAGATAACACTGGAAGAAATAAAAAAAAATTTAATTTTAATCATTTTTTATGTATTTGAAATGTTTGAAAGAAATTTTATCACAAAAGTATATAAAAATACTGCGCGCGTACAGCATAGTCATAGCGGGTTCATCCGTTTTATCCGAGTTTTTCCATATTATCCGAGCATATACCTCGATTAATACGGAGTGTTCAGATAAGTCCGTTGCCTCGAATAACGCGGAGACTCGATTGATCGAAGGGCGGATAAACGAGATTTTACTGTAGTGTCCAATTTTTGCGAACTTTCTTTTTATATTTTTGCTCCTTAATATTTTCGTTTTTTTACATACTGTATGTTGTTTTTTTTTATTATTTAAAGAAAAAGATTACAGAAACAAAATCATACAAAAAAAGGAAGAAATAATATAAGAAAAAAGGAAGAGGAAGATACCGTGCATCAACTGTAAAGTCATGAGCACTGGGTACAGTAGTAGCATTATATTATTTTGTTATTTACTATCTGGATTCTCTTGATTACCCATCCATGGTTATATTTTTGACGAAACCACTCTGTGCCGCGTCCTTTTCAGAGTGGACTGAATGTAAATGAGATGAGCTCTTCAGACTGCTTCAGCTATACTCCCTTGCTGGAAGATGCACACATGAGACTCAAATAGATTTTTTTTCAGGATTTCATATTTTATGCGAATGATCCTTTTTTAAATAGAACACTTCTTACTATTTATGTTCTGTGATTATATAAACTCGAGAAGTTACGTAAGTAATTAGAAATTTGTTAATAATATTTTATGAATGCTTTGATACAGTGGTAGCTCGTCAATTGCGAGTTTTTTTAATTTCGTGGTTGTTATTGAAATTAATCAAATATCATTTATTATATTGTGATGTCTAAATTTATAATATATTTTATGACGATTTGTATCAAAATTTTGGCAACACAAATAAACACATATACCTATGTCCAGTATCTATATGTCAAGCCTAGGTAAGATCGACGAATTGTCGATACTCTAAAAAAAAATTTCATAAATATTCAGTAAATGAACGTTAATTGATAAAAATATACAGGATGTTCCAAAAATGACTCCCCAGGCCTGTATCTCGATTATTTTTGAAGATAACCTCATCCAAGCTATTCGTAAATGGGATGAATTTTTTTACAAGATGGCGGTAAATCATCGACTATTTCTCTATATAGCCAAGAGAGGCCTATATTCAACTTTTTTTCTTAAATAGCACTATATATAGGTGTTTTTTAATTTATTTATTTAATATAACCTACAGGCATAAAGCCCAATAATAATTACAGAGAATAAATGTAGATTGTAGGTACATGTATACACACATCATATATTGAATAATATGAATAAAGAACTGTCTCTAGTTGGTATTGAACAGAGACAAACGTAACAAAGTCATTAATGCGCATGTCAGTTTCATAGTTTCATGTCTAGGCCATGTACCAAAATGATCGTTCAGAAACCGTTCACAAACGATCACAATTTGGGTTGGAACTCTTAAAGAATCGTTCGATAATCGTCCATACCTTGGTTGGAATGCGTTCTATCTAGTACGTATGGGCGTGACGGTAATATTTCGGTTTTCAGAGAGGTGAGGCTGGAACAAAGCTATTGAATCATTGCAAATGATAAATGGAGAAGGGCACATGAGAAACGTAATATAGATGGCAGCAGGTATATAGCCACCTAAGTCATCAAGTTGTTTCCCTTCTGATAGCATGCAACCACTTCTTTTCAGTTCCGGATCCTTTGGAAATACAAAATCTCTATGATTTGAACATTGGTAAATACAGCACATCAGTATTGTCGATGATTTATTATTTAAATAATCTTATTCTGTACACACTACTATGAACTGCCCACAGACCACGGTAGTTATATAGCTGACGCCCCTAGCGGTCAAGTTTGGCAGTGCCCATTTTCATTGAAAATAACTCGTAGGAATGAGAGCTACCAGGCTTTTTTCTATCATCAGATAGCGCTAGTGGGAAGTGAGGTATAAAGTTACTAGATTTAAAAACTTTAGTAACATATACGTCACTTATGACATTTAAATGTCAGTACTGTTTATATTTTCCACTACCTGATGGTGCCACAAGCAAGTAAATTATCAGTCATTCAATCATTTGACGGCTAAATCGCAATTTTGTATTTTTTTTTATTATTCATTCCTTAATAATGGACAAATGAAAATTGACTAAACACAAACCGTTAATCTCTAAACCTTAGGCATACCTTGCTTGCTACTAGCGCCATCTAACGAATAAAAAATGCAAGCATTTGACGCATACCTCACTTCTCACTAGCGCTATCTGATGAAAAAAATACGATAGTCCTCATTGGCCTTCACCCATATTATAGTGGTAACATATTCACTGCCCACAGACTGAGATGGTTATATAGTTGGCGCCTCTAGCGGCCAAGTTTGGAAGCGCCCAACCTCATTGAAAATAACTTGTAGGAATTGACCTTCACCCATATTATAGTGGTAACATATTTTTGACTCGCCCATACAGTGTTACATAGAGAGTGGTAAATTATCTATTTTAGATCGTCTGTAGACTGTAAAGAATGGTAATAAATGTGCGATTATCTTAAAGAAAATTTTAAGAAATGTACGCATTAAAATTTTAATAAAATATACGAATAATTTACTATAAATTAAAAACATAGCACTAACGTCCAACACTGACCTAATGATGTAATCCTGTGAAAATCATTTAAAGGGCATTACAAAATATGACTAGCTATTGAATCACGATTCAACAAGTAATTTTTCAATTTAGTTTAATTATCAGTATTCATTTATATTGTGCGGTTCGTAAAATGAATATGTTTTTCTTATTAATTTTAAAAACATTACTCTTTGAAAAGGGTTCTATTAATAATTTTCTAATTTCTTGTATTTTTATTTTTTGCAGAGTGCGCTGATTTGTTAATGAAGAAAGCACAAGTTATAGCAATCGTATTTTATTGTATATATAGAAAACACATTACAGCCTTTTTGTTACACACATGTCATTACTCCTTACGTATTTTTTATACTCCGACTCTCACGTCTCTGTAGTACCACTACACATTTTTGGTAACATAACAATTCCCTATATTCGCATCACAATTAATTCCCCATTTTGATTGCTCAAATCCTAATACCCACCCTCAATCAAAAACAGAATAAACCTTCTATCTATTACTGGGCAAAAAAAAAACAATCCAAATACCCATTCTCTTTTGGAACTCAATAAAAACTTAATATT
The DNA here is from genome assembly GCA_039654895.1 of Mongoloraphidia duomilia. NCBI lineage: Eukaryota > Metazoa > Arthropoda > Insecta > Raphidioptera > Raphidiidae > Mongoloraphidia > Mongoloraphidia duomilia. The sequence continues at coordinate 13,727,664 of CM077519.1, read as the reverse complement.
TTTTCTCTCAATTTTTCAAACATGTTTTTGCTTAAAGGTTTAGTGAGTATGTCTGCAAGTTGCTCGGTACTGCAAACATACTTTACATTAATTATTTCATCTTTTATTTTATCCTTGATAAAGTGATATTTTATATCCAAATGCTTTATTCTTTTCAATTGCTCATGAGGATTGCAGGACTTAATTGTGGATTGATTATCCTCGTACAAAGTTACTTTATAACTGAAATTCCCCACCCTTAATTCCCGTATCAAGTTCCTGAACCAACAAGCCTCACTAGCGCATAAGCTTAAAGCTATAAATTCAGCCTCAGTGGTTGAGAGGGCGACCGTACTTTGTTTCTTTGAGCACCAAGACACGATACACCCGTAAATTAATAAACAATGTCCACTTGTTGACTTTCTGTCTGTAGTGTCGCCTCCCCAATCCGCATCAGCGTAACCTGTTATCATATTACAATCAGTTCTCTTTTTATAAATCAATTTTAGATCTAAAGTTCCTTTTATATATCGCAATACTCTTTTTAAATAAACATATAGTTGATAACTAGCACAATTTTGATATCTAGATAACAACGTAATACTTGAACATAAATCGGGCCTAGTGCCCAACATAGCATACATTATACAACCTATGATCTGTCTACATTTATTTTCTATTTCATAACTTTCTGACTTTTCTCTTTTTAATCCTTCGTAATCAAAATTGTCCATAGGAGTACCTACAGGATGACAGTCATGCATGCCGAATTTTGAAAGTAGATTTTCTAAATAATTTCTTTGACTTAAAGTAGTAATACCATTTTCAATATCTTGTTTTACTGAAATGCCTAAATAATAAGATAACATACCCATGTCTTTCATTTTGAACATATTTTGCAAGTTTTCTTTTAACAAATTAATCTCTATTTCATACGATCCGGTTATCAATATGTCATCGACAAATATTGACACGTATACCTTTTCATTATTCTGAATTTTTATGTATAAACAATTGTCACATTTACTTTTAATATATCCCTGATTAAACATAAAATTATCAAATTTCTCATACCAATATAATGGAGCCTTTTTTAGGCCATATATTGCCTTTTTAAGCCTACAAACTTTCCCTTTTTCTATTTCACACTCTTTTGGTAAATACATATACAAATTTTCTTTCATCTCTCCATGTAAGAAAGCACTACAAACGTCCATTTGATACACTGACCAATTTTTATTTGCACTCACGGCCAAGAGAGACCTTATAGTGATCAACTTTACAACAGGAGAATAAACATTCTCAAAGACATTTTGCTGAAAACCTAAAGCTACTAATCTACATTTGTACTGACCAATGTTTCCGTCCTGATCTCTTTTCACTTTGAAAACCAACTTACTGTCCACAATCTCACACTTATCTGGCTTTTCTACTAATTCCCACGTATCATTTTCGATTAATGCTTTCATTTCATCGTCTATTGCCTTCTGCCATTCCCTTGCATGATTGCTTGCCATCGCATCCTCGAACGTCGTAGGTTCGTCCACGTCAACTGTGAAATAGTTTACAGCATAGTCTTCAAGCTTCGATGGTTGCCTTAAAGTGTTTCTTGGTCGTAGTCGTTCCTCCGATCTTGTACTCGATACCTGTAAATCTTCCTCTCGATTGTTCTCGTTTGCCGTTTCGATTTCTTCAACTTGTTTTTCATCTGAATTCTCTTCTATTTCTAAACTCACAACAGATTCATCTTTTTCAATCTTGTCTTCCGGCGTGAAAATTATTTCTCTTTCTATGGTTACTATATTTTCTTCTTCAAAGTATACCCTATATCCTTTAACATTTTCTGAATAACCTAAAAAGATTCCTTTTCTACTTTTCATGTCTAATTTTTGTCTTTTGTCCTTTGGTATGTAGACCCATGTTTCATTCCCAAAGATGCCTTTCAATGACTTCAGATCGAATTTTTTCTTATACCATATTTCAAACGGTGTTTTGTTCGGGATAGGACTTGTACCAGTCCGGTTTAATAAATACACAGCTGTATTGGCTGCCTCTGCCCAAAATTTCTTTTGTAAATTTTTGTCTGCTAACATTGATCTCGTTGCCTCAATTATTGTTCGAAATTCTCTTTCAGCTCGCCCATTCTGTTGTGGCGTGTAAGCTACTGTTAATTGGTGTTCAATGCCATGTTCTTTAAGTAGGTCTTTTACTCGCTCGTTGACAAATTCCGTCCCATTATCACTTCTTATGACTTTAACTGATTTACCGGTTTGCTTTTCGACTTTAATAATGAATTCTTTTAATTTTTCGTACACTTCATGTTTATTTTTTAAAAAGTACACAGTTTTAAAATTTGAATGATCATCTTTTAACAAGAACATATATTTAGAGCCATTTAAAGACAGTTCCTCCATTGGTCCACACAAATCGATGTGGATTATTGCACAAATTTCATCGGATCTTGACGTACTCGCAGGAAATGGTTCTCGATGATGTTTACCTTGAATACATGAGCTACAGAAAGTTGTGTTATCCTTCACTTCGATACTATTTCTGTCTAATATGCTTTTCACTTGCCGAAAATTTTGATGTGCCAATATTTTATGCCACTGCGTTAAATCATTAATTTTTGAATAGAAACAACTATTTTTACATTCAAAGTTCATTTGACAGATGTGATGTTTACAATCGTTTGGGGTGCGTTCAGAAACAACACCAGTTACTCGAAACAACATTTTGAAAAGTTTATTATCAGACCGAACAGCCATAGCACAGACAACTTTGTCTTTGTTTATTATTTGAGCGATTTTTGAATTTGAATTCAACGACAAACCCTTGTCTAAAGCACTTCCTTGAGAAAATAAGTTTACTTTTAGTTCTGGCACATAGAGTACATCATACAATGTTACATCGTGAAAACTTTGTCCATTGTAAGCACGAACGTTTATATTACCAAGACCTATTGCATTCATTGTTGAACCGTCACCAATTTTTATGTATTTTATTTCATTAAGCACTTTATAGTTGTTAAAAAGTTCTTTGTCTTTGCACATATGTTGAGAAGCGCCACTGTCCAAGAACCAATCTGTATTTACTTGAGACTGAACCTCACTTGAAATTGTCATCAGAGCAGAATTACTTCTATTATTATTATCAGACTGACCATGCGTATTTTGCTCGCCACTGTTTTCTTTTTGTTTTCTATAAAAACAGTCTGCCATTAAGTGTCCCTTTTTCTTGCAGTAGTGACACTCAATGTTTTTTCTACACTGGAACTTGAAGTGTCCCGTTTTACCACAACTGTAGCATTTTTTTTCTTCCTTTTTTGACAGTAAAGCCACTGTTTCTTCTTTTTCTTTTTTATTCAATCTTTCCTCCTCTATCAGCAATCTTGATGTTAAATTGTTTATATTTTGATTTTCAGGCGTTACACTTTCCCACGCTGACTGAAAATGTTTATACTTTTCTGGCAATGCCATTATTATTTTAGTGATTATCATTTTTTGCGGGATTTCCTCTCCTTGTTGTTTTAGTTTTGCGCACAAGTTTGTGACTTTCGTTATAAACGTGTTAACACTTTCATTTTCATTGTTGAATTTTAAGTTGTAGAATTGTTCGTTTAATAAATGCGTACTTACTTCCGACTTTCTGTCGTATATTGTTTCTAACTTCGACCACATTTCATGTGCACTATTGCACTGCATGATGTGCGTTATCGGACCTTCTTCCATGCGTGTTATCAACACTTCTTGAGCCTTTGCGTCTTTTAAACGCCATGCTGTTAATTCTTCCCCACCTGCCGGTTGCTGTTGTTCTCCACTCGTAATTTCATATAACCCCTTCGACATTAAAATCACTTTTATTTGAAATTTCCACACGTTCCAGTTATTGTCATCTAATTTATTAACTCCACTCACACCGGAACTTTTTACTGATGCCGCTGACTCCATCTTGTTTTTCACACTTTTTTACTTTTTGGGTTGATTAGATCGATTATGATGATCTGGGCCCATAACCTTTTGCAGAGTGCGCTGATTTATTAATGAAGAAAGCACAAGTTATAGCAATCGTATTTTATTGTATATATAGAAAACACATTACAGCCTTTTTGTTACACACATGTCATTACTCCTTACGTATTTTTTATACTCCGACTCTCACGTCTCTGTAGTACCACTACACATTTTTGGTAACATAACAATTCCCTATATTCGCATCACAATTAATTCCCCATTTTGATTGCTCAAATCCTAATATTATTATTAAAATATTGCGATTTATAAACAAAATAGTGTGTGTGTATTTTGTAATGTGTTTAAGTGTCATTTTTAGATTTTTGTATTGTGAGACTTTATTTTTTTATTTATTGTAGATTATAGACGCGTCGACATCTCAGGTCATTAGCGTCTTTGTGAGACTTTATAATATGTAGTAAAATATTATTATTGATGCTTTTCTTGTACTTCCAATGTCATTATGAAATGGTAAATAACAGTCTGTTTGTGATAAGTGTTTTTTTTTTAATTGACTTCTCTAGTTTTTCAATTGATTGGCTTATTGGTAAGTTGTTATATGACTAATTTTTAATGTGTATAATTTACAGTATCTCGAAAACCTTGCCCCAAATGTATTTTTTATTACTTACTAGCGGTCCTGTCCGGCTTCGCCCGGGTGCTAAGAATTTATGATTTATTATCCCTTCCGCGAGAAATTCTCCCCCTGCGAAGCGAAATCGGGGGGCTGGTGGTGTTTATAATATTAGTAGGATTCCGCCAATACGCTAAAAATTATTAGCTTCGCTCGTTCGCTCGTATTTTATTAATACATTACTCGGGCGAAGCCGGGCCAGCCAATTATTATCATAGCCTATGTCCTAAAGCAAAGTATCACCTATCGACCAGTGAAAAAATTTGAAATCGATTCAGTAGATTCTGAGATCACTTTTTCACTCAGGCGAAACCGGACCGCCCAATTTTATAATTCAGAAATCTTCCCCGACGTGCGCACAACAACTCACCAAATTTTCAACGCAATCGGATGCATGGTATAGGAAGACGAACACACAAAGAAACAAACACAATACAAACAAACATTAATTTTTATAAATTATATAATTTTACTTAACCTAGCATTTTATACATATTATATTTTATATGACTAGTTGCAAAAACTATATAGAATTTTAAATACGTGCAACTCTGGGCTAAATTGGCAACAAGCAACACTAGCGCCGTGCACGGTTTGGGGTGCTAAAAAAGTTTTGACATATTATTTATAGAAATATTATTATCTAAGTATTACAATATAATCAACAGATTGATTTTTTCAATTTTCCCGCGTAGCTAAGGAAAATAATTTAGACAATATTACATTAGAGAAAGACAGAAATAATGTAGCCAATTGTTGCTATACCGTTGACAATCCGAGACCATAGATGGCATGGCATTGTTTTGTTTTTTTGAAGTTATACTTCTTTAGGCGCGTTATTAAAAGCTATGAGAGGTAGTTTTCCAATTACATCGCATAATGCGGCTCAGTGGCGCACAATGCCGAGGTGTGTTAATGCTTAATTGGAACGTACATTAGTTTTCATGCTACTTGATTGGTATCCAATGCGCGCATCACCCCAAAGCAGTACTTTACAAAGTGCTCGATTGTGCGAAGCATTGCTGTAGTTGAAACATCACCGTTGAGCACTATTCCGCATAATGCGCTTTATTGCTGTAATTGGAAAACTACCAATGTAAATTTTTCAAAAACCGTGACATCAAAATTAACAGGATTGATTTCCATAGTTACCATATAAACAAATCTTGTCTTTTATTATTTTATGTCAATAAATAATAATATACATGCAAATTAAAATTTGGATTTTAATCATGCAAAAGAAGTATAACTTCTAACGCGCGTACATAAGTACACGCACCCACTATTTTTTTTTGACGTAAGAATATGCGCGAACTATTAAGAGCGTATTTACTTGTATCCATATACAGGCTGTACCACAGAAAACCGAACATAGGGGAAACTCCATTGTCCAAATTAGTTAGGATCAGTGATTGCTGTGCCCTTTTTCATGCTTAAAACCATGGTAATTAATTAATTTAGTTGAGTTAGCCATGTGTATTTTATCTTTATCACGCTACCCATTTTGTTTATGTCTTCCCTGTTGCACTCATTTATTTTCTATGTTCTCAATCCTGTGATACACCCTGTATAGCATTTGCTATAGTAGTTTTCGTTTTTGGAATTATACATTGTAGTTGTATACATTTTTATCGCATTTTTATTACGTAGCACGAAAATATACCTAAGTCAATTTAAATACAACTCTAAAATCTGAGAAACTTTGAATGACTGGTTGAAGTGCAATAATTTATTGAAAAATGAATAAATTTCAAAAGAAATCATGAGATGAAAACAGTGTGCGACGTCAAAGTTTGACTTGAATGACCGTTGCTATAGGAACATATAGTTTAGATGTTTACATAGGTACAAAACAGAATATTTCAACAGTCTGTTTCTGGGTTTTTATAAAGTATTAGTAAATAATATAAAGTCTTCAAAAATTATATTTTAGCGTATTTGAAATCAGAATGAAATGATCTTATCATTTTTTTCCATAGAGATATCATAGATAGAGTAGGGGAGCCATAGGCACAACTGTAAGAGATAGAAAACGAAGCAGTTCTCTTTTCCTTGTTTTCTGATGTATTTGTGAATGGGGTATTTGACTAATTTTTTTTTTGTATTATATTAATAGAGCAGTAAATTCTAAACAAAATGACACCTAAATCACTTCATTCTGATTTCAAATAAGCTCAAAAATAATTTATGACATATTTATGTTAGTCCCGCCCGCTAAAAATCGTTTTGCTCTACTGAAGTATGACGTCAAAATTTTATGAACGTGCGTTTATATTAGCTATTAATATTATCTAAAAACCCAGAAACAGAGTGTTGAAAAATACCATTTTGTATCTATGTAAACAATTTATGGATACGTGTATTTTTTACTTAAAATTGACATCACGCGGTGTGTTAAATCACGTGACAAATAGATTAAAAATCATGATTTTATTTATTAATTTAAATATGTTTACGAAACTTATTTAATAAAAATAAAAATTCTAATACATATTTTTGAGCATAAACTTTCATTATAACAAAGTTTTATATTTTATTTTGATCACTGGCAAATACCCTATTTAAAAGTTTATAGTAGGTATTGTTAATTTACATCTGTAACCATGGTTACGTATTTGTGATAGAAGAAGATAGAAGAACTGCTCTATTCTCCATATCTATCTTTTGAATCCACACTTTTTTTATGATATTTCTATGTTTTGTTCACTGCTCTATTAATACAACAACAAAAATCCATGGAAAACCCCATTGTTTATGAAAGTATTAGCCTACTATCTATAAATCCAAAATATAAATTTAGTCAAAAAATAACTAATTGTTATTCCAAATAAAATCTTTTCAGTCTGTTGAAATCTATAGTTTTCCATTTCAAATTTTTCTAGTTTTTTATTCATATTGTCCAACTGTTTATGCAAATGTATCAACTCAGTGGTCGACAAAAAATCAATTTCATTTTCTTTTTCCATATTGTCTTTCAAAGTAGCACTTGAAGAATTTAAATCATGTGAACTGATTTGTGATTTTCGGTAAAAAATCTGGTCTATCGTAATCTTCTTAGGTACTGCTACATTAGTAAAATTTGAAAATGATGACATTAAATTCGCCTTATTTGAGCATTTTGTACCTATTAATTTACCATCTCCCAAAAGAATAATTCTTTCTGGAACGATCATGTTTGGAGAATCACATTCATTGATCATTTCTCTTCTGCTGTCAGTATAGATTGTATTTGGAAAAAGTATCTTTGGTTATTTGCTTCTTGACCAGAATTTTGAAACTAAATTCGTCCTAGTATTTGCATTCATTGGCACTTTTGTAATATCTGTAAGAAAAATGATTATAAGTTTTTTTTTCAACTACAAATCTTTTGATAAAAGCGATAAATTATCACGAAAGTTTTCTAAAATATGCCTATATTTTTGAAAATGATTTATAACAGAATTTGAATCATTTAAGAACGTTCCACTATCTACCAAATAACTAATGAATCACTAACAGCTCATTGTTCTTCGCAGGGAGAGATTTTCTCGCAGGGAGATAATAAATCATAAATTCTTACCTCAGGAACTACCAAACCGATTCTAAAAATTCTTAGAAATAGAAATAATATATTTCTTTCTTACAAGATATATAACAAACATATACACTCGATAACACATTGAAACAATACAGCGCTACCTAATAGAAAGCTATACACTATCCCTGAGTGATATAGGCTATATTTAATTTTGATAAATTTCTCGCGGGGGGGGGAGGGTAATTCCTGTGGAATAGTAACAAAACGTAACTCTGAAATTCTTTTGCATTTTAGCGTATTGGCGGAATCCTACTAATATTATAAACACCACAGCCCGACTTCGCTTCGCAGGGGGGAATTTCTCGCGGGGGGGGGGTAATAAATTATAAATTTTTAGCACTCGGGCGAAGCCGGACCGGACCGATAGTTAAATATAAGCATAAAATTATAAACTGACAGTGACAATCAGTCAGCCCTATACGACTTTTTCAATTATGTATATTATAATATACCTATTATATTATATGAACTAGGTTACTTCATATCTTATAAAGATGCTACGCTTATGACCTCTGTTGTCAAGCGTCTATAATAATCCACAATATTTATCTTCATAGTTTACCAATCAATCAGCTGATCAATTTCAGATGCCATTTTATAAATTTCTTTTTTACTTTTCGTGTTTTTTTATTTATATAATATTCGAATTTATAATATTAGTTAGGATTGTATTATTTTTTTATAAATTTCGCCTCCGAAAATAATACTCAAGGCCGGCCCTGCTAAAAATTTAATTTATACACCACGTGTAAAAATTAAGAACCACTCAAAATTCCATGAACTATATAAATCATTATATAATTTGAAAAAAAAATATATTGCTTTCACACACTATTGACTTAAATTATTATAATTTATAATATTTTTAACCAACCTACATTAATTTATCATTTTAGAACACACATTTTAACCACAGATAAAGAACATTTTTACTACTAGAAAATTTACCAAAACAACCCTTAAACAGTTCAGTATTGCCAACAGGATTTTTTTTAAAATATAGTACCTAATACCAATTACCAACTAACAACAGCGTGTACTTTGTAGGTAAGTTCTGAACTGGTTTTGAACTTCCAAAGCGTCTGTCGGCAATACAGAATTCTCCGTACACAACTGCGTATTTGTTGGTCTTTCGGAGTCTTCGGACTATTTGAATTTGGGTTTAGCAATTCTAAGCTCCTAGAACTGCTAGTTTTCGAGAAAAAAAATATTTTACTAAAAAAAAATTTTATCTATGTAAATCAAGGCGACTATGATTTTTGCTATAAGCTAGCCATCAGTAGATCAATAAAGAAATAAGATGGCCATGCTTTTTGTCAAAGAATAAAAAAGAGTGTTTATTTCTTGCAAATATAAATTATTATGCTGTGTATACTGTATCTTCCCTGTATCGTTGAAAAAATCACTGCCTGTATACTTGTCGCGTACGGCCAGAATGAGATAGACAATACACAAATTTGAACGTTGAAGTACTTGAAGGTCATTGTGTTCGTTACCATGGTAATTTTTAGTTAATTATTGTTTACTAGGTGGGAAGTATAGGACTGGCCATCAGTCGATTTTTTTATATCATAGTGACTTTGCGTATTTCGGTTTTACTTAAAATTCCTGTATTCGGACGCAGGAAATTTACAAGCCGTTGATGTTTTTAGCTTGAAATTTAAACGATGCTGTTGAATTATCCACATAATTCTTTTCTCAACATTTTTTTCTGTTTCACTATGTTCTATCGCTTCTATCAATTGAGATATGAGCATTTACATTAAACAGTGGATAATATGCCATTTGAAATTAATAACAGAACCCATAAAAAATTGGACAAGTGCGAGTCGGACTCGCGCATCGAAGGTTCCGTACAATAATAAAAATAAGGAATTAGGTAGGAGTAAAAAATTAACAGATTTGTTTCTAAAAAAATGTTTTCTTATATTTTTTTGATCTTTTTTCCGTATGAAATTTAATTAAAGTTATAGGTATACCTATTTTTAAAGTAAAAAAAAATATATTAACAGAATATTTGATGAATAAAAAATAAAGTAAAAAATTCCAAAATATATGCATAATAAAAAAAAAATCACGTATCATCAGTTCGATTTGAACCTGGCTCTTCGTGGTGGAATGCGAACTCCGTGTACCACAACAAAGTATATTTGATAGACTTGATACAGCTCTATATGCCTAGATTTCCGTTTTTTGTATAGAGACCCCACCTAATTTTTACTTTTGGTTTTTTTATTATTTGTTAGGATATCTGCCTTAATAACAAAATAAATATTCTGTGAACATTTCAACGCGACTACCTGTTACGGTTCAAAAGATAGGTACAGCCTTTTAAAGGTAGAACAGACGGACAAACTACGCTGTTTGTCCGTCTGTCCTACCTTTAAAAGGTCAATTATCTACGAGAGGCAACACTTGTGGGGGGTACAGACAATATTTATTCTCCATTTGTGTTGTGTCATTTTAGTGGCATAACTTAATTGTTTAAAATTATTAAACAAATAAAACAATGTTTTTAAATAACCACAATGCCAACAAAACATTGTAGTTTTGCTAATTATACTTCGGATATAATCGATATCTAGATGAAAACGTGTTTTTTATAAAATTCCTAAAACGTTACATTGACGGTCATTAGATGTGATAAATTGAGAATGAATTTGACAAAAGAAAAAATAACAAAATTTACATATAAAACGGTCAGTAAATGATAAACTATTAACTTAAAATCACAATTTATATAGGTAGTTAACTAACTTAATAAATGTATATTGATAGAAAAATATAACCTTAATTTGTTACACAATAAAATTCATTAATTATTATAAATTGAATTGTCTTCATTACCACATTAGTATATTTGATTCATATTTCGTTCTGAATTAAGTTTTAACTTAATATTATTTTGAACGTCTGTTATTTATGTCCGGTTACGTACTGTCATACATGTAAAAACAGTATCAAAAAAAATGTTTTTGGCAGAAGACAACGAGCTAGGGGCAAAATTAAAATTTCCAAATGTTAAGGATAATAATGTAGCAATATTAAAACGTTAACTATCTTGCCGTAATTTAAAAATTTCAGGAAAAAAATGAATAATTGACAGGTCAGAATGCTAGGTTATATTGATTTTATATTTCTATTTTCGAACTCAAATAATAGAGAGAACAGTACCCACCGTATGCTAGTGAGAAAATTTTCGTACTTTATGAAAGAGGGTCATTGGATCAGTTACCTACAATAGCAGTTTAATGGTGCCTCCACACAATCGGCCATGATGGGCGATTACAGGCCATCACGACTGTGTGGAGGGCATAATCGCCTGTAATTGTCCATGATTGCCAATGATGGAGCGTGATCGCCTCTGTATGGATTTTTCGGCCATGATTGCGCGCGTTTCCATACGTTCATCGATCACTCAGTTCATATTTGTTTCGATATCCATGTTGCACAGATGACAATTCAACAGATGGCACGATTGTGTGGACAGATGCGCAATGATGGTGACAATCATGGCCCATTATGTGATTGTCCATCATGGCCGATTGTGTGGAGGATGCATATAAAGCACTACACTAGCGACGCGATAAAAACTTGTAATCTATCGCATACATATTTGAAAGTTTACAAAAATTACAGGCTATTTTAAAATGTTTGACATCGCTTTAAAAAATTTGCCAGCTTAAAATTAAACATTGTTTTACGACCAAGAACTGATATTATAATTAGGCACGTTCATTGTTCTTAAAACCTCGTCAATCCATTGCAAAGGTCCATTCATTTTTATTTCAATCCAACATGGCGTACTGTCTATACTTTGACGATTATACAAAGCACCCCATCCTTTGGCAAAACTCAAACGAATAATACAAAACTTGATCAAATCACAAACGGAATTGTATCCATGTGCAAGAGCTTGCTGTAATATAAAGGCAAATTGTTCCGTGCTGAATATCCTCATTGAACATTTAGGTAGAACTTTGATAACTGTTGAGGGAAACAAATTAAAGGAATAATTAGCAGTTTTCGATTGAAAAAATATTGGCTTTTCTGATCGATTTTGTATAAAAACATCGCCATTTGGTGTTCTAAAAAGCTTAATACCAGCACCGATAGCACGTTTTACTTGTTCAATTTTATCATCATGCTTTACGCTACACAAATGTCCCAAACAAAAGCGATCCGTTCCACAATCGGGGTCCGTGTAACCGTCAATAATTACAGACTTGCTTGTACAATGAAATGTGTCACCAACTCTTGAATTTAATTCATAATATGATATACTGGTCCAATTTTCTGGATCCTTGTAACTGACTGGAGATCCATTTAATGTTGGTAAAGGAGTTACTTGATTTGATGAAGTATTCTGTGGTGAGTTGTTGGATTGACTAGAGTTAGTATCGGATGTGTTATTATTATGGTTATCAATTCCATTAGGAGAATTTTCTGAAGTGTAACCAACAGACTCAGGAGGAGTATCCGGTTGAGCAGGAGACGCATTGTTAGATTGCAAAAAATTTGAATATACATTATTGTTTCCCATTGCCAAATTTGAAGAATCGAATGTTGCATCTGATATTACTGGAGTACAAAAATTAGCTGCTAAAGCATTTCTATGCTTTTGTGCCGTTGTTTCCTTACAAATAGAACCTATTACATCCAAGGCATCATCAAAATAATCATCGGTCGAGGTTTCCGGATAGTCTGTTCTAAAAGCGATGTTCGAAGGTTGATTATTATAACAGGTGTTGACTGCGACATCGGCTGAATCAAAGTCAAGTGGACAGCAAATGATTTGAGGAATTACCGGTTCAAGCATTTTTTGAAAATCCATTAGAGCGTTCTGATCAGGATAATAGGAAGCTGGTGGTACCATAGCTGGTGGTACTACGATATGTTCAATTCGTGCATAGTGATAAGGATTGATGCAAATGTTTGGCTTTTTGGCATAAAAATTATTTTCGCATGTTTCGATCGGTTTCAATTCGTGTTGGCTCTGTAAGTCTGGCCAACGCCATATTTTGCAGTAGATCACGTGAGGTTGGCTTTTCCTGTGCATGATTTGCAATCGGCCATCAACTGAACGGGGTATGGTCACGCATTTTGATTGATTAGAACGGTTTTCTAAAGATTTAAGCAAATCTGCAACGTCGGATTTATTCTGTTTCTCCAATCTTTTGACAAGCGTGTGGACGGCTTTTGCAGCCCATTCCTTCTCTTCTTCATTCATATTCCATTTCAGGAGTTTTTGAGTGGACGTTTTAAACATGTCGTGAGGCATTTTTGTCAGTAAGCTGGAAAAAACATTGTTATTAAAAAATAATAAATTGAAAACATACTAATAAAGAAGGTTCACAGATTGACCCTATATGGCCTATATATTATATTGTTTTTTTAACTTCCCATTGGAAGTTATTGTAATGGGTCCGGAAATCGAAATCAAAATGTATAACAAATTTTTATGTTTCAAGGTCACTATACTTTTTTTACACTATTTTTAGAAAGATGTCGGTGTGTGTATGTGTGTGTGTACGTATGTGTCCATTTCTTTCTAAGACGAAATCTCGAGAATGAAAAATGATATCGACTACGTTAGGGTGCCAATCGACGTGTATTAACGTAAATATGATCTGAAAGAAATTTTTTCAAAATCGATTTAGCCGTTCTTTTTTCTTAACCAAATAGACTCCAAAAAAGTAGATTTTACACAATATCTCGCAAATAAAAAATTATATTGACTTCGTAAGGATGATCGAGGCGTGTTAATGTCATTTTGATCCGACATAAATTTTATAAAGATCGGTTCAGCCGTTTTTTTTTTTTTTTTTAATTGTTAAAAATAAATAATAATTATGTTTTAATGTAATAATTATTAATTAATTCAACAATGAATTTTTAATCCACAAGGCATCCACTAGGTAGTGAATAGTATTTCTTAACATATCAGTCAGCATATTATGCCATCATGATATGTTAAGAAATACTATTCACTACCTAGTGGATGCCTTGTGGATTAAAAATTCATTGTTGAATTAATTAATAATTATTATATTGTTGTCCACAATAACCTAACTCATATATTGTTATTTATGTTTTAATGATTAAAATGATTACTTTTCTGTGTAATATCTAATTTAATTATTATATTATTAAGTATTTATCAAACTGGGAAGTTCGTCGTGTGGACCTCAAGGGTCGCACTTTAGTCCTAATAAACGACCCACCTCACGGCTTGTTTTTGTTTTTTTTTTGGAGGAGGCAAATGCATTACGCGCACCATAAGAGATCCATTCTACTGTATCCCTCGTGTGTCGGGCTGGTCTGACCTTACCGACTAAAATCCTAAACCTCATGTCATCATTGACCTTTATGTACCTCCACGGGACCGCCGCAAGGCATTACTTCGCGGGGGTAGCTCTTTAAGGATGGCTGTAGCGAAAGCGCTGACGGCATTCCAATTTTCCTCCAATGCTAAATGTATGTATGTATGTATGGATGGATGTATGTGACTATGTCCTCAATTATATAGGGAATCGTTGATCATATTTTTTACGTATAAAATACTTATTTCAATATTTAAATCGGTTTAGTCGTTTTTTTTTCTAATCATGACATTTGGCAAAAAGTAAGGTTTCGCAGCACATGTAAAGGGAAAAAAATCCGAAAATCACAAAAAGTAAATAATTTAAAGTTGTTGAAGGGCACCTCTTTGGAATGTTGTAGAAATATTTTTTTGCTGGAAAATGAGCCGTTTTTTAATTGTTTTATAAATATTTGTCCCATAGGTCATGATTATGATGACATATTCATCGAAACGTCGACACTAAATAAAAAACGTTTTAAACATCAATGAAAAAACGCCTCATTTTCCTGCAAACAAAAAATATTTCTATAAAAAGTAAATATTAAAGGGGGTCCTGTACCTATTTTGATATCCGCAAAATCACTCATCAAAACCTATAGGGTAATCCCGTTGACTAAGAATCATGAAATTTGGCAAAAAGTAAGGTCTCGCAGCACAAGTAAAAAGAAAAATCCAAAAATCACAAAAAGTAAAAATGAAGGGGGTCCCGACACAAAAAACGGAAAACTTTTTAAAAGCTGTATCTTTGGAACCGTAACATGCAGCAGGTTGAAATTTTCACAGAATATGTCTACCTAATTTAATGGTTGTAACGGTACGGAACCCTCGTAGCGCGAGTTCCACATGCACGTGACCGCTTTTTTGTCCTAAATCAGGTGGCGTTTAGGTAATAAACGATTAAGTAACGTAAATAATGACATTTTATTATTTTACCTCATTTAGGTAAAAAGATCTTTTGATAATTTCCCGAATAAATTAAGTGTTCTGTTTATTAATTCGGACTTTCCATTGTTATTAAGAATGTCTTAATCTATATGAATTCGAAGTCACTATATTTAAATAGAGCAATTTGATCCTTGAAAACAGTTTTAAGAATTGTTGGAAATGAGCACTTCCGTGGCACAAAGGATCAATAAAAAGCAACACTGATTTTTTTAAATTTGCATTTTACTAACGTTTCAGTATTCTTCATACCATATTCAGACTCTACAAAATAATTATAATGTTTAAAACGTGGGTAAGAATATGTATATGATAAAGAATAATATTTTGTGGAAATAGAATTAAAATTAACAAAAATTGAAATGTGTTTTTTTTAACTTACCAAATGCTGTCAATTTCTTTCAGTATTTTGTTTGAGCGATTAATGAACAACATGGTGATGACAGTGTTGGTTTTTTTTTAAGTAAAAAGTCATAAAAATTGTTAAAAGTAAAAAGATGTAGTTATCACTGATAAAATTGGAAATAAAATCTGTGTTCACCTCTAATTAATATCCGTTATACTGAAAGACACTGTGAAAAACGAGAACAGCAATTTGATAGGACTTAACAGAGACAATTATGTAAAGGTTATACTAAATCGATTAATGTGCTATATACAGGGTGTCCAAGTTGACATGGGTAACTTTGTTATTAGTGGAGATAGAAAGTCGGTTAAATGGGCAAAGTAGTGCAGAATTATGTGCTCATTAACGTCCCGTCGAAAAAACAATTGAATTTTGACACACTATGGATTTGTTTAGAAAATAGTGAAAATTGCCGTTTTTGAAAACTGGCCATAACTTTTTTATTTATGAAGATATCTGAAAATTTCTTCAACAATTTTTTGATAACTTTTTATGATCTTTTCAGTGGCGTAGGTTTAATTTTTTATATCCACTACATAATGAGATATTGACATGAACTTTGGTTTTTATTATGGACGCCATTTTGGATTTTTAGATATTCGAATTCTGCTTATTTTTCTGATTAATTTGGTGTATCATATGCTACATTTAAAAAAAATGCAATTAACGTCCCATATTAGAGGCACTATAAAAACAACTGACAGTCAAATTATATTTCAGTTCTGCCAAACTACGATTTATTATTAATTTTACACTTAAAATGTTCGCACTACTTAATTATAACTTGATTGTCAGTTGTTTTTAATGTCTCTTATATGGGACGTTCATTGCAAATTTTTTAAATGTTAGCCAACGTCAACTTGGACACCCTGTATATGGGACAAATTCTCAATATCTGTTCGTTTGTTGACGCTATTTTTAAATTTTTTAATAAATACCATTTCTAAGAAAATCAATTTTAATTCTATTTCCGCAAAATATTATTCTTTATCATATACATATTCTCACCCACTTTTGTATCAACATTATAATTATTTTGTATACTCTGAAGATGGTATGAAGAATACCGAAACGTTAGTAAAATGTAAATTTAAAAAAATCAGTATTGCTTTTTATTGATCCTTTGTGCCACGGAAGTGCTCATTTCCAACAATTCTTAAAATAATTAATCTATATATTATATAAAAATCAATTGCTATTCGTTAGTCTCGCTAAAACTCAAAAACGGCTTGACCAATTTGATAATTTTTTTGTTTTGTTTGCTCTAATATAGGGGTGGTTTAAAAAAAAATAGGGAAAACCCAAAAGAACAGCTGAAAAATCGAAAAATAGTAATTTTGTATGGGAATCGCCACTTTTGATTTTTGTATGAACTCAAGACCATAACTCATAACTTTTTTCAAGTAATGTATTAATAAAATTCGAGCGAACGAGCGTAGCGAGTGAGAAATTTGTTAATAATATTCGGGCGAACGAGCGAAGCGAGTGAGTAAAGCATTAATAATATTCGAATGAAGCGAGTGGGTAATGTATTAATAACTCATACATTCATAGCACCCGGGCGAAGCCGGACCGGGCCGCTAGTAAATAATAATTATTGGAAACATTTCGACGAACATTTTTCCGCGATCTAATAATAACATCGAATAACATTGAACTTTTAAGTATATATAAAGCAAAATAAATTTTAGAGTAAAAAGTTTTTGAACCGCTGGAAATTGAGAAATCATAATCCTTAAGCCTATTTGATGGTTCTATTTAATCCTTTTAACTTCCTAAATCTAATAATTACCTGAATTTAAACTATGCAGTACTTATTTAGGTACGATTTGAAAGTTTCAAGAAATGTAAAACCCCGTACCTAATATATTTAATTTAAATTTAAGCACGCAGTAGGTGGAATTAAGGGCCGCAAGCCTCCAAAAATAGTAATAGGTATTGTTAACAACTTTTGTACAATGGGAATTTTGAAAAACTCATTTTTTATGCTTAAAATGATGGCTATGACTTGTTGCGATGCTAAACGATTCAAACGTTCTCGTTTTACTTATACATATTTGTCAAAAATGTAGGCCCGATCAGTGGCGTAACTTCACTTCGCGGGGCCCAGGTGTAAAATTTTTTTTGGGGCCCCCCCTCCCCCACTTTACCCAACTAAGAAACATTTCCAATTATTCATGACATCATCATCCCATCAACATTTGATTGTATTCTCAAAATGTTCTACGTCATATATAAACGACTCTCTAATTAAAAGAAAACATGGCGAATTTCATATTAAAAAGCAATTGATTGAAACAATAGTATTTGAATCTAGAAAGTAAATGCAATCTGCGCTTAGATCATATATAATTGGACTGAGAAAAAAATCGAGTGTAAGGATTAATCAATCAGTAGTTGACCCAAAAATTGGGGGCCCCTCGAGGTTAGGGGGCCCCGGTGATTGCCACCTGGAACACCTGTGGTAGATACGCCACTGGGCCCGATATTCTTATTTACGTCAAGTTACAGTTTTCAAAAGATAACAAAATTAATTTATCTTTATATTTTTATTAATTTATATCTTTATAATAAATAAGGCAGCCCAAACGTTTCGAATAGACAAATATATGCGGTCTTCAATTTATATAGTATCTCATTCCATAAACTCATATGGATCGAGATCTGGGACTATAGTAACAAGCCGTGAGATGGGTCGCTTATTAGGACTAAAGTGCGACCCTTGAGGTCCACACGACGAACTTCCCAGTTTGATAAATATTTGATAATAATAATTAAATTAGATATTACACAGAAAAGTAATCATTAAAACATAATTATAATTTATTTTTAACAATAACTAAAAAAAAAAACGGCTGAACCAATTTTTATAAAATTTATGTCGGATCCTTACGAAGTCGATATAATTTTTTATTCGCGAGATATTGTGTAAAATCTACTTTTTTGGAGTCTATTTGGTTAAGAAAAAAGAACGGCTGAACCGATTTTGAAAAAATTTCTTTCATATCATATTCACGTTAATACGCGTCGATTGGTATCCTAATGTAGTCGATATCATTTTTCATTCTCGAGATTTCGTCTTAGAAAGAAATGGACACATATGTACGTACGTACACATATACACACAAACATATTTCTAAAAATAGTGTAGTGACCTTGAAACATAAAAATTTGTTATACATTTTGATTTCGATTTTCGGACCCATTACAATAACTTCCAATGGGAAGTTAAAAAATTACGGTTTTCAAGTCTAAGAACTGGGTTTTGTTTTAAAATAAATATATTTTTCATACAAAAACGCCCTCCAAAATATTGATTCTAATACCTTGAATTGACAGATTCCTCGCTGGATTATTATGTTAAAGAACTCGACATATTGTTAGATTAAAAATAAATGTGAAAACGCTTGATCCTGAAAGTTCTGGGTTTAGAATCTCAGTAGTACTAGTATTTATCCACCCACGATCAACAAACTTGTAAAAAGTATTTAATTAAAATAATAAATAAAAATTCTTTTACTAAATGCGGTATTTGAAATAAAATACAAAGTTATAGGAAATAGTCTATTAAAAAACTTATAATAGCTAAACATTATTAAAAAGTATTTCAAATCTGAAATAAAACGCTATGATAATTAGTAATTACTTACGACATAAAATACTTTTACTCAAATGCTTTACAAGTCTGATGATCAGGTTTAATAATCCAAAAATATAACCTTTTTTTGTTCCAGATGCATTATTAATTATAAATTAATAGATTTTTTATACGGCTGATTTGTGTCACAAAAGCAGTCAATTTACCTAATTGATTCCAAACATATCGGAAAAAATCATTTTACCAACCATTGTCACAGTCAAGATTCTAACCTGAACCTTTCCACTTTCGCGGCGGAATGATCTGACTGTGACAATGGTTGGTAAGATGATTTTTTCCGATATGTTTAATAAATAATAATAAATTCCTTTATTAGGGTTCGGACAATCCAATGTGGCTATCTCGTCCGCCCTCTACTAACAATTGACAATAATAAAAAAATAATATAAGTATACAGATAGCGATTAATATATAATATAAATAAAAAATATCATTTTAAAAAACATTTTGGAATCAATTATATAATTGGCTGCTTTCCAACAAAAATTTTCATTAATTAAATTATACATTACGTACACAATATAATAATTTAATAGTTACATACCTTTATTAATATCACTTTTCACGTTGATTTTGAACCCAATTTTTAAATTTTTGTATATTTTTGACTAAAATGTAAGACAAATTC
This sequence comes from Mongoloraphidia duomilia, assembly GCA_039654895.1. NCBI lineage: Eukaryota > Metazoa > Arthropoda > Insecta > Raphidioptera > Raphidiidae > Mongoloraphidia > Mongoloraphidia duomilia. The sequence goes on along the minus strand of CM077519.1, from coordinate 13,707,463 downwards.
TTGTTACAATGATGTCAACTATAGTCATACAGGTACTGATTTATCATGTTAAGCACTTGTTTTATACTTTATTCGAACAGGTTAAAGTAGGTACCTATTTAAAAGATTACACTCTTCGGTTGATACCTGTGAGTTAATAATTTTGCTCATTAAATGTAGGAAATAGATGTGGCAGGCTATAAAATATTTTATACCTGTTACCAAAATTGATTTATCCTAAGCTTTGAAACTTCATTTGAATAGATAGATAGATAAATTACTGTATTTGATAAAAGATATTACAGATGGTTGGTTTTTACATGTTATACCGTAGGTATTATATTTTTATACCTTTTATACAATAAAAAATGGTGGAACCTTTGGTGTAAAGATACGAAATGTTACAATTACCACAAAACACCAAACCATAACAAACACTCTCGACGTACGTTTCGCCAACCAAGTTGGCATCATCAGGAGATGATTAAAACTAAAGACTAAACAAAAAATTACTGCCTATTTATAGGCTACCTAATTTTTAATTACCTGAAAACTAAACTAATTTACTAAATCAAAAAGCAGGCTACCTGGAATTGGGCCTTTGTCACTGTTCATAATATTATGTTTACACTTATGAATCTCTAGACTCTCTACGGCGTCTAGTTGTCTAATATTAATGACGTTTCTAATTAATTTTAAATTACTATTGTCTATTTTATGGTCATTTTCAAATGCATGTTGGGCAACACTAGATTTATCAAACCTGCCATATTTTAGATGAGCCATATGCTCTTTAAATCTTACTGAAATAGATCTTCTCGTTTGGCCAACATACTTTTTATTACAATTTTGACAACTAATTTCATAAATCCCGGACTTTTCTTTTTCTTCTACTTTTTCTTTAGGGTTCCCTAATTTTTCTTTCAAACTATTACTTGAGGAGTATGCTTGAATTGCAAGCATATGAACTTTTTAAAAAACTAACATTTAGACTAAGTAATTTAGAATACGAACAATGGAGTGTATTTCAGAAGAAAATGTTTGTTGCAGTTGATGCAAAATTTATAAAAAAGATGGCATCTTTAAACAAAAAGTTCAAAAAATTAATTCCAAATAAGCCCAAAGAAAATTTTCCTCAAAAATACATCAACATTGTTGATAACCAATCATCGAAATCGTTTGATAAAAAAGAAATTGAATTACTAAACAAAGGTTTGAAATATAGCCTACCAGGTCCCGACAATGTTCTAGAAGACGTTGTCGCAGGTATCGAGAGTGCTATTCAATATTTACCTGAGCCTTCCAAAGGTTTCGTCAGAAAAGCATGTAAGACCCAGTTGTCTGAAAATATTGAAAAAAGTCAGAAAACAAAGCCAAAAGTTGTCAAAAACAAGGAAGTTATCAAACGATTACGTGAAAAAGAGTGTTTTTATTTGAAAGCTGACAAGGGAAACAAAGTTGTTATTTTAGACAAAATAGATTATTATGAAAGAGTTGACACCTTAATTAGTAATGGTCCTTATACAAAACTTAAGAAAAATCCTTTAACAAAAATGATTAATGAAGTCAAAGATGCGATTAAGAGCTGTACGAAAATTGTCACCCCGGCTTTGAAACGAAAACTACATGTATCCAACCCAATTATACCACGACTGTATTGTTTACCTAAGGTACATAAACCAGGTAAGTCCATGCGTCCTATTGTTTCGGCAATCGGAGCACCAACTTACTTTTTATCAAAATGGTTGTCAAAAGAATTTGAAAAGTTACCTGTTACTCAAACTGGTTTTGCGGTAGTTAATTCGAATGAGTTTATTAATAAAACCCAGGATATTCAGTTGGAGGAAGGGGAAATTTTGATTTCTTTTGACGTATGCTCGTTGTTTCCAAGCGTCCCTATTCCAGAAACTTTAGATATTTTAAAAGACCTATTATATAGGAATAAATTTAGTAGTGAAATGGTAAATGACTACATAAAACTCACTCAGATTTGTATGAAACAAAATTGTTTTTTGCATAATAGTAATATTTATGAACAGCATGAAGGGACAGCAATGGGGAACCCTCTATCTCCTTTTATTGCCAGTCTTTTCATGAATAAGTTTGAAACAGATGCAAAAGAAAATTTTGATTACTTCCCTAGAGTATGGCTTAGGTATGTGGATGATATTTTCGCAGTATTTGACACTAAAAGTGAGAATGTAGACAATTTTGTTTCCAAATTAAATAATTGTTTCCCCTCAATAAAATTCACTTATGAAATTGAAAACAACGGAAGACTGCCATTTTTAGATGTATTAGTCATAAAGAATGAGAAAAATAATTTAGAATTTGATATATACAGAAAGGACACCAATACACTAAGATATATCCCTAAAGACTCACATCATTGCCCTCAACATAAAATGGCAAGTTTCAACTTTTTAATACACCGGTTACTCAGCTTCCCTCTAAACAAGGAAAGGTTTGAGAAAGAAAAAACTTTAATTAAGGACATAGCTTTGTGTAATGGTTATAATGTAGATTTAATAGATAAAATGATTAGAAAACGTAGTTTTAAGAATGCTTTGGAAAATTCCTCGACTTTTCGTAATGAAACAGAAATTTCTAGATATGTATCGATTCCATTTGAATCGCGCTTCACCAGAGGGTTAAAAAAGATTTTTAAAGAAGTAGGATTAAATATTGTATACTCTTCAAGTAATAGTTTGAAAGAAAAATTAGGGAACCCTAAAGAAAAAGTAGAAGAAAAAGAAAAGTCCGGGATTTATGAAATTAGTTGTCAAAATTGTAATAAAAAGTATGTTGGCCAAACGAGAAGATCTATTTCAGTAAGATTTAAAGAGCATATGGCTCATCTAAAATATGGCAGGTTTGATAAATCTAGTGTTGCCCAACATGCATTTGAAAATGACCATAAAATAGACAATAGTAATTTAAAATTAATTAGAAACGTCATTAATATTAGACAACTAGACGCCGTAGAGAGTCTAGAGATTCATAAGTGTAAACATAATATTATGAACAGTGACAAAGGCCCAATTCCAGGTAGCCTGCTTTTTGATTTAGTAAATTAGTTTAGTTTTCAGGTAATTAAAAATTAGGTAGCCTATAAATAGGCAGTAATTTTTTGTTTAGTCTTTAGTTTTAATCATCTCCTGATGATGCCAACTTGGTTGGCGAAACGTACGTCGAGAGTGTTTGTTATGGTTTGGTGTTTTGTGGTAATTGTAACATTTCGTACCTTTTATACACACATATAAATAACTAATTGGTATCAATGCTGTTGTATTATACCGTGCGAGTTTTTTCAAAGCGTACATAGGCTGTTTCACAATTTAAAATCGTGGTATAGACCGTGGTATGCAAGATTCTGGTTTGCCTGGAAACTGCACACTAAATAACGCAGAGACTTGCCCACAACTATTTCCCCCAGAATACAAATTGTACATAAGAACCTCTTCTTCCACGGTGTACATTTTTTATAGAAAAAATATTAAATAAATCTCTGAACTTATAAATTTTATTATCACAACTCAATAATTATAATAAATTGTAAATAAAAACATTCGTTTCCATAGTTTCTAACAATATCTATACCACGATTTCAAATTGTGAAACAGCCTATGTACGCTTTGAAAAAACTCGCACGGTATAAATTCATATAAAAAACAAAAAAGAGACCAAAGAGGAAAGCTACTCGAAAAGATGAAATGCTCGAAGTCTTAGACTGTTTGCCATATAATAGAAAATTTCATCAATTTTTTGTTCATTGTTAATAATTAGAAGACGCTGTAGTAACTTCATTTGAATACATGGAAGTGTATTTCGGAAGTGCGAAAAAGTGGGGCACACCCCAGAGGGGGGTGGACGTTATCACAAGACGTTGTATTTTTTTATATTTAAAAAAATATAACCATATTTTAAATTGAAAATATGAATTAGTGCTAGCGCTAGGCCCAAATAACCTAATAGTCCATGAGCTAGAACCTCTTTTTAAAATTTATTATATTATAGTAGATACATTTAAAGAAAACTTAACCGCCTCATGCGAAGAAACCAAATTTGGTTCGGATTGGTCTATTCCAGCGGTTCTCAACCCACGGGCCGCGGGCAACGTGGTACTGGGCCTTGAACGCTGGTCGAGAGTGTAAGTCAAGATAAATATTATCGGAGCTTCAGGGGTAGAGATGGAAACAATCGAGTCACTCGATTGCTAGCAACAATCGAATTATTCGATAGGTTTGTTGTTCAGGGGTTTTTACTTGTAAATTTAGTTGGTGAACCTCAAATTTTTTTTTACAAAATTAGTGATCCTCACAACTAAAAACGTTGGGAGCCGCGGGTCTATTCTATTTTTGAAATTCTAAAATATTTACATTATAAAAAAACAAGCCGTGAGGTGGATCGTTTAATAGGACTAAAGTGCGACCCTTGAGGTCCACACGACGAACTTCCCAGTTTGATAAATATTGAATAATAATAATTAAATTAGATATTACACAGAAAAGTAATCATTTTAATCATTAAAACATAATTATTATTTATTTTTAACAATAATTTAAAAAAACTCGGGTCGCAGTGCCAAAACCCTGCCGACAATATAGTGTATTTGCTAACACAGACCCTGTGGCTTTAATAGGTAAACTTAGTTTGTTTTTGGACAAAATAAAAAATTTAACCCCTTAATACATCCCTTAAAATAATATTTTTTTTCTTAATTTCAATATTATTATGAATGTAACCTCTGTACCAAATTAAATACACTCTTCAGTAAGTAAAGCATTATCGTCAAACTAATGTTTTCATAAAATTTGTAAGTCCGGTCCTGTCGGGCCGATTTAATTAAAATTTTAGCAGCACATTTTTAACTTTACTAACAGGTTAAATTTCAATTTTGAAGCAATTCTGAGAATTTTTTCGGTATTTTTGGGTCCAAAAACATTTTTCAACCCCTAAAACCTACCCTTAAAATGGTCCGATTGGGCCCATTTTAAATAGGTTCCGTGCGGTAATGGATTCCAACGTTTGTACTAAATTTCGTTAAAATCGATTGAGTCTTTCTAGAGTTATCGTGCTAACACATATATATATAAATATATATATACATATATATATACATATATATATAAACATTTCCAAAAATGGTGCCAAATTGTTCAGGAGGCTATGAAACGTCGAGAAATTTTGGTCCGACCCCTAGGTCCCGCCATCCGACCGACGCCAATAGTGTATGTGCCATATGGCAAATACACTAAAAAAAACGGCTGAACCGATTTTTATAAAATTTATGTCGGATCAAAATGACGTTAACACGCCTCGATTGACACCCTTACGATGTCGATATAAGTTTTTATTCGCGAGATATTGTGTAAAATCTATTTTTTTGGAGTCTGGTTAAGAAAAAAAAACGGCTGAACCGATTTTGAAAAAATTTCTTTCAGATCATATTTACGTTAATACGCGTCGATTGGCATCCTAACGTAGTCGATATCATTTTTCATTCTCGAGATTTCGTCTTTGAAAGAAATGGACACCCACCGTACGTACACACACAGAGACATCTTTTCAAAAATAGTTTAAAAACAGTGTAGTGACCTTGAAACATAAAAATTTGTTAAAAATTTTGATTTCGATTTTCGGACCCATTACAATAACTTCCAATGGTTAATAAAAAACTTCGTCGTCGCTTTAACTCTTGTTGTTGGTTTCGTCGTCTTATCCAATAGTCTTATAATTTACAGAAAACATTTTTTTTCGCAAACTATTAGACAGACGAAAATTCTTATAGTTTTCCTGTAATATATAACTTAAAACCTTACTAACTCTAATAATGTCAAATTTTTAACTTTAGAAACCTAGAAGATCTGGGGGAACGTTGTTTTTTCGCACATTTTAAGCTGTATCTTTACAACCAATTCACCAAAAAATTTGAATAAAATATGTATGGAATTACAAAAGGAGCTCTTTCCAACGATACCCCACACGATACAATAAAGTCAACTTTTTTATGAGGCCAAACTTACCCCCAATAAAAATATTTACAAAAATATTTCATAGCCTTTACGACTATCGATTATCGAATTATTTGTACGTTACAAAGACTCTCTTTTCCAAGGTAACACACTGTCACAGTTGTGCCTATGGCTCCCCTACTCTATCTATGATATCTCTATGGGCAGATCAGGTGAATAAACATAAATCACCATGGAAATAGCTTACTTTCTCCTAGCGTGAAATAAAAAATAAATTAATAAGTGAAATTTCATTATTAAACTTGACATTTTTTTTTTTAAATTAAAGTAACTCTAAAACACATTTGCCAGCTGTCACATTTCAAAATCTCCCTGGGCTTGAGAATAGCCGAGCGTGTAGCAATGCTGTTGTTTACATGGCGTTGCTATGGTTCCTCTATTACAAGTCCCCAGTTCCCGGATTCTAGCCTGAGAGCTGGTAAAAGTGTCAATTGCATTTTCAATTTATTATTAAAAAAAATAATGAATTGAAAATATGAATTGGTGCTAGGCCCAAATAACCTTAGCTGTTGGTGGTCTTTAAAACACACACACACAAAATCTCCTGTTTTTGAAATTGCAAAAATTTTTGTATGTTTAAATTTGACTTGTTAATCGACGTTGGTGCAATCGGCTGTATTACATAAAAGTGGTACTAAACATTGGGACGTTGCAGTCGTGGCCTCCGTGGCGCAATTGGCTAGCGCGTTCGGCTGTTAACCGAAAGGTTGGTGGTTCGAGCCCACCCGGGGGCGTTCATTTTTTGTTTTTTTTTTTAATTTATCTACTCTAAATTTAAAAAAAAATAGTGTTTTACTTCATATTTCTTTCAATTTTAAATGTTATATTTTATTGTTAAATAATTTTATCAATGTAAAATTCTAGATACTATAGGTACTCTGAGAATGGTACGAAGTGTACCGAAACGTTTGTACATTAAATGCAATTAACTTAAGCAGTATTGCAATCTTTGATCCTACGCCATTGAGATTCCCCTTCTAACTTACTGAGTTTACTAATAGTATTAGTATGCATTTTTTATAATTTTTTAACACTAGAATTACAAAATTTTTGCCCCTTCGTATCACAAGGTATATTATAAAAGTTATCTTTTTGCTGTCTTTAGGTACTAATAATTACTATTAGAAGTTCAGCGTCATAAATATATAATATTTGTTCACTTTTGTATAAAGCATGAAATTTGGGTGATGAAGGGATTATTTTGAGATATTGGGTCACTTCAAAATTTACACAGGGTCCAAAAAAATTTAAGATAGCGGTCAAAATTTCAATTTTCTCTAAATATAATAAGAAAAGATTTGTATAAAAAATAATTCACAATTAAAATTTAAACATCTAAAACAAGTACCTACCTACCTAATATTTATCATTCTTCGTCACACTCACACGGTCTGATGCACGGAAGTTTGGCTTTTTCACCCAAATCTTTTCCATATAATTTTTCAAGAATATAGGCAATAAAATTCAAACAAAAATTTTGACTCTCACCAACTCAATATAGGTACTTGTACAAACCGAAAATCATTCAAATTCAATTACTTAAAAAAAATAACACTGTTATTCTCAGGAAAAAATGAACATATATTTCCGTATAATATGGTCATATAAGAAACTTTGGCCATAATATATGATTAAATATTATGAATATGCATGCAGGATGTTAAAAATGACACCGACAAACTATGGGGGACGATTCTTTAGTTGATTTTAAAAAAAAAGTTCCTATAGACAGGGGTCCGAAAACGCTTTGTATACAGAGCCGTAACCCTCTAAAATTTTGATTTTTCATGCATGAAAAATTCAAATTTTGAAAGTACTGCACCTCCGTAACAACTAGTGTTTTCGAACTCCATAGGAACATTTTTTCTTAAAATCAACTAATGAATCGTCTTTTATAGTTTTTCGGTATCATTTTTAAACACCCTGTATGCATATCAATATACCCACAATTATTATGTTAGACGCTGATGACCCCAGCTGTTGAACGTCTATAATCACAATCTAACTACAATTATTACGATCATATAATATGGTCAAATTTTCTTTCTGGACATATACAGGATGGCACATCTTAAACAATGCAGTGAAATATCTCGTAAACGATACAAATCATAAAAAAATGTTTTATACAAAATTTATAGTGTCAAGGGGGACAGAAGACTGTGATATCAGATTTCACATAGGTGGTGCTGTGAAGGTCAGGCGAAGATCAGCTTCGATTTTTTAATTGTAACAGAGCATTTTTATTACAGAATACGATACAGTATTTAATAGTAAACAGTTAATTATTGAGGTACATCAGCTAAAGTTAATAAATATTGAGATATTTAGAAATTAAATAACGGCCAAAATTAGCGACAATTAGATAAATTATGGCATAGCAGATAGCCATGATATCACGCATTCTTGGCTTGAATTCAATTCATAAAAGAACCGAATTGCCAAATTAAATTTGCTATTTAATTTGTAAATATCTCAATATTTATTAACTTTATTATTTACTGTTCACTATTAAATACTGTATCGTATTCTGGATTAAAAATGCACTGTTACAATTAAAAAATCGAAGCTGACCTTCGCCTGACATTCACAGCACCACCTACGTTAAATCTGATATCAGTCTTCTGTCCCCGTTGACACTCTATAACTTTTGTATAAAACATTTTTTTATGGTTTATACCGGTTACGAGATATTTCACTGCATTGTTTAAGATGTGCCACCCTGTATATGATAATTGTTTCCTGGGTTGTTTAAACGGCGTTTAAAAATCGACAGGGTGTCATTCTAGAGTTAATAATTAATTATATTTACTTTATAATTAACAGACACCGATATTATAAAATTATGTAATTTGATTTATATTAAATTTCCAACCATTTAAAGCTTTTCTTTTCTGACAGTTGGTACTGAACAAGACAATCATTGGCGTAACTAGGGATTTAAAAAAAAACAGTAAAAGTTGCTTGTCTTGTATGAAGTTTTTATTTTGAGTGGTTGTTATTTTTTAAGTATAATAATGAAAACACAAAATTACAGAATATATGGCGCTTGGTTCAAGTTTTGGTACCCCCAAACGGTTACTTTCAATAGTTTGTAATAATTTTAAGTCAACTTTCTTTATTCTTACGTCAGCACCCTGAGCTACGTGCCGTAATATTATTATTCTAGGGGGGGCCGTCACCTTCCAGGGGGGGCCTGGTCCCCCTTGGCCACCCCCTAGTTACGCCAATGAAGACAATTTATGACAATTTAAAGACAATTTATCGCTTTGATGTTGTTTTCGTAGTAAAATTAAATCAAAATAATATTGTACGAAAAACACGTGCAGGACGTGTTGAATTGTCAGCTCATGTTATTATAATCATCCTCTTGAGGGAATTTATCTGTAGATTGTTGGTACAGGATTATGTATCACTTCAGGTGTGTTGGTAAGTACCACTGATGCCTGAATTACGCTTTAGAACTAAACAAAAACCAAACACACGTTTTCACTAAAACGTCTTGTACAGTTGTACCATATGTTATTTTTGAGCTTCAGGGTAATTTCTCTTGATACAAATTACAAAGTTTATATATCGTGTGTCCTACTCACACAAGCGACTAGGCCCTGCAGTCAGGGTTCATTCTGATTGGTCGAATACCCTATCTTGATGTCGTTTGAATCACACACACACACACCTAAACGAACGTATTAACTAACTAGTGAACTCTGTATACTAATGTGGATAGTTGACAGCGATTAAAAAATGGGTTTTATATGTGGAGAATGTTCAAACACATATTCTTCAAGACAGGCCTTAATGTTCACAAAATTAGAATGAAAACTTCAGGTAAGGCTTTTAATCTAATTCTTTCTATAAAAGTCCATTAATTTTCTGACATTTCAAAATAAAACTTGATTAAAATTTATTTTTCTATTTCAATTTCTCAAGAACACTGTTATTGTATAAATTTTGGACATCCTAATATCTCAAATAATAATATTAAATTAGGTTTCATTTTGAAATGTCAAAAAATTGAGTGACTTTTATATAATGAATTAGATTACAAGCCTTTCCTGAAGTTTTCATTCTAATTTTGTGAACATTAAGGCCTGTCTTGAAGAATATGTGTTTGAACATTCTTCATGTCTCCACATACAAAACCCATTTTTTAATCGCTATCAACCTATCCATATTAGTACACAGAGAGTTCATTAGTTAGTTGTTTAGGTGTGTGTTTGTGTGTCAAACGACATCAAGATGGGGTATTCGACCAATCAGAATGGACCCTGACTGCAGGGCCTAGTCGCTTGTCCTACTCACAATCAGAGCTGCAGAAGATACTTTAAAAAAGTATCTAGATCCAAGATACCAAGCAATCAAATCTCCAAAAGATACCTACAAGCTACTTTATATGAAAATATTTGAAAAAAGATCAGAGGGAAGTATAGCCTAGTGGTTAGCGTGCTTAGTGCCGCAACCTCTGGACTGGACTGCCGTGGGTTCGAATCCCACCTGCGCTCATGGATGTTTTGTGATGTTATTTAGTTTTAAGTTAGTTGCTATTTAGTGTAGTTGAAAGACGCTAATGACCTGAGATGTCGACGCGTCTATAATCTACAATAAATAAATTGAAAAAAGATCCTTTTTAAATATTTTAGATAGTTTTAAAAGTAGATAGGTATCTAAGATCTTATGTGTTCCGATCTGAATCGATTTTATCTTTATGAGAGAATCGCACATCCCTAAATTGCACAATAGTAGAAAATCTACTTCCGTGCCTAACTTTTTGAGCTCGCTCTATAAAAATGTACAACTTTTCCGGAAATCGGTGCATTCCTTCAAATGTTATGCGCCAGCATAGGTACCTTCACTTTTTTTAATTCGCGTTAAAACTATTCGTAAATTACGTTTTTGGTTAATAAATAAATTGAAAATTATAAAAGAGCATATTTTAAAAATGTGAGCCGTCGCGGGACGCCTGGCAGATGTGAAACATTTTTATAGCTTGAATCTTTTATTTATTGAACTTGACAAATTTATCAAAATAAAATCTAGCCTATATCACTTAGGGATAGTGTAACTTTCTATTAGTAAAAGAATTTTTTTAATCGGTTCAATAGTTCCAGATATAATAATTTATGATTTATTACAACGCCGCGAGACATTCTCCCCCTGCGAAGATAATAAGTGAAAGAATTTTTAGAATCGGTTCAGTAGTTCGAGAGATAAGAATTTACAATTTAACACAATTTACCCTAATTTTCCCTCGTTTACCCAAATTTACCCTAGTATACCCTAATTTCTTGAATTTACCCTAGTTTTCCCTAAATACTATAAGAATATAACAAAAATAAAAAATTTTATAAATAAATATCATGTAGAATTTAGAAAAAAAAACGTCAAAAATTGTACGATGCCATGAGTTTCCGAACCCAAGTCCCCATGCATAGAAGGCTAAAGTGGCACCACTACTCTGCGGATGAACTTGTCTAGACAGCCCTTGTTACTGATATATGTATAACTTAATATACCCGGACAATTAATTTATAAATTATTTATCCAGTACAATATAAGTGCCGCAGTGGTGGGGAGAACAGCAGCGAAGGAGAACATTTCGTTGCATTGTATTTCGTTGCATATTTCCGTTACATATTTCCCCTCACGCGGCTGTTCACAGCCCGATATAAGATGTTTCACATCAAAAATAATCAAGAAACGGTTTCATTGAATATTAATCTTCTTTACATATAAAAATGAATGTTTGTTTGTTTGTTTGTCCCGTATGCGTTCCTATTCCATTGATCCGATTGCGATGAAATTTTAGTGAGTTGTTGTGCGTACGCCCGCGAAGGTTTCTGTAGGTTCATAAATTCTTAGCACCCGGGAGAAGCGGGGTGGGACCACTAGATATTATATTTTTTACAAAAAGGTATTTCTTAAGAGCTATTCAGAGATTTCTATAGGTTTATGTTTTTTTTTCAGATAGAATTTTCATATTAAAGTTTAGATAGTTGAAAAAGATATAATAGAAATACGTATCTTATGAATGACTGTCTAGCTTTTTGAAAGCATAAAGCGTTTTCTTCTATAAAGCTTCTTAAGAAACTGCATCTTGCAAATAAAGGCTAAACATTCTCTTTTCGCAAGTGCATCGCCTTTCTTTGATTTTATTTATTCTCTGTTGATTGTCAATAAAATCTTATCGTTTCTGAATACATAGAGATCTCGGATAAGCACATAATAGACCGAGAGCTAGTGACAATTTTTTGGTGTTATTTATTCAAGGCCTTATTTTTGTGAAGATGTTGAGGGAGGCATATTAAAGACCCCTGAGTAAGTGATTTTGCTAGATAGCGTTATGGGAAGGATGCAGACCGCCCCCAACATGAAACAAAAAAAATGGTCACAATTACTTATTATTGCTTCAAACCTGAAATTGTTTGTATAGCTTGTCGGTGAACTCAATAATGCCATTGTAGTATTTGCAGATCGATTGGTCAGTATTAAAGGGGTGGCAGATCACCCTAAACGTGTCATGTACCCAACGAAATTTATATTGTTAGTTCAAGGTTCAAATTTAAATTTTGTTACAAAACTGTTTTCTGAGTTGGCGGAATAAATATTTATTTAATAATTAAAAATACAATAACAATAAATGCAACAACGAAAAATCAGTTCAAACAATCAACACAAGTAAACAATAACTAAACTGTAATTAACACTTAATTATATACAATTGACTATACTAATATTTATTTTATCAGGTGTATTTATATCGCGGAACTATTTATATCACTGATCCACTTGATTGCACGACTCACCATTGACTGATCGCTTCACTCACTCGTTTATATACGCTGCGTGGCTGAAGCCCAGTGCTTTTCGCGTTCTCTAGAAACTTCGCGTAGTTACTCGTTGTTCAGCAAGCAGACACCGCTTCTCAGAATTCTTGCCTGACGTTTATATACAGGGTGATCCGTAACAATATGTTGTTACGGACTGTTTTAAGCAAATATTTCAATTTGCAGAACAAACTTGGTACTGTTTTAGATTTCCATTCTTGTGGTGCAGCCGAATAAACTGGTAGAAAAGAACATGTTGATTTGACGTAAGTAATTTTGTAATCAAAGTTTAAACTAGACCCAATAGCTTTCACAGAGATTCAGATAGCAGACTCGAACCAATTAGCATTCACGGAAATTGGTAGTCACTTAATTTTATCTCATTCACGCAATAGTAGGAATTTTTAGTACATTGCTGAGATAGGGAATGCCCATGAGTCCATTCGCTATGTCAATGAGCAACCCTATAGCACCGGCCCTACCCCAATTTGAGTCATTTGAGTCGCGACTCGAGGTTTGAAAAGCACTGGGATAGACCAAGGTTATTAGAGTACAGGTTGCCTCATTCCATCTGACCAATCAGCGTAAGCGCGGGAATGACGTCAGCTAGAATTTAGTTTAAATCAAGTACAAAAATTGTTGAAGATTATGCTTATTTATATTAGGTGCTTCGTGCAGATTTTTTCTTAAAATTGGCAGGAGACAATAAATAGAAGAATAGATGTTAAAAAATAGGTAAATTTTTATTTTTATTACAAAATTTAGGTTTTAATATCTATAATATAAACAAACAAAAAATTAAATAATGCTCAAGAAATGGCAGATCTTGTTAATTACCTATTTTTTTAAATTTAAGAAATGAATAGAATTAACTCACAAATTGATAAATTAATTATTTTATCTTTTATATTCACAAAATATTAAAAATAACCACAAAACACCATAACACTTATAGTCCAAGAGCCCGGGCCGGTAAGACACAACTTATTTTCTAAAGCATAGAACTTTCGGTTCTGAGTAGTCTCTTGTGTACTTTTTAATACCTGAATGTTTGCTAAACTTGCCCGGTGACACCTGCGCAGGTACCAGGTGAGAAAGGTAACTAAAAATCAGAGTTACTTGACTTAAATTTTTATGACTGATTTTTATATATATTTTGTATAATATCACTCTGAAGTCATATCAAAAAAGTCAGACGCTTTCCATGGGCCAGAACTTTTGTCAGACGCTTTAAAGCTCTACAAAAAATAAATGAACTTAATTTATTTTTAAATGTCTGATTTTTATATATGTTATTAAGATAACTATTACAAAGTTATATAATTTCTATGGAGATACAAGAGAAAGTAACAACGACCTTTATTTATAATATTTTCTTGTATAAAATTACAAATTTCGTTAAAAACAGCTTGATGATGTTGACGAAGATCATGCCAGGATGTTTTAGTTGTGTTTTTCTTAGATGATATTTTATACGAGTACTCCAATTGACATTTACTGTGATAGTATATAATTGAATCGGCAACATCTTGAACTTTCTCAATCAATTCCGCAAAATCTTCCTCTTCTTCATTCAATTTCTTTAAAAAATCTCCATAGAAATTATATATCTTTGTAATAGTTATCTTAATAACATATTATATAAAAATCAGACATTTAAAAATAAATTAAGTTCATTTATTTTTTGTAGAGCTTTAAAGCGTCTGACAAAAGTTCTGGCCCATGGAAAGCGTCTGACTTTTTTGATATGACTTCAGAGTGATATTATACAAAATATATATAAAAATCAGTCATAAAAATTTAAGTTAAGTAACTCTGATTTTTAGTTACCTTTCTCACCTGGTACCTGCGCAGGTGTCACCGGGCAAGCTTAGCAAACATGCAGGTATTAAAAAGTACACAAGAGACTACTCAGAACCGAAAGTTCTATGCTTTAGAAAATAAGTTGTGTCTTACCGGCCCGGGCTCTTACTCTATTAACAGCTATCGCAAAATTGACAACTTATCATATTTTTTTCACTAACAGAAGAATCATGTTTCTATTAGGTATTGAAAAAACATATCACACTACCATGGTTACTGTGATTTTTATTTCCAAAAATTAGCAGCGTCCATCGTCTGATCTTTTCTATTGAAGTGAGCAAGCATGGTATATTCTGAGTGACGTCATCCCCCCCCACTACTTTCTATCGGAATGAGGCAACCTATACTCTACTAACCTTGGGGATAGACAGTCTTTTTAAGCAGCAAAGTCGGCCGTGTATGAGAATATAAAATATGAAATTTTATTTAATACAGTTTTTATGAATATGAATGAATACGGCAGATAAAGTACATCAAACGTATGAGCGTGTAATATTGTGAAGGTAGCTACAAGCTACAATTACATTATACAAGGTGTACACTTTCTATAGCAAGTTTGTAGATAATCGAGATTTTCTTAACCCGACGTTAATGCAATGAACTACACCACTATAATACTGTTACAAAACTATTTTCTGAGTTGGCGGAATAAATATTTGTTTACAATAGTTAAAAATACATAACAATGAACGCAACAACTATATACAATAATTCGTAACAATTAACTATATACAATAATT
Organism: Mongoloraphidia duomilia; assembly: GCA_039654895.1. Classification (NCBI taxonomy): domain Eukaryota; kingdom Metazoa; phylum Arthropoda; class Insecta; order Raphidioptera; family Raphidiidae; genus Mongoloraphidia; species Mongoloraphidia duomilia. The sequence goes on along the minus strand of CM077519.1, from coordinate 13,692,019 downwards.
CGTAACAATTAACTATATACAATAATTCGTAACAATTAACTATATACAAGGACTATTTACATCACTGTATTTATATCAGATTTATTTCTAACGTTTATTTATGTCGGTCATTTACTCAGTTATTTCAGTACTATTTGTTTACATCCACTCCACTATTTATATCACTGTACTGACTGATTCGACGGGGGGGCTGTATAGGCTAGTGGTTAGCATGTTTGGCTCCGCAACCTCTAGACTGGACTGCCGTGGGTTCGAATCCCACCTGCGCTCATGGATTTTTTGTGATGTTATTTAGTTTTAAGTTAGTTGTTATTTAGTGTAGTTGAAAGACGCTAATGACCTTAGATGTCGACGCGTCTATAATCTACAATAAATAAATAAAGACTGATTCGACCGTTGATTGAACAATATTCACCATTCACTGATTACCGATTGCGTGACACCGTCGACTGATTCCCGTCGACTGCCTGTTCCCTTCACTCACTCGTTTATATACCTGCACTGCCCAGCCCAGTACGTTCTCGCGTTCTCCAGAACATTCCGGCAGGTACTCGTATCTTCGATACCATTCCACGCCTCACCACTGTGACCTTTCCCTCTCGTCGCTTCTATTGGATGCAGTGGCGTAACATCTTGGGGTTTGTTACAATACATTAAAGGTATTTTGTAATTATTTAATTTGAATTAATTTAACTCGAAAAACAACTCAAATCACCGACACATTCATAGTTTGTATTCTCTTATTTAGTGGATACCTAAATGTTTTTTTAAACGGTTTTATTTAGCTTCACCCCGTATATTTGTATGCTTGAATTTTTTACTATCTTGCGACAGCTTTTTCAAATACTTCTACTTAACCGATTCTTTTGAAACTTTGCATACACATTGAGTTCCCGTGACAATACAATATTATGATAATTTCGACTTGGTAACGAGGGTCTGATGATGGAATCAGGAGGTGGATAGTTGAAAGAATGAGGAGATTGCATAATGATACGAGCCAGAAATCAAACTAAAAACTAGAAAATAAAAATAGGTAAAAAACTTTTAAGTTAAACGGTTTTATTTTAAATCATCAGCTGTACCAAAAACTAGAAAAAATTAGGACACAAATTAAATTGTAACTTTATGATTTGTGCACTATATATCGATCGTCCTAATTATTACACCACCTTTTTCCCGTAATTAGTATGATTGTGAACTAGGGGATCGATGTGTCAGTTGCTAGATTATTTTTACAACCCAACGATTTAGTTAAAATTGCACAAGAAATAGTTTTTAGGTATATTGCTAATAAAAGACAAAAAAATTTGTTGGCCCCAAATTTGCCGCCCCTAAAATCTGCCGCCCTACACTGTAAGAAATGAGAAGGCCGATTACATAGATTATCGATGGTCCATTTGTAGCCAGCGATTAATCTGGTAATAGTCACACAAAGAGACAATGGCGTCGCAAACAGGTATTGCCTGCACATCGCGTAGATTCCATAAAAACACATTGCGCATGCGTGGTTACTAATTTTACATTAATTTATTTTGTATGCATCCATTTTATATATCTAACTATACATTTTATTTTGTAATTTTTACACACTTTATTGGAATATTACACAAATTATGTAATTTTAATTTACTTTATGTAAAAATCACAAATTTGTTTAACTTTACAGTAAAAGTCCAAGTTTTTATGAAGTTTTCTCTGTAAAAATAAATAATAATGTAAAATCACTTAGAAAATCGAGCGAATTCTCCCTTAACTTTCAAAGGTATTTTTACATCCATTTTTTACAGTATAGGCTCCAGCCTACTCAGCCTGCTGGTAAATCCGCCAATGCTCATATTGGACATTTATCCATTTGGAAAGAGGTCTGCCAGGTATGCAAACAAATTTGAAAGGCAGACGATGATAAATTATTGTAAATATAATTGCAGATACTTCTCTATAACCTCTATAGGTATTCATTTCATCAAGTAGTGTTCAGCTGTATTCGAGATACTGACAACAAAAAATGATATAAAAATTAAATAAGTCTGCCTTCAATTTGATATTTTTCATCATTTATCATATTCTGTTAAATTCAATAACAAAATTTTCGTAGTGTTGTCCACAGTAAACTTTAGACTGTGTCACTATATCATCAACACTTTAAATCTCTACATAGTATAAATTGACGTCGCTTTTCGCATCTCTGTCTGTTTAACCGCTAACTCCTCTTAAACCACGCAACGCATTTTGATGCAGTTTTCACCATCAGTTAGATAATTCTTCACGGAAAGTTTATATATATAGCGAACGAGCGAAGCGAGTGAGTAGTGTATTGCATCCGGGCTTTCTTAACACCCGAGCGAAGCCGAACGGGGCCGCTAGTATAATATAAAAATCATTTGTGTACAAACGGAGTTTGCCGATTTTTTCGCTCGGAATATTCCTGCCAAAATTAATATTAACATTGAAGGCGCAGGTAAATGCTAGTTTTATAATGAATTGATTGTGTTGCATAGAATAGTTTGTATCTTGTATACACGTTGTATACAAAGCATCAGGTATATACTGAACAGGTTATGCGGAAAATGACTGAAAATCATATCATTTCAGTGCATTACTTCCACATCAGAATATTGCTTTACAAGGAAACTGTGACGCGAATCAAAAATGAAAACACACGTTACACGCTTCAGCACTTCCAATCTTCATTTATGTACAGCGGAAAAACCCAAAGTGAAAAGACATGAACGAAGAATCCCAATATCCTATAGCAAATCACGATATTAGTAATTGTGTAAGTAACCTAATGAAGAAAGTAAAAAAAATTCACAGATTTCGCAATCCTTGCAACCATCGAGGACATTGGAAATGATAACAGCATATATGAAACATAATTAACTGTTTATTATACACACAATATTTATCAATGCACTGTTTAGTTTTGTCAGGAATAACCCTATTATATTCTTCTGTTATATACGCGTTCACTTTTGCTTGATTACTTAACTTTTAAATGGATTTTTCTACAGTATTTATTAACATTTGTTCAAAAATAACACCGCAGATCGTCGCAAATACCTCTCAATTAACTAGACATGATATAAAACACATTTCGAAAAAATTGCACTTGTTCAATTTTGCATGATTGCTCCTCACTTGATCGCGACACCGTTGTCTTTTGGCCTTGAACGAAAACTCGTAACTCTGCCCCCATATATACGAACATAAACATTTCCAATGTTAAAAAGCAAAAAACCCGACTGCGTAAAAATCGAACTTAAAAGATGGAAACAAGATCAAATAATAACATGCAGTCGAAGGCAAACATGTATAGTAACAAGTTGAACAGAAATATGTGATGCCACCGACTGCACGTTATCACATGATCTTGTTTCCATCTTTTAAGTTCGATTTTTACGCAGTCGGGTTTTTGTTTTTTTTTTAAATAATTTATTTTTATTTCCTTCCTTTTAGTTGAATCTACTCATCAAGCCTTTTCATTTGATACCCCACACAAAAGGTTTTACCGATTTTTTGTGTACTGACAAAATGGCGTTTGGCGTCCGCTATATTGAATTTTCCGTGACGTCATATACCTTATTTGAAATCTTCTCAACGAAACCTTTCTTTTGATACCAATATCGATGTATTTAGAAGGAAAATTACATTTGCATTCTGACAAAATGGCGTCTAGAGTCCGCCATATTGAATTTTCCGTGACATCATATACCTTATTTGAAATTTTCTCAACGAAACCTTTCTTTTGATACCTATATCGATGTATTTAGAAGGAAAATTACTTTTGTATTATGGCAAAATGACGTCTAGAGGCCGCCATATTGAATTGTCCGTGACATCATATACCCAATAGCACTCGTGAGACTATCACAAATCTACAGACACCTCATTTTTCAAAATCCGTCAAGCCGTTTAAGCTACAGAGCGTGCCAAAGAAATAGACATACATACATACACTCGAAAAATATTGCCCTTCTTTTGGGGAAGTCGGGTAAAAAAGGACACTCGCATCTAAAATATGTTGACAAATGCTAATGTCTTCGATTAACTTCGCTCGGAATCATTCGCATCGAATGTTCTCGATTGACTTCATTCGGAATCACTTGAATCGAGTGCTCCAGGAGCCTAAAGTCTAGTGCTAGTCTGACTCCGTTCAGAATCATTCAAGCCCGATATGTTTGGAACCTTTCGATTCGAATGCATTCGAAAGTCGAAACCACTCGAATCAAATACATGCGACTTTTCTACATGCATTTAGAACTGGCCTAATTTCATTTGGAATCATTCGAACCTAATTTTATTTACGTAATTGACAATATTAGCAACTAATAAATGTCTGCTTAAGTCCCCTAGAAGTGTTCCCGCCACTGAATGCTAGTCTTATAAGTAAACTAATAGTTATAATGAGATAGATAACTAATTTTTCAAAGTTTGTCTTCTTCAGCGCTAGAAAATATGCTTTTTAGATGATAAAACATACTTACATGAGGATGACATACTGACTATGTTATTAGTTGATGAGCTTAAACGAGGGGTAGACAAAAAACGTATTTGAATAAGGTTGGGTAAAAGCAAATTCACAATACGTCACAATGCTACTTATAGGTACCTACGTCATGTTCCATTTTCTGCCAACATTGCGTCAACACAAAATAACGAATTTTTTTCAACATCGGGTGTTTATAAAAGAAGGATTTATTCATTTTTTTTTTATAAAAAAGAAAACAATCGCTATTTTTGTACAAATTTGCGTTTAGTCAATTTTAACGTTTTTTGCATCACCTACATTTTTTAACTATTTTTTATTTGAATTCCTTGTAATTCTCGCAAACATTCTCGTATAGGCGAGATTGCAATTATCGCACGCGTGTAAACGGTTGTTTCTCGCGATCGATAATCGCATACGATATCTCGTCACAAGATGAGCGAGATACTATCCCTGTCTAAATGTAGTGGGGCCGTTAAGCGTTTCAACCTTGCACTTTGTGATAGAGAGATGCAATTCGGTACGAATGTTGGTCGAACCCATATCTTTACTTTAAGAAGTGGAGCCATTTTGGGCCCCGCGACCGGGCCCCTAGACAGGGTAGTTGCGTAACTTACAGGGGCAAAACGCCTGTAATTCAGCAACCGTTCCTCGCACGGTCCTGGGGGTAGTCTCATTGGATTCAACACACTCTATTTCATACGAGACGGCCCTCAGACTACCTCCTAAACCTCCTCCAGCCTGCGTATATAGGGGTAAAATATAAGTAGTCCATTGAAATGTTAAATTTTTTTAGGCTACGTTTGTATTTTGGGTAGGACAAGGTTTTTTTGTCGTTGCGTGGGGGCGGTGTAAGTTTAAAAATGAGTTTTTGGGGTCGGCGGCCACCCTATTTGGCCACAATCTTGAAAAGGGGGTATAGTGGGGCCGTTAAATGTTAAACCATGCACGACGTGATAGAGAGATGCCACTCGGTACGAATGTTGGTCGGACCCATATCTTCACTTTAAGAAGTGGAGCCATTTTGACCTTGGCCTTTATACAGATTAGAGAAAGAAAAAAATGTGCAAATTTCTCAAACAAGACACCTCTAATTTTTATATATCGATGCAGTTAAATCCTAGTATGGTGGAGCCGTACCAATTATTTTCAACAACCCTCTGGTATGAATTTGTGACACCGCATTAAAAGTATTAGCAAGCATTCCCAACAGATGGTACATTATTCATAACTTATATTTCTCTTCTCATTATTTTATTTGAAAATATATCAGCAACTTATAATATTGTACAAAAAGAGTGGATCCATTCATAGGCGTTCAACGGTTACGCAAAAACTGTAAGCTTAAACACAAGTATTCGTAAGTCTGCTATTTTTGATGTAAAAACATCTTTAGGCACGGGTGTAAAATCGTTTGAATGGAACGTCGTTCAGAACGCACGTAGTTACGGCGCGTCTTCCCGCACTATACTGTTACGCTATGTCCTACGTGAACGCGGGTACGTGCGGTGCGATAAAACGCCCGCATCGCACGCTATTGCGGTGCGTGCGTTTAAACACAGATGGCAAATTATAATACGACAATTCAATTCAAAAACAATGGCTGCGGCGTCAACACGTGCCATGTTACTTATGGAAAATAATTTATTGAATCTAAGATTATTACGAAAATTTAAAAAGAGGCGTGATTATAGAAAACAGACTCATATGATCTATAGAAACAGGTTGGGGTATGGTGAATTTCATCATCTCTATCTTGAGTTGCGAGCAGATGAAATTACTTTCCGCGAATACACCAGGATGACAATAAATACTTATGATTATATTGTTGAAAAAATACGTGGTGCTTGTTATCATGGCAGTGGTCGTACGAGAACTGCGGTGAAAATAAAACAAGTTTTAAATTTAAAACCGTACGTGCGATGCGTCAACCTAACTGCGTGCGAATTTAACGCGACACGTGTTTACATTGGACGGATTCATATAAATTCTTGTTGTTTGATATTAGCGTTCGTCGCAACGCACGTTCCGCACCGCACGCATCGCAGTACCCGCGTTTACGTAGGACATAGCGTTACACAGTCACTATGTCATTATATTATGTAATTTTATTGATGTGAAACATCTTTAGGCACGGGTGTAAAATCGTTTGAATGGAACGTCGTTCAGAACGCACGTAGTTACGTCGCGTCTTCCCGCGCTATACTGTTACACAGTCGCTATGTTACGTGTGTGTGTGTGTAAATATCTGTGTATTACTGTTTCAATACTTTCACAGGGAGAGAGTTTCTCGCAGGGCGGGGGTGGTAATAAATCATAAATTCTTATCTCTGGAACTACTGAACCGATTCTAAAAATTCATTCACTAATTATATCCGCAGGGGGGGAATTTCTCGCGGGGGTGGGATAATAAATTATAAATTCTTATCTCTAGAACTACTGAGTTGATTCTAAAAATTCTTTTACTAATTATCTTCGCAGGGGGAAAAATTTCTCGCGGGGAGGTAATCATAAATCATAAATTCTTATCTCTGGATCTACTGAACGGATTCTAAAAGTTCTTTCACTAATTTTGTTTTCGCAGGGGGGGGGGAGCTATGAAAATGTTTCACATCTGCCAGGCGTCCCACGATGGCTCACATTTTTTTTTATAAGAATGGAATTATACTTATAATTTATTGAAAATTATTGAGTGTGAATTTTATTGTTTTATACTACGAAAAAACTTCATTAAAACTCGCCTAAATAAATAATAATTAAAAAAAAGACAAATGACATTTAAAGTTGATCAAAGATAATTAGGTATTTTGTTGAAGAAACTTCGTATTTAGGTTGTAAGAATTCTGTTTTATTTACTTTTAATTAATTTAAAACTGGGAAGAAACTTTTTTTCTCTTGTAAATTGAATAGAGAAGTTACAGGAAAAAGGTTAATTAATAACATTAAAACAATTATGTCTTACATATAGCTGACTGAAAAATAAAGACATTTTCACGAAATTATAATTAATTTAAGTTCAAATATTTTAAACCTACCATTTTTTTTAAATAAATATAATTTGAACAATTTAAAGTTCAGCTTGTTAATAACAATGATTTTTAACATTTTTTGAATTAAAAAAAAAACGAGCAAAAAATAAGAACAGTTATTAATTTTCCAATTAAATTATTGATCTTGTATTTAAAAATCGGTCAAAATTTCATCAAAATAGGTTGTAAATTTTAGGAGTTATGGCTTATGGGACTGTGACAGACGAACGGACATGACGAAATTATAAGGACATGCAAAGATCTGTAACAGGGATTTTAATTATTCATTGTTATTTGTTACTAATTATACTGGTGGCTATGCATTACGCCTTCAAGTGATACAAAAAATAAAGGTAAAAAAACTAAAACCCATCTCCGTACAAGAAAAAAACAAGTAAATCAAAACGTAAGACAGTATTTTTACTTCCCATCTCTACTATGGTAGGGAAGTAGGTAATGGATTTAGTCCGAAAAAAATATTTCGAGATTTTTACAGATCTTTACGTTTTAAGACCCTAGCAATCGTTTAAGATCATTTTCTGACTGATGTCTCTCTCTCTGTGTGTGTGTGTATGTGGTCAATTTTTCGCCTTCGATATCGTAAAAACGGAACAACATACGACCATGCCGATTCTTCTATTGTGTTTATCAGCCTTTAACTTAGATCTGATTAGATTTTGAGTCAAATCGGTTCAGTGGATCCTGAGATATTAAAAAAAAACGTTTTCAATGTCACGTATTAACATAGGTAAAAAAAAATAAAAATGAATTCTAGGTGTTATAATATGAAAAAAATATAAATTTTTTTTTCTCTAAAATGTACAGTTTTCGAGAAAAAAAATATTTTACTAAAAAAAATAAAAATTGTACGTAAATCAAGGTAACTATGATTTTACAAACGTTTACGGACAGCACGAATAAACTGCATTGGTATCTATCTCCAGTGTATTCCTGTACATGTATTGTCTGCGAGGTGAAGAGGGGGGGGTGTTTGTGCGACGGTTTTGTCTGCGGAATGAAGAGGGGGGGTGGAGGCGGCGTAGAAAAAATTAACAAATTATTCTTTCACATATGAACATTAATTGAATATCAGGACCGTACAATTCTTGCGGGGGCAGAGTTTCCCGCGAGGGGGGTGTTCGTGCGACGGTTTTGTCTGCGAGGTGAAGAGAGGGGGGTGTGTTTGTGCGACGATTTTGTCTGCGGGGTGAAGAGGGGGGTGGAGGCGGCGCGCGCCTCCACCCCCCCCCCTCTCATAGCTCTTACTACAAAATTGTAAATGTTCTCAATGTTATTTTCCTTATGTTACCTTTTCTAAGAAACACCCTGTAATATATTGCAATAAGAATTTTTTGTATATCATCACGGACAGCTATAAGCTTTAAATAACCACGATAATAGGTTTCGATGACATTTTGAATTGACGCACCTTTTAAGTAAAAAAATATGTGCAATGAATTCAACTTCCTCGCGTTTTTAGAATCCATTTTGACATTTATTTTCATTAATAAGATTAAAAATAAAAACATCGATCTTAATTCTATTCAAATAACTTCAGTGTAATTTTATATAAAAGCTAAAACTATTAAGTACCAAAGTTTAAATAAGCTTCTAAAACAAAACAAGCACTGCATCTTTATGTTATCATTCTATAGATTAAGGTTTCTTTGTAGTGCTTTTGTTATTTATAATCTTTGAGCTTTTTTTGTAACAGCGTGTTGCATTTGTTACGTACACGTGGACTAAAAAAAGTCCATATTTGTTTGTTTAAATTGTTTAAATATCTATGAAGTATGAATACAAGCAGTGGCGACGCCAGAGTGTGAGCCATGGCTCACCTTAAACTGTCTTGGCCCACCCTGGCATATATCCCCAATCTAGGTTAAATTATTTTAAAAATTAAATAATAGAAACAAATATAAATCATCATTCATCAGTCCACGAATTATAAACACATTTGAACCTTAAAGATTTATTCAAATATATACATGTCTTTATGTGCATAATTATGTGTAATTAATATCCAATATTATGTCTAATTTTTTAAATACGTTTTTAACCCCCGAAATTTCCGCAATTCATATAAATTCTATAGCAATTGTAACTTAGGTTAAAATTTTACCGAGCACTGAAATTTTGGAGATGTTATTGGCCCACCTTCAGATCACCATGCCCAACAATTGCCCACCCTAACAAAAAATCCTAGCGCCGCCACTGAACACAAGGCAAAACCGCGTAACTCGATTTTTAGTAAAAAGACAGGCGCGGACTGGGTATATTTTTTCAAGGACGCTAACATTTGTAGGAACCCGAGGGAGAGACTTGAGTAATTTGTTATTTTTTGGGACTGAGAGGGCACGGCCCCGTCTCCAACTCCGAGGGCCCGAGACACTCCATAGCGCCCAGCGCCGCTGGCCAGTCAGCACCTGAAATAAAATTAGGTAATGATAATTAAATTATTTAGGTGGATGTGTGCCCTATGGAGCCCTGGGGGTCCGGGGCTTTATCCTAAGAGTTTCGCGGATTGAGAAAAATAGTGTTGGATTTTCAAAATTTTTTTTCAATTCAAACCATAAAACACATATTATATAATATTATAATGTTATTTGTTAAATAAGTATACCTAAATATTTTTTAACTAAATTCTAATTGGAAAGTAGTTTTTTTGGTGAAAATACATAATTATAAAATAATTTTAACTTTTATTATACCTAACAATTTCAATCAATAGTTACTGTAAACTAGGTACCCTTATTTGGGGGAATCGAGGATATGTAAAGAAAACCCTTAGGAATCCCAAAAAACGTATAAGTTTAAAATTTGGTTTCGATTCGTTGTTTCAGTCAGGCCTTTGCAAGTACGGACTGACGCCATTTCGCTAATGCAGGGATCATGAACCATCTAAATCCGTCGAAATCTCGATTTCTGTTTTTTTGCCATATACAAGACTTTTTTCGTTCCTATGGTAGAGTAGCCAAGTATAAAATGAATCAGTCACGGACGTATAAACTATACACTGACTAGTGGTCCGTTTAGACGCTAATGACCTCAGTTGTCGAGCGTCTATAATTTACAATTCATTCATAGTGGTCCGTAGTTTAACGTACCTTGAAAGGAAATGTAATGGCTGACGTGTCACTTAAATTTTTGATCTAAAGTGCTCTTAAAACATAACCTACCTGTCTTGTTCTTGTACAACTTCACCATCAGCAAAAAAAAAAAGAAAAACTCTAGGCACCTCCTTATATAAGTATAAAAAGTTGTATGTTGTCGGTAATTGGCTAAAACTTTTAAGTTAAAATTTCATTATCAAAGTATTTCCCTTTAGTCTCTGTCGAGAGAAATTCTTTTATTTACTTCGTCAGCTAACTTTATCTCAACTAAGTTATATACGAAGAAATAACTTATTCGCCCATCTTCTGCAAGGTATTCAAGTCGTCTTAAATGCAGTTTCATACATAAGAACAGAATATTTTATTTCCAGAATAAATTTTACCACTACTTTTACTAGTAGGTAGATATGAAGGGTGTCCCAAAATTGCTGGGACACAGAGCTACCACGTGTAGTAGAGGTCAAAATAAGTCGATTGGACCCAATTTATTTATATACCAAAATGTACCATTTGCCCGTGAGAAGAGTTCAAAGTTTACATAAAAAACACATTTTTGTACGCTGTTCAAAAATGAGTGAAACAAATTGAATGAAATTTAACAAAAGTGCATTTTAGAGGATTACTCTCCTTTCGGTAATCAAAGAAACCAAAAAGAAATTGTAGAAGGGTTAAAACCATCCTCACCTCCTGACATTTTTTTCAGAACTTTCTTAGGGGTGGTAATACGGTTCTCAATTTTTTTTAGCGAGAAGACTGATTAATTATCTTCAATTTGTTACTCTTGTAAAAATTTCGTATTCCGCATAGTTTCGAAGGAAAAAATTTTTTTCTTAAATAATGCTAACAGATATTCCTAGTACAACTTTAATAAAATTGTAATACAAAATTTTATGTAAGCTTTGAACTCTTCTCACGGGCAAACGGTACATTTTGGTATATAAATAAATTGGGTCCAATCGATTTCTTCTGACCTCTACTACACGTGGTAGCTCTGTGTCCCAGCAATTTTGGGACAGCCTGTATTATTCAATTCTAATTCAGTCGAGGAAAATGTGGTCCAGTGGTTAGTGTCTCGGCCTTTGGGTCGGACTGTCGTGGGTTCGAATCCCGCCTCCGCTCATGGATGTTTTCTGATGTAATTTGGTTTTAAGTGAATTGTTATTTAATGTAATCAAGACGCTAATGACCTAGGTTGTCGACGCGTCTATAATTTACAATAAATAAATAAAATCTAATTCAGTCAACGACCGTATTAGTGGCGGAAGGCAAAAACAGACAAATGAAGAGAACTTTGACAGATTTTTAATTTTCAAATCCCTATAGTACGGTTCGGAAATAATAGAAAGTGAGTCATGCATATAGTTACTAGTAATCAATGAAACAATGTAAAGCATACGCGTCCCATGCAAAAAAACGCTGTCCCGCTTATATGTTAATAGTGAAGTATAAGTGGATGACTCACTCTTTACTATCACCGAACCATACTATAATAATATATGAAAATTGTATACCTACGTTTGTGCTCAATCACGCCATAACTATTGAATGGATTTAGGTATTAGAATAAAATATAGGCTATGTTTTCTTTTCTCCCACTTATATTTTTACATGTAATAGATTTGTTTTAGCTATGAAACTATTACATAAAATAACTGCAAGTGTGCTGTGTACTACTTGACCGATTTTTACAAGTACAATAATTAATGCTAAACAAATCTGAAAGGCAATAGCGAAAAATCGAACAGGCACAAGCCAAAAAGAAAAACAAAAAAAAAGTAGATATTTATTTTTAACGTTTTGCTAATAATTTATGAGAAATATATGTATAGTACAGAAAGCATAGACTTATAATATAGAAATGGACAGCTAGTTACACCTCCTTTTCCAATAGAAGCAATGCAGAACGAGTAATCCCAACATCTATCAGCTTTTTTGGTACATTGGGCGTTGTCCAACGTATCAGCTTTTTTGGTACATTGAGCGTGGCCCAACGTTACAAAAAAGCGCTAAAATCAAATGACTTATACTTGTAAGTAGCCACAAATTTCACTTTTTAAAGTAAAATGCAGTATCTTGATGTTTTACATTTTTTAATAAAATAATACCGCACCATTTTATTTCAATTTGAAAACGAACGCGATTCGCGATGATACAAAACTGATATTTAAAAGCAAATAATCGAAAAATTAATAAAAAATAATCCGTCAACACGAGTGGAAAAGTTGTAAGTATCCACTGAAACATAGAAAGTATCAACCGTTCTTTACATGGCGTTTTCATAGCAACTCTAACTCTCTTATAGGTATTTGAAAGTTTTAGTTCTTAGCATGATCGTCATTGGAACCATATATGTAATACTCCTATATTGCTAGCCGGGGTCTGGACTCGGACGAAAAGCCTACGGTAGATAGTTTTACTAGTCCATAAATATATAAGTCTATGACAGAAAGATACTGCTGTATAAAAAAAAAAACTCTAGAGGTGCTCTAAAAATCATATTGAGCTTGAAAACTTTTAAATGCTTAATTTTATCAAAAATCGTATATTACTTAAGACAATGGGGCTTGAGAATAGCCGAGCGTGTAGCAGTGCTATTGTTTACATGGCGTTGCTATGGTTCCTCTATTACAAGTCCCCAGTTCCCGGACTCTAGCCCGAGAGCTGGTAAAAGTGTCAATTGGATTTTTAATTTATTATTAAAAAAAAATAATGAATTGGTGCTAGGCCCAAATAACCTTAGCTGTTGGTGGTCTTTAAAACACATTTTTTTAATTATAACTTAAGACAATGGCGCGCAAACTTTTTCAGTCGCACCAATGCGTGCAATGGGCTCGTGATCGAATCGCTAATTTTTAACAATAAATAGTACATAACTACAATAATTCTATACATATAAGGTGGAAATATTATCTAATTTTTTTAAAGTTTATACAAAAAATAAATGTCACGTTTTCTCTGCACGACTTTACTTTAAACATGAAGATCTTTGTGTTTATTTAAACTCCGCTTCGAACTGAATTGTTTATCACAAATGTCGCACTGATAGGGTTTCTCACCAGTATGTTGTCGTTTATGTCTTCTAAAATTGCATACGTCACTGAAGCACTTATTGCACACTTCACACTCATAAGGTTTCTCGCCAGAATGTGTACGTTTGTGCAAATTTAATGAATGCAGTGTCGCGAAACTTTTATCACAAACGTCACACAAAAAAAGTTTTGCGTTTGTATGTACAATTTTATGATTTTTTAAATACCTTAGCTGCGAGAATTTCTTATTGCAGACATTGCATAGAAAAGTTTTACCACCGGAATGTATAACTTTGTGTGTGTTTAAATTCGTTAATTGAGTGAAGCATTTGCCGCAAACGTCACACTGGTAAGGTTTAACCCCAGAATGTTTAATCATATGTGTTCTTAAACCGACAGAATACGCAAATCCTTCATTGCAAATTTCACACTTGTAAGGTTTCTCACCGGTGTGGATACGTTTATGTACGTTCAGATGACTTGCTTGCGTGAAACACTTATCACAGATGTCACACTGGTACGGTTTATCGCCTATATGGATACGTTTGTGCGCGTCTAATTTGCTAACAGCTGAAAATGACTTGCAGCAAATGTCACATTTGTAAGGTTTCTCACCGACATGGAGTCGTTTATGACCCGCCTCGCGGGATTTTTTAAAACAAATTTCAGAAACTTCATCGTCTGACTTTTTCTGAGATTCTTCGGTTGTCAAAATGTCATCGGTTTCCTCGATTTTAACTTCGCATTTTATGTGTACAGGATTTTCAAAATCTTTATTGCAAATTTGAGTTATGCTATCAGAACATTCGGATTCATTTGGCCGGTTTGGGTCACGTAAATTTTTGAAATAGAGATGTAAAGTATTATCGGAACGTACAGCATTCTTTTGAAATTCATGAGCTATTGCTAATTGGTTGTGACATAATTTGCATATTAAATTTGGTTTTCCATCGTATTTCGATATCTGCAACAGATTTTTAGTTACTGAATTTTAATTTAATTTCAACACTGTCACAAAACTGACGTAAATTCAATTTATAGGTAATAACGAATCGGGGATATGAACAATTTTATTTATTATTATCTACCAAAATTTAGTTATAGCCAGGTACAACAATGTTAATAAAAATAATACTTTATAAATAACTATTTATGTGGGCTAACTACATTATGATTTATAGTTTTAAAAGCGAATGTTTAATTTTTACTTACGTTAACGGGAGCGCATTTTGCGATTACTGTTGATATTTGACATCCAAATTGAGATGAAAATGAAAATATGTCTGTGACAATCTCGTTGACGGATAAACATATCCTACATATTTTATCCAAACGGTTATGTAATATCTCAATACATTCCATTCTAATTTTTACAGTTACTAAAATTTAAAACAATACATAGGTAGTACAAGGAATTAATAGTTAATATTATGCAAGTTGGTATTATTATTCTGTAGGGACAACAGTTCATAATTTTAGATTTACATGTGCATTATATAGTCTCATATTTGTCATTAATATTTTATGGTCTCCAGAAACGTTGCATTCTGTAATTAAAGTCATATTAAAATGTAACGTCGCCGTTCTTTAATTTTATTGTTCCGTTCAAATCTTTCTGATTGACGTATGTTTTGAAAAAACTCCAAAATGAAAACTAAAATAATATATTATGTAATGTATGTATTTCAAAATTTCTCTATTTTTTTCTAATTTCAGATGATGCCAGCACGATCTGAGTATTGGTGAGTGTTTTTTTACATTTATAAAATAATCTTAAATGTAAACCAAATAAAATATAGTTACTTCTTACCACAACAGTTTTATTGATTGATGTACATTTCGAAAGCTAAGCTTTCATCTTCAGCGAACACTACATTGATGTAGTGTTCGCTGAAGATGAAAGCTTAGCTTTCGAAATGTACATCCATCAATAAAACTGTTGTGGTAAGAAGTAACTATACTTTATTTTGTTTTTATTCCAACCACAGTGCTCATATATATTTTTTTTAATCTTAAATGTGTTTATATGTAAGTATGCGTGAGTTATGGTTGATACACAACTAGAATAGTTTTGACCCTAAATAATAATTATGTTGGTTCATTTACAAGATTAATTTACAATAAACTGCTAACATTGTCATATAAACAGACGCTCTTTAAAAAGATAGGTTGATACCTATAGTCGAGCCGCTTAACAGATGAAGTGATCACGTGGAAAGCACATGAATAGCTTGCGCCGCAGGCGTGGCCTTCGTATATAGTTTCTTTCCCGAACGTTCAAGCAACCAATCAGGTACCTACTTTGCTCGAGGTGATCATGCGGTTTCATTGCTCCATCTGTTAAGCGGCCCGACTCCAATCGTTTTGCTCCATAAGTCAACACTTCTGATAATATTCTCTTATTCAATAGTTTTGGTTACTTTAAAGCTGTTAGTGCTCCGTTAGAGCTAATAGTGCTATATTTTTATGTTTATTACCTTTTTTATTAACCAACTAGGGGCCCTGTCCGGCCTCGCCCGGGTGCTAAGAAAGCACGGGTGCAATACACTACTCACTCACTTCGCTCGTTCGCTATATATTTAAACCTTCCGTGAAAAATTATCTAACTGATGGTGAAAACCGCATCAAAATCCGTTGCGTGGTTTAGGAGGAGTTAGCGGTTATACAGACAGACACGGAAAGCAACTTCATTTTATACTATGTAGAGACTTAAAAAAATAAAGAGGTTATCAATTCGATGCGTACATTGACACATATTTTTTACGTTTATTCATATTCTGATTGCCTCAGCAATATGTAAATCTTATTCGTATTTAAAAAATAATCATCACTATTTCTTTTTTTATATTCATTTTTGCTTCCAGTTCGTAGGAAAATGGAAAATGTAGCGATCTTTCATTTTAATTCATACCTAATTCTTTTACAGTTAAACACTGCTTTTCAATACAAAACACCACAAAAATATTTTAAAATTCAAATGCAAATATCCATATGAACGCTTATTTTTATATAAATACGGATTAGATACAAGCCGTGAGGTGGGTCGTTTATTAGGACTAAAGTGCGACCCTTGAGGTCCACACGACGAACTTCTCAGTTTGATAAATATTTAATAATAATAATAATTAAATTAGATATTACACAGAAAAGTAATCATTTTAATCATTAAAACATAATTATTATTTATTTTTAACAATAATTTAAAAAAACCGATGAACCGATTTTTATAAAATTTATGTCGGATCAAAATGACGTTAACACGCCTCGATTGACACCCTTACGAAGTCAATATAATTTTTTATTCGCGAGATATTGTGTAAAATCTACTTTTTTGGAGTCTATTTGGTTAAGAAAAAAGAACGGCTGAACCGATTTTGAAAAAATGTCTTTCAGATCATATTTACGTTAATACGCGTCGATTGGCACCCTAACGTAGTCGATATCATTTTTCATTCTCGAGATTTCGTCTTAGAAAGAAATGGACACATACGTACGTACACACACACAGAGAGAGAGAGAGAGAGAGAGACATCTTTCTAAAAATAGTGTAGTGACCTTGAAACATAAAAATTTGTTATACATTTTGATTTCGATTTTCGGACCCATTACAATAACTTCCAATGGGAAGTTAATAAAGCTACGTACCTTAAATCCTAACAGCACTAAAATAGAAAAAAAATACCAAGTTTTCTCAAAGTTCGTTATTATTTAGTTTATTATTTTGTATTAAAAAAAAATTACAGCTTAAAAATTAAACCCAACTATGCTGAGTCAATAAAAATATATGATTTTAATTATCTATAACATGTATATTCGCTTAAAATTATTTTTTTCTATTTGCCACCTGAAAACATTAAAAAATCAGCCTTTAATTTGCTATCTATGTTTATCTTAAGTATGTAACAGTTTATGTTTTATTAAGCTTTGTTTCGAGCCAAGTCGTCTTTCACAAACATCACACTGATACGGTTTTTCACCAGTATGTTTTCGTTTATGTTTCTTCAAATTACACATATCAGTAAAACACTTCTTACAAACTTCACACTCAAATGGTTTCTCCCCAGAATGCGTTCGTTTATGTAAATTTAACGAATGGAGACGCGTGAAACTTTTATCGCAAACATCACATTGATACAGTTTTGCAGCGGAATGTATAACTTTATGGTTTTTTAAGTATCTCAACTGTGAAAAATTTTTTTCGCACACATCGCATTGAAAAGTTTTACCCCCAGAATGCGTCACCTTATGAGCGTTCAAATTTGTTAATTGTGTGAAACATTTCCCGCATATATCGCACTGATAAGGCTTAACACCAGTATGTTTAATCATGTGTATCTTTAAGCCGACAGAGTGGGTAAAACTTTCACTGCAAATTTCACACTGATAAGGTTTCTCACCCGAATGTAGACGTTTATGAGTTTTTAAATGCGTCGGTTGGGTGAAACACTTATCACACACGTCACACTGATAAGGCCGCTCTCCCAAATGTATTCTTTTGTGCGCTTCTAATTTACTTAAAACCGAAAATGACTTATCGCAAACGTTGCAGTTATAGGGTTTCTCTCCTGTGTGTATACGTTTATGTACATTTAAATGACTCGCTTGCGTAAATCGCTTATCACAAACGTCACATTGATACGGTTTAATGCCGGAATGTGTTTTCTCGTGAGTTTTTAGATTTCCTAAGGACGTAAAATATTTATCGCAGACTGTACATTTAAACGGATTTTCATTGGTGTGTTTTATTTTGTGTAATTTCAGCTGGCCACTAAATGTGAAGCACATATCGCAAACGTTACAGCGATAAGGTTTTTCTCCGGAATGTATACGTTTGTGAACGTTCAGTTGGCTTAATTGTGTAAAACGCTTATCACAAAATTCGCAATTAAAAGGTTTGTCGCCGGAATGGACGCGTTTATGCGATTTCAAATTACACAAAGTTGTAAAAGACTTTTTACAAATGTTACATTTGTGATTTTTTGCATTAGAACGTACTCGTTTACGTTTCATTATGTTTCTTAATTTTACAAAAGTCTTGCGACATTCTTTTAACTGATACGAATCATCCGTTTCCTTTTCTTCTTCCGAATTATCTTCACTCGTAATTTTATTATTCGATAAATCTGCATCATCTTTATTATCATCTTCACTACTTTCTTTGTTTTGAACGGAAGATTTTTCAATAATTTCACTTTCTAATGAATTATTGCCGATTTTGTTAGCGTCCTGCAATTTCTTTAAATAAAAATTTACAATTTCGATTTCTTCGTCGTCTGATTTTTTATGCACTTCTTTTTGATCGTTCGTTGAAACGACATCCGGTTCCTCTATTTTGATCTCACATTTAATATCCACTGAATTTTCGTAATCTTTATTGATCAAATCAGTTATTGAAGATGAATCGATGTCTTCTGGTTTCATAGAATCGCAGAATTCATTTGTCTTATCTGGATCACGCATTTTTTTCAAATAAAAATGCAGAGTGCTGTCCGAACGTACAGCTTTTTTTTGAAATTCATGAGCTACTTTCAATTGGTTGTGGCATAATTTACATATAAAATTGGGCATTCCATCGTGTTTTGCTATCTACAACAAATATTTCAGATTAACACTGATGAACATTTATTGTTAGCACGTTCTTAAAACACCTTGTATATGAAGTCTATTTGCTTTAGGAGAACGGTATACAAGGCAAAGGAATAACACTATTAATTATTTGCTTATTCTTTAATGGCAAATGTTTATTCTACTAACTGGCCTTCTTAGTTCTTCAGGACCTTAAAAATTATAGCAAATAGTTATTTTATATACACTGTTTAACCAATTTCGTAATATTATTTAAGTAATCTATGGTTTTCATATCCTATTTTTTTTTTCAAATTAAGCTTTACGCTGATACTAAGTAACAAAGGTTCGATAGGCACACATGCACTTCTGTATCTTTTTTAAGCAGCTACGAGTGCCTAAATTTGTGTGGTGTACAGTTTCCTAATCAAATTAAATACAGAGGAGATCGCAACATCATTTTCTATTAGGATATTTTATTTAAAAACGATACGAGTTTTTTAAAATGCCTTCAAAAATGATCTCTTATTATTAAAATAAATTACGCATTTATGACAAAGTTATACATTAAACGTTTTTTATTGTGTTATTAGTCTTATAGTTTAATACGAGAGAAAAGAGATTTCACATTTTAAGCAAAAAAAAAATAATATTTAAATATTTTACCTGAACGGGAGCACACTTCGTAATCGCTGTCGCAATTTGATATCCAAATTTGGATGAAAAGGTAAAAATATTTATTGATTTCACATCACTAGCTAAACATACTCTACACATTTTTGTTATTTTGTCACTAAATATCCCCCTTGTGTCCATTTTGTGAAATATTTAATACAAAAACACTGCATAAAATTTTATTATTAAAAGGGCTTTACTTACATGATCTTTTATTGACTTCGTTTCTACTTTCTACCTAAAATAGGTAAATGAGGTCATTAGTATAATATTGTTGACCGATTTTATTACTTTTTTTAATTATTCTTTAGGCGTTTATGACTACCTATATTGCCAAAATCGAGCGTTAGTCGTTTGTCATTAAATAACAAAATTGTTTTTTTTTCCAAGTAGGTACCATTTTCTGATCACATTTTAAATTTAGTACCTACCTAGGTACCTATTTAAGCAAATATCTTTGATTTCCTTACTTTGCAAGCTAAGCCAGTTTTGTATTTTATAATTTTAATATGAAATAATTACAGTCTACAGATACTAAATGTGCTACGTATAAATAGGATATTTTGGAAAATTAATTCCGTATAAATTTGACAAGAATTTATAAATAATAATTGGTTTTTAAACAACTAATGACACACAAACATGTCATCTCTGCAGAAGCCTTTAATTTCGGAAGAATAATTTTTGTAAGATTTATTTTAGATCTGAAAACAATAAAATACTCTTCATTATTTGACGTCCATTTATTATTTGTTAATCAAAATTTTAAAATACATAATATTAAGGACTACCTACATTATTTTTATATATCTTACATAAGATAAGCAGCCCAAGTGTAGGCATATTTTGACAAGACAAAATTTAAAATATGTACAATTAAAAAATCAGTCTCTTCATATTATATAAAATTACTTAATATTTAAATGATCAATTACTGAAAAAATGCGTCTTTTTCTAAAATTATTATTTACTAGTAAACAACTACGTTAAAAAATATGGATTGCTTTTTTTAATTATGAAGTTTTTTGTGTTTATTTAAACTTTTTTTAACACTAAACTGTCTGTTGCAAATATCACATTCATAAGGTTTTTCTCCAGTATGTACACGTCTATGTTGAACTAACGGTCCCATAACTGAAAATCTCTTATCGCAAAGATCGCATTGATAAGCTTTAACGCCAGTATGTTTAATTTTATGCAATTTCAAACTATTGAAATACGCAAAACTCTTATCACAAATATCGCACCCGAACGGTTTCTCTCCCGAATGTATTCGTTTATGAGCATTCAAATTACACAACTGTCTAAAATACTTATCACACACATCACACTGATACGGTTTCCAATTGGAATGCGTCAATTTGTGGACATTCAGATTACTCAAATGTGCGAAACACTTATCGCAAACTTCACATCGGTAAGGTTTTTCTCCGGAATGCTTCCGTTTATGAATTTTCAAATGACTTGCGTGTATGAAGCTTTTCTCACAAACATCACATTGATAAGACTTCTCACCGAAATGAGTTTTCCTGTGTGACTTCAAATGAATTAGTTGCGTGAAACACTTGCCGCAAACATCACACTGATAAGGTTTCTCACCGGAATGTATACGTTTGTGCGATATTAAATTTGTCTGATACGTAAAACTCTTATTACAAATATCGCACTGAAACAACTTATCGCCAAAATGTATTCGTTTGTGGTATTTCAGCTTATGGATTCTTGTGAATTGTTTGTTGCAAATATCGCATTTGTAAGGTTTAACACCGGTGTGTTCTTTTTTATGCGAACTCAAACTGCTCGATCTTGCAAAGCTCTTGTCACAAATATCGCATTGATACGACTTATCGTTTGAATGTGACTTTTGATGCGACTTGAAAGCGGCCAAATGAGTAAACTTTTTATCGCAACTTTCGCATTCGTAAACGGACGCTGCAGTGGACTTTTTCTTGTCCACTTTAACAATCCTTTTCTTACAGTCTTTTAATTTTTTGTGTGTCTGTTTATGATTCTTCAGTTGGTCACTTTTCTCGAACTGGATTGGACATTTATTGCACTTAAAAGATTTACCAGCATGATTGTTTTCGTTATCTGTTTCAAGTGTAATTTCGTCTTTGTTATTTTCCAAATTATAACTTAGTTCCTGTGTTTGTTTGTCGTCATTTGTTGTATTGTCTTCTGCTACTTCTATTTTAATGTCAGGCTGAATATCATCGGGAGTTTCAACACAGTTGGAGGAGGCGCTGTCTAAACAAAAATCATCCAAACTCTGCTCAATGCAATGTTCAAGTTTTACATCGCTTTGTGTCCCGTGGAGTTTTTTTAAATATGAGAATAAAGCACTTTCAGAACGAACAGCTTGTGCTTGAAATTCGTAAGCTACTTTCAAATTACTTGAACAGATTTTACAAATGAAATGAGGCATCCCGTCATTTTTTGATATCTGTAACAATATTTATTTCATAAACCAAGTACTTCGCGAAGAATCAGTTCAAGTGATTTCACTCGTGCTACATGTGCAAAAAAGTGAACGTTTTAGAAGAAGAAATAACACGCATTCGCTTATGAATATTAAATTTCATAAATATAAATAATATGTTCTAGTTAAATTATTGTTGATAAATTTGTAAAAATATCTATTTACCTGGACGGGAGCACATTTTGTAATTGCAGTAAATATTTCACAACCAAATTGAGTAGAAAACGTAAATATATCAATTAAATTCGAATCACCATTAAGACATACTCTACATGTGCTATTTAATTCTTCACCAACTCTTATTTGCGTATTCATTTTAAGTGACAATCGTTAAATAAATTTATTTACTATTTGACAATAGTTTGATCAGTGACGTAGTTAAAACTCAATTCACAATTGTGCAGATTTTGAGAGCCGATGCATCTCAAAGTTAGTTAATAAAAATTACATTCTTTGAAGTATTAATTAATTACAAGCTTGTTTATCTGCGAGAAAAATTTTCATATATTTTCAGATTTATAGTTTATTTTTTAGTTACTGGTTTTTCCGATTATCTTTCTACTATAAGTTTCAATAAAAAAAATGGGTGTGTATTTATGACCACGACAGAAGTGAAAACTTCAGATTTTCTAATTTTAAAATATATATATAATTTTTAACCACACAATTTAATCATAAATATATTAAAATCGGCCTATACCTGCAATTAAATTTAATGAATAAAAATATATAAGTAAATAAATATCATGTAAAAATTATATTTTTAATTTATTCCACCTTGGTTTCAAAAAAATTATAATTATTGTCAAAGAAAGAATATAACAAAAATAAAATTAGAAAAAAAATGCCAAAAATTTTACGGTGCCATCAAGTTTCGAAACGAGGTTCCTATGCATACAACGCAAAGACGTTGCCAACTACGCTATCGGTGCAACTGTACTGCGTACCGTTTTTATGATATAAGTATGTCAGCCGCGTCACATTTGGACTGCAAACGTACGAGCGCGATCGTGCGAATGCGAACGGTTCACTTTATTTCACTACCCAGGCAAAAATATACTTATAAAAAGTACTAAGCGGAATTTAGACTGTAATCTCTGAATAAAATACATTGTTTTATTTAAAAACCAAAAATCTTTATTTTCACACGTGAAATAGTCAGTAATCATGACAGTAATAGATTTTAATGTTATTGTATTTATTTACATTTGACTTGGACATAAAATAACTATATTAAATTTCGAATTATTATAATTAAAATTTAATAAGAAATTAAAGTATAAAGTACATAGTTTTAGTTTATTTAATCCAAGGATAATATCTAGTAGTTAACTCAAATCCATTAATCTTGTACAGCAAAAATGTTGCTCATTTATTTGTCGTAGTATTTTTGAAACCTAGTTATGCAGTTATGAAGCTTTGCATCGTCCATGCAGTTAATGGAACAAATATCGATTTTATTTTATCGGCATAATTTGATTTATGAAACTTTATTCCATTATCGTTGCAATAACAGTTTTAATTAATTATATATTTTTGTACAAATCGCTTCTGTATAATCGAACTATCTATGCTTTCTCTTATGTACTTTCAAATTAGACGTAGTTATAAAGCTCTGACCACAAATATCACATTGATGAGGTTTAACACCATAATGTATTCGTTTATGAACTTTCAAATGGCTCTGTTGCGTGAACCGCTTACCGCACAAATCGCATTGATATGGTTTTTCACCGGTATGTGTACGTTTATGCGATTTCAACTTATCAGCTCTCAGAAACCTCTTATCGCAAATATCACACTGAAACGGTTTATCTCCAGCATGTATTCGTTTATGTATCGTCAAACTGCTCGAGTATGTGAAACGTTCGCTGCATAAATCACATTGGAACGGTTTTTCACCGGAATGTTGTCGTTTGTGTGTAGTTAAATTCTGAGAATGTCTGAAACACTTATCGCAAACATCACACTTATACGGTTTCTCTTCAGAATGAGTAACTTGATGCTTTTTCAGTTTGTCCGTTCGAGCGAAACACTTATCGCAAAAATCGCATTGATAAGGTTTTTCATTAGTGTGCAAACTTTTGTGACTTTGCAAGTTGATCAGTTGCGAGAAACATTTTCCGCAAACATCGCATTGGTAAGGTTTATCACCGGAATGAACACGTTTATGCGCTACCAAGTTCGACGAGTGCGTGAATTTCTTGTCGCAAAGATCGCATTGATACGGTTTTTCCCCAGTGTGTATACGTTTGTGTTTCTTGAGTTTGTACGATAGTCCAAAACGCTTTTCACATATATCGCATTGATAAGGTTTCTCACCTGTATGCATTCTTTTATGAGAGATAAGACTGCATATTTGTGTGTAGCTCTTATCACACATATCGCAATGATACGGCCTCTCTCCAGTATGTACACGTTTATGTATTTTTAAATCGTTTTTTCTTAAGAATAACTTGGCACATTCGTCGCATTTAAATCGCTTTTCGTTTTTGTCTTTCAAAGGTTTTCTTCCCCGTTTCTTAGCAACTTTATGAGTAAGTTTGTGTTTTCTCAACAACTTCAATTGCTCAAATTCCATTGAACATACATCACACTGAAACATATCTTCATTTCTAAGTTTAATCGCCAAGTCGCTATTTTCAAATTTCAAGTCATTTAAACTGCTGAATAAAGTTTCATGTATATCCTGCACCCCATTAACTGAAAATTCATCGGCGTTTTCAATTTTTACGTCACGGTTAATTTCGACTTCAGCTTTGAAGCAGTTGTAGAGGTTTGAATCATCATTGTTATCAAAGCTGTTCGAACTGTTGTCATACTGTTCTATTTTTACGCTGCAACTAGGATCTTTGTTGGCATCTTTAAACTTCTTCTGGTTTAAAAGAAGGGTGCTTTCCGATTGCACAGCTTGGGTTTGAAATTCAAAAGCTACCTTCAGCTTATCGCTACACGTATTGCAAATAACACTTGGCATTCCATCGTGCTCTGAAATCTGTAATATTATTTTTTCTTTAAAATTGGTGGACACAGGTTAACGAGTACATAAATATTACCTGTCCAAACTAAGAGATACTTTTATTATTTGTTACAATTGCGGGGAGGTGCATATATTTTTAATGTACGATTATAAGTTTAAGTTCCCTTGAAAGAAAATGCAAGCATGGACACATAATAAATTATAGATTGTATATTATTTATGAAAATATTTACCTGAACTGGAGCACATTTTGCAATCGCAGTTGCAATCTGACATCCAAATTTAGATGAAAAATTAAAAATATCAATAAAATTTGCATCACCAGTTAAACACACCCGGCATACTTTGCTCAATTCGTCACTAGATATTATTTTCGTTTTCATTTTGTTAAATTACTTTTAAAATATGAAAACACTGAAATACCCTTCTCAAATCATTATCAAAACTGCAAGGACCTTGGAATGATAAAATGTATTCTGGAGATAAGAACTAACAACGTCGGAAATTAACCAACTCAAAAATTTTAAATACATAAATTTAAAAGTTTGTACTCTATTCGATATTCTGCAACACCTGAAATAATTAGAAATGAAGCAAATTCATGCCTTAACAACAATAATTTACCTACGTTCCATTGCATATCATAATTTATGTTGTATGTTTTCTAATTATTCGAATCTGAATCAGTTTTTACTAAATTCATATTGTTCGTTTAAATTTTAAACAGGTGATTCTTTAATATTGTGAAAAATGTCAAGAGGGAATTCTTTGGATAAAAATAAGGAAAAAAGTTACTATGAAGATGTGTCGGGAAACGATTCGTTTCCGAGATATATAACACTTTTGTCCCTGAAATTTTTGTCGTATCTTGCTTTGTTTTCAAGAAAAAAAAATAACCTCTATCCTGCACTTATCTATTCCAGATAGGTACCTACATATTAATACATAGTAAGACCATAAAATAATTTATTAAAATAAGTTTATGAAATTAGTGGAATTAATGAAAAGCGACAAAGAAATAAAGCTATAGTAAAAGTTGTTCAAAATGACTGCAATTCATGCTTCAAATCTGCAAACTGATTGGCGAATCTCCCCTTGAAATTTTTTGCTATATTAAAGAATCACCTGTATAATTACTACCTATTGACCGCGGCTTCGCTAGCGTAAATGTTGAATTTAATAGGGATCTTATGTGAACCAAACAAAGTGTCCAGTACTGTTTGGGTACCAACAGTACTGATAGCATACCAACTTTAATCGAAATCGGTTCAACCGTTCTCGAATGGTGCCGGTCAAACAAGCGTACAAGCAAACAAAAATTCTGGAAACACGTTTTTCTATCTGAGTTTTATACAAAATATCCGAAAACCTTGAAAGAAAACAAAATTGCTATTTGGTTTTAGTTTTGATAAATGTTCAACTATCTCAATATATTGTTACACGCATCAAGAGCAGTGGCGCTTCAGTTCGGCTGATGACTATTGGGGTCCGTCAAATGAGCATCTGACATCTGGTGGCAGAAAATTGTACTCAAACGAGGGAAAATTTTACATGCTAACAGTGCAAATTAATCATGAAATTGTTTATTACAAAAATAAAACAAGTAAAATAAACAAAAAGTTTATCGAAAATGGAATTCGCGACGTTTTCTAATATCATGGCAATAAACACTGTCAGTTATTGCCTTGTAAAACTTACTTTACAGCGAATTATTTTCTAATGAAATGTGGAAAAACTGTATTTATGAATTAAAAAAATATTTTATAGTAATAATAAGATGTACTTGTTATCATACTGCACTAAAATAGTTGAATACCTGATAATTAACAAATTTATAGGATTAACTTCGTATACAAATATTTTGAGGTTAGTAACTTGCATACTTATTACAATATAACTTATTATGTTGCAGTTATGTGTTTACATTATTCACCTAACCCAGCCTTAAAAGCGCATTGAACGCGGATGATTAATTTCGTAGAGATTTTCTTTTAATTTTGATGTTTTTAAGCAATATGTCGTAAAGATTACTACTTTTGACAGTTCATTTTGCATGCATTTTTCTCGTTATATTTCCGACATTTGATAATATGCCCGGCTTTGAGAATCCGTTCTCCTTCAACGAAATTCCTTTGTTTAGGATTCGTACCGGCCCAATCACAAATTGCACTTATATTTATCATTTCTTATCACTTTGAAAATCATAAAATTACACGCAAAAGTATACCCCGTATATGAAATTTCCCCCCGTCTGCGCCATGTTTTTGAAGCTCCACCTATCTGACGGATCCCAGTACTACCGATTTAGGTTCACTGGCGTATAACCATAACCATAGAAAATAACAACAAGGCGTATGTATTGGGCTAGCGGCACTGGCGAGAACTAATTGTGCCAACACGGCACACGGTGAATTGTCTCCAGGCGGAAATGAAGGGGATTGGATTGGGGTATCCCAGCGAACGGTGACGCGCGTTTCACACGTGTATAACTACGTAGCTAATAAAAGTGTATTTTTACGGCCATAATAAAACGGTATAAATAATTTCCGTAACAATATTATATTCTTTTTCTCTCTGAATGATTTTAAATGGTAGCCTTAACAGGAACAACTCGATTTTTTATTATTATTATTATTACTGTAAGGCATGTTACAAAAGCTCTTGGTACTGACTGATGTCCCATGTACCTTTACACAACAAAAACGTTGGTTCGCTTGAAGCACGAAATATTCGTACGGCGGCTTTGATAATCAGTTCATAAGTAAGTTTTGATCTCTGTTTTGGTCTTTTTCTTGCTACAAAAGGTATAGGTACTTTTTAATCAATGAAATGACATTGAAATATTATTTATTACAAAAATTAATACACAAACCAAACTTAAAATTAATGAAATATTTACTTATAAACAATATTTAATTAAAATATTATTTTACAGTCAACTGATAATGAATTATGAAATTATAATATTTTTATGTATAAATATTAAAACTTAAAATTATAATTAATAAACCGATAATTTAAATTGTTAATAGGTTAGACATATTTTGTGTACAAAATTATAATATTTTAAAAAAATTATGTATAATAAACTAACAAAACCAAATTGAAAAATATAAATACTCATACTGGTCAATTCCAGATATTTTTAATTCAAATATGGGGCACAATTATTATTATTATACAAATACTTCCTAACTGTTTAATAATATAATTAATAAATAAAAAATCTTACTAGGTGTTTATAAATAGACAAGAAATTAATACAAAAAAATAATATTCCAGTATTTCAAGTTAAAATAGATATATTTGTACGTCAAATAGATGCAAAAGTTAGCATAATTGTGCTTTTGATGACAGAAGCATGTATTATGGCACACTTTCAGACGATTTTTTTATTAGATAAAACAAACATTGGTCAACAATACTTTCAATTTTATTATTTATAGCTCCGAAAGTTTTCAACACATTGATATCAGATAAAAAGTAAGGTAGTCCGTTCTTTCGTTATAAAAAATTGTACTTTTAATTGGAAATTCAATATTGAACATAATGAGTACAATGGCTACATTTTAGTCGTTCTAGTTCGGAAATGATTAATTATCTTTTTACAATGAAGACGTCATTTTGTTCGGAATTTAAACAACTTTCAGATTGATAATGACCTTTTTTATCCTAAAACTGGCTGTTTTCGGGAAATTTTCATATGTACCTGTTTTATAAAAGTTTCGCAACGGAGCCTTCAACAGGAAAAACCTGAGATAGCTTCATATCCATATGGTTTATTCTAAAAATATGCCGAAATTTGTAAAAACGGTCCTATCATCAAATGCACAATTATTTCACCTATCTGCCACACTATAATAAGAGGGACGTAGAGCACTAGTGAAGCAAGTCTATTTTGAGAAATGTTTTTAGTTCTCATCTGACATAATTAATTCCAGATGAGAACTAAAAACACTAAAATTATTCCAGATGAAAACTAAAATCAGTAAAAGCAGTAATTCTAGTAAAAGCAGATTTTCCTATTAAGCTAACAATTCTGGACTTGCATAATTTACGATCAGCTCTCTCTTCATATTTTGTCATTAAATAAAATATTTCATTGAGTAAATTACGTTGTAAGTATACGAAACTAATGTATACATAAATCAAAAGTTGTATTACATGTACAGATCAAAGGTTACAATTCTATGTAATCTGACAGCGACTAGGCCGTGCAGTCAGGGTCCATTCTGATTGGTCGAATACCCTATCTTGATGTCGTTGTACACACACATACACACCTAAACGAACGTAACAACTAACTAGTGAACTCTGTATACTAATATGGATAGTTGATAGCGATTAAAAAATGGGTTTTGTATATGTGAAGAATGTTCAAGCACATATTCTTCAAGACAGGCATTAATGTTCACAAAATTAGAATGAAAACTTCAGATAATGCTTTTAATCGAACTCTTTCTATAAAAGTCGATCAATTTTCTGACATTTCAAAATAAAACTTAATTAAAATTTATTTTTCCATTCCAAATTCTCAAGAACACTGTTACTGTATAAATTCTGGACATCCTATAATATCTCAAATAATAATATTAAATTAGATTTTATTTTGAAGTGTCGAAAAATTGATCGACTTTTATAGAAAGAGTAAGATTACAAGCCTTACCTGAAGTTTTCATTCTAATTTTGTGAACATTAATGCTTGTCTTGAAGAATATGTGTTTGAACATTCTCCACTTACAAAACCCATTTCTTAATCGCTATCAACTATCCATATTAGTATACAGAGTTCACTAGTTAGTTGTTACGTTTGTTTAGGTGTGTTGTGCGTGTGTCAAACGACATCAAGATGGGGTATTCGATGAATCAGAATGGACCCTGACTGCAGGGCCTAGTCGCTTGTGTAAATTCACAGCTCTGGCTGTACTATCAATCCAATACAACAGACTCACTCTACTAGCGGGAGCTCGTTACTGAAGGGATGATTAATTTTACTAAGAAGATTTTGATGTTTCCTTTTATGTACTTTCAAATTAGACGTAGTCACAAAGCTTTGTCCACAAATATCACAGTGATACGGTTTAACTCCAAAATGCATATGTTTGTGAACTTTCAGAGAGCTTTGTTGCGTGAAATGTTTACCGCACAAATCGCATTGATACGGTTTCTCACCGGTATGTATACGTCGGTGCGATTTCAACTTGTCGGCTCTTAGAAACCGTTTATCGCAAATATCGCACTGGAACGGCTTATCCCCTGCATGTATACGTTTGTGAATTGTCAAACTGCTCGAATACATGAACCGTTTGCTGCATTGTTCACACTGGAACGGTTTTTCACCGGAATGCTTTCGTTTATGCGTTGTTAAATTCTGAGAATGTCTGAAACTTCTATCGCAATCGTCGCATTTGAATGGCTTCTCTTGAGAATGAGTAATTTGATGTTTTTTCAACTTATCAGCTCGTGGAAAGCGCTTATCGCAAAAATTGCACTGAAAAGGTTTTTCGTCTGAGTGCAAGCTTCTGTGACTCTGCAAATTGATTAGTTGCGAGAAACATTTGTCACACACGTCGCATTTAAATGGTTTATCACCAGTATGGACGCGTTTATGCGTTACTAAATTTGACGAATGCGTGAATCTTTTTTCGCAAAGATCGCATTGATAGAGTTTTTCACCCGTATGGATACGTCTATGTTTTTTAAGTTTGTGCGACAGAGCGAATCGCTTAGCACATATATCGCATTGATAAGGTTTCTCGCCAGTATGCACCCTCTTGTGCCCAATAAGACTGCTTATTTGTGTGTATCGATGATGACAGACATCGCATTCATACGGTTTCTCTCCTGTATGTATGCGTTTATGAACTTTCAAATGATTGTTTCTCAAAAATGTCTTTCCGCATTCGTCGCATATAAACCGCTTCTCATTTTTGTCTTTCAAAGGCTTTCTGCCGCGTTTTTTAACGACTTTGTGAGTCTGCTTGTGCTTTTTCAGTTCCTTCAGTTGCTCAAACTCCAATGGACATTCTTCACATTGGTATACAACCTCATTTCCGACTTTAACTGCAACTTCTCCTTTTTTACTATTCAGATTATTTAAAGTTGTGAACAAAGTGTCGTGCATTTCTTGCACTCCAGGTACCGAAATCTCATCTGGAGTTTCGATTTTAACGTCACATTTAACTTCAACGCAACTATCAAAAATGTTGCTTGATGAATCATCATTGTTGCAACTGTTTGAGCCGTTATCGTACTGCTCTATTTTCACGCTACAATTGGGGTCTTTGGTGGAATCATTAGACTTCTTTAGGAACAAAAGAAGCGCAGTTTCAGACTGAACTACTTGTGTTTGAAATTCGAAAGCTATTTTTAGCTTATCACAACAGCTGCTGCAAATAACAGTTGGCATTCCGTCCTGTTCTGTAATCTGAAACATTGCTATTGTTTGAAAATTGATGGGACTTTTAAAGACATATACGTTATAAATTTAAACCCATTTTACTACGCGACTAGTTTTAAAGTTTTATGCGTTATACAATCAATTTTTTATGTGCAAAAGTGTAGAGGAGCCCATAAAATGATAATTTCAGAACATTGCAGATTTAAGCAATATTCCTGTGTTTTAAATTTAGCTTCACATTTTCAATACTTGTGCTATTATTATTATGTTCTTAAATTTTCGTCAGTTTATTTTTCTAATTCTTCGGCAAAACTTTTTAGTCATGGAGCAGTTTTAAAAAATGTCGGTTAACTCGCTTCACCTACCATACTACCATAAATGATTTCGCTACATGGTGTAAAATGAATCACTTAATTGTAAACCTCTCAAAGACCAATTTTATAATATTTGACAGACCAAACATTAGCTATATACATAATAAAATCACTTATAATGACTATGAAATAAACAAGTTAAGTAAGGCCAAATTTCTAGGTATTTATATCGATTCTGCTTTAAAATGGGATGTACAAGTTGACAGCGTATGCGCAAAGCTAAATAAAATTTCGTATTATATCAGATCTCTGAAAAACACCTTCAGTACCGACGTGCTAATATCTGTTTATTATGCATTTGCTTACAGCTCGATGAGTTACTGCATTATTTCCTGGGGTCATTCTCCTGAATGCAATAGGATATTTATTTGTCAAAAAAGAATAATTAGATTGATCTTTAAGCTACGTTCGCGACAATCGTGTAGACAACTATTTATCAGCAAAAGAATACTCACTTTCTATGGCATCTACATTTTTGAACTTATTTTATATATAAAACATAATATCAATAATTTTAATCTGAATTCTGATGTACATAATTATAGTACCCGTAACAATAATCGTATACACATAGAAAAATATAGAACCACTAAATATAGTAATAGTCCGCTTTGTAAAGGAATACATTATTATAACATGTTACCATCAGATATGAAATCAATTCAGAGTTTTGCAATTTTCAGAAATAGAGTAAAGAATTTGCTGATAGATAGTTGTCCGTATGATTGCCGCGTGCAATTCTAAGACAAATCTGTCCAACTATTTTATTTAATACTTTTAATTTATTAATTGTATATCTTTATTCTGTATGACGCTATTACACCTTTTTATAGGTTTTCAATAAAGATTATTTCTATTCTATTCTATTCTATTAACTGAGGCTAGATTGAAGTACATATTAATAGGGAGATCAATGGTTTAGTTGCTACCAAACAATATTCCGTTTTACGTTCATTTAATGTGTTATGTGTAAACGATATCAAGGTGGGGTATGCGTATATACGACCAATCAGAAACGTCCCTGACTACACAGGCTAGTCGCTTGTCATATTAATAATCTACTTTTTTACTAAAAAATATTATCAAAACAGAATATATATGGAGTGCTCGCATAATGCAGATGGAAATGCTCACTAGTTATTCACAAATTAGAACCCACTAAACAAACCCAATTCTACAAAAAAATTGGGTTACAGACGTGTTACTATGTATAAAATACCCTCTGTACAAAAAGTAAATTTTGTGATGTTATAACTTTATGGGAAACTTTTACAATCATTAATTACATCCGCCTGTGATTTTAAATTTCCTTGAGGGGAAATGTATGCATAGTATATTGTGAAGGGCATAATGATAAAATTTATATTTACCTGAACTGGAGCACATTTCGTGATTATAGTTGCAATTTGACACCCAAATTTTGATGAAACATTAAAAATACCTGTTAATTTTGCACCACCGGTTAAACACACCCTACATATTTTGGTGAATTCATCACCAGATAGAACTTTAGGTTTCATTTTGTATAATACTAAAAACGAAAACAGTAATACGTATATGAAAGTATCACAAAAACTACATGCCGTAAACAGTTTATATTTGTGGTGATGCTTCAAAGGCAATTTGTAAACGAAGATTATTAATACACCTTTGACTTTAAAAATAGACTACGCTAGTACTACCAACGAAACAACGTAGCTCAGTAGAAAGATATAAACAGCGTTGGATTTCTCTTCACGTTCTTTTATCATCAGACAGACCAACGATGTTCTCAGAGAACTTTTTATTCGCTCACATAACATCGGGCATTTTCAACACATTAGTTATTAGATATTGGAATGCGCAGTCAACTCTCATTGTCGATGATTTATTGACTTGTTTCGCCATCTTTAAAGTATAAACTAGTTAACCCCGTGCAAAAATCATCTTGCAACAGCTATACATAATATAAAGGAAAATACATAAAGTATTAATATTCTCGAATTTCGCGCAAAACTACAGTTCAATCTCTTTCATTACAGCACCTGGTCGCTTTTCTATGACATCGGGAACTCTTACTATTAATATGCAAAAGTTACAAATTTACTAGTAGGTACCTGGGTCAATTTACAATCCGACAATAATATATTTTTTGCGAGATGAATAAAATTAAATTGTTTAATAAATGATATACATAAGTAACAAAAGTTAATTCTTATTGAAAACTTACTTGTTGATATTTGGATTTGAATCTTTTTAAGGTTATATTATTCAAGAGAAATTACCTAAGCCTTTTGTTTTCATAAAATGCAATGACGACATTTAAATCCTGCAATGAAACTTCTACAATATACATTAACATTAAAATATTATTTATTTACCATACATTTAATACAAATAATGTCCTACATAAGACAAAAATTAAAATTAACATTCTAATATTTTCTTAACTTTACGTATCTACTTAACTAACTTAAGTAAAATTACATTAAATTCAGTATAGATTATTGATTAGCAGCTATTATAATATAATATTAATAATTCGTAGACACTAATAATATATAAGATTAAGTACTGAAATACGTATACAGTTAATATTAATAGGGGAAAGTTCTCAATACTCTCAAATGCACAGAATCAACAGAAGTGCAGTTGACGCTCTCGGACGGTCCAATCTGCTATTCATGCTAAAAGGTAGTGTTAAATATTCATGTTCACGTTCAATGTTCATGTGCTGTTCACCCTAATAGACCGAGAGAAAGAGACAATTTTTTGGTGGTATTTATTCAAGGCCTTATTTTTGTGAAGATGTTGAGGGAGGCATATTAAAGTGCCCTGAGTGAGGGATTTTGCTAGATAGCGGTATGGGAGGGATGCAGACCGCCCCCAACATGTAACAAAAAAAATGGTCACAATTATTATTGCTTCAAGGCTGAAATTGTTTGTATAGCTTGTCGGTGACCCAATAATGCCATTATAATATATATATAATATTTATATTATTAGTTCAAAGTTCAAATTTTAATATGTTGTTACGGCGACTGTTTTAAGCATATATTTCAATTTGCAGAACAAAATGTTGGTATTAATCCCCTCTGTTAGAGGGAAACTTGCTAGTGTTTATATCGTTCTGCAAGGGTGTTAATACCGACATTTTGTTCTGCAAATTGAAAAATATGCTTAAAACAGTCGCCGTAACAACATATTAAAATTTGAACCTTGCACTAATAATATAAATTACATGACACGTTTAGGGTGATCTGCCACCCCTTTAATACTGACCAATCGATATTATCGAATATTATAATAGCATTATTGGGTCACCGACAAGCTATACAAACAATTTCAGCCTTGAAGCAATAATAACTGTGACCATTTGTTTTGTTACATGTTGGGGGCGGTCTGCATCCCTCCCATACCGCCATCCAGCAAAATCCCTTACTCAGGGCACTTTAATATGTCTCTCAACATCTTCACAAAAATAAGGCCTTGAATAAATAACACCAAAAAATTGTCACTAGCTCTCGGTCCATAACATTCTTACGTCTACTGTATATAAATAGTGATTTTAAATTATGTGCTTTCTTTTATGTATTTTCAAATCAGACGCTGTTATGAAACTCTGTCCACAAAAATCACACTGATGAGGTTTGACACTAAAATGTATTTTTTTATGAACTTTCAGATGACTTTGTTGCATGAAACTTTCACCGCAAAAATCACATTGAAACGGTTTCTCCCCGGTATGAGTGCGTTTATGATTTCTCAACTTATCTGCTCTTAGAAATCGTTTATCGCAAATATCGCACTGGAACGGCTTATCGCCAGCATGTATTCGTTTGTGTATCGTCAAACTGCTCGCATACATGAAACGTTTGTTGCATTGATCACAATTGTAAGGTTTCTCGCCGGTGTGCTTTCGTTTATGCGATGTTAAATTCTGAGAGTGCTTGAAGGCCATATCGCATACGTCGCATTTAAATGGCTTCTCTTCAGAGTGAATAACTTGATGCTTTTTTAGTTTATCTGGCAGTGCAAAACGCCTTTCGCAAAGTTCGCATTGATAGGGCCTTTCGCTTGAGTGAGAGGTTTTATGACTGAGCAAATTGTTGAGTTGAGAGAAACATTTACCGCATACGTCGCATTGGTACGGTTTAACACCGGTATGAACGCGTTTGTGTGTTTCTAAGTTTGACGGATGAGTGAATTTCTTATTGCAAATATCGCAAGGATGCATTTTCTCACCTGTATGTGTTCGTTCGTGTTTTTTAAGTTTGTTAGACAGCGCGAAACGCTTTCCACATTGATCGCATTGATAGGGTTTTTCACCTGTATGTAGTCTTTTGTGCGAAATGAGACTACTTATTTGTGTGCAACGATGATCACATACATCGCATTCATACGGTTTCTCTCCGGTGTGTACATATATATGCACCTTTAAATGACTGTTTCTCAAAAACATTTTACCACATTCGTCACATTTGAACCGCTTTTCATTTTTATCTTTCAATGGCTTTCTGCCACGTTTCTTAGCAGTTTTGTGTGTAACCTTATGTTTTTTCAGCTGCTTTAATTGGTCAAATTCCAACGAACATACGTCACACTGGAACGTATCACTACCTTGTTTAGCCACATCGTTATTTTCAAATTTCAGATCGTTTGTATTGCTGAATAAAGTTTCGTGCATTTCTTGCACCACTCCAGGAACTGAAAAGTCGTCCGGGTTCTCATCTTTGACTTCGCGGTTAATTTCGACTTCAGCTTTGAAGCAATTATAGAGGCTGTTTGAATCATCATTGTTATCAAAACTGTTGGAACTGTTGTCATCCAGTTCTATTTTCACACTACAGCTGGCCTCTTTGTCGGCTTCATTAAATTTCTTCTGATACGTAAGAAGAGTGCTTGCAGACTGTACAACCTGTGATTGGAATTCAAAAGCTATTTTCAGTTTATTGCTGCATGGGTTACAAATTACACCTGGCATTCCATCTTCCTCTGATATCTGAAACAAATATTTTGACGTGAATAATGTCTAATGGTCTCATACTGGGGTGGCGTTTTACAAATATTAGATGTAATGCCTCCTCCACACAATCGGCCATGATGGACAATCACAGAATGCGCCATGATTGTCACCATCATTGCGCATCTGTCCACACAATCGTGCCATTTGTTGAATTGTCATCTGTCCGAAATGGATATTGAAACAAATATGAACTGAGTGATCGACGAACGTGTGAAAACGCGAGCAATCACGGCCGAAAAACCCATACAGAGGCGATCACGCTCCATCATGGGCAATTACAGACGATTATGCCCTCCACACAATCGTGATGGCCTGTAATCGCCCATCATGGCCGATTGTGTGGAGGCACCATAACGGAAATAGCTGGAAGTGGTTGACATGTGAA
Organism: Mongoloraphidia duomilia; assembly: GCA_039654895.1. Classification (NCBI taxonomy): domain Eukaryota; kingdom Metazoa; phylum Arthropoda; class Insecta; order Raphidioptera; family Raphidiidae; genus Mongoloraphidia; species Mongoloraphidia duomilia. The sequence goes on along the minus strand of CM077519.1, from coordinate 13,654,496 downwards.
AGAAAACCGCATGTATACTATGTTAAGGTCTCAGACAGTAAGCCGTGGTGGGCGTGTGGAAAAGTACGAGTCTACCGACACATACAAACACCAACTGTAGGTTTGATTCCCGAAGGCTTTTAATATTATTTTTTTAAATAATGAAAATATATAAGTAAACAATTTAAAATATAAAAAAATAAAATTACAATTATTTTAATTATTATAATATTTGATTTTATAAGATAAATACAAATGGATACATACAATTATTTGTTCTTAATGGTATTCTCGTCATTTGTCTGTACTCGCTATACAGACATACCCATTTTCAACTGAAATTGATTCCTCGCTGGGCACTTGGTAGAACATGATTAAATACAAAGAAAAAAGACACTTGAAAATATTGTAGAATTTTCAAGTGTCTTTTTTCTTTGTATACTCATTTTCTTTATATTTTAAAATTAAATATGATAATTTACGAATCATGCGGTTTGGATACCCATACAATAATTTTAAACACTGTTCGCCTATTAAAACTAATTCTTAATTTCTAGAGATGAAATTTAGTCCATATTATGAAACGCATTAGGAATATTATCAGCTGCTAAAAAAATACTTCAAAATATTTATTACATAAGTACTAAGTAGTTGAAAAGGTGTATTGAAACGTTTTAAATCACATTTTTAAAAACCTTTTCAAAATTGTAGTTGAAAGATATAAATTCCACATCAGCCAACATCAGTACAATTTTGGTGAGATATTTAAGGGAAAACTGTATGTGGTGCAAAATATTATTTTCATTAAATAACTTCCATTGTTTTTGTGTACATAAAAGACGCAAACAGCCTAAAAATTAGCAACACTATATTTCGAAACGTCCTTGGTCGTAACTCAAGTAATTTTTACAATTTTAAACGTTTTAAAGAGGAAGGGTGCATAATCTTACACTAAGTTAGCTTATAATTTCACTTTCCCCTGAAAGAATGCATGCATGGTAAATTTTGAACGTAAAAATAAATATATTTACCTGAACTGGAGCACATTTCGTGATCGCAGTTGCAATTTCACATCCAAATTTTGATGAAAAACGAAAAATACCAGATAAATTTCCATTACCAGTTAAACACACTCGACATATTTTTGTGAATTCTTCACTAGATATTATTTTGGGTTTCATTTTGATCAATATTTTTGAAATATGAAAACTTATTAATAGGCTTGTCAAAGCATCATCAAAACTGTCAGTACACTGGAACTGGGTCTCTTCTCCCTCAGAAGTTTGAACAAAGAACAACGTTAAAAGAAACATTATTATAAATTAAAAATATATATGTGATTAGGGTTTTTGAATCGAATGATAAAATAATAGAACATAATTTACAAACATATAGGTAAATAAATGTAATAGGTACACTGTAATTAATCGAAACACCTCTTTTTTTCTTTTATTCAGATAATAAAAATAAACCACCTTTCCAATTTAAGTAAGTAAGTACAGAAAGAGAGAAATTGTAGATTAAATCATTAAAGACACTCGACAATTACTAAGGTCATTAGCGTCTAAACAAAAAAGCAATTAAACAATAAATACATAAAACAACAATCAGATGAAACAACAAGTAAATAAAATAAAAAGATAAATAGAACAACAAAAAATAAAACAAAAGGGCGATATGATTAAAAGGTATAAAATAATACCAATTATATGAGTACCTATCTACCTACACAGGATCCTCAATGTTATGATTTCGTTTCTTTGTATATCTAGATTGAAAAACGTATTTTTGGAATTTTTGTCTGTCTATTTGTACAGACATCTTTCGAAAACGGCTGATCAGATTTTAATGATCTTAGTACTTTATAAATTGGTACCGAAACTTAAAGTATAAAGAATTTTTTTACCAGCCTCCTCTTAAAATACGATTTCAAACGAATTCATGGGCAAGATCGACGTTCACACGAGCGAATTTGCAGGTAAAAATTGGTAATTACGACCAATACCAAAATAGTAACGGGGCGTCTCGGTCTGTCTGTAATTTTATTTTTTTGCAATTTTTTCGAGGTTTTGGATCTTTTATACGATAAACTAGACAGAAAAATTGTTTTCAGAATGTGTGTCTGTCTGTATGAGCATCACTTGAGAATGTCAAGACTGATTTAATGCCCTTTTTATCCGGCTACAATCGGTTTTCTGTTAAAACCGAATTTAATTCGAACGAAACACGGTTAAAGGTTACATAACCATTTTTTTCCATACTAATCCTTATAACAATAATAATAATATAATAGTAGTACGTATTATTAGCAATGTCAATGATACGATACCTAATATTAATATTTTTTTTTTGCAACACTTGCCTCAAAAGTACAATTTTAGATATATGGCTGTTTACCGTTTGAAAAGTGGTTCTTTGTGGAAGCTTCTACTGCATTCGAACGGTAGTGTTTAAAGTAAATTTTAACGCACTCCGTTCTATACTGTTTTGTTTTACTTTATAACACACGTGCGTAATAAAGTAGGTACTTTATAGATTACTTTGCTATAATATCACTAACAAAATATTTATCCAAATTGTGTTTTATTTGCTCAAAATTGAACTTTTGAAGTAGTTGTTGCAAAAAATATTGTATGTAACGCGTGTCTAAAATGACGAATCTGACAGTAGCGATTTTACAATATTCTCTTAAGATTATGTTGCATTTATACCAGAACTTGTGTGATTACCGCACTCGTCATCGGCTTGCGCGGTAAACACACACTCGTTCTGGTGTAAATGCAACATAACTAGGCTCGTATCGCAAAATCGCGACTGTCATATAATCCGTCACTAGTTGCATAAAATACTATTACTGTACCTATCTAGGTATTTTAATATTATTTTATGTAATAATTTTACCCCTCAATTTTCACACCGTAACTGCGTAACTGAGACCTTTTTTAGTACTTATCAAGTTATCATAAAATAAGGGTGCTTTTAGATGCGTTGCAATCACGGTCTTACAATTTGCTATTTGGTAGACCGTCATGCTCTGAAATGTTACTTTTGTTTGAAGTTTTATTGAACTTTTTAATATAAATGTGATAAAATCAAAACCTACTTATTTGCCACGCGATTGCATTTGTAACTGTAATATTCTTTACTATGAAATTCATAATAAAAATCAAAATATTATAACAATAAAAGATTTTGATTTGTCAGAACTGCAGCACATTGTACATAATCGCAGTTGATTTTTCATCTAAATCTAATTTGGAGAAAATTTAAAAATGCCATTAAATTAGGTGTGCATCTACTTATGTAACTTCCTAAGTGTACCTACAAATCTATATTTTGTTCTTATTAATACCGAAATTTTGTTCGAGAACTACTTTCTTCAAAAAATATAAATAATTAATAGGTACAGAATAATAATTGAAAATATTTCTTGGAGAATAGAACAACTCAGTTATTACTTTTTAAAAATTGTTTATTTTTGCGACGTTTCGCCTCCTATTGAGGTTTCTTCAGGCTTCTAAACTATTTTGTTGTCAAAAATAAACGTTAAATTTTTATTTTCTTGTTATTTGTGATATTTCCACGTATAGAACATATAGGTACATGGAAATATCACAAGGAGCAAGAAAATCAAAATTTAACCTTTACTTTTTACAACAAAATAGTTTAGAAGCCTGATAGAGGCGAAACGTCGCAAAAATAAACAATTTTTAAGAAGTAGGTAATAAACTGAGTTGTCCTATTCTTCATGAAATATTTTCAATCTACCAGAAAATGGACAAGAATCCAAACAATGGAATAATGTTATAGTATAAAAATACTATTTATTACAAATTTTCTACAAAATACCAAACTTAATAAGTAATATAATATTTCATAAACAATATGTGAATATAGATTAAAAACAAATTTGTAATATTGTCATTAAAAATAGTTTCAACATAATTTGTACATAAAATAGAAAATTATTTAACATAAAATAATTGTAAATAAGGAAACGCATGGTTTCCCTCGTTTCATTAATTTGAGGAATTACAAAATTTCATATATAAATGTAACTCCTTAGTAACGATGATATCTCATATCATTATTTAATATGTTTTCGTTTATGAACTTTCAAATTAGACGAAGTTATGCAACTCATACTGCAAATATCGCATTGATACGGTTTAACTCCAGTATGTACTCGTTTGTGTATTTTTAAATGTGTCTTTTGAGTAAACCCTTTACCGCATATATCGCATTGATGTGGTTTTTCTCCAGAATGTATAATTTTATGTCGTTTCAACTTATCAGCACGTGCAAAACATTTATCGCAAACGTCACACTGATACGGTTTCTCCCCTGAATGCATTATTTTATGAAACTTCAATGTGTTTGAATACGTAAAACATTCGCTACAAATTTCACACTGGAACGGTTTTTCTCCCGAATGTTGCCGCTTATGTGTAGTTAAGTTATCCAGGCGTCTAAAACCTCTGTCGCAAACTTCACATTTATAGGGTTTTTCGTCTGAATGTACAGCTTTGTGTTTTCTATAAGTGTCGAATCGCGTGAAACGTCTATCGCAAATTTCGCATTGATGTGGTTTTTCATCAGAATGTGTATCTTTATGGGTCTGTAAGTTTATCAATTGTGAAAAGCATTTACCGCATGTATCACATTGAAATGGTCTATCGCCAGTATGGACGCGTTTGTGAGCTGATAAGTTTGATAAGTCTGTGAACCGCTTATCACATAGGTCGCACTGATACGGTTTTTCACCGGAATGGATTCTCCTATGTTTCTTCAAGATTTCCGATCGTGAAAAACACTTATTACAAATTTCACATGAGTATGGTTTTTCGCCAGAATGTAAACGTTTATGAACTGTTAAACTGCCCAATTGTGTGAAGGACTTATCGCAAATTTCGCAATGGAACGGTCTTTCTCCAGTGTGTATACGTTTGTGTATATTCAAAGCGTTTTTTCTAGGGAATTTCTTATTGCAGACATGACACTGATAAGACCTATCACCAGTACTCTTCCGCTTGAAATTTTTCAAAATTAATTTTTTCTCACTTTTGTGTTTTCGAACACGTTTATGTGTTGTTAGTTTATGCTTTTTTAGTGATACAATTTGCTCAAACTGCATTGGGCATAGGTCGCAGTGATAACTGGGTTTAACGAAATCAATTTCAGATTTTGTGTCATCTTCATTTTCGTGATTATCAAATTCGCTGCCGTAGTGTGCATCAGAATTTTCTTGTGTTTCTGTTGTTTCTATTGCTAGAACATCATCTGATTTTTCAATTTTAACGTCATATTGAAATATAAGTGTGGGTTCTAAACAATTGCCGTAATTAAATGATGATTCTGTATCTAAATCACCATGGCTTGAAGTGTTATCAATGAATTCTTCTAATTTTACGTTAAAATCCAAGTCTTCTTGTAACTTCTTTAAATATATTTGAAGAGTTTTTTCAGATTTAACAGCCTGTGTTTGAAATTCACAGGCAGTGTGTAGTTTATTGGAACATAATTTACAAATGTATTTCGGCAAATCGTCGTTCTCTGATATCTGCAATAAAAATCAGAAATAAAGATTTTATTCAGTTTTGCGATGTCAATAAAAGCAAAGTGAAAAAAACGACTGCTTTGTATACTAAACCAAAACAATGCAATGTAGTCTTGTGGAATTAGCGTTAATTATAAAAAAATAACTTTTAAAAACTCTTATACTTACGTGGACGGGAGCGCACTTTATTATTGCGCCTGCAATTTGACAACCAAATTTCGATGAAAACGCGAAAATATCTATTTTATTCACATCGTTAGAGAGACAGATTCTGCACAATTTCCCTAATTCCACGCTGGATGTAGTATTGACTGCCATTGTCATTTTTTAGTTTTATTTACATGTAAAAACCCTGATTAGCTCCCTAACATTATTAACGAATTTAGCTGTGAACTGTCACGTACATTTGAAACCGCATTGGGCATTGGTAAAAGTGGTAAGTTTATTGAAATACATTTCAATTTTGCTATAAACTTCATTATGATGACAAACAAATTAAACAGAATTACGTCCTGGTCTTTTGTAATTTAGATGCTAATCTTGTGTGTGTTTTAAAGACCACCAACAGCTAAGGTTATTTGGGCCTAGCACCAATTCATATTTTCAATTCATTATTTTTTTTTAATAATAAATTGAAAATCCAATCGACTCTTTATCCAGCTCTCGGGCTAGATTCCGGGAACTTGTAATAGATGAACCATAGCAACGTCATGTAAACTACAGCACTGCTACACGCTCGGCCATTCTTAAGCCCTAGATACTACTCTATCAGAGTATATTTTAACAGTAGTCTTTTCTTCTGAAAATTCATATCAGAAGTAGGTACTTGTATATTTATTATCACAGTAAATTTTTGTCGGGCAATGATTGGATTTAATGTAAGATTCTTGTCAACACCGATATTAACTCAGGCAGATAAATCTACATTATCTACCTATATGGATAATGAATACAACAAAAATTAATAAATTCAGTTTTTTAGTAATATTTTTTTATTGAACTTAACATTTGAATTGTTGAATAAATATTAAATAGTCTTGCCCACTGAAATAACATCAAACATTTTAATGAGACAAATGACAATATTATGCTGTGTTCCACTGTCTAAACACGACCGACTTTTAGAAAGACTAGTATCGTTATGGTAGCCTGATTGACACCTCAATGCATTTTATATTATAGTCGTGTTCGCAATATTTTAAGGAAAAATAATTCCATGTTTCTTCTTGTGTATATTTAAATTCGTTTTATTTGTGAAATCTTTATCACAAACATCGCATGTAAAATGTGTCTCCCCAGTATGCTGTGTTTTCTGGTGTCTTTTCATGTTCTGTAGACAAGTAAACCTCCAACCGCATACGGCGCATTGAAAGGGTTTTTCACCAGAATGTTTTCGTTTATGAATCAATAGATTTTTAGCGGACGAAACAAGCTTACCGCAAACGTCACATTCAACTAATTTTTTCTCGTTATGTGAGGCTTGATGTATGGTCAAAGAAGACGGTTGTGCAAATCGTTTTCCACAAACAACACATTGAAATGGTTTCTCACCAGTATGTATATTTATGTGATATTTCAAAAGTTGATACGTTACGAACATTTTGTCACAAAACTGACACTTGTGTTCTTTTACGCCAGCATGTCTCATTTTATGACATTTTAATACATTCAGCGTAGAAAAACATTTACCGCATTCGTCACATTGATATGGCTTTTCATTGGTATGTTTAAGTTTATGTCTGTCCCGATCAGCTAAATTTCTAAAGTATGTATCGCAACTTACACATTTATAAGGCTTTTCACCTGTGTGTATACGTTTATGAGTTATTAAGTGCGGTTTTTGTCTAAATCTCTTGCTACATACGTCACATTGATACGGTCTTTCATCAGTATGAATAACTTTATGACCATTCAGTCCTTTTGAATCCATGAATAATTTTTTACAGATATCGCACTGAAAAGGTCTTTCACCTGAATGAATTCTTTGGTGTCTCTTCAAGTTATCTATCCGAAGATAACTCGCTGTACACTCGCTGCATTTAAAAGGCTTTTCACCATGAAGACGTTTATGTAAATTGAAATATGACTGACGAGTGAACGTTTTATCACAAACGTCGCATTTAAAAGGTCTGTCACTATAATGAACAACTTTGTGTCTTTTTACGTAATAATGTTTCGCAAAGCTCTTATCGCAAATATCGCAACGGTAATCTCCCACAACTCCACTTTTTTTCCTTACCTTTTTAGTTCGTTTAGGACTTTTTATTTCTTCCAAACGATCTGCATTGTCAGTTGTTTCATCGTTAATATAAGGTTCTCTTTCCTCAAAATCACATTCTATTTCCGGGCTTTTTGTTGTTACTTCAGTTTCGTCATGAATTTGATCATGTGATTCTTCTATTTTAATATCACAAAAATCAATAGAAGCAAGATTTGCATAATTATTAAAATCAAAAGAAATCGGATCGAGTATTTCAATTTGAACAGAACAATCATAGTCACATTTATCTACTTTTTGGAGATTGTATTCGGTTTGTACAGCCTTTATTTGAAATTCATAAGCAGTATGTAACATACTATAACACATCTGGCATATAAAATTTGGCTTGCCATCATTTTCAGATATCTGCAAAGTAAAATTTAAAAATTAATCATACATTTTGATATTTAACTCAAGTTTCTGAGTTATCGTACAAGAGGTCATATTTTCAGTTTAAAAACGAATAAAAGGGGCTAATGATATTTTTTTTTTAATTTGATACTTACGTCAACTGGAGCGCACTTTGAAATCGCATCTGCTATTTCACACCCGAATTCATAAACAAATTTGAATATATTTACCGCGTTAACATCTCTCGACAGACATATTCGACAGATTGCGCTTACATTATTCGCATTTACTTTAGCTACGTACATTATAACTATTTAATTATTAACGAAAAATAATTCGTCTATTCACTATTGGATAAATGAAAAGTTGACGTTTTACAGTGTAGGCAACTTAACTTGATCCGACTTTATTGAAAGTAGGAAGTAGGGATTAGTGATGGGCGATATGAGATATTTTAGTCGATTGTCTCGATTGTTTAAACATCTCGATGACTCTCGATGGTTTTCACTTGGACTCGATTGTTGTTGTTTCATAGTTCAGCGCGATCGAGTCGCATAGTACTGAATCGTACAGACGATGTACACTGTCGAGAGCCACATAATATATAATCGTTCATCACTCAACAACTGTGGTCGAGTCGATTGTGCAGTAATCGAGTGCTCTGAGACCGACTGAACAGTGAACAATCAACGATGAACGAGTCGCGTGAACGACTAGCATATAACCTTGAATCGCGATTATATGTACTCTCATTCGCTGGCAAATAATCGACTTGAACAATCGAACATTTTGATTGTAAAATCAAACTCCGAGTCGATTGTGGACTCGATTGTTATTATGAACGATTGCAATTGTTTCGATTGTAAAAACATCTTACAATCGCCCATCACTAGTAGGGATGGCCCGGGTAGTAAATTTGCCATATTATAATTCGCTCTAGTTTTGAAGAGATGCATTTCAATTTTAAAAATATATTCAAATAAATTATTATTATTACCTATAAATGTTATATTTGAGATTTTTTCAAAAAATAAATAATACGAAAAATTAATTAGGTAGGTACTTATAATTAAGTTAAAATATCCGATCGGATACACCAGGCACCAATCCTCTAGATTTACCCAATATTTTATGCCTGTGGGATGTATGAATATGATACATTCCTAATTCAAATCACGAATATTAGAAACATAGGCCGAAAATTATCACGCGCAGTGTCGAAAGTGTTCCAATAAAGTAAATGTTGTAACTTGAATAATAATTCAAGTTAGTGTGGGAAAAATACAATCCCGTACACCGGCCTATCAAAAGTCACTTTACATGCGTGTAAAGCAGCTTGTATTGTGTTAATAAAGTATACACTTATCTATTCCCTTTAACCAAGTTGTACAAAGCTGTACACTGCATTTCTTGACAGCCGGATAATAGGTAAATTACATAAAAATCCGCCATTTTCAATAATAATAAAAAAGGGATTTATTCAAATAATTGTACACTAGATGTAAGACAAATTAATGTACATAATAAGGTAGGTACATAATTCTCATTCAACTTTGCATTATTTTACACTTTACCGTTCGCGTTAAAACATGTGCAAGTGTACATTTTTATAAATTCCATTTGTGCATAATATGGTCATAGATATAGAAACCTGGGGATGTAGTATAAAGTGCCACTTTAGACGAGGGGGGAAGCCATTCAGGGGAGGGTACATGCCTGTCTTATGGACATGTCTATGCTATGCATTTGACCACGTTCTATTGGCCGCGTCTTTGCGCATGCTCAATTGCGGCAGATGCAGTCGTCCGCGTCTTTGCGCATGCTCAATTGCTAGTACAGCGCTTGCGCAACTGAAGCGTCAAATATAATGTGGACACACTTGCTTCCTCACCGTTCTCCCCTTAACAGCAACCAACCCTCTCGTTTGTACTACGTCCCTAAATTTCAACGATAACAAAATTAGTTTAAAAAATGTTTTCATCTTTTGTTATTATCTGCGTCTTTGGCACGCAGCAATACATATTTTATGTGAATGTCAAGTTCCTATCTCATTTTGTTTAGAAGTTAGAGGCCTGTGACAGACAGTCAGGCGGACGAACGGACAGATAGACCGTTGGCACAACAGTAGAGATCCTTTCTGGTATGGAACCCTAAAAAGAATACTATTAACATTTCAGTTATTTTCAATTCCGTGCTTTTTCTTATGTACATCAAAATTCTTTTTATTGGAAAACTTCTTATCACAAACATCGCAATTAAAAGACTTTTCCCCTGAATGTGTCCGCTGATGTCTTTTTAAATTATACGAATTAGGAAACCTCCAATCACATATATCGCACTGATACGGTTTTTCCCCGGAATGCTTTCGTTTATGAATTATCAAATTATTAGGATACGCAAAACTCATGCCACAAATATCACATTTGCACGTTTTTTTCCCAGAATGCGTTGTCACTTGATGCGTTCTCAAACCAGAAGGCTGTGCGAATCTCTTTAAACAAACGGCACATTGGTATGGTTTCTCTCCAGTATGAAGATTTGTATGATGTTTTAAACTTTGTTGTTTCGAAAAAGATTTATCACATAGATTGCAGTGGAACAATTTTAAACCAGAATGTTCAGCTTTATGATAATTCAACTTTGTTGACGATAAAAAACATTCACCGCATTCATCACACTGATGTCGCTTCTCACTGGTATGTTTAACTTTATGTTTATGAAGGCCATCCAAAGTTCTATAACAAACATCACAATCTGCGCATCTATATGGTTTCTCTCCTGAATGTATACGTTTATGTGTTTTTAAATGAACCCTTTGCCTGAAACATTTACCGCACACGTCACACTGATAAGGTCTTTCATCAGAATGAACACGTTTATGCAATTTTAGCCCTTCGGCTCCTATGAAACCTTTGTTGCACACCTCACAGTGAAATGGTTTCTCGCCTGAATGAATACGTTGATGCCTGATTAAGTTTCGCAATTCACTAAAGCTTGTATCACACATATCACATTTAAAAGGTTTTACTTCGGAATGAACACGTTTATGCAATTTTAAGTACGCTAGTTGTGTAAAACTTTTATTACAAATATCACATTTATGAGATTTCTCAACTGAATGTATACGTTTGTGGATTTTTAAATATGCTGATTTCGAAAATGATTTGGCGCAAATATTACAGTTGTAGTCATCTTTAACACTGTTTTTCAATCGGACATTTTTTGTTCGTTTTTTACTTTCTACTATTGTAGTTTCTGCATTATTTTCAGAACTATCAGAAATATTGTCAGGAGGTTCACTTTCTTCAAAAGTAGATTTTATTTTCGAGCTTGTAACCCCTTTTTCTTCACTAGCGGGGACATATTCAGTCTCTTCAATTTTAATGTCACATAGATTTGACGCAGCGTTTGCCACTGAATCAACTGAAATTTGTTCGATCGTTTCAACTCTAACAGAACAAGAATTTTTATTTAGTTTTAGAAGAGTATTTTCAGTGTGCACAGCTTTTGTTCGAAAGTCGTAAGCTGTGCTTAGTGTGTTGTAACATTTTTGACATATGTAGGTTGGCATTCCGTCATATTTTGATATCTGCAATTTAAAAATATTCTGTATTTGATAGTTTTATATAACATTTTTTTTGTATTTCCTCAATCACTTTATAAATAAACTTACATGGACGGGAGCGCATTTTACAATAGCTGTTGCTATTTCACAACCAAATTGAGTTACAAACGTGAATATGTTAGTTGAATTAACGTCTTTTGATAGACATACTCTACAAAGCACACTTAAATTATCCACATTTACTATAGCTGTTTCCATCCTACCTTTTCAATAATGCAAAATTAATTATCCACTCTCAAGGTATACGAATGAAATTGTTATTTGTTAAAATTTGGTAATCTAAGGATGCGCAAACATTGATTCACCCAACGTAAAGAGGATTCTATGAAAGATTAAGTAAGATCTGTCAGAAATGTTGCGAGAAGTCCCTTTGAATTTTGATGTTTAGCGTATTAGAATTTGAATAACACTGAACTTTATTTATTCATATTGCTTTTGTTTAGGGACCCCAGCTATAAGTAGGTAATCAATGAACTTTAAATGAGCGGGTCAGTATATTATTATACACTTTTAGAGGAATTTGCTAAATTTCAGGGGTGTGTTTCTTATGTAATTTTTAGCGATAAAGCTACATTAACATAGGTCGAATTTTAACAAGTTACTTAGCTATGGCTACTTGAAGAAAAAGACAAACAAAAATTCAAGGACTTTGCGCATCTTGATCACAAAATTTTGAGAAGTAGGCTTTGAAGTTTGAGTGAATCGCTAAAGCATTGTTATATTTTGTCACTGTGCGCAACTGTGTATTCAAGTCAAGGTCTTTTGAACAAATATTGAAGTAAGTATTGTAATTATTACTTCTACAACTTTTTAAGATTATTTTTAAATATAAAGTGTTATTTTATAAATTTCTGATCTTGTTCTCCAACAAGCCATAACTCAGTCACTTTTTTCTCACCCTTAAACCGGTTGACATATATTTTTATATCAATTTTCTTCTTCTACTTTAAAATGGTGTACTAACTATATACTAGGGAGAGTATCTATTAGGGTGGGTCAAAAAAATCAATTATTTTTTTTTACAAGTGACATGGAAAAATGGGTTGCTAGACACCTTAGAATAATTCTCACCAAATATGAGCTCTTAATTTTAATAGAAAGATTCTCCGCATCACAGTTTTTTATTTTTTTCTTAGTCCAATAGAAAAAAATTCATACCTCATCATTAATTGACTGTACAGAAAAATGTTTTAAGAGAATTTTGTAGGAAATTTAATGCTCTACAAAAAAGGTATCTTATATTTTTTCCGCAAACCTCACCATTTGAAAGATATTGAAGATTTATAATAGTCATTTATTGTCGAGTTATAAAATTCATAAACAAAAATGAAATTTGTCTTAAAATAATCAAACTTAAATCTTCAATATCTTTCAAATGGTAAGGTTTGCGGAAAAAATATAAGATACCTTTTTTGTAGAGCATTAAATTTCCTACAAAATTCTCATAAAACATTTTTCTGTACAATCAATCAATGATGAGGTATGAATTTTTTTCTATTGGACTGAGAAAAAAATAAAAAAACTGTGATGCGGAGGATCTTCCTATTAAAATTAAGAGCTCATATTTGGTGAGAATTTTTTTAAGGTTTCTAGCAACCTATTTTTCCGTGTCACTTGTAAAAAAAAAGTAATTGATATTTTTGACCCACCCTAGTACCTATACTGTTATGTCAGTACTACGGTCTGATTGGGTCTTAGAGAATTGTCCGTTTAAGAGAGGTATGCATCAATGCAAATTGCAAGGTAAATGCGTAGGTGTTTCGAAGTTTCATGAATGGGACACACTTTGAGATAGGAAAATCTCTCTACATATGCATTTTTACAAGAATTTTACTTTCCTATAGCAAATATACAAGGGTCGGCAATGGACTGTACAGTGTACATAGGTGAGCTACTTAACAAGCTTGCTGAAGATGTAGGTAGGGACCTCGATTCATGATGCGCGAGCATCTATTAAACGAATCACCATATTAATAATAAGACTATATACAGGGTGTTCTTGGTCTACTTATTTTTAATGAGTGATAGCACAGGTCAAAAGAAAACGATTGATGTTAAAACACCTTAGTAAAAGTCGTATCATAATTTTGATGCACTTCCCCATAAATTAGCATCATGTCAACTAAATCAACGTTAGAATATGAATATAGATAATCATTTTTCTTTCTTATCATATAAATTTTTACTAAGGTATTTTAACATTAATCGTCTTCTTTTGACCTGTGCTATCACCCATTAAAAATAAAATAAGTAAAAAATGTTTGTAGTGTTCGAAAGTCTGTTATATAGGCTTATTCAGCATAATTAAACTACAAATATATTTTTAAATAGTTACTTACGGACTCAAAAGCAATAATATCCAATAGAATATTGGGATCCGTCAAATGAGCATATGACATCTAGTGGCACAAAATTGTACTCAAAACGAGGGAAAATTTTACATGCTAACAGTGCAAATTTATCGTGAAATTGTTTATTACAAATATAAAACAAGTAAAATAAACAAAAAGTTTATCGAAAATGGAATTCGCGACGATTTCTAATATCATGGCATTAAACACTGTCAGTTATTGCCTTGTAAAATTTACTTTACAGCGAATTATTTTCTAATGAAATATGGAAAAACTGTATTTATGAATTAAAAAAATATTTTATATTAATAATATGTACTTATTATCATACTGTACTACAATAGTAAAATCATTTGATGATTGACAAATTTATAGGACTAACTTTGTTTACAAATATTTTAAGGTTAGTAACTTACCTACTTATTACAATATAACATATTATGTTGCAGTTATGTGTTTACATTATTCACCTAACCCTGCCTTAAAGAAGCATTGAACGGATGATTAATTTTGTGGAGATTTTCTTTTAATTTTGATGTTTTTAAGCAATATGCCGTAAAGATTACTACTTTTGACAGATCAGTTATCTTGTTTTTTCACACATTTGATAATATGTCCGGCTTTGAGAATCCGTCCTCCTTCAACGAAATTTCTTTGTTTAGGATTCGTACCGGCCCAATTGCAAATTGCACTTATATTTATTATTTCTTATCACTTTGAAAATCACAAAATTACACGCAAAAGTATACCCCGTATATAAAATTTCCCCCCCTTTGTGCCATGTTTTTTAAGCTCCACCCATTTGACGGATCCCAATAGAAAAAATATTTTAAATAATCTTTCGGTAAGCAACCAAAATTGGGATGAAATCGCGATTGACTGGTCGGCCGACCCCTGCTGCTGTAGAGTCTGATCCAAACATAAAACACTGTCCGTTTTAGAGAAGTATCTGTTTATGGGAGGTAAATGGTAATTCATGAACCAATCTGTATATCATCTGTACATAATGTAGAAGCAATATGTCGTGCTAAGATTAATTAGGGAATTTGCTGCAACATGACAAAGCCATATTAAATGCCTAATACATCAATGTATGTACCTATTAACTAGTGCTTCTATTATGTCTCACATGAAATATTATTTGTCTTAGAATGTTCGCAATCCATGCATTAATCAGACAAAGCAATAAACATAACCTATATTTAACCGGTTAACACTAGTTCTTCTAATCAAATTAACTGTTGCATTATTTCTTGAAATTGCAACCTAATTATTTATCTACCTACTATTCTATAATATAAAGTGTACTGCAAAGATGCTTTAGATAGATAGATAGATAGATATAGATAGTACAATAGTAGAGTATCTTTACGTTAGCGTTGCAACAAAAAATTATAAACTAAAATATAACCTGAATTAACTTACTGAACAAAACCTATTGTAAACATATTATTAAATATTGTATATTGTACCGTGTACGTACCTACTTACCTTATGTTCTAACTAACGATTTACCAATCATCAATATTATGTATATTTTGTAAGTGCAGCTAATCTTTTCGACACTCTCAAGAAATGTGTAAACATTCAGATTCGAATTCAGCGGATCGGTGCGTCATGTATCACTATAGTGCGACATGGAGTAAAATATTGGGAAAACTTCCTCTTTTTTTGAAGATTATCATAATTCACCGGAATTGTAGAATACCAAAATTACTGACTATAAAGACAGCAACTTAAAAAATGATAAGCTGAAGCAGCTAGCGAGTAAATACGGATGTACTGTAGAATTGAGGTGAAGAAGAAAATTAAAAATTTGCGTTTAGCTTTTCATCGCGGACGAAAAACACTACAGAATTCAAAGAAGAATTCATCTCTTTCCAAGAAAGGGAAATGGTTTGCGTTTGAGCTGTTGAGTGACCTGTTCTAGAGAGATGATGGTACAAACTGGTTGCTTCTAATTGGATTGGTTTAGATGCATACACAGACGACAAAGCGCATACGACATTGGGCACCATTTGGTTTTAAGTAAATTTTGTGGCATACCTAAGGAACCGGCAAAACTAGACGACATATGACATGCTACATGTTACCTATTGTGGCCTCAGTGAAATTGGGCTTTTATAAATAACTTTTGCTTTGTAATTCTATTGTATATAAATTATTGAGACTATTCATAAGTTCGAATTTAATATAATAAATGATAGCTTTTATTCAGTTTAGCGGCCAATAAAGACACCGGCATTATGAATTCAAGACATGGGATGTCACAAGGCGTTAGACGGTTCCATTATTTGATAATATCTGTTGCGTGCCAGTAATATGTAATTCTTACCCATACAACTTTACAGAAACTTACACATTTATTATACATTACCTTTTATTGGTGCTTGCATACAGCAAGCAACATTAGGGTTTGAGAATAGCCGAGCGTGTAGCAATGCTTTTGTATTTGAATTGTAGATTATAGACGCTCGACAACAGAGGTCAAATGCTTTTGTATACATGGCATTGCTATGATCCTCTATTACAAGTCCCCAGTTTCCGGGTTCTAGGCCGAGAGCTGGTAAAAGTTTTAATTGGATTTTCAATTTATTATTAAAAAAAATAAAATAATGAATTGAAAATATGAATTGGTGCTAGGCCCAAATAACCTTAGCTGTTGGTGGTCTTTAAAACACAATTCAATTCAGCAAGCAACATTATATCTATATTTAGTAGATTTTGTGTCCATATTTATATAATTAATGCAGTTTAAATCAATAAACGAAGCGTCGTACTTTTGAAAAAACTATCTGTTTTATTATTTACTGTCCACATACCTGCGAATTTACTACATTAATTATAGCTATAGAAGAAAATCTGGTAATATACTCATAATATATGTACTCATAAAAGTTGCCATAAAAACGTGGGTCGTGAACTCTATGCTAGTTTATTAGTCACGACCCACGCTTTTATAATTATGAACCTAATTATTATTAAAAATTATTTTTTCATTTTTAGTACATTTAAATAAAAGCTTGTCTAAAAAGTTTTTTGCTAATATTTATTTTGTTCATTTTTTAGTCTTCCAAAATTTTACCCCCCTTGTAGGGGTTGAATTTTAAGAAATCCTTTCTTAGTAGATGCTTACGTCAGAAAAGAAACCAACTGTCCAAATTTCAAGTTTCTAGCTTCAGAGATTTGGCCTGGACGTTGATTTGTCAAAAAAAAAAAAACCCGTTTGAACCCCTTGGGGGTTGAATTTATTTCTAATAACGATTTATTCATGTATTGTCATCGGGAATACATATGTGTAATTTCAAGTCGATCGGATACGTGGAAGTCGTTCAAAATTGACTTGCAAGTTTTGACCTAAACAAACAAACACACAAACCAACCCACAAACAAACACACTAACTAACATACATTGCAAGTTAAATAAAAGCTTGTAAAAAGTTACGTTCTATTGAAAGATAGAAAACGTTTTCCTAGAGAAGACATGACTCCTAGAGTTATTTACATGTCCGGAACTATCAAACTTTTGTTTGAACTCGTCATCGACCATACTATAATGAATACTCTTGATTTTGGTACCTACCGGTATAGCAGTGAGTTCAAATTTTGAATGTAGGTATACTTTTATAAAATATATAACTATACTTGTAAGTTAATGTCAAAAGGGCTTTACGACAAAACCGAATCTACAATGTATTCTGTAGTAAATAATTGAGAGGGTAGAGCACTATATAGAATAGATAGAGACTCGGCCCCAATCACGTAACTACATATGTCGCAAGGCCTCCGTGATCCGTTTAATGGATACTTAATATTTAATACTCATAGACTGATTGCTTTGATTATTTCACGTACATCCACAACACAACGTTAAACATTTTCAATGTTCATCTATTTCTCACCTTCTATACAGCACTTATTTTTTCTTGTTTTTGTTTTTGGGGGAAACGTCTTTATAACTCCTCCAAGAAAAATATATCTTAGGTTAGAAGAGTGATTTCGTAAGATCTTAGATGTGAAACACAACCATTACATAATGCAAAGGCGTACACAGAATTTTGTTCAGGGGGGAGGTTGCAAAATACAGAAGTTATAACAATAAGGTATGAGAGTCTTGTGAAATATTTTATATTATACAGGGTGTCCAAGACTTGCGTTGTCGGCCGATATATTGATTTTGGGTGAAGATAGAAAAGAAGTTTAATTACAAAAGTTGTATAATTTTTAATGATGTATAACCTAAAAATATTTTCAATTATACAGCCTGTCCCATTTAAGCGTGGCAGATCAAAGTTATGTTTTTTTTAACCTAGCACCCTGTTTTTATTTGTTTTTTCAATTCCGTATCTAAATGTGAACAGAAATTGTAAGGGATGCCATGCTCGAAAATTCAGTAATTTTTGAGTTATTCAAGTTTTTTAGAAATTTTTGACACATGCAGACCTTTACCTAAAATTCGACATAGCCAAAACAGAAACCTTTATCAAACTGAAATTTTGAGGATTACTAGGTAATGGATGGCAAATCAATGTCTGCCCTAAAAAATGAATTTATTATACAGGGTGTTTAAAATAATGTACTTCTTTTACCTAACTTCAATCACGTGTAACTTTTGATTGTTAAATACAACGAGGTTATGGAATTGTATTCTTTAGGATATTTACTAACACTTTTATTAAGGGTTGTCCATACCTAAACCTAATATTTTCATATAAAAATGTTTAGTTTAAGTATGGACAACCCTTGATAAAAGTGTTAGTAAATATCCTAAAGAATACAATTCCAGCAAAAAAATAACCTCGTTGTATTTAACAATCAAAAGTTACACGTGATTGAAGTAAGGTAAAAGAAGTACATTATTTTGAACACCCTGTATAATAAATTCATTTTTAGGGCAGACATTGATTTGTCCATCCATTACCTAGTAATCCTCAAAATTTCAGTTTGATAAAGGTTTCTGTTTTGGCTATGTCGAATTTTAGGTAAAGGTCTGCATGTGTCAAAACATGGCATCCCTTACAATTTCTGTTCACATTTTAGATGCGGAATTGAAAAAAACAAATAAAAACAGGGTGCTAGGTTAAAAAAAAACATAACATTGATCTGCCACGCTTAAATGGGACAGGCTGTATAATTGAAAATATTTTTAGGTTATACCTACATCATTAAAAATTATACAACTTTTGTATTTAAACTTCTTTTCTATCTTCACCCAAAATCAATGTATCGGCCGACAACGCAAGTCTTGGACACCCTGTATATTATGAATTGTGCGTTGACAGCAAAACGAAGGCCATATTGTCACTTATTTATGTATTGCACTTGCATATAAATGATAATTGCATAGGCAGTTATTATATGCACGCGCCTGGACTAAGTAGTTGTAATTCAATGTTGTATTATAATTAAATCAATAAATATTAGGTAAAGTTCAATTAACAGTTAGTGACAGTAAGTTGCAGTGCAAAATTAGAGTTTACAATATAAAGCGGTGACTCTAACCAAGCGACGAATAAAAATTATTCATAATTAAGTTAAATTAATTGTATTATTGTCATACTTGTAAAATATAATTCTACTCATTAATTATGTAAATTAAGTGTTGACTTTTGATGTATATTCTGTCACCCACAAACACCATCCTATCTAGGGAATGCAATCTCGAGCCGAGATTGACCATCCGAGATCTCGCGAGATCAGTCTGGGTTCAAGATTGGCAATTCGAGATCTCGCGAGATTGTCTGGCGAGATCTCGACAATATCGAGATTTCGCCTACTTTTAAAAAGAACGTATTACTTTGTACCTAAAATACTTAAACTTAATGAAAACTACTTACTTGGGACAGTGTGACTGTGTACGTGTGTGATTTATTGCGTAGTGCACTGTGCAGATGATTATTATTCATTACTTTCCTTAAATAAACGTTGATTTTTTTGTTCCAAGATTCAATTAAAGTTTTGTTTTATTTTCAAAATATAACAGCAATACCCCAACTCACACAGCACACTATATGTCAATTAATTATTTTGGAAATAACTTCTTAAGAGCTATGAAACATAGGGTAAGTTACTATTAGTAACGTTCACGAACATTTGGTTTGAATTGTTTTTAGACATATTCAGTATTCACTTAACTTTGAAATTTGTTAGCCATCTAATGCTTGTTATAAGTTAAATAACTGTCCATTTTACTCAAGAAAACAATAATTAAAACAATATATGCAGAGAAACAAGCAGAACCAATTAGCGCGACTGTCAAAAACTATTACGTATAAGTTTTTTTTCAAGCGCGTTCGTTCTTGAAATCTCGTTCGAGATCTCGAACGAGATTTCAAAAAAGAGATTGCCTGCCCACGAGATTAAATCTCGAAAAATGGCTCGAGATCTCGCGAGATCGAGATTGCATTCCCTAATCCTATCCAAGCTTACCACTTGGCTCAACATAAATCTTTTAACAACCTGTTATCATACAGCAGTCTGCAATAAAGTTATAAATGATAGTTCAAACGTTCGGGGAATTGTCAAGCGCCAAATTTCAATAACGGGAAAGAAAAGAGATTATTCTGA
The DNA here is from genome assembly GCA_039654895.1 of Mongoloraphidia duomilia. Taxonomy (NCBI): domain Eukaryota; kingdom Metazoa; phylum Arthropoda; class Insecta; order Raphidioptera; family Raphidiidae; genus Mongoloraphidia; species Mongoloraphidia duomilia. The sequence continues at coordinate 13,633,806 of CM077519.1, read as the reverse complement.
AATAAGCTTAATGAATTTTGACACTTTCCAAATCCCAGGGTGGGGCAGCTACCTTCCCCTGACTCCCAACCCCCTGCGCACGCCCATGACAATATAACGATTTAATTTAATGGTAAGCTTCATGAACTTTAACACTTTCCAGATCCCAGGGTGGGGCAGCTATCTTCCCCTGACGCCCACCCTCCTTGCGTACGCCCATGACAATATAATGATTTAATTAACTTCCCATTGGAAGTTGTTGTAATGGGTCCGATTTTTTCCGTTATGTTTCGCTTGCTAACGATGCTACACCCTATAACATTTTGCGTACCGGAACAAAAAAACATAATTTCTTTCTAATCCCAGTGTGTGCTTACATACGTTTTTCTTGCGTCTATAGTTTACAAGTCAGATACTTGTAAACTAGACGCAAGAAAATTACAGTTAATACCGACGTCTAGTTAACTAGTGTCTGTATTCAAACCAAACATTGATTTTTACAGTATTTTAGTGACATCTGTTGGAGAAGTGAATGAACAAAAAATACGTTGACTAGTTAACAAGTCGTTGTATTTTAACATATACCCCCTTGTGTTAACTACATGTGCAAAAAAACGAAATAAACATTTTTTTGTGAATGGTGGTAATTGTTGATAATGATACACTATTGAAATTTGGGACCACTCTTGCGGTTTAAAGGTGTTTATAAAGCATTTTTCTTATTGCGGGATTAGCGGCATTTTTTGTTTTTTTTTACTTGGTACTTAAGGCAAATTTTGCAAGTCAAGTAAACTGGACACTAAATATTAATCAATAATTATGTATGTCTAGTTAACTTGACGTCGGTACGCAAAGTGTTAAGCACGAAATCGTGATATCTCGAAGCGTCGTAAAAAACCGTTTGGAAACCACTGTGATTGGATTATTAGTGTATTTGCCATATGGCACATACACTATTGGCGTCGGTCGGATGGCGGGACCTAGGGGTCGGACCAAAATTTCTCGACGTTTCATAGCCTCCTGAACACTTTGGCACCATTTTTGGAAATGTCTGTTTATATATGTATATATATATATATATATATTTATATATTTATATATTTATATATATATATATATATGTGTGCGGGCTATAACTTTCGAAAGAGTTAATTGATTTTGACGAAATTTGGTAGGCACGTTAAAATCCATCACCGCACGAAGCCTATTTAAAATGGGCCAAATCGGACTATTTTAAGGGTGGTTTTTAGGGGTTGAAAAATGTTTTTGGGCCCAAAAATGCCGAAAAAATTCTCAGAATCGTTTCAAAATTGAAATTTAACCCTTTAGTAACGATTAAAATGTTCTGCTAAAATTTTAATAAAATCGGCCCGACAGGACCGGAGTTACAAATTTTATGAAAACACTAGTTTACGGATAGTGCTTTACTTACTGAAGGGTGTATTTAATTTGGTACCGAGGTTGCATTGATAAAAATTTTGAAATTAAGAAAAAAAATATTATTTTAAGGGATGTATTAAGGGGTTAAATTTTTTATTTTGTCCAAAAACAAACTTAAGTTCACATAATAAAGCCACAATGCCAATTAGCAAATACACTATATTGTCGGCAGGGTTTTGGCACTGCGACCCGAGTTTTTTTCTAACTTGAACGCCCCTAGTACGCTCCAAAAAGCTTTGAGACAGTTGATTACTCGGAACAACACAAATCTTGCTGTGTGTTTCTCTCTGCAATGTAAATTTGATATTTTAGTATAGTTAATTAGGTGCAAATGAGGAACGATATTTGGTTACAGTTTAGTTGTGTGTTTGTGTTGCGTCATTCGCGAAATGCATTTACATAAGTATTTCTTGTTTGTTTAACTTGGCCCCGTGTGTTGGTTGGTTCACTTGTCACTTTAGAGTTTGTGTTTTAGAACCATTTACTGGGCAATGTTAATATAAAGTACGAAACAAACTTTGTCGAAGTATTGCGAAGTAGATAACGGACAAGTGTGAGTTATAGACTCGCGCGCCGAGGGTTCCATACCATCAACCATATTATTTGCCATTGAATTTCGAAAACTATAGTTGTTGGAAACATCAATTTTCTTGTAAAGTACGGAGGACGGTATAGCCTAGTGGTTAGCGTGCTTAGTACCGCAACCTCTGGACTGGACTGCCGTGGGTTCGAATCCCACCTGCGCTCATGGATGTTTTGTGATATTATTTAGTTTTAAGATAGTTGTTATCTAGTGTAGATGAAAGACGCTACTGACCTGAGATGTCGACGCGTCTATAATCTACAATAAATAAAATTGTAAAGTACGTGTGTATACAAATGTACGAGAAAATATTTTTAAACGGTTTTGTTTAGCTTGACCCCGTATATTTGTTTGTTACTATCTTTGTTTCAAATCTTGCGACAGCTTTTTCAACTACTTCTACTTAAGCGATTCTTATATGAAACTTTGCACACACATTGAGTTCCCGTGACAATACAATATTATGATAATTTCAACTTGATAACGAGGGTCTGATGATGGAATCAGGAGGTGGACAGTTCAAAGGATGAGGAGTTTGCATAATGATACGGATCAGAAATCAAACTAAAAACTGGAAAATAAAAATACATAGGTAAAAAAACTTTTAAGTTAAACGGTTTTATTTTAAAACATCAGCTGTACCAAAAACTAGAAAATAATTAGGACACAAACCAAGGGGCACTTTGTGTCGTTGCGTCAGCGGAATAAGTAATAAAAACGTGGGGCGCATACAAATCTGTATAACTATAACGACTGTATAATTATTAAATAAGAACGACTTGTCTAAAAAATATGTTTCCAAGCCCACCAAGAGAAATATTTCAAATGCGCCCCACGTTTTTATTACTTATTCCGCTGACGAAGCGACACAAAATGTCCCTTGGTTTGTGTCCTAATTATTTTCTAGTTTTTGGTACAGCTGATGATTTAAAATAAAACCGTTTAACTTAAAAGTTTTTTACCTATTTTTTTAGGTTCTGTCTATATTGAGAAAACTTTATATGACAAATATCAGCTTGTTAAATGGAAAATTATTATTAAGATCTTAAAACCATCTCTTCTGTTACACCTTGTATAGAGGATTGGTTATGCATTAGTCTAAATGCATACGTGCGACTTGCGAATATACGTTAGATAACATAAGGAATATGTAATTAGTCAAGTGACTGCACACAGGCATACCCCGTTTAACGCGGAGAAGATTTCATGAAAACGGGAGTCTTAGCACAGTCCCAATGAGAGTACGTTTCCAGCATTGTAATTTATTACTGCACAGACCGAAATACTAAAATGAATTATAACCAGTGATCGCATTATTTCAAAAATCGGATTCTATAAGGTTACGAATGATTCTAATAATCGGATGTTTCATTCGAATTATATCAAACGATTCTTTTGAATTATGAGTAGGTACTGCATTTCATATAGGTAATAGGCGGACCTAAGACTAGTTCACAAGCCAGTATTAAGTACTCAGTGGTAGTGATTATTTCAATAATCGGATGTTTCATTCGAATTATATCAAACGATTCTTTTGAATTATGAGTAATAGGCGGATCTAAGACTAATTTACTAACCAGTATTCAGTAGCCATTTGCTGTTGCGTCGATGTCAAACAGTAGAGAGAGTGTAGTGTAGATGACTATAAGCTTAATCATTGTAGGTATAGGTACATATAGTCATACTCATCACACCAGATATAGAAATAATGTGTATTTTGACTGCCACAGCTATGCCAGATGTAGGAAAAATCATTTATATCATGCATCTGCCCATCTTTATAACTCTCTTCCTTCGGAAAAAAATAGAAATAAAATCAACAAATATCTTTAAACAAAAAATTAATAGTAAACAATGATATAGTGAAAATTTTTGTTGGAAGAGCAGCCAATTACCTACAATCTACATAATTGATTCCTGCAAATATCGGAAAAAATCTTTTAACAACCATAGTCACAGTCAGGAATCTAACCTGAATGTATGCATATATTGAGAATGTTAGATTGATAATCAAGTCACGGTTGAGTATTGTAAGATCATTCCGTCGCGATAGTGGAAAAGTTCAGGTTAGATTCCTGACTGTGACTATGGTTGTTAAAATGATTTTTTCCGATATTTGCAGGAATCAATTAATATGTAATAGGCTGCTCTTCCAATAAAAATTTTCAATTGCAAAACAGCCGTATAAATCTATTTAATAGGTATACAATAATATAGTATTAGACGCTAATGACCTAAGTTGTCGACGCGTCTATAATCTACAATAAATAAAATATTATAGTATTAACGATTTTTACAAGCTTTTATTTTAACTTGCAATGTATGTTAGTTTGTGTGTTTGTTTGTTTAGGTCAAAACTTGCAAGTCAATTTTGAACGACTTCCACGTATCCGATCGACTTGAAATTTTGTACACATATGACGTATTCCCAATGACAATACATAAGGAGTTCAAACGGGGATGTAGGGTTTTTTTGACTAATCAACGCCCAGGCCAAATCGCTGAAGCTAGAAACTTGAAATTTGGACAGTTGGTTCCTTTTCTGACGTAAGCATCTACTAAGGAAGGATTTCTCGAAATTCAACCCCTACGGGTGTCAAAGCGGGGTAAAATTTTGAAAGACTAAAACGAACAAAATAAATATTACCAAAAAAAAACATTTTAAAGCCAAGCTTCTATATAAATGCACTAAAAAGGAAAAAATAATTTTTAATAATTTAGGTTCATAATTATTAAAGCGTGGGTCGTGACTAATAACCTAAATTATTCAAAATTATTTTTTCCTTTTTAGTGCATTTAAATAAAAGCTTGCCTCTAAAAAGTTTTTTTTGCTAATATTTATTTAATTAACCGTTTTCTTTTGTGACTTTTCTTTTTAATATATGTATATAAATACATAATAAATATGTTATTTTGTTACACCAAGCTGTCCTCTTTTTATCTTTTTTTTAAAGTTAAGATTCCATTCTCCACCTCTAGGTACTTTCTTTATGAAAATGGAAATCGGTAAACGATCGGTAAAATTGGAATTGTTTTTCAGTGAACGTCGTTTTAGTTTGCGCCGTTTTCCTTTATAATTCTTAATAAATATTAAAATTTCAGAATTATGTGAGGCTTAGACAAACTACGTATAAATGATTATAATATGTAGTATACACAGAGTCAAGACTTAGATATGCCTTGTTCTACATATCTAAGTATGCAGGGCTGTACTCAAAGTAACAATCCGTGATGTAATATATCTACAGCCATAATAATGGGGTCGTCCCACATGTCAGAATTTGATAATTTTGAACAGTGCATATTATTCCTCATTCGTTATAGACCGAGATCTGATGACAATTTTTTGGTGTTATTTGCAGATCAATTGGTCAGTATTAAACGGGTGGCAGATCACCCTAAACGTGTCATGTATTCGACGAAAGGTTCAAATTTTTAATATGTTGTACGGCGACTGTTTTAAGCATATATTTCAATTTGCAGAACAAAATATCGGCATTAACCCCCTTGCAGAACGATATCTATAAACACCTAAGCGAGCAAGTTTTTCTCTAAGACAGGGGGGGTTAATACCGACATTTTGTTCTGCAAATTGAAATATATGCTTAAAACAGTCACCGTAACAACATATTAAAATTTGAACCTTGAACTAATAATATAAATTTCGTCGGATACATGACACGTTTAAGGTGATCTGCCACCCCTTTAATACTGACCAATCGATCTGCAAATATTATAATGGCATTATTGGGTCACCGACAAGCTATACAAACAATTTCAGCCTTGATTCTTGAAGCAATAATAATTGTGACCATTTTTTTAGTTACATGTTGGGGGCGGTCTGCATCCCTCCCATACCGCTATCCAGCAAAATCCCTTACTCAGGGCACTTTAATATGTCTCCCTCAACGTCTTCACAAAAATAAGGGCTTGAATAAATAACACCAAAAAATTGTCACTAGCTCTCGGTCTATTAACAAATAATGTAAACCAACTTGTTCATTCTTATATCCTTTTCATTAATTCCAAACAAGAATTTAAAACTTAATACATTTAAAATACCTTCGCAGTTCGCTTATGGGCGCACGCGGAGAAGGACAGCGGAGGGGAGCTGCCTCCTCCCTGGGATTTGAAATAATGGAATAAAGTGTGAAAATTCATGAAGCTACTTTAAACCAATCCCTATTATTTCTCGTTATTGAACTTTGGCGCTTGAAATTTCCACGAATTTCACTTCGAACGTTTCGACTATGGTTTATGACCTAATTGCATAATGATAACCGGATGTACGTGTTTAGGTACTCTCATAAGTCTTGTTTCCCCCCTGAACAAAATTCTGTGCACGCCCTTGTGGGTTCGCTTAAACCGCTTATGATGACGCAAAGAATGATCGTCGCCGCTTGAGAAACAGAAAAATGGTAGTCACGTGACATCTTTCCATGTAATGACAGGGCTGTGATTGGATGCTATTATAGTTCGCGTCACTTCCGTAGCGGCATTATCTCTCTATGATTAAAATTGCAATTAAAAAAAAAAACGCTTTTGAGAATTTTTTTTTCCACAATAGCCTTCCAAACAATTCTAAAAATTTTTTTGGAATAAATTGTTACAAAATAACCATTACGAAAACCAAGAGTCTCTAGCTACATCCCTGTGAAATTTTGAGTTCGATTTCAATAAACTCGATACGAATTTGTTTTGTGTAGTGGTTAATGACCTATAATTAATCGATATTAAATTTTAAAAAAATTAATAAACAAACTCTTGAAAAATTCTACACATTTATTAATCTCAACGATCGTTTCGGGTTCCTAACCCATCATCAGGAGTTTACATTAAAACTAAAATCTAAAAAGTCTACAAACATTAAATATAGTAATGTTTGTAGACTTTTTAGGTTTTAGTTTTAATGTAAACTCCTGATGATGGGTTAGGAACCGGAAACGATCGATGAGATTAATAAATGTGTAGAATTTTTCAAGTATTTGTTTATTAATTTTTATTCAATCATGTTCTACTAAGTGCCTAGCGATAATTCTATAGAATTGATATTAAATTAAGTAATTTCAAAATATGTAACTGTTTTTACCGATATTCAGAGTCATACCGATGTAGCTACACCCCTGTTAAAAACACATACATCTTACATGATATTATGCCAGTGGTTAGAATAAGGACAGGTCGTATATATACAGGAGTCCCTCATCACTGCGGTAATAGGGAACTCTGCTTTCTCTAGTACAGTATCGTACAGGGGTAGATATTATGGGCTCTTTCTCAAACATGTACCTATAATATGCCGTACTTTTATTCTCTATGTCATCTCAGAATTTGCTCTAATGGAAAATGCACATCTTCCATGTACTTCATGATATCTTCATAAGAAGACTTATGCTGGGTTTATCGTACAATTTTATTGGAGTTTACTCCTTAAGAATCTTTCTTAATAGAAAAATCATTTTATTCGTGTATGTAATGAATATTTGTCGCAATGAAAATAGTATATTAAAAATATGATGTAATGGTTCCTGTATTGTTTTTCTGTAATATGACGTACCCTCCTGTACATACAGTGTTCCGTGGTTGAATAAATTTATTATTATTATTATTATTATTATTATTATTAAGAAACGATTTTCATATAAGGCGCCCGGTATGGAAATTTTATGAGGAGTAAAATTTACACAAGCGTTAACAAAAAAGCGTAACGTTTTTATGCGCAACCTACCTTGCGCACCTTTCAATGTATGTGTATACTTGTAACAGCCGTATACGCAATACGCATGTAAGTGTGTATGTTCAGTCGAGCGTCGGAGCTGACACACACCTTTTTTTAATCACGCTGTTAAATGACGGTTGCTATGGCAACGATCAACAATTTGCCAAAAGCGAAACGCAGCAACCAATGAACACGTAGAAATCAAAATTTAACAGCATGGTTAAAAAATAGTCTGTTAAAATTGTATGATAAACCCAGCATTAGTGTTGCTAGATTAAGGGATTTACCCTTAGATTTAGGAATTTTTCATCGGATTAAGAGGAAGTTAGTGGCATAAGTCCTTAGGAGTATTCTCTACCCGAAGTTACCCCCTGCACCCTTCAACTCAAATCCTTTCCTCTCGCGTAATAACGGTTACAGTTTTCCCGACGCTATTTTTAAAGGTAAAGGGTTCGGGGTAAACGTCAAATGAAGGATCAAGAATCACAGTACAGATCCTACAGGCGAATTTTTGGCTACGTGTGAAAGATTACGTAATTTTAAAAAAGTTGTAAGTCTTTCTAGAAAAATGTTTTTCAATTTTGCGCCAGAAGGATTTGTAGTGTGCTTCTTAGTCCTTAATTTGGCGTTTATCCGAACCCTTTAGCTTTAAAAATAGCGTCGGGAGAGCTGTAATCGTTTTTAGGCGAGGGGAACGGATTTGAGATGAAGAGTATACAGGGGGTAACTTCCGGTAGTGAATACTCTTAAGTATAGATTTTTAAGGGGTTTCAGAAAACCTTAGTAGACTTCTAGAGTAGAACAGTTATTTCTAATATTTAAACTGTCACTTAATGTTGAAACGTAACGCGCTTATCAAACTTCTAGTTCCTTAAAATTGAAAAACGCACACTTGAAAAATTCTACAAATTTTGTTTATTTAAACACTCGACGATCAGACTAATAATTCATCTTCAAGATGGATTAATAGTCTGAAAATTTAGGGGACTTTTAATAGAATTTAGAGCGCGATCTAGTGGGAAATAGCTCCAAGCATCTGGTAACACTGTAGAGTGTAGAGTGTTGGGTGTTTTCTATTTAATGATACTAGTTGACACAAGTCGACATGCGTTGTCAAAAGTATTTCTCATTTGATTTTTAAGGCCACCAACAACAAAGGTCATTTGAGCCTAACGAGGGCATGTGGTCCAGTGGTAAGCGTCGCGACCCCCGCATCAGACTGGCGTGGGTTCGAATCCCACCTCCGCTCATAGATGTTTTGTGATGTCATTTAGTTTTAAGAGAGTTGTTATTTATTGTATTTAAGACGTTAATGACCTAAGTTGTCGACGCGTCTATAATCTACAATAAATAAATAAAATAAATTTGAGCCTAGCATCACTTCATATTTTCGGTTGATTGTTTTTTTATAATGAATTGCAAAATCTAATTAGTATTTTTACTATTTTTCAGATTAGAACCTGGAAACTGGGGGCTTGTAATAGAGCAGCCATCTTCTTATTTGATCAGTTTCGATGACTCACAGCGACATTGGACACAAGTCGACTGAAATTCTTCTGAAGTGAAGAAAGAGCCATCCTACTTTTACAAACCCGCTTCAGCACACCACCACCACCATCACCACCGGCAGGTAAATCATTTTGAACTCAAAAATCATTCCTTTACATGAAAACTTCAACAAATTTCACCAGAATAATGTTTATATGTACATTTATGCACGCATCCACATGTGCGAGAGAGAGACAGCTTCGTGTGTGTGAGAAAGAGAGCGAACGATAGAAGCCTTTAAGCCTTGTAAGTTGCGGTTCTCACTCTAAGAATATGTTATGTTTAGTATACGGCTAATTTCATGCGTAGATTGCGTGTATGTTCGATAATTCCGGATCACATGACGATTCTGCGACGCCATGATGTTTGTATGTTCTGCACATAAGTGCATTTCTTTGTCTTCTATATAACGTTTAAAAGCGTGGGACACTCACTGTACGTATATTTCAGATAATTCTTTGAATGTCTTACGCTTTTAAACATTTAAATGCGTAGGGCACTCGATGATTTATATAAAATATATGTACTGTGAGTTAAATTTTAACTACACCTGAAGATAGCAACTCGCTGCTGAAACGCATCGTGTTAAAACACAGGAAGTCACAAGACGGACATCAAAAAATACAAAGTATTTCTAATACTTCATAATATTCATATAGTGACTTGGAGACCCAACACTCTAAAAATGTACTATATAACTGACAAAGCGGCGCCATCTCGCACGCGACGACCATAAACCATACGGTTTGAATCCAATATAAATAATATAGTTTATAACTCGGTTTATAATCATTGAGCAAGATGACTCCACTCCACAGTATAAAACATTAATTTATTAGATTTAATTGATTATTTAATTCTAATTATTATTTGCCAGGATTCATGCCATAACAACACAGAATCTGTGAAAATTTCAACTTGCTGCCTCTTACCGTTTGTGAGATAGAGCCCTGTGACAGACGGACAGACAGACATCGTAGGCAGGGTAATAGGTTCCCATACAGAGACAGAATACGGAACCTTAAAAACACAGGTTGAAATTGCTCTAGCATTACCACTCTGTTCTGGATCAGTGTCAAGACCAGTCTATATGACTTTGTGCGTGGTTATGACTATAAGTGTGTACCACCCTTTATAAATTACGTATGCTTTATTTTATCCAAGGCCTACGCAGTCTAGCAGTCAAATCGGATATTAAAAATCAAAATGTAGTAAACAAAATCCTCCACAACCAGATATTAAATTATATAATAAAGATATAGGTTGTATTGATCGAAGGTTACTGAATATATTTATTTAAAATTTATTAAGAAAATTCTGAACTTTTTACTTCCCACCTCTACTATGGTAGGGAAGTAATGGATTCAGTCCGAAAACAATATTTCGAGATTTTAACAGATTTTCACGTTTTGAGACCCTAGCAATCGTTTAAGATCATTTTCTGACTGATGTCTGTATGTGTGTGTGTATGTGTGTATGTGTGTATGTGTGTATGTGTGTGTGTATGTGGTCAATTTTTCGCCTTCGATATCTTAAGAACGGAACAACATACGGGCATGCCGATTGTTCTATTGTGTTTATCAGCCTTTAACTTAGATCTGATTAGATTTTGAGTCAAATCGGTTCAGTGGATCCTGAGATATTCAAAAAAACGTCCTCAATGTCACGTATTAACATAGGTAAAAAAAAATATAAATGAATTCTAGATGTTATAATATGAAAAAAATGTAAATATTTTTTTTCTCTAAAATGTATAGTTTTCGAGAAAAAAAATATTTTACTAAAAAAAATAAAAATTGTACGTAAATCAAGGTAACCATGATTTTTGCTATATTAAGCTAGCCATCAGTAGATCACCAAACAAAAAAGAGGGCCATGCTTTTTTCAAAGAATAAAAATTAAATTGTGTTTTAAAGACCACCAACAGCTAAGGTTATTTGGGCCTAGTCAAAGAATAAAAAAAAGAGTGTTTATTTTTTGCAAATATTTACTAGGTGGGAAGTATAGGACTGGTCATCAGTCGAATTTTTTTCTATGACTTCAAACAAACTAATCAGTAAAAAATAGAAAAAATGAAATGAAGTGTTCATTTTTAAAATTTTTTATTATTTGTTCCCCATAAATAAAATTTTCAAACAAAAAAAAACAGTAAATTTGATTTCATAAAATACCTAGCTTGTATTGATCGAAGTTTACTGAAAATATTTACTTAAAATTCATTAAGAAAATTCTGAACTTTTTTCTATGACTTCAAACAAACTAATCAGTAAAAAATAGAGATAATGAAATAAAGTGTTCATTTTCAAATTTTTTATTATTTGTTCCCTAGAAATAAAATTTACAAACAAAAAAAAAACGGTAAATTTGATTCCATAAAAAACGTATAGATTAACAAAAAATTAAAACAAGCATGCAATTTTTCGTTTCGAGCTTTTATTGTATCAGTGCTGATTAAAAAAGTATGCCCTTAAAAGAGATTTTTAGCACGTCATGGGGTTAATTTTAGCTACAGAGAAACGTCGTTTTATATCCATTAATAATTTGTTATTATCTTGGGAACTGTCGGTGAAAAATATGTCAAATAATGGCATAATTATCTATATTGCTGAAATTGGAATTTGATAATGTATCCAAATTTGCAAAAAAAGGGGAAGAGCCAATAAAAAAAGGCGATGACCTAAAAGGGGTGGTAGTAAAAAACAACGTCAATCGAAAAAATGCGCGTTAAAAATAGGGTTGACGTGCAGTCTGAGGATTTTGGCCGCAAATGATCTGGAATTTTTGTATACGGATTGTTCCAGACTAAAACTTTTTTCTAATATTGTTAGTAATTAAATAAACGACGAAGTGTGTGTCGAGCTACGCAAAGAGTACGGTTCCGTACTATGTAAATTATGCTAAACCTACAATTTTGATAAAATAATTAAAGTAAAAACACATCCATAATCTACTCAAAGAGCCCTTTTCAACGATACCCCACAAGACTAGGTTCAAAAAACATTTTTTTGCTCCCCCCCCCGTTTGCATGTATAATTTTGATAAAATAAATAAAATAAAAACACATCGATAATCTACTCAAAGAGCCCTTTTCAACGATACCCCACAAGACTAGGTTCAAAAAACATTTTTTTGCCCCCCCCCCCCCGTTTGCATGTATAATTATATAAAATAAATAAAATAAAAACACATTAATAATCTACTCAAAGAGTCCTTTTCAACGATACCTCACAAGACTAGGTTCAAAAAACATTTTTTTGCCTCCCCCCCCCGTTTGCATGTATAATTTTGATAAAATAAAAACACATTAATAATTTAGTCAAAAAGCCCTTTTCAACGATACCCCAAAAAAATAGGTTCAAAAAATATTTTGTTTGCCCCCAGTTTGCATGTATGGGCGCTTTCTTTTTTTCTGTTTTTAGTATTTGTTGTTTAACTAGAAGATATGAGTGATACTTGACGTGAATTACAGCTTTATAGGTAATGGCGTTGTTAATATAGACCTGGTAACAAAATAGGTCTAAAAATTGCAAATTTGACGGTCTCTAAAACCTACAATTTTAATAAAATAAATAAAAATAAATACACATTCATAATCTACTCAACAAGCTCTTTTCAACGATACCCCACAAAAATAGGTACAAAAAAAGAGTTTTTTTGACCCCCGTTTGCCTGTATGAGCGCCTCCTTTAAATAAACCTTTTTCATCTTTTGTTATTCTCTCCGACTTTGGGCCGCGGTAATATTATGTGTGAATTTCAAGTCCCTATCCCATTTCGTTTAGAAGTTAAAAACCTGTGACAGGCAGACATTGTTGGCACAACAATAGGGTTCCTTTCTAGTACGGAACCCTAAAATTAAATTACGCACATGATACATAATATTAATCTGTCTGTCAACGAGTAAATCTTGTTAAAAAATCCTATACATGCGCGTGAGACTCTCTAAAAAGAGAGTTCACTGTAGATTGTGGCATTAAGCTTTTCGTCGAAACTCCATTTTCAGATGCAATTTTCATTCGTTTACTTAAGGGGATTAAATGTTTCTGTACACAAACGGATAATTTATAAGTCCACCTGTTACAGGTGTTAAGCCTATAAATTTAAGACCATAATACTTTTTATTTATCTTCTTTCCTATCTACGTTACTACGTTACACAGTCAAGCACGAGGATGCGCAAAAAAATTATATCAATGGAAAATTAATCTTTATTTTAGATAGCCTAGCCTAGGGTTACCAAATGGCCGGGATTTCCGGGAATGTCCCGGAATTCGTTGGTTTGTCCCGTGTCCCGGAATTTAAGTCTTCTATCCCGGAAATGCATAAGTTCAACGAAATCGTGCTCGCGATCGCAAGAAACGACACATGCTAAGTAGTACTTATTTATTTAGCACTATCGGCAATTTTTGTACATAAGTATTTTTACTTGTATTTAATTGTATTCTTTGGACTTCTATGTCGGTAAAGACAAATTGGGAACAATAAAATGAATTATTAAAGATTCACACGAAATTATGTGTGATTTAGGTACACACTCAGAAGCGCGTCCCACATCTCACCGTGTAGTGGTGTGTGATAAATGAATAAAAATAGACAAGTCTAATGATAAATACAAAAAATAGTAAAATAATAAAACATTTTTTCACAATAGCTCCCCTCCCCTGAAATAAATTGCCTTCCCCTTAGAAATGTCCCGAAAATCTTGGTTTTTGATCTGGCAACCCTAGCCTAGCCACTGTATAGTTTGCCATTGCAATTGCATCCCTACAGAGACGTCGGGTTCTTTTAAGCTATATTTACTTATCGGACTTGACTTTTTATAATTTTTAATAGTGTTGCCGTCCAGACAAGACTTTCAAAGTCTTGTCTTGTCTTGAAATATCAAGACAAGACTTCACTTAAGTCTTGTCTTGAAATATCAAGACTTCACTAAGTCTAAGTCTAGATTAAAAAACTCTTGTCTTGTCTAATATCAAGACTCTAGATTACTTTCAAGAGTCTAGATTAACCGAGTGGTCTTGTCTTGAAAATCTAGACAAGACAAGAGTCTAGAAAGTCTAGATCTAGACGGCAACACAAATTTTTAAAAAATATTGCAAAAACATGAACGATGGTTTTGAAAATTTTACATGACAAGTTTGTTCCATTTTCTTTAGCCTACTTAGCCTATTGGTAAACTCTCCCCTGCATCCCCAATCTAACAGCTAACCTCACTTATATTTGAATGCATGAGCGCAAAGTTGAAGTTCCTATGTTGATTATCTCGACGCAACGATCATCTGGTGGGTTAAAAAACATTTAAAATCGGTTTTCATTTTACCCATCCCTAGTCAGACAACTTTAACCTCACTTTTGCTTGAATGTATGAATACAATAGTTGAGGTTCTAACGTTGATCCTGGCGGCAATCCTTGCCTGGCAGTATAAAAAATTAATTTAAATTGCTCTTTTAGTATTTTCGAATTAAATTTAAACTTTCATGGTAACACGTTTGATAATACTAATTAACTTTATCTACAAAGTTAACGTTAATTAAACTGAAAAACTCCCTTTAGAATGAATTTTTTTCAGTGATTATTTTTTGTTAAAATTATTAGTGATACGTTTCACATCAAAAATTTAATAGCGCGTTTATACATTGGCGCTCGTGTTTCGCCTCGTCACTCGACAACATTCTCGAGTGGCATTCGCACGTTCGTCCCAACAACGTGAATAACCGTTTACACATTGGCGCCCGTGTTTCACTTTCGCCTCGTCACAACGTGCCGAGTGTTCAGACTGGATGCTTCGGGTTCACCATGGTAGAGTTCCAAGAATTCTAGTACTTGCCTATTACTCCACTCCATTTTTCAACTATACGAAAAAACCACGTGTTAAAAGTAAACGCGCTTGTTACGATCTGAACAGCGAATGTGTAAACACTGAGTTCGCCTCGTTACAGTCGTCGCTACAAGCCTTTGACTCGTCCCGAAACATCGCTTCCAACGCGAGCGCTACGAGCGGCGAGACGATTGACGAGTGAACCGACCACACATTCGCCTCGCCATTCACCTTGCGATTAGACTCGCCATTCGTGCGAATATGTAAACGCGCTTTAAGGATGGAATTCCAGTCATCTGTTCAATACAGCGAAATAAATGCTTCTACATATTTACTTTACAAGCATACATGTAACATATAACATATTTAAACAATATTAAATAATAAAAACTCGGGTCGCAGTGCCAAACCCTGCCGACAATATAGTGTATTTGCTAATACAGGCATTGTGGCATTATTATGTGAACGCATAAGCTTGTTTTTTGACAAAATAAAAAATTTAACCCCTTAATACATCCCTTAAAATAATTAAATTTTTCTAAATTTCAATATTAGACATGGATTTTATCAGTACAACATCTGCACCAAATTAAACACACCCTTCCATAAGTAAATCCGTATCAATAAACTAGTGTTTTCATAAAATTTGAAAGTCCGGTCCTGTTGGGCCGATTTTATTAAAATTTTAGCAGCACATTTTAATCTCTACTAAAGAGTTAAATTTCAATTTTGAAACAATTCTGACAAATTTTTCGGTATTTTTTGGCCCAAAAACTTTTTGGAACTCCTAAATACAACCCTTAAAATTGTCCGATCGGGCCCATTTTAAATAGGCTTCGTGCGGTGATGGATTCCAACGTGCCTACCAAATTTCATTAAAATCAATTAACTCTTTCGAAAGTTATTGCCCGCACACACACACACACACACACACACACACACACACACACACACACACACACACACACACACACACACACACACACACACACACACACATATATATAAACATTTTCAAAAATGGTGCCAAAGTGTTCAGGAGGCTATGAAACGTCGAGAAATTTTGGTCCGACCCCTAGGTCCCGCCATCCGACCGACGCCAATAGTGTATGTGCCATATGGCAAATACACTAATAACTTCTAACATTTTTTATCGAAATGGACGAAAAAGGAAAAAAAATGCATGTGAAAATCCTCGCCAAGCTAAATAAAATGAACATAGTCACGGTATACCTCTTTGATTTCATAATAGTTATTTTCGATACGTGTGCGTAAAGTGAGGTATTCTAGTAGGCTTAAATTGAAGCACGAGCTAACGGACTGACGCATACACAACCAGATCGAGTGCGCTGTATATCCCCACGAGCCGTTAGGCGAGTGGGGGTAAGCGCACGAGATCTCGTTGTGTATGCGTCAGTCTCTTTAGCGAGTGCCACAATTTAAGCCTACTAGAATACCTCACTTTACGCACACGTATCGAAAATAACTATTATGAAATCAAAGAGGTCTACCGTAACCATGTTCTTTTTTCTTAACCAAATAGACTCCAAAAAAGTAGATTTTACACAATATCACGCGAATAAAAAATTATATCGACTTCGTAAGGGTGTCGATCGAGACGTATTAACGTCATTTTGCTCCGACATAAATTTTATAAAAATCGGTTCAGCCGTTTTTTTTTGTTTTTTTTTAATGAGATATTGTTAAAAATAAATAATAATTATGTTTTAATGATTAAAATGATTACTTTTCTGTGTTATATCTAATTTAATTATTATTATTTAATATTTATCAAACTGGGAAGTTCGTCGTGTGGACCTCAAGGGTCGCACTTTAGTTCTAATAAACGACCCACCTCACGGCTTATTGAAAATCCGAGTCATGCGGAATTGCGAATTTGGTAATACACAAAAGTTTGTCCGAAATTAATTAATAAACCAGTCGGTTATAATAATAATGTGAAGACGCATTATGTAATAAGCAGTAATTAATGACGTAAGCATGAACGAAGATCGCGATATAAATCTCACCTCGAGCACGTCAACAATTCAAATAACATTAGTAGAACAATTCTGAAGTCCCAACGCTGTATGCAACGTGCTGACAAATTACCATTAGCAGTACCGAACAACAAACTCCCTTTCATTATAATAATACGCGTAAATATGTTCACAAATAGTACTTTACCCTACACACACGGTGTTTGTTAAATACAGCCTCATTAAAGCGCTTAACAAGATTTAAAGCGATAATATAGATGTTGGACATGCTTATATTCTACAGCAGCTGGGGTTCGTGGGGGGGAGGTACGCGAACTCATATCTGGGATTTATTAAAAAAAAATGGATCGTGTAGTTTGCACCACACACTACAGAAGTGTAACTTGCTTAAGCAAAATGTACATACGTCCGGCAAACAAAAAGCGATTTGGAAGTCCAGTTTGTAACTGGGCAAAGTTATACAGTTCGTCCGGTGACGGCCAAACTGTATAACTTTGCCAACTTATGAAATTCCCGTGTAAAATTGAGTCTGTGTAAATATATTGGCTCCCCTAATTATTTTAGATCAAAGCAGGAAATTCGATTTTAACTCAGAATTAGAAACTTCACTCAGAAAGCTACTAAGTTTTTTGTTTGTCTTTCTATTTCCAAGCATTTTTATTGATTTTACTTTGACAATTAAAACAATCACTAGATATATCTTTGCATTTTTTATTTATGACAATTAAAAACAATCACTAGATATCTTTGCATTTGTTAAAATTGTTATTCATGATTTAAAAGTCACTCGCGAACATAGTGATTTAAAAATTTAAAAAAAATATAAAACTTTACATACTATGTGTATAAAAAAATCGACTGAGGAGCCAGTCCTATATTCTCTACCTAGTAAACAATCGCTCGTAACTGAAAATTTTCCCAACAAAAAATTATTTATTTATGTTCTTAAATAAAAAACATGGCCACCTTATTTGTGTCTTGATGTACTAAACGCCAACTAAAATCATAGACATCTTGATTAGGCAGATAAAAATGATTTCAGCGCAATTTTTTACAACACATTTTTTCTCGAAATCGGTGCGTTTTAGAAAAAAAATATTAAGATTTTATTCATATTTTAACTTTATATTTTTTACTTATGTTAATACGTGACTTTGAAAACATTTCTTTAAATATCTCAGGATCCACTGAACCGATTTTTCAAAACGTGAAGATATATTAAAATTTAAAAAAAAGTTTCGAACTGAATTTAATACATGTTGTTGGTTGCCATGTCCATCGTAACTATATACAAGAGATTATCGGGAACTTGGACCGTGGGTTGATTGAAACTCAGTTAAAGTTTTAAATCGCAACGTTTCGTCTATTTATTTTAGACTTCTTCAACCTGAAGAAGTCTAAAATAAATAGACGAAACGTTGCGATTTAAAACTTTAACTGAGTTTCTTCAAGTTGAAGAAATCTAAAATAAATAGACGAAACGTTGCGATTTAAAACTTTAACTGAGTTTCAATCAACCCACGGTCCAAGTTCCCGTTAATTTCTTATATATGAATTTAATACCTCCCTAGTCCCCACCATAGTAGAAGTGGGAAGTAAAAATACGCTTAATATAGCACTATAATTTACGAAATCCCCTACGGATTGTACAATGTAGGTACATACAACTGCAGTCGGTATGTACCGACAACATACGATGTTCGGCTGTTTCTGAATGACGAAAACAGATTCCTTGATAATATATGTACAACTTATTTTGCATATAGGTACGAAAAGTCAGACAAGTACCTACAATGTGATCAATTAAAAATATTATATAAAAAAAAATCAAAAAACCTGACTATATACGTCAAAAGCGAATTAAAAAAATTGAAACAAGATCAAATGATAACATGCAGTCGGAAGCATCAGATATTTCTGTTTAACTTGTTACTACATGTATGCCTCCGACTCCAATGTTATCATTTGATCTTGTTTCCATCTTTTTAGTTCACTTTTGACGCAATTGGGCTTTTGATATTTTTAATTTGTTTTTTTAGTATTCTGAAATGGTCTCAACGATACCTTTCTTTTGATACCCATATCGATGTATTTAAATAAGGAAAATTACTTTTACAATCTGACAAAATGGCGTCTAGAGTCCGCCATTTTAAATTGTCCATGCGACGGCATGTACCCTATGTCACTCTCGGGATAAAGACTAATCTAGTTATACCTCATTTATTAAAATCCATTGACCCGTTTACTCAACCGTGACAAGTATTGATAAATCTATCTTTATTTATCAATAATTGTCACGGTTGAGTAAATGATAGCTCAATCCGCCGCGATAGTGAAAAAGTTCGGGTTTGAACCCCGACTGTTACACTTGCAGTACTCTTCTATACTATAAAAAGGCTCCAATATTAAAAATGTTTTAATAATTTTTATAAAATATTTATATGAAAGTCCTTTGATTTTGTCAGGTAGTAAGTTATAAAATTTTTGACCCATAAAGTCGGGACTATGTTGACATATTTTAATTCTATGATATAAAACAACTGTTTCATTTCTGTTTCTGGTATCATAACCATGGTAATCAGCACCAGTTGATAAGCTATCGATTTTGGCTTTAAAATAGCACAGTACATTATAAATATATAGATTAAAAACAGTCATTATACCTAATGCAATGAATAGTGGTTTGCAGTGAGCATCGTAAGTAGCCCCAGCAATACACCTTACAGCTTTTTTTTTGAAGCAGAAGAATTTTATAAACATCTGAAGCACAGCCCCAAAGCATTATTCCATAGGAGATGTTAGAATGGAAATAAGCAAAGTAGACGAATCTAAGTGTATCTGTAGACACTAGTTTTTTAAGCTTCCATAAAGAGTATATAGCTTTAGCCACTTTACCACTAACGCCATGTATATGTTGTTTCCAAGATAATTTAGAGTCTAATGTAATACCTAGAAACTGAACTGTATTACTTAGATTATTAACGGTAGGTACGTTGGTTTTTAACGAAAATAATATGTTTTGAGTTTTATCATTATTCAGTTTTAGCTTATTGTTCTGAAACCAACTGTCGGCACTCTGTACAATATCGGCCACCTTCAACTGTAAATCTTGGAAATCAGTACTCACTTGCATGAAAGTAGTATCATCAGCATATTGACAAATAACGTCCGATTTAATGCAGGATGAAAGGTCATTTACAAATATAATGAAAAGAACAGGGCCTAAGACAGAGCCTTGAGGCACACCGTTAGATATATTTAACGTTGAAGATCTTCCGCTAGGAAGCGCCACCAATTGAGATCTGTCAGTCAAATAACTCTTGATCAGGTTTAAAGCCGTATCCTTGAATCCGTAGTTGGAGAATTTATATAACAGTTGACTATGTGAAATTGTGTCGAACGCTTTAGATAGGTCACACATCGTAGCCCAAGCAATTTGTTTATTATCAAAGGCATCATACATCCTGCTTCAAAAAAGTAAACTTCAACCTTTTGTGATCTTATATGTATCTTGACAATGTCTGTACAATTTTATTGTGTTTGACTAATAAATATATTATTATTATTATTATTATTATTAATGGTTGATAAGATAAAAATTTTTCCTAATATTGCAGAATACATTATGTAATTTGGCTGATGTAACAATATAACTCTACTTATGTATTTCTCAGTCGTACTAAATTCACTCTTTGTATTGTTTGTTATATTCATCATTTTTCAACGGGCACCTAGTTTTATTATATGTATTTATAAGTAGTTATGATCAATTTTATAATCATACTGTGTGTAATCACAAGCTGTACATTGTTCGAGATATGCCGAATATTAGCATATTATGTAGCATTTAATTAAGTAAATATATCTCAATTAATGTTGTCACTCACAGTGTTGGATGTTAAAACGTTTACCAGATTGTTCCACTAACAGTCTTACTGCTGAGAATAAAAGGACGACTTATAATCTACTGGTTATAATCTACCTTAAAATACCGTTCCGTTTAATAGTCATATTTGCCACAAAAAAGATTACCAAACTTGGTTCGCCGCCTTAAGGAGGAATACTTCTTACAAAATGTTTCCTTAAGGGAGTGATGAAAAAATATTAGTAAAAAAAACTTTTTAAAGACACGCTGTTATTTAAATGTACTAAAAAGGAAAAAAATAAGTTTTAATAATTTAGTTTCATAATTATAAAAGCGTGAGTTGTAAACTCTACGATATTTTATTAGTCACGACCCACGCTTTTATAATTATGAAACTAAATTATTAAAACGTATTTTTTTCTTTTTTAGTACATTTAAATAAAAGCGTGTCATTAAAAAGTTTTTTTTACTAATATTTTATTTTGTTCCTTTTAGTCGTTCAAAAGTTAATCTCCTTTTGACTCCCTTAGGGATTGAATTTCGAAAAATCCCTTCATATCGTGGGTGCTTACGTCACAAAAGAAACCTACTGTCCAAATTCCAAGTTTCTAGCTTTAGCGGTTTGGCCTAGGCGTTGAATAGTCAAAAAACCCTACTCCCTCGTTTGACCCCCTTCTAGGGATTAAATTTAATTCTAAAAACGATTGATTCATGTATTGGCATCGGCAATGCATATATGTGTACCAAATTTTAAATCGATCGGATACGTGGAAGTCGTTCAAAATTTACTTGCAAGATTTGACCTAAACAAACAAACTAATACAAACAATGCAAGTTAAATAAAAGATTGTATAAACAAAGCAGCGATTAATCCATTTTAAAGTTCCGACACACAGCTTAACCAGCTAAATCACTCGAAATGTAAAATCTGGTTCGCGGTCGCGCAAACGTGGAGAAGGGATTTATGGACCCACGATCACTTAGGAAAATTTTGTAGATTATAGATTATAGACGTTCGGCAGCTTAGGTCGTCAGCGAACTTACATAGTAAAGATTAAACTTGATAATTTAAAATTGGTGGGTTATTGAAATTCTGTTTTACCCATCACTAATTCATATTTAGTATAGGTGCAGGTGATTTTTGGTTTAACATCCAATCAATTTTGATTGCTATAGAGATAATCCCATATCTGATGAGCTGTCATGTGTGACAAATTATTTCAATCCTCTAGAAGACACCTGAATTGTCACAGGTGGCGTATTCTGTCTGTGGTCACGCGAACTAAACATTTAAAGTTAAGGTACATCTGGACTCACCTTTAAAATACCTATATTGTTAAGTTCCAAAATTTAAGATAGTGAGTCATGCATATGATTCGTAACAAGGTTAATGGAGCGAAAAATCAATGAAACAATGCTAAGCATATACGTGTCCCATGCATAAAAACTGTGCCGCTTATATAATGACTCACTATATCTTGAATTTTGGAACTTGACTGTTTTGGCTTGATTTAATAATTCGTAGATCTTTATATTAAATTAATAATAAATAAATAAAACACAACAAAATTTGATTTAATCGAGACGAGTCTAAAATAGGTCTGATCACAACGAGATTATAATTTTGATTAACTTGTTTGTTTCAAAAGCGTAGCTAATAGAAACTGCCAAAACAAAACAATGTTGTGGTCGACTATGTAGAGTATTAATGTTGACTCAAAAAGACACAACAATAGTAATGTAGGTAACCAAGAAACTAGGGTGCGGTTTTATGAAACCACGGTGCAAGTGAAAATTTAATGCCACAATTAACCCTGGCTAACACTTTTAATCCGGAATCGCCAAAAGTATATAATTTTGTTAACGTGGTTTTGGTAATGTAAGAATCCAAATTCTATTGTTGGTAGTCAATATATTGTGTTGATCGACTGAATATTCGTACGATATTAGCTATGTTGTGAGCTTTGCAGGGTGCGCTCAGGTAACGTAGACGGTCTCCCACCTGTTAATTAGAACGAAAGCAGGAAAACAAGAACGGACTAGTCATTTGCCAGACCGATCACTGACTGCGGTTGTATTATTAGTTGGGCTCATTTGAACGATTCTACGAAATCTCAGAGGTTTTATTATCAGTCAGTAAATCGATTTAGCATATGATTTAACTACTAAATAAAAAAAGGTTTAAACTAAGTAATTAAGGATTGAAACGATACGTTACCATACCCGGGGAAGCTTATATTAACAAAATAACTATAGATTGGATAACAATGATTTAAGGTAAATTATACTTGTCAAATGGTTCCATTATTTGTAGAAACTCGATTTGTCCAATATTGATTTAAGAATTAAATAGATTTTTTGGGCGTCTTCATGACGAACTCTCAAGCACGTCCGAATGCAATCATAGCCCGGCTTCCATTGTGAAAAAATTTGTTTACAAACAATTTGTTTACAAACAATTACATACAAATGTTTTTTGCAAAATTCGTTAAACCACGGCAACACTTATCACTTAGTAGTTATTTAAATTAATTCACACAATGTCTAAAGGGGAGACCGATCTTATTGTATATGAGTGAACCAAAGAATCAAATAAAAATAAAAAGGTAAAATAAGGTTAGAAATAGAAAATTTGTCATGGGTACAGTACCACATGACAATTTATAGACGTACAATATAGTTATGAACATAAACGTCGCTGCTTTTCGATGAGTACTCGATCGCTTCGATTGAACATGACGTGATCTCGACATGCGTAACCGAACGAAAAAAAACGAGGCTAAAAAGTGTCATTTAAAAATGTTTAAATATTTCATCACAACTGTGAAATGGCCTTAAGGGGAAATTTAGGTTTATGTCTTTCGAATGACTGGACAAATACAAAGTCCACCAAACTAAACAACCTTCGCTTGCCTCTTGATGCCGTGTGTTTATTCAACTGGACATATCGGCGAATTTATCGCCAGACAACCTCTCAGATATCTCCTTTACCTTTCTCTCTCTGTCTGTAGCAACCCTCTGCCCTTATATAAGCACAAATCAACCCGAATTATTTGCATAAAGCAAGAGCCGCGTCATTATTGGTGGTATTAAATTTTATGTTTTAGTTTATATCAAAACGATCTTTCAAGTAACATTAATATTTACGGTAAATATATGTCACGTTTGCAAGGAACGAATACCAGTATTCCCGACCCAAAGAATCTAAACAGAACCCTATTTTTAAACGGTTTTATTTAGCTTAACCCCGTATATTTGTTTGATACTATCTTTGTCTCAAATCTTGCGACAGCTTTTTCAACTACTTCTACTTAACCGATTCTTATGAAACTTTGCACACACATTGAGTTCCTGTGACAATACAATATTATGATAATTTCAACTTGGTAACGAGGGTCTGATGAGGGAATCAGGAAGTGGACAGTTGAAAGGATGAGGAGTTTGCATAATGATACGGGCTAGAAATCAAACTAAAAACTAGAAAATAAAAATAGGTAAAAAAACTTTTAAGTTAAACGGTTTTATTTTAACAGCTGATGGTTTAAAATAAAACCGTTTAACTTAAAAGTTTATTTACCTATTTTTATTTATAATGATATAATGTGCTATATTTGCACTTGAATATTGCGTAAAAAACTTTTAAAAACACATCCTTCAAAAAAGCCACTAAAAAAGGGAAAATAATAAAATTTTGAGGTCGGCGCCAATTTAATTGCTAAAAATTTTTGTATAATTGTCGCCGATCTCAAAATATTATTAGTGTATTTGCCATAATATGGCACATACACTATTGGCGTCGGTCGGATGGCGGGACCTAGGGGTCGGACCAAAATTTCTCGACGTTTCATAGCCTCCTGAACACTTTGGCACCATTTTTGAAAATGTTTATATATATATGTATGTATGTATATTTATATTTATATATATATATATATATATAATATATATATATATATATATGTGTGTGTACACGATAACTCTCGACAGACTTAATCGATTGAAACGAAATTTGGTGCACACATTGGAACCCATCACCGCAAGAAGCCTATTTAAAATGGGCCCGATCGGACCATTTTCAGGGTTGTATTTAGGGGTTCCAAAAAGTTTTTGGGCCCAAAAATACCGAAAAATTTGTCAGAATCGTTTCAAAATTGAAATTTAACTCTTTAGTAAAGATTAAAACGTGCTGCTAAAATTTTAATAAAATCGGCCCGACAGGACCGGACTTTCAAATTTTATGAAAACACTGGTTTGTTGATACGGATTTACTTATGAAAGGGTGTATTTAATGTGGTACAGAGGTTGCATTGATAATAATATTGAAATTAAGAAAAAAATATTATTTTAAGGGATGTATTAAGGGGTTAAATTTTTTATTTTGTCCAAAAACAAACTTAAGTTCACGTATTAAAGCCACAAGGCCTGTATTTGCAAATACACTATATTGTCGGCAGGGTTTGGCACTGCGACCCGAGTTTTTTATTTTCTTCTTTTTAGTGGCTTTTTTGAAGGTTTTTTTAAGTTATTTATTTTTTACTTTTTAGTACGTAGTTTGCACGTTATTGACCGACTTCGGTCTTGGTATTTGATTACTAAACAAGAAAAAGAAAACCACTGAACCGATTTTAGTAAAATGTATGTGGTACTACCATGAAGATATGTCTTATTAAATAAAAGAAGAATAATCAAAATCGGTTCACAAAATATGCAGGAGAAATCGGTGTACATACCTACATAAAAAATTAAAATATGTGTACATATTACATAAAAAATAAAAATACACGCCGAACTGAGAACTTCCTCCTTTTTTTGAAATCGGTTAGATCGCGTGGGAGGTGAGGCCAGTAGATGCATGCCTTTGTGTTAACCTTTGTCTTCAAAAATTGTCTGCTTTTATTAAAAAGCATCGTGCTGATGATGATGTAATGTTGGGGCCAAACAATAGCTTCTTACCAGTTAGTTGAATTGACAGAATCGATTTAATTTTTCATTTGTGTCAAAAAATGACAACCTGCCCAATGTTCTTCAAGTGAGTTCTATCAAAGATTTTTGAACGTTAGGTACTTATAAAAGGATTTACGAAAAGAATAAGAAACCCAAAATGAAGAACTTTTCCAAAAGATTATTGAAATAGATGTTAATGTTGTCCAAGAAATAATGCGACATGTGAAGGCAAAATTGCGGACCACTGAAATTAACGAACCGTTGTCCATTATGTAATTTACAGAAGTTTCGCTTCAAAAACTCATTCAAAGTAGACAGTTGTATGAAGCCTATTGTACGTTTAAATTGTATCCAGTGAACATTCAACTAACTATGAAATCTGATAAACCGACTTCAAATCCCAAACTTACCACCGCCACTTCAAAACACTTTGACTTAATTATACACTGAACTGGGAAACTGGTACAGTTGTTTCAAGTTGAACTAGCAATAACACAAAATCAAAATTTCAGTGGGTATTTGATAAAAATAAATACACAAACACTTGAAAAATTCTATACATTTATTAATCTCAACGATCGTTTCATCAGGAGAGTTAAAACTAAAATTATTTGATTAATTAATTAATTTAAGGCCACCAACCACCAAAGTTCAGTGATATTTGGGCTTGATACCAAAACAGAACCTGGAAACTAAAGCTTTGTAATAGAAGAGTCATGGAAATTTCCATTCCTGTGATCGCTTGCACAAAACAGTTCCGAAGACGGAAGGACCATGGAACGTTTCTTTTGACATGTTTCCGAGAAACATGTCGGAAGAACGCTCTCGTTCCACTGTTCCACTGGCACCTTTGTGTTGAAAGAAAGAAATGATATTGCAGACCGATTTCGTTCCACAGTTCTAAAGTCTAAACGAACAGAAATATATGCTTCGTAGTGTAAAATTCCGAACCTACCCGAACAGCCAAGCGCTAGATATAGTACATATGCACTCACATTCGGGAACGAGCGAATGCTCATTGTATTTGACCTGATGAATGGCGACAGAGCTTGTAATGAAATCGAATGTCGGAGTATGGACATACGTTCTATTAGAACGGAGGTTAGTGAATCCAACCTTGCACTTTCTTCTGCTGGGATGAAACTTGGTATGATTCAAGTACATACCTATAAGGTAACATTTAAGAAGTGGTGCTGCCCGGCCGGCCGCGCAGGAGGCGGCTGTCTAGTTTTCAGAGACAAATTATTGCATTTATTCAAATACCAGTGTATATATTATTATCTCTGGAAGAAATCTTCCGAGAACGAAAATAAGGGTTCCGTTAGATTCGGCAGACACAGGCCAATCTTTTTGGATCATTTTTTTTCTATACCCCCACCCCTGGACTCAGAGGGCGTTGAATGTGTTTCAATGGTAAAATATTTTATTTTAACGAAAAAAATTTTATTACACAGATATTTCTTACAGATAACGTTTAAATTTTCGTTCTCGAACGATTTCATCCAGAGATATATGGGCTGGTATTTGAATAAATGCAATAATTTGCCACTGAAAAGTAGGCAACTGGTTCCTGAGCAGCCGGTCGGGTGGCACCACTTCTTAAATGTTACCTATAGGTGTATACTTGAATCGTGCCAAGTTTTATCGCAGCAGAATAAAGTGCAAGGTTGGATTGAAATCTCGGCCTTACCCTTCGCACTATACGGAAAGATAGGAAACATTTCCGACAGAACTATTCAAATCTACTCTCAATCCCGTTATTTTGCGAAACAATGTGTATAGCAATCCTTAGGAATCTTTCAACACGTGTTTCCGGATATACGAGGCAGTTGGTCCTTTGACAACGTTAATATACATAATATTAATAAAATCAATAGTTCCTTCCACCGCATCGCACGTCTATGCTAATCTAAGATGGTAATGACTGTAATGACGGTACAGTAACTGCAAACGCACAACATGACGTCACGTCGTATATATAAATATAAAAGTCCCCGTTCACAATGCCATGTTGACTTGTCGTGACGTCAACACTTATCTATACTAAAATTAAGATGAAAAGTTTGTTTGTTGGTCGTGAGTAGACTCAGAAACTACTGAACTGATTAATTTTTTTTACTGAAAGCCTAATTTTTCCTGTATAGTATATAAGCTATATATCATTTACGCTAAAATGAAAGGGGGATGAACTGTGAAAAAGTAAAGCTGAGCTAAATTGGTCGAAGCGTGGTTTTAAACAATAAAGAGATACACTAAAAATGAAATGTATAAGAAATTTGTTACTCTTGATAATTTTATTTCCAAACCAAAATCTACCCGGGCGGGAAAGCTACATAATATATTATACAGTGAATTTCAGTTAAGACATGAACTACTATCCAATATTTCAGCTAATTTTATGTTTTCCAGTAATTGATCCAAATAACTAATAAAAAGAGTAGGTAAGGCTCATTTCGCACCAAACCAGTCGCGTCCAGTCAAGTTTTGTCCAGTCAAGTCACGTCAATATTTCCTTTCGCACTGAATACGTCGCGTCAGCCGTCCCGCAAATTCCGACCGAAGTTCGCGACAGCAACGATGCGGTCGCCGCGGCACAATTTTGTGTCAAGATGAACGTACTTCTCCAAGGCATAATTTTACGTCGGCTACACAGAAGAAGAAGCATGAAGAAACGAAGAAATCTGTTTTGGGTTCATCCTATACATACCAGGACTTACTACCATACCATACCAGGACTTACTAAATGACCCTCTTTTGCTTGCAATAATAAAATTAAGATTTCTACGTCCATTCCGAGTCTCAAGACTGGGCAGACTGGCATTAAAAATTCAACCGGCTGAGTCGGAATCAGTCTTGACAAGTCTTGACGCGATCGGACTGGACGTGACGCACTTAGTATGAAACCAGATTTACACATTGTCTTTATTTCAACGATAAGTTAATATGTTCAATCCAGTAGCGTCCGACTTGACTGGACTGGACTGGTTTGGTGCGAAATGAGCCTTAATGAACCATGTTCCTTGACGAAAGCCGGCGTAAATCATGTTAACACTTCGGTGCAGCAACGGTAAGTCATTGTGAAATAGGAACTATTTAATAGAGACATGGATGGCATGGAGTAGAATGGTACAATCAACTGGAATTATTATTGAATTATATCTGACATCAACTAAATGATTAAATATGTATGCATGTATGTACTATAACCAAATTTATTGGCTTTTCCCATTCTCATGCCCGTGTTCTGAAAGAACAGGTACGTAACTTCGCGACGGTTTCGGTGCATTTACCATAGTTTTCAGTAATCAATTTGGATTCAAAATATCTTTTCAGAAGAACAACATGTCATCGGCAAAACGTAAAAAGTACTGGAAATATATATACTAATGGCCGGTTTATCGTACATTTTAATCACGATGTTTTTTTAATCACACTGAAAATCGAAATCAAAATGTATAACAAATTTTTATGTTTCAAGGTCACTATTTTTACACTATTTTTAGAAAGACGTCTGTGTGTGTGTGTGGTACGTATGTACGTACGTATGTGTCCATTTCTTTCTAAGACGAAATCTCGAGAATGAAAAATGATATCGACTACGTTAGGGTGCCAATCGACGCGTATTAACGTAAATATGATCTGAAAGAAATTTTTTCAAAATCGGTTCAGCCGTTCTTTTTTCTTAACCAAATAGACTCCAAAAAAGTAGATTTTACACAATATCTCGCGAATAAAAAATTACATCGACTTCGTAAGGGTGTCAATCGAGGCGTGTTAACGTCATTTTGATCCGACATAAATTTTATAAAAATCGGTTCAGCCGTTTTTTCTTTAAATTATTGTTAAAAATAAATAATAATTATGTTTTAATGATTAAAATGATCTTTTCTGTGTAATATCTAATTTAATTATTATAATTAAATATCTATCAAACTGGAAAGTTCGTCGTGTGAACCTCAAGGGTCGCACTTTAGTCCTAATAAACGACCCACCTCACGGCTTGTTAAATTCTTGTTTGTAACAAGGATATGAGAACGAAATAGTTGGTTTACATTATTTGTGTAATGAGGAATAACGTGCACTGTTCAAAACTATCAAATATTAATATGTGGGACGACCCTATTCTGCAGGTATTTGCGTAGGTAATCATGCAATTCAAAATATACACCTTGTATATATAATGCATGTGTACCAAGGTAATGTAAAGACAAACCCGAACGGTGTAGGCCCTTGACAGACTGCCTCCAGCCTCCATATATTACCCTTGTTGCTCCTCCGCTTCCACCTCTTTCCTCTTTCAACTCGGTAGCCGCGACCTCAACCGCATCAGTTGAACCGCAGTGGAGAAGGTGCAAACGTACATAAATGGATGTTGGATTTACTGCCAAGAATTAACGCCCAAATTACTATTCACTTACATTGTTATTGCTGATAACGATGTAGAAACGTCGCCTAACTTAATTTGTTACGACTGTACCTTTATACGCTGTTTCGAAACTCACGACACATCGGCTAAACATAGATTCTACAAATACTAGTTATAATCTAAAAATAATTGTATTGCATTCTTGTCGACCTCTCGCACAGTTGATGATTCTTATTTGCACCTAGACAACAAATAATTAACTCTCGCATGTAAGTGTATTTCTAATTGATCCTCTACATCATATTGTTACAAAACTGTTTTCTGAGTTGGCGGAATAAATATTTATTTACAATAATTAAAAACACAATAATAATGAATGCAACAACGAAAAGTCAGTTCTAACAATCAACACAAGTAAATAATAACTAAACAGTAATTACAAAGCAAAACAAAACAACTATATAGTACAATAACTCGTAATTATTACCACTACACTAGTATTTATTTTATCAGTTTATTTATTTATATCACGGCATTATTTATATTACTGATCCACCGTAGACTTGAATGCGTGACTCACCGTTGACTGATTTTTCACTCACTCGTACTGGCTGTTTATATATGCTGCGTGGCGTAAGCCTAGTGCGTTCTCGCTTTCGCTAGAACTTTCGCGCAGGTACTAGTTGTTACAGTAAGCAGACCCCGTTTCTCAGAACTCTTGGTTGCCGTTTATATACAGGGTGATCGGTAACAATATATTGGAAATTAAATGGAATATAAATCGTGTCACGGTAGTGTAAAGCTGCATATTCTGCCGCGATAGTGGAAAAGTTCGGGTTCGTTTCCCGACAGTGACATAGGTTGAAAAAAATGATTTTTTCCAATAATGCAAGATCGATTGTGTAATTTGGCTGCTCTTCCAATTACCTATTAATAGATTCTAAACGTTATTTTAAAGAGTAAAAATTTTTTTTCGCTTAGGTTACGCCAAATCTACTTGTCAAAAAAAGTTAATCTGGAAAACCTGAAAAAATCAGGGGATTTCTTGTTAGAGATATCAGTGACATGTCAGAAAATAATTTAGTTTAAGGAAAAATATAAAAGACTACAGATAGAAAAAGTCATATGATTTCTTTTAAAAATGGTTCATATTTTAATAAATTATTGTGTTTCTAAAAAACAATGTTTTTCAAGATTTTAGAGTTTTATTTCAATTTATTAATGTAATTATATTTTCGTTCTGTATAATAAAAATTCGATTAAAAATTGTACGTCAGTATCCTATTGTGTTTTAAATGTATATACAAATCCTAGATTATACAGGGTGATTCCAAAGTTGACGTTATCCTTTCACCAGCGAATAGGGCTTCAACAAATAAGATTTTTTTTCCTTTGGCGCTTTTTCGAAATATCAACATCAACGGAGATTCAGGGTGTCAAAGTTTTATTTAAAAAATTAAAATTTATTAATAACTGCCAAACCCACTTGAGATATTTAAGAAAAATTTTGTAAAAAAATAAAATATGAATTATGTATTCAAAACTTAATTTAACTTAAATAATATGTTCAAAATGAGCTCCATTTCAAATTAAAACAGCATTTAATTTTAGGTGCCCATTAGAACAGTTTTTATTTTTTTACTCGAAAATAAGGAATTCAATAATAATTTTTATTTTTAGAAAAATCAGTAGCGTACCATTTTTTCTCAAAAACATTAAACAACTTTTTTCTACGCGCGCCACTGGTCAACCCAAAAATATTTTATTTATTGAAGAATTTCCCTCCCACGTAGCTATTGACACCTACAAAATTTTTCTTAAATATCTCAAGTGGTTTGGCAGTTATTAATAAATTTTAATTTTTTGAATAAAACTTTGATACCCTGTATCTCCGTTGTTGGTGACATTTCGAAAAAGCGTCAAAAGAAAAAAAATCTTATTTGTTGAAGCCCTATTCGCTGGTGAAAGGATGACGTCAACTTTGGAATCACCCTGTATAAATAATTGTTTAGATAATGGATATAATTATAGGTATAGAACTATTTTCGAATTTTTAACGTCCTGAAGAAAACTGTTGAAACCATTGCTTGGTAGTAAATAATTTAACAAATAAATATTGTTATTCTTTAATCTTGTCTCCTTAAGTAACAGACGCTAATGACCTCTGTTGTCGAGCGTCTATAATTCACAATTCATTCATTCCTAAAGCATTGCTTAAAGTAACGATTTTTGGCGAATATTCCTATAATGGAAAATACTTACTTATATAGAATTATGAAAACCTTTAATTCGATATTTCACCGAACTCTGTGATAACCGTCGTTCCGTAAACCATAAAACAAATTTCGATTTTCTTCAAGATGATTTTTTAAACAAAAACTACGTTCAAAGGCCTACAAGCTGCCTTTGTATAAAAATGTAAGATTAGCTTCTAAATAAATAATTTGATTTTTGAGTTTCCGAAATATGCGACATACGAAATGACAATGGAGACGAAAAGACATTTCTCTGTTCGAGGAAGTTTACGACTCGTTTGCAAATAGAAAACAGGGAACTGTGATTCACTAAATTGTTATACACAAGGATGGGAGAACTAAAATCTGTACTCTGTAAAAGGAATTCCACCAAAAACATAAATGCGAAAAAACAGGCCAAGTTCCGTACAAAGAACAAGCGGGTTTGTCGGCTTCGCCGATTAACGAATTAAGATCTAAGTGGGTGCCAAGTTTTCACTTTGCAAGTTTTTATGTTTTATATATTGTTACAAAACTGTTTTCTGAGTTGGCGGAATAAATATTTATTTACAATAATTAAAAATACAATAACAATAAATGCAACAACAAAAAGTCAATTCTAACAATAAAAAAACTTAAACGGTAATTATTGAACTAAACGAGCCACTTAAATAACACTTAACAAATAACTATATATACAAGGATTATTTATTTGTAATTATTTATGTCACTGTATTTATATCAGATTTATTTCGCTGTTCAACACTGTCACAGTACAATCTACACTGACTGATTCCCGTTGACTGATCAATATTTATATCACTGATCCGCTTGATGGCACAACTCACCATTCACTGATTACCGATTGCGTGACACCGTCGACTGATTTCCTGTTCGCTTCACTCACTCGTTTATATACCTGCGCTGCCTAAGCCCAGGGTGTGCTCGTATTCTCTAGCGTTGTCTAGAATCTTCGCGTAGACACCAGTGTGTTCAACGTCAGACACCTCTTCTCAGAATTGTTGCCCGGCGTTTGTATACAGGGTGATCCGTAACAATATCCAAACTGATATTATAAATGCGAAAGTGTTTGTCTATCTATATGTTTGTTACCTCTTCACGGCTTAACCACTGAACCGATTTCGACAAAAATTGGCCCGGAAAACTGTTCCCGACGGAGAGCATCTGAGTCTGTCGTCTCGCATTATATCACATGCCATGCTTTTTGTGCCATCTATCGGATGGATTATTATGCATTTTGCAATTTGTAAACGCTATTGAAAATACTGATCTGTCTTTAAAACATGTTTTTAAACATTTTTTGATGACATGGATAGTTTGCGAGACAACTGCGAAAAGTGGGATTGCGCCCTCCATTTTCCAAGATGGCGACGCGAACGGCAACATCTCAAGGTCAAAAACTCAAAACTGTGAATATTAATTAGTATGTCAAGGGGCCCCTTTTTATGTTTCTATTGATATTTGATTGGACTAATATGCCTGTATTCAAATTTCAAAATATAATTAATATAATTAAATTTTATATTGGTGGTTCAACCAAATTACATAATGGATTCTACACTATTAGAAAAAATCATTTCATCAATCATTGTTACAGTCGGGATTCAAACCCGAAATTTGGCTGAACTACCAATATAAAATTTACTTATATACTTCACAGTCGTACTAACTTCACTCTTTAAAAATTAATAATTATAAATTTTTCGTTAGAAAGCAGCCAATTATACATATAATTGATTCGAAACATATAGGAAAAAATCATTTTACTAACCATAGTCACAGTCAGGATTCTAACCTGAACCTCTCCACTTTCGCGGCGGAATGAGTTTACACTTACTTAACCGTGACAAGATTACTAATCTAACATTTCCCTTATATGCTTCAGAATCAATTGACTTTCACTACATGCTTTCCACCCAAAAATTTCAATTGCAATTCAGCCGTATAAATCTATTAATTTATATTAATAATAATATTGTTTGTAACTGACTGACAATAATATGTGAATGTTGCGTTACCAAAAACTAGCACATTGAACAATTTTTCTCATATCCTATATTTTTCTCATCCTTGGGTGGCGATATTACTGCCGTCTTTCGTCAGCATTCGGAGGTAACATAAACCTTAAAATGTTACAGCCTTACATAACTGCGCTACATAAAATAGTAGCAGAGCTTTATTGTAACTACTGGATTATGAAACATAGACTGTATATAGTAAATTTTACTTTAAAAAAAACAACTTTAACCTCCTGTCGCCACAGCTTACTGAACATGATGTGATTAGTCGGAATTGCTAACTTTATGAAAGTGTGTGGATATTTTAGGACATATAAAAGAACTAATGCACGTCTCAGGGCCTTGCATCATCGGGTTGCCATGGCTGCGCAATTGGTTTAGCTGCCGTGGTTTCTCTAGGCTGCCAGCAAAGCAACCAGCTAGACTAGACAGAATGCGGTTCAAAAAGTCAATTTTGCGGAAAACATTGATATTATTTGAAAATATTATATGTTGAAATTCGCTAAAATTAATATTTTTACGTTAAAAAAGTCTATTGTCGAGTTTATCGTACATTTAAAACGCTGTTTGGTTAATCGCTGTTAAATTTTTACACATAAAACATACGAAGTAACCATAGAAATAACAACGAATTAACATAACAGCGTGATTAAAATATACGATAAACCCGACATACGTATTTTATAATAAATTTTTTGTATTAAATAAAAATTGATTTTTTCTGTACCTACTTGAACATTTTTTTTCATATTTGCTAGGACTTTTTCCTACTGCCTCACGCCGAGAAACGGTAATGTATGTACCGGCCATCTTGTTTGAGGTTTTCCATGGTTTCCCTCAGTAATTCCAGATTAATATTGAGATGGTTCCTTATTCAAAGACCATGGCCGATTCTTCACTAAGTCTAGATTAACAAACTCTTGTCTTGTCTAATATCAAGACTCTAGATTATTTTCAAGAGTCTAGATTAGTAGTAGTAGGTAGTAGGTAAAGTAAACCTTTACATATACTACTACTTAGTTTATCCAGACTCTTGAAAATTGTCTAAAGTTTTGGCAAGAGTCTTGAACTTAATCTAGATAAAGCAAGTCTTGTCTTGTCTTGAAAATTTCTAGACAAGACTTTTGCAAGTCTTGTCTTGAAAATCTAGGCAAGACAAGACAAGAGTCTAGAAAGTCTAGATCTAGACGGCAACACTAGCCACTGGGCTCATTCCTTCAATATTAAAAATCCATTTAATATAATCTAGAATATATTACTTACTAATACCTTCTTAACATACTTACCTTAATTTACAAATGTATAAATTTCCAAAATCTAAGTTATCTTTGTATACCTTAACTATAATATGTCATTATAATTTGTAGTGCTAGTGGCAAATGCCGATGCACATGTTGTTGTGTTAAATAAAAAAAAGAAAAATATTAAAAATATAACTGAAAAATTGAATGGTACGTTAATTTTGACCACAATGTAACCTGAAATTCGTTCAAACCTCAACTACAAATTTGTTAATTCTTGGATTGGATAGGGATGAATGTTCTTCCAAAATCCTGCACTGAACAAAGGCATATTGTAAAGTTCATCTAATGGATGTGAGATACTCGTTAATTATTAATAAATTCTAAAATGACACCGTTGTGAGTTTAACCAACTACAACATGACATCATGTCTCCAAATTAAAACCGTACTCAAGTTTAAAATGAATAATCGATATAAGTTTATATGTGTTTTACTACTAGCTGTGTCTTCATTATTATTCCATAGCTACTTCAGATTGCTATATGTCCAACTTGCAACTGAAGTTTGATTATACATGGATTTGCAATACCGGGTTACCCCACAAATAATAGGGTTGTACTAACACTGATCTCTAATATATTGGATTGTGAATGGCGATCAATGTATCAAACCAATGCCATATTGAGACGAGATTTATAACGGTTCTGAATCCATTGCTGCCACATAAGTGAATAGCCGAGAGTGTAGCGGCGCTGTTGTTTACATGGCGTTGCTATGGTTCCTCTATTACAAGTCCCCAGTTCCCGAGTTCTAGCCCGAGAGCTGGTAAAAGTGTCAATTGGATTTTCAATTTATTATTAAAAAAAAATAATAATAATAATGAATTGAAAATATGAATTGGTGCTAGGCCCAAGTAACCTTAGCTGTTGGTGGTCTCTAAAATACAATACAAATAATATAGTACCGACACTCAGGTCTCAGAGGAAGTGTAACTTCTTATGTAATAATAAAATAAAGGATAGTTATTTCTTACAGTTTTATTAATGGATGTACATTTCAAAAGCTATGCTTTCATCTTCAGCAAACACTGTTGTGGTAAGAAGTAACTATCCTTTATTTTATTTTTATTCCAACCACAGTGCTCATATATATTATTTATATATATTCTTATGTAATACTCAAAGGTTACACAGTAAAATTTAGTTTCCTTATAAGACCGTGTAGTTTACGCACTACACACTACAGAAGTGAAACTTACTTATTCAAAATCTACATACGTTCCGCAAACAGAGATTCTAGTCTGCGATCTGGAACGCTATAGTTTGTAAGTGGACAAAGTTATACAGTTCGACCGACGATGGTCGAACTGTATGAACGCCGTCCGGCAAGCAGTAGTATGTTCTTTATTCTACACACTACAGAAATGAAACTTACTTACGCAAAATCTACATATAAGTTATGAATTGGCATTAACAGAATAAGATATGATTTATTTTTTCGATTCTTGTCCATTTTAGAGGCGAAACGTCGCAAAAATAAACAATTTTTAAGGAGTAATAACTGAGTTGTCCTATTCTCCAAGAAATGTTTTCAATATATGACTTGTTTTTCGTTACCATGGTCACACCGTTAGCGTTAAATATTTAACACAAACGTTAAAACGTATAAGCGGCCCGAACTATCAATGCACTTTAAAAATCCACCAATCAGTATTCTCGGGAGAGAAACTCAAAAAAGACAAATATCGTCGTGTTTCTACCAAAGAAGGCGGACTATACGATAGTTGTCCTGTAATAATATAGGTAGTAGTACTGAGTAGAGTAGGTATACAAAAAAATTGACATTACCTGCGAGTGAAGCTGCTGGTAAATGCTAGTAAAAAATAAAGATACTATTTACTTAATTATGTTTTATGTAGTACAGTCGCGGACTTAATGAAGTTTACACTTGAGTTTTTCAGTGTAAGTTCACAAAAAGTCAGTAGCTTAGCAACAAATTTAGTTTTTAATAGGTAAATGTAAATGTCAAAAATGAAAAGATATAATTGTCGTTTAAATGCCTCGAAATTATTAAAACGATGAACAAAAAAGACGAATTATTGCAAGATTGGAGGAAGGAATTTGATAGTATCAAATATTGTCAAATCTTTTTATGTTTTAATTGAAAAATATTGAGTAATTTGAATTGTATAATAAACAACTGAGGTGTTTTGTTTAATAATTTTTTATTGAATTTTAAGGATGTAACCTTAGTAATTGATACATTACTATCAAAAACCAAATTACAATATGCAAAAATTAAAAAAACCGGTAACTAGATGATACAGGTGTAAACTTTTTAGTGTATTTGCCATATGGCACATACACTATTGGCGTCGGTCGGATGGCGGGACCTAGGGGTCGGACCAAAATTTCTCGACGTTTCATAGCCTCCTGAACACTTTGGCACCATTTTTGGAAATGTTTATATATATATATGTGTGTGTGTGTTCGCGGCATAACTCTCGAAAGACTTAATTGATTTGAACGAAATTTGGTACACACGTTGGAATCCATCACCGCACGGAACCTATTTAAAATGGGCCCAATCGGACTATTTTAAGGGTAGTTTTTAGGGGTTGAAAAAAGTTTTTGGGCCCGAAAATACCGAAAAAAATTTCAGAATTGTTTCAAAATTGAAATTTAACCTTTTAGTAAAGATCAAAATGTGCTGCTAAAATTTTAATAGAATCGGCCCGATAGGACCGGACTTACAAGTTTTATGAAAACACTAGTTTTGCGGATAGTGATTTACTTACTGAAGGGTGTATTTAATTTGGTACAGAGGTTGCAATGATAATAATATTGAAATTAAGAAAAAAATATTATTTTAAGGGATGTATTAAGGGGTTGAATTTTTTATTTTATCCAAAAACAAACTTAAGTTTGCGTATTAAAGCCACAAGGCCTGTATTAGCAAATACACTATATTGTCGGCAGGGTTTTGGCACTGCGACCCGAGTTTTTTAAGTCCGTGACTGTACAACATTTATCAGAAAAATTTACAATTAATTAACACGAAAAATAATTTTAAACAAACTAATGAACAACTACTTTCTAAGACACAATATTATTAATAAAGAATGTTATTGATTTGTTATCGACACCACAAATCAAGTCCATTTAGTTTGATGGCACTAGTATAAAACGGCCGTGATTTGGGAATGACATCGTCAGTTACCAAACTTCAGTTATAGTGATAGTTATTATTTGTATCGTAAAAATATGAAGTGGCTGGTAAGTATTCATTTTTATTTATACTGTCAAAAAAAAAATGTTTTTTAAAGACCACCAACAGCTAAGGTTATTTGGGCCTAGCACCAATTCATATTTTCAATTCATTATTTTTTTTAATAATAAATTGAAAATCCAGTTGACACTTTTACCAGCTCTCGGGCTAGAACCCGGGAACTGGAAACTTGTAATAGAGGAACCATAGCGACGCCATGTAAACAACAGCATTGCTACACGCTCGGCCATTCTCAAGCCCTATTTATTTATACTGTCAATTTTGTTTTAAAAAATTCAAATGATGATCCGTCCTATACTTCCCACCTAGTAAATATTTGCAAAAAATAAACACTCTTTTTTTATTCTTTTTAAAAAAGCATGGCCCTCTTTTTTGTTTAGTGATCTACTGATGGCTAGCTTAATATAGCAAAAATCATGGTTACCTTGATTTACGTACAATTTTTATTTTTTTTAGTAAAATATTTTTTTTCTCGAAAACTGTACATTTTAGAGAAAAAAAATATTTACATTTTTTTCATATTATAACGTCTAGAATTCATTTATATATTTTTTTACCTATGTTAATACGTGACATTGAGAACGTTTTTTTTAATATGTCAGGATCCACTGAACCGATTTGACTCAAAATCTAATCAGATCTAAGTTAAAGGCTGATAAACACAATAGAACAATCTACATGGCCGTATGTTGTTCCGTTTTTACCATATCGAAGGCGAAAAATTGACCACATACACACACACACACACACATACAGACATCAGTCAGAAAATGATCTTAAACGGTTGCTAGGGTCTCAAAACGTGAAGATCTGTTAAAATCTCGAAATATTTTTTTCGGACTAAATCCATTACTTCCCTACCATAGCAGAGGTGGGAAGTAAAAACGTTAAGGATGTCAATGATCATCCATTTGTTAGCTTTTACCGAACAGATCTCTCTATATTCTATAAAATTAATAGTCCAAACTCCCACCGTACAAAAATTTACTGGACAACAGTAATGAAATTTTATTTGTAAATTTAACTTATGTCGCGGTGACAGAGAGGGTCTTGTATATTGCACAACATTACTTGATAAAATGTATACAGATTATTTTGCATACCTGGCAGACCTCTCACCAAATGGATAATAAAAATTTCTAGGCAGACTGATAATCGTAAATTGCTTATTAGTAATAAATGTTATTATAACATAGAGGATTTTTTTAGTTCTAGATTTTAAATATTGTATCTGTATTAATTGATGACTTCACACTGTACTTAATACTTTTGTGTGTAAATTAAATTAAAAAAAAAAATAATTGATATTTCTCTATAATCTGTATCAAGTATAGTGTTGACTAGTTACGAGATACTGACAATAAAAAATGATTAAAAATCGAATTTGTTTGCCACCGATTTGATGTTTTCCATCACATTATATTTTGTTAAATTCACCGATAAAATTTTAGTAGTGTTGTTCAGTAGACT
Source organism: Mongoloraphidia duomilia (assembly GCA_039654895.1). NCBI lineage: Eukaryota > Metazoa > Arthropoda > Insecta > Raphidioptera > Raphidiidae > Mongoloraphidia > Mongoloraphidia duomilia. The sequence goes on along the minus strand of CM077519.1, from coordinate 13,593,271 downwards.
TTTGTACAGTGGGAGCTCGAACTATAATAGTAATATTTTATAGCGACATTAATTGTTAAGAGATTGCTCTAAAATTTCTTCAATTTTTAAAAAGTGGACAAAACTGTGGTTTAGGAACTTTTATTTGAAAAATATAATCTGTTATAAATAATTTAAAAAAAATAACACTATGTCACTAGTTAACTACCGTTTTTTACTTCTCACCTCTACTATGGTAGGGAAGTAATGGATTTAGTCCGAAAAAAATATTTCGAGATTTTAACAGATCTTCACGTTTTGAGACCCTAGCAATCGTTTAAGATCATTTTCTGACTGATGTGTGTGTGTGTGTGTGTATGTGGTCAATTTTTCGCCTTCGATAACGTAAAAATGGAACAACATACGGTCATGCCGATTGTTCTATTGTGTTTATCAGCCTTTAACTTAGATATGATTAGATTTTGAGTCAAATCGGTTCAGTGGATCCTGAGATATTAAAAAAAACGTTCTCAATGTCACGTATTAACATAGGTAAAAAAAAATATAAATGAATTCTAGATGTTATAATATGAAAAAAATGCAAATATTTTTTTCTTTAAAATGTAGTTTTCGAGAAAAAAATATTTTACAAAAAAAAAATAAAAATTGTACGTAAATCAAGGTAACCATGATTTTTGCTATATTAAGCTAGCCATCAGTAGATTACTAAACAAAAAAAGGGCCATGCTTTTTTTCAAAGAATAAAAAAAGAGTGTTTATTTACTAGGTGGGAAGTATAGGACTGGTCATCAGTCGAATTTTTATAAAAAGAATATGTGGACACAAAAAAAGATTCCTAAAATTAATTGTGATCGTTTTTTTTTTGTGTTAAAGTACATTATATGCAAATCCAAAGGTCCCCGTCAATATTTTTTGTATTGTGCCCGTGTTTGCTAAGCAATACACAGTCGTATGGATCTATAAATAGTGAGCAGACGACTCAATCTTGTTTAATTTTTTTTAATGTGTGTGATTAACAATTAGTTAAAGCCTCGGTTTAATTTTCAGATAATTTTGGCTGCCACATTAGTGGTTACATCTGCAGCACCAGAGTCAGTTAAAGATGAATACAGATTTAATTATTCGGCTGGCGATTATGCGCGAACTGAAATGAAAACCGGCGATGGCATAACTAAAGGTAGCTACTCATATGTTGACCCTAACGGTCAAGTTCAAAAGGTCGTTTATACCGCCGATGACAAGAATGGATTCCAAGTTGAAGCCAGCAATTTACCCGTTGCCCCTGTAGCTCCAGAATACATTCCTGCCGTTGTAACCGATACTCCTGAGGTTGCTGCTGCCAGAGCTGAACACATTGCAGCTGTAGACGCCGCTTCAAAAGAACACCCTGTCGTTGATCATCAAGATTACAATACAAACAACGAAAAATCTGATTCCGTAGAAGGAAAGCAATTTTTGTGGCCCCGTTCCATTGAGGCGCCCGTTGCTGTAGATGGCAAACAATTTTTTCCGTTCTTAAAATCTGATTCCGTAGAAGGAAAGCAATTTTTGTGGCCCCGTTCCATTGAGGCGCCCGTTGCTGTAGATGGCAAACAATTTTTTCCGTTCTTAAAATCTGATTCCGTAGAAGGAAAGCAATTTTTGTGGCCCCGTTCCATTGAGGCGCCCGTTGCTGTAGATGGCAAACAATTTTTTCCGTTCTTAAAATCTGATTCCGTAGAAGGAAAGCAATTTTTGTGGCCCCGTTCCATTGAGGCGCCCGTTGCTGTAGATGCCAAACAATTTTTTCCGTTCTTAAAATCTGATTCCGTAGAAGGAAAGCAATTTTTGTGGCCCCGTTCCATTGAGGCGCCCGTTGCTGTAGATGGCAAACAATTTTTTCCGTTCTTAAAATCTGATTCCGTAGAAGGAAAGCAATTTTTGTGGCCCCGTTCCATTGAGGCGCCCGTTGCTGTAGATGGCAAACAATTTTTTCCGTTCTTAAAATCTGATTCCGTAGAAGGAAAGCAATTTTTGTGGCCCCGTTTCATTGAGGCGCCCGTTGCTGTAGATGGCAAACAATTTTTTCCGTTCTTAAAATCTGATTCCGTAGAAGGAAAGCAATTTTTGTGGCCCCGTTTCATTGAGGCGCCCGTTGGTATAGATGGTAAACAATTTTTTCCGTTCTTAAAATCTGATTCCGTAGAAGGAAAGCAATTTTTGTGGCCCCGTTTCATTGAGACCCCCGTTGGTGTAGATGGCAAACAATTTTTTCCGTTCTTAAAATCTGATTCCGTAGAAGGAAAGCAATTTTTGTGGCCCCGTTTCATTGAGGCGCCCGTTGACACAGATGGCAAAATATTTAGATGGTAAACAATTTTTTGTCTTTCTTTTTTCCGTCCAAATCTTATTCCGTAGAAGGAAAGCAATTCATTCCAATGAGGTACCCGTTACGGTATATCTAGAGTAAGTTTAGAATATCTCTTGTGGTGATCGCCATAAATATAAAATTTTCTCGAAAAAATATTTTATAAATGTGTTTTAGATAAGAACCTTTAGGAAATTTATATTTTAGTCCACATCTGAAATTTAATATTTTGTTGACAATTGACTTATTGTATTTTGCTATTTCATGTACTGAAAGATTTTCAAATTGAATATTAATTTTAAATTTAAACGTTTGAATATTTTTGAAAGCTTGTTTAGTGAAAACAAATTTTTTTAGAATATTTTTATTTTTTAACACAAACAGTGGCAACATAATCAATTTAAAAATTATGTTCTAGAGAATTTTTAATTTTTGTTATAAAAAGGTATCACATTGTAATAAATTGTAATTTGTACCAATAAAATTATTTTGAAAAAAAAAATCATTTAAGAATACATACTTTTCTATAATAATTCCAGATATAGTAGATACGTATAATGGAGCATATTACGGAAAGTGATAGCAGTATGTAAAAACGAGCGATAGCGAGTTTTTACAGTCACACGAGCCGTAATACCATTACATACGAGACATATGGTATTTTATGCCATACTCACTACAAAATACCTACTTTTCACGTCATTTTCAAAAAATTCTGACAGTTCATTTGCATCGCCATCTTTCCTTCCAGTGTGCCACGAAGTTCGTGCAAGTAAGCAATGGCAGGCGCACGCAAGCGTACGCAGGCGTATAGAGCGAATAAACAGAAGTAGCTATGACAACCGTTATTTTCTGCGCTAGTGCAGAAAGTAAACCATTTTTCACACACCTGCCTGTTAAATGGGGCATTAATGACCGCTGTACATACATCTAAAGTAGCTATTTTGTAGTGGGTATGGCAAAAAATATTAATATGGTTCTCAGAGGACTGTAGGATCAAATACGTTAAAAACGAATTTTTACTCAAATCACCGAGAAATGAAAGAAATTTTTGAACTTATTTCTTAACATATTTGAAATAAGTACACAAAATTTCAGAACAGCTTATTGAATAGTTTAAAAATGATATATAATTATGAAATTAACATGAGCTCTTATGGAAAAATTGCGGTTTCATAGTTTAATACCGGTAAAACATAGTAATATCATCGAGAAAAACGTAATTTTTAAAATATGTTCGTTGCAATATGTCTAACAAGCCAATTATATAATTGTTTCGAAACATATTGGAAAAAATCATTTTACCAACCAGTGGTCACAGTCAGGATTCTAACCTGAACCTTTCCACTTTCGCGGCGGAATGAGCTTACAATACTCAACCGTGACATGATTGCTAAACTAATATTCTCCTTATATGCTTCAGAATCAATAGATTTTCACTACATGCGAGTGTCAATTCATATATGCTAATTCAATAGCTATGATATGAAGTGAATTATATAATTGGCTGCTTTCCAACGAAACATTTTTCAATTGCATTTCAGCCGTATAAAACTATTATTTATCTTATTTCTAACAAACTTTGGCTAAAATTTTATCTAGGGTCAGGGGCGGACTGGCGTATCGGCCGGTAGGCTGATGGGACGGTTGGCTGATGATATTACTATTTTTTACCGGTGTTAAACTATGAAACCGCAATTTTTCCATAAGAACTCATGTTAATTTACTCTTACACATTTTTTTTGTATTTCTATTTTCTCTTTACCTACCTACTGAAAAGTAAAACTTTTTAATTAGGAATGTAAATACTGTAAATGTTCTGTTATATTTTTACTTCCCACCTCTACTATGGTAGGGAAGTAATGGATTCAGTCCGAAAACAATATTTCGAGATTTTAACAGATTTTCACGTTTTGAGACCCTAGCAATCGTTTAAGATCATTTTCTGACTGATGTCTGTATGTGTGTGTGTGTGTATGTGTGTGTGTGTGTGTGTGTGGTCAATTTTTCGCCTTCGATATCTTAAGAACGGAACAACATACGGGCATGCCGATTGTTCTATTGTGTTTATCAGCCTTTAACTTAGATCTGATTAGATTTTGAGTCAAATCGGTTCAGTGGATCCTGAGATATTCAAAAAAACGTCCTAATGTCACGTATTAACATAGGTAAAAAAAAATATAAATGAATTCTAGATGTTATAATATGAAAAAAATGTAAATATTTTTTTTCTCTAAAATGTATAGTTTTCGAGAAAAAAAATATTTTACTAAAAAAAATAAAAATTGTACGTAAATCAAGGTAACCATGATTTTTGCTATATTAAGTTAGCCATCAGTAGATCACCAAACAAAAAAGAGGGCCATGCTTTTTTCAAAGAATAAAAATTAAATTGTGTTTTAAAGAGCACCAACAGCTAAGGTTATTTGGGCCTAGTCAAAGAATAAAAAAAAAAAAAGAATGTTTATTTTTTGCAAATATTTACTAGGTGGGAAGTATAGGACTGGTCATCAGTCGAATTTTTTTATTTGCAGACTGTTGTAAATAAAAGGTTAAAAATAATAAACATACAGAAAGACGTAGAAACACACAAAAATGATAAAAATGATTAATTCAGTTGGGGCATCTAATATACTGTCCATTTTAATCAAAATTTTGTTAAAACTTACAATTACAAAATATATTATGTATTATGTATAGCCGTATAGGTAATCTTGTCTAAAAAAAGATTCGAAAATTAGTTAATATGCCACCGGCCGCCTTTAGCCCGGGCCGAAATTGAATCCCAATCCGCCGTCTAGGGTTACCAGTGTCAATCACGACAAAAAAAATTATTGCTGTAAAGTATCAAACAAATGGCGTACTTTATAAAATGCGTGTTTATACTTTTAAGAACTAACCAGTAAAATGCGGTTACTTGTATTATAATTTATATCTGTGTGTTGGTGTGACAACCTGTACCAGGGTAAAAGTTTTATAGCCAAAAAAATCCCGAATACGTGTATCTTATACTATAGTTACTTAGATACATATTTTTGTGCCTTCTAATCATTCCTCCGCTCGCACTGTACTATTAACGAAGCAAAATTTTAACAAGCCGTGAGGTGGGTCGTTTATTAGGACTAAAGTGCGACCCTTGAGGTCCACACGACGAACTTCCCAGTTTGATAAATATTTAATAATAATAATTAAATTAGATATTACACAGAAAAGTAATCATTTCAATCATTAAAACATCAATAATTTAAAAAAAAAAAAAAAAAAAAAAACGGCTGAACCGATTTTTATAAAATTTATGTCGGATCAAAATGACGTTAACACGCCTCGATTGACACCCTTACGAAGTCGATATAATTTTTTATTCGCGAGATATTGTGTAAAATCTACTTTTTTGGAGGTTATTTGGTTAAGAAAAAAGAACGGCTGAACCGATTTTGAAAAAATTTCTTTCAGATCATATTTACGTTAATACGCGTCGATTGGCACCCTAACGTAGTCGATATCATTTTTCGTTCTCGAGATTTCGTCTTTGAAAGAAATGTACACATACGTACGTACGTACGTACGTACACACACACACACACACACACACACACACACACACAGACACAGACATCTTTCTAAAAGTAGTGTAAAAATAGTGTAGTGACCTTGAAACATAAAAATTTTTTTTCCTTTTTGATTTCGATTTTCGGACCCATTACAATAACTTCCAGTGGGAAGTTAAAAACATAAAATATAGGCTACTTTTTATCCAGCTACGATCGGGTAAAGATAAAGTTCCAAGTCTTCATGGTTTCCGGGCTTGTAGGCTGTGGTCCGGTGGTATTTCTTCCTGACGTTTCGTCTACAACTGCGGTAGACATTCTCAAAGGCGATGTGGCAGCGGTCGAAGTGTCCTCCTTGGCGACTCACAGTAAGCAATCCCAAAAGCGCGTTTACAGTAATTTTAGAAATTGAAAATAAAAATTATCATATTGAATTAGATACCGGTTCTGAACATTCGGCGGTTTCAATAGATTTTTATAATAAATTTGCAAATAAAATTAAACTGCAAAGTAGGTACCGGTATAATATTATTAAGTTTATTCGGGTCAAATATTTAAGCCCGGCTCCGCCTGGATGCTAAAAATTTATGAACCTACAGAAACCTTCCCCGGGGTGCACACAACAACTCACCAAAGTTTCATCGCAATCGGATCAATGGTATAGGAATGCATACGGGACAAACAAACAAAGACACAGTAATTTTTATTTAGGTACTAACGGCCCGTCCCGGTTCGCCCGGGTGGTATGTAATTATGATTTAATAGCGGTCACCCATTGCTCCGCTCACGTATATTTAGTATATTGTTAATTTGTTATCCCCCGCGAGAATCTTCCCCCCCTGCGTAGCTTTCTATTAGTGAAAGGATTTTTAGAATCGGCTTAGTAGTTCCAGAGATAAGAATTTATGATTTATTACCTCACCCCCCTCGCGAGTACCACCTCGCGAGAATCTCTCCCCCTGCGTAGCTTTCTATTAGTGAAAGGATTTTTAGAATCGGCTTAGTAGTTCCAGAGATAAGAATTTATGATTTATTACCCCACCCCCCTCGCGAGTACCACCTCGCGAGAATCTCTCCCCCTGCGTAGCTTTCTATTAGTGAAAGAATTTTTAGATTCGGTTTAGTAGTTGCAGAGATAGAATTTATGATTTATTACCCCCACCCCCTCTAATTTTTTTGAAAATAAAATACAGCCCATGTTACTCGCTGATAATGTAGCTTTCTATAGGTGAAAGAATTTTTGAAATCGGCACAGTAGTTTTTGAGTTTATTCATTACAAACATACACACACACAAAAATACTAATCTTTCCTCTTTATAATATTAGTATAGATAAAGATAATTATGTTATTATTACTAATAGATAGGTACAATATCATAGAACGTTAAAAAAATAAAATCTGTTTCCATTACCTAATAATTATTCCCTCATAGGTAGCAGCTTTGTTTTGCATTATTTCGTTGCCTTTGAGCCTAATATTTACTCTTAAATTGGCTAACTTTGTATAAGCTGTAAACAATGCCAAGTTGTAAGCCTCTTACAGAAAACGAACCGATAACCGCACGACAGGACACTGATTTGCCTTTCCACAGTTAAAATACAGACCGGTTCATAAATAGTAGTACCTAATACCCAATAAACTATATTCAGAGATGTCAGATTACATACAGACATAACCACATTTATTATTGAAGCATAGGCACAGTTTAGACTACTTTGATAAAAAAATTGAAAACATTTATGACACTAGAAATGAACATGCACTTATCAATAAAACACAAGAGATTTTTTGAAAAAAACGAATATATTATACTGGATTCAAAATACCTATATAAAAAATTGCCAAATTACATAAAAATTAGAGATGCGTCGAGTCATAGATATAGAAATCTGAGGATGTAGTATAAAGTGCCACTTTAGACGAGGGGGGAAGCCATTCAGGGGAGGCTGCATGCCTGTCTTATGGACATGTCCATTGCTTTACATGGGGCTGCACGTTCTATTGGCCGCGTCTTTGTGCATGCGCAATATTGCTCGTACAGCGCTTGCGCAACTGAAGCGACCGCATTAGAATGTGGACACACTTGCTTCCTCACCGCCCCTTCCCCTTAACAGCAACCACCTCGCTCGCTTGTACTATGTTCCTAGATTTTTATGTCTATGCATCGAGTACAAGTTATATACCGAGTAACCGAGCACCGAATATTACTCGATGTTTGCCGAAACGAGTACTCGGCCGAATTACTCGATTCAGTTTACGCAGGTTTGGGGCGCGAAAATACGTACACGTGATCGCGACGTGCAGCCGACGAGTGAGAGGTACCTCCCCGTCAGACGACAAAAAACGTGTGGAGGACAGTATGGCTCAGTTGGTAGCGTCGCGGCCTCTGAATCAGACTGTCGTGGGTTCGAATCCCACCTCTGCTCATGGATGTTTTGTGATGTAATTTAGTTTTTAAGTGATATATTATAATATTTGTTGTATTTAAGACGCTAATGACCTAAGTTGTCGACGCGTCTATAATCCACAATAAAAAAATTAAAAAACGTGTGCATTAAAGAGGTCTAACACTTGCCAATACTTTGAAAAAACAGGTACAAGTGCGAGCTAGACGCGAAACGCAAGGATTTCGTTCAATCAGCCATATTATTTTCCTAAATTTCGAAAACTATAGCTACCTACTGGAAACATCGTAATAGTTTTCCTGTATGGTGTATATACCTAGTTATTTTTAAAACTTAGCTGTACTAAGTTTTGGAAATAGAGGGCGAATCATTTTTTGATATACGTTGTCAAGAAAATCTCGAAAACTAGGTAACATAAAATTCTAAAAAAATAGTTTTGAGATCATTTTTCTTCTTATATGGAAACCCTGTATTTTCAAAACTCGTGTTCTGCTCTTCAAACTGTTCTAGACCGAGAGCTAGTGACAATTTTTAGGTGTTATTTATTCAAGGTTTTATTTTTGTGAAGACGTTGAGGGAGGCATATTAAAGTGCCCTAAGTAAGGGATTTTGCTAGATAGCGGTATGAGAAGGATGCAGACCGCCTCCAACATGTAGCAAAAAAAATGGTCACAATTATTATTGCTTCAGGGCTGATATTGACTGTATAGCTTGTCGGTGAACCCAATAATGCCGTTATAATATTTGCAGATCGATTGGTCGGTATTAAAAGGGTGGCAGATCACCCTAAAAGTATCATGTACCCAACAAAATTTATATTATTAATTCAAGGTTCAAATTTTAATGTGTTATTACGGCGACTGTTTTAAGCATATATTTCAATTGGCAGAACAAAATGTCGGTATTAACCCCCTCTTTTAGAGGGAAACTTGCTCGCCTAGGTGTTTATATCGTTCTGCAAGGGGGTTTATACCGACATTTTGTTCTGCAAATTGAAATGTATGCTTAAAACAGTCGCCGTAACAACATATTAAAATTTGAACCTTGAACTAATAATATAAATTTCGTCGGGTAAATGACACGTTTAGGATGATCTGTCAATCTTTTAATACTGACCAATCGATCTGCAAATATTACAATGGCATTATTGGGTCACCGACAAGCTATACAAACAATTTCAGTCTTGAAGCAATAATAATTGTGACCATTTTTTTTGCTACATGTTGGGGTGGTCTGCATCCCTCCCATACCGCTATCTAGCAAAATTCCTTACTCAGGGCACTTTATTATGCCTCCTTCAACATCTTCACAAAAATAAGGCCTTGAATAAATAACACCTGAAAATTGTCACTAGCTCTCGGTCTATTCGCATTATTATTATAATCTGATTATATGTTTTGTAATAATATGTATGTTTTTAACGATTTTTTTGTTACTTGGGGCTGTTTGTGCGTTGGCGGTTTTCGTAGTCTTTAATAGGTTTAACGATGTGCTGTTGTAAGTTTTCACCGACAACATCTAAAGCATATCATCGTCCTTGTTGTCTCCTTTTTTTGTTTTCTGCAAATATATTGATTGATATGCAGTTAGCTTGGGTTTACCTGGGCCGGATTTGCATGCCATTCCAATGTCCAATCATATCTTAAGAAATAAAAGTACACATGTATTTAATATTTAGTATTTAGTATACATGTATTACTTCGTCTTGAAAATGAATAGAGAACCAGGCGCTGAGTTAGTAGGATGTGCAGTCTACACTAAAAACTAAAAATATTTTTTCGTCAAAGCAGTCGTTTATGAGGGTAAATTCAGGAGAGACGCTACAGCGAGAGAGATACCACATTTGTAATATGTCGCAATAGGGACACGACACGGGTATCTACCCAATTTGCGACGTTGTCATTTCGGCATGCGACTAGAACAGGGGTTCCCAATGTCGGGGTCGCGACCCCAAGTGGGGTTCACGGGCTGATTTTTTAGAGTCACGGATCTTTTTTTAATTATTTAATTTCTTTTAGTGCCCTGTTCTCACTCTGATTTGTGTTTTACTATACTTGTCGCGTAGATAACTAATTTTTAAATCTTTCAATTTTCAATTTCTATATTACTTTTACTGTATTTTTTTATACTTAAATTCTTGAATAAACGACTTAAATTTGAATTGCTGCATTTTTTTACTGAAAAATCTTTTTTATAGACTATTTTGTACCTTGTGAGGAAAAAATTTTTAAGGGTCGCGAAGGTTTTTGCAATTTTAAATTAGGGTCATGATCAAACAAGTTTGGGAACCCCTGGCCTAGAAAAACCGGCTATAGTGCATGCTCGGTTGTCGTTACGTACACAGTAACACGACGCTTTAAAGGAAATTGTGCTCAAAAAATTAGGTTAAAATATTGTTTATAGTGCGTATTAAGGACATTATAACACACGTTACAGAAACAGGAAAAGGTAAGCACCTATTTTACTGATTAATATGCTTTCTTTTTAATATGTGATGATAGTATTTTTGCCATTCTATGTTCCGCCATTAATTTAGTAGGTGTGGCATATCTCCCATAAAATGAGGAGAGACGCTACAAATCAATGATATACAGGGTGTATCGCAGGATTGAGAACATAGAAAATAAATGAGTGCAACAGGGAAGACATAAACAAAATGGATAGCGTGACAAAGATAGAATAGACATGGCTAACTCAACTAATTTAATTATCATGGTTTTAAGCATGAAAAAGAGCACAGCAATCACTGATCCTAACTAATTTGCACAATGGAGTTTTCCCTATGTTCGGTTTTCTGTGGTACACCCTGTATACGTTTTAACTTATTTATTTTGATTTTTGACCTTTTTATTTCCCACCTCTACTATAATGGTAGGGAAGTAATGGATTTAGTCCGAAAAAAGTATTTCGAGATTTTAACAGATTTTCACGGTTTGAGACCCTAGCAATCGTTTAAGATCATTTTCTGACTGATGTCTGTATGTGTGTGTGTGTATGTGTATGTGGTCAATTTTTCGCCTTCGATATCTTAAAAACGGAACAACATACGGCCATGCCGATTGTTCTGTTGTGTTTATCAGCCTTTAACTTAGATCTGATTAGATTTTGAGTCAAATCGGTTCAGTGGATCCTGAGATATTAAAAAAAACGTTCTCAATGTCACGTATTAACATAGGTAAAAAAAAATATAAATGAATTCTAGATGTTATAATATGAAAAAAATGTAAATATTTTTTTCTCTAAAATGTACAGTTTTCGAGAAAAAAAATATTTTACTAAAAAAACTAAAAATTGTAAGTAAATCAAGGTAACCATGATTTTTGCTATATTAAGCTAGCCATCCGTAGATCACCAAACAAAAAAGAGGGCCATGCTTTTTTCAAAGAAAAAAAATTAAATTGTGTTTTAAAGACCACCAACAGCTAAAGCTATTTGGGCCTAGTCAAAGAATAAAAAAAGAGTGTTTATTTTTTGCAAATATTTATTAGGTGGGAAGTATAGAACTGGTTATCAGTCGATTTTTTTTCTCTAAAATGTATAGTTTTCAAGAAAAAAAATATTTTACTAAAAAAAGAAAATTGTACGTAAATCAAGGTAACGCATGATTTTTGCTATATTACTAGCCATCGGTAGATCACCAAACAAATAAGAAGGTCATGCTTTTTTTCAAAGAATAAAAAAAGAGTGTTTATTTTTTGCAAATATTTACTAGGTGGGAAGTATAGGACTGGTCATCAGTCGAATTTTTGCTTTTAGCATGTCCCGGAAATACATACGCAAGCATAATGTTGTTAGAGAACAGTGAAATGAAGAAAATCTTAAGTTGACCTTAAAACAGTAATCAAAAAGGGGAAATATCAAAGCATGAGACACAGAGTTTGGAATTCCTATACGAATCTTGCCAAAGTGTCTACTATCTGGAAATACTAAGGCATCAGGTTCTGAACTTCCAATTAAATCAGTGGAGAAAGAGACCCCTACAAACATTTTAGAGAAAGAACGCTCGATTTCCAAGTGACCGCCACTCACAACAAAACGCAAACAAGTAGTTTCAGTCTTGACATCGCCTGATAATTTGAAGAATAAGAAAACTTCAGTCTTCTTATTCTTTAAATTAACCCTAATGTAATTAAGGGCCCGGCCAAGAAGCGTAAAGTGGCTTGAAAATCATCTTTTTCTGCTCAGATTTTGTCTTCTGGACCGATTGAAGATGACAGTGTGTGCGCGGCGTGTTGGGAAAATTATTTAACCACCAAATAAAAAACGGATTGAATCGAATATAGGTACGTGTCTTACAAAAAATGACTTCACGAGTCTTGTACCATGTACGGACCAACCTATAATAACTGTGGAAAGGATAATATAAGGAATAAAATATTAAAAAAGAAGAATTATAGGGTATGTGGTATACTCACCTTATCACCTATGGGTGTGGCATTTCTCCCACAACTTGTGGGAGACCTATTGTTTTTTATATTCTTTTCATTTAATTAATTTATGTTATTTATTCTTTTTAGTTGATTTTGTCAAAGAGAAAATAACTTTTATTTTTCATAGTTTGATAGCACATCAATGTGACAAAAAATAAATAGTGTCATTACTTGCCAAAATGTATTTTTTATTACGCTTCTACTAAAAATTAGGGCGTCTCTCCTTAACTTACCCGAGATACCTACTCACAGCTAAAGAACTCGACGGGCGCATTTTGTTTCAAACTAAAGATTTAAAAAAATCAATTCAATGCAAATATTATGTAACAATAGCATTTTAATTTGACGTTATTTTGACTCGATCGTCACGTGATGGTGTGAACTGATATACCGCATTTCTGGCACCTGCCGTATCAAAATAAAAATCTGACATATGTATGTTACATAAAGGGGATTTTAACAGTGAAATATTTACGACCAACAAATTACAACTGTCAGATGGGCCGCTCTAAACTTTAATATTGTAGAATTTTGTTCAATAAATTTCAATGAAACGTCACAAGCTATTGTAATATACTACATTTTATTACATTTTACATAATAAAATATTATGAACTTTGCACATACGATACATCCGTACTGGATACAGTGTATATATTAAATTATTGGTGCTAAAATTATCGACAAATTGGATTCATAAAAATTCTTAACACCGCCAGCGTTGTCAGAACTAAATATTTTTAACACGACAAATAACGACCTAATACCAGTTTATATTATTAGTTCCCACCTCTACTATGGTAGGGAAGTATTGAATTTAGTCCGAAAAAAATATTTCGAGATTTTAACAGATTTTCACGTTTTGATACCCTAGAAATCGTTTAAGACCATTTTCCGACTGATGTCTGTATGTGTGTGGTCAATTTTTCGCCTTCGATATCGTAAAAACGGAACAACATACGGCCATGCCATTTGTTGTGTTGTATTTATCAGTCTTTAACTTAGATCTGATTAGATTTTGAGCCAAATCGGCTCAGTGGATCCTGAAATATTAAAAAAAATGTTCTCAGTGTCACGTATTAACGTATAGGTAAAAAAAATATAAATATAAAAGATCCAAGTGTGCAAGCTTTCACGGCCGGCATTGTTCCAAGTCTTCATGGTTTCCGGGCTTGTAGGCCGTGGTCCGGTTGTATTTCTACCTGAGGTTTCGTCTACAACTGCGGTAGACGAAACGTCAGGTAGAAATACCACCGGACCACGGCCTACAAGCCCGGAAACCATGAAGACTTGAAATATAAAAGATGTTATAATATGAAAAAATCTCAATATTTTTTTCTATAAAATGTATAGTTTTCGAGAAAAAAAATATTTTCCAAAAATTGTACGTAAATCAAGGTAACTGCATGATTTTTGCTATAAGCTAGCCATCAGTAGATCAATAAACAAATAAGATGGCCATGCTTATTTTAAAAAAGAATAAAAATAGTTGACAAAACCAAACGTGCACATCCCGCTAAGTTTTTCACTGTATGATAAAGATATAATAAAAAATATATTAAGTAAATAAAGCATTAATAAATTTTAAAAAAATTGAAAAAAATGAAAAAATTTAAAAAAAATATAAATAAATAAATAAATATCAAGTGAAATAATAATATGGAAAAAAATTATGATGTCGGTCGGAATCGAACTGGCGAACTTGTCCGTACGATGCAAGAGCTCTGACCACTAGTCCACGATCACTATGGATGAATACCTACTTTTATGGTATAGCAGTGTAGTAGCAATTAGTTTTTCTACGATAATTATTTATATAGTACAATATTATATTATTATAATCTGTCAAAAATAATAAAATAAAATTGTTTATAAAAATTAAACTAATGAACGCATTTTAGTAAATTTAAATATGGTTCTAGTCTGATAGTAAACAAAGCAAATAAAATATAAACCAAAGCGATTCGTCAAGATTTGCGATCTGTAGAGCTCGGACGTACGTACAGACCAACTACTGTTCTCGATTTTCAGTTTCAATTTTAGAAGTAATTATGAACTCGGATTAATCTAAAAATGGTTCCATTTTATAGAACAGAATCTCCCCTTTCCAAAAAGCTACAATTTGAATGGATTTCGTGCGAAATTAACCTAGATATAACTTCTTGTATGAACGAAGCTCCGTTCTGACGCGCTAAGCGATAATAGAGCCTAGACGTAGTGAGCGGCATGTGCAAAAAGTAAAAGAGTGTTTATTTCTTGAAAATATTTATGCTGTGTATCTTCCCTGTATACTTATCGCGCACATTGATTTCTGCAGAACCTAAGGGGTAAGAGAAATAATAAAAATCGAAAAGTATTAAAATTTTTTGTTTTTATTTCTTATTTCTAGAAGAATACAAATGTAATACATAAATATTTCATTTAAATTATTCTAAAATCACATTTATTTCCATATATTATATATTTTGTTTGCAAATATATATTACAAAATACCTATACCTACTTTATGACATACCTAGTACCGTTTCAATTTAAATAAAAAAATAGTTTTCGTTGACTAAATGATTAAAAAAAACGCAATTATTTGTACAAAAGTGTACAATTTTACTGAGAAAACTACCAGTCTTAGGCCAGCACAATTATTTAGCGTTCATTCTAAAATTGAATAAAACATTGAGCAGGGGCGGCTTTAGAAAATTAATTTTGGTGGGCCTTCAATAGGAAACTATTTACCTATATTATGTTTTTGTTTATAAAAATGCGCTCTACTTTAGGTACTATCAGGTCGGGAACTGGATTATAAAACGTATTTTGTTATAATTTAAAAAAATCATAGGCAAATTTTATATTAAAATTCTTTTGTTAAATATCATAGTTTTAACGTTTTAAAACTTTAGATACCTACAAAAAAGAGAGCCGACGACGCGTCAAAATGATCCGACCGCTGAGTGAGGTCACAATGTCACAATATTATATTTCAACACTTTGTAACTATGGGGCTACCTGCGTATATTGATCATTATGATATTGTGATATCAAATCCGCTAATGACAATTTTTACTAATTCCAATTACTTATAGTTATCTAAGTATTGATTTTTTTTTAAATTTTGATTTTATAAATACATACTAAAGTATAATATTGGAGGCAAAATTAACTTCATTTAATTATTTTAAAAGGCCCGCCACCCAAAATCGCGCCTGCTTTTGTCTTTTTTAAAATTTATCAAAAATAAAATCTATAGCAGTATTTCTGATATTGTATTTGGTTGTTATATTATTATTTTCAACTACTAGATACTCTTTAAATCTAACTGAATATCTTGCTAACCATTAGTCAAAATTAACCTCAAAAATAATCTGTACATTTCAAACTGTTTTAATTATTTATTTTCTTTTTTCAGACAATCAACCAGTACCAACTCGAAAAAAGCATTTTGGTAAGTGTTACTTATTGATATTTTAAAATTAAATGTTTATTCGTATTTGAAATGGTACGGTATATATAGTGCAGGCATGGCCCCCACATCTTTAAGCGGGCCTCCAGACTGAAATGCTTCCCTACCTACTGCTTCGATTTTTGTCTTTTGTTCATTTCACTTAGCTGGCCGATCCGACAGGCCGCGCCTCCCTTCATCTCGGGCCTCAGCCCTTGTGGTGGCCATGTATAGTGGCGTAACATATTTATTAATACAGACACGAGTCTCCTCTATGAGTTCCAGCCATGCGGGGAAAGAGAGTTCCAAAAATATAAACGGTCCAATTATACATTGTTTTGTTGCTTGCCATGTATAAACTGGACCTTAATACTTCTACTTCTGTGCGAATCAACAAACGTGGTGTATGTTTTCTAGGTATGTGAGTCATATCGCGATGTTAAGTGAACTAATTTTTTTACTGGAATCAATTTCCTCTCTTATTTTTGGTAGGATAAAGCTCAGTGAGCAATAATTATACTTAAAGGTCACATAAAGAGTGCAGGCACATAGAGACAGACATGGACGTACGCAAGGGGAGGGGGGCAGGTGCCACCCCTTGACATCTAGAATAATTGAATAAAGTGTGAAAATTCATGAAGCCTATACTATAGCGTATGTGACTTAGAAAAGGTAACATAGGGAAATTAACATTGAGAACACTTACAAGTTTGCAGTCGGCTATGGATCATAAGACCTAATGTAAATATGTAGTAGATGCTTTGTTTTTTGATGTGAAACATCTTTTGTCGGGGTGTGAACAGCCGCGTGAGGGGAAATATGCAACGAAATGTTTGGTCCGCTCTTTCGCTGCTGTTCTCCCCACCACTGCGGTACTCTTTCTCTCTTGGCTCAGGCGTGCACTATAACAGACGCGGTGTTACAGTGCAGTATATAGGATTACATTAGCATAGTTGGTTGCTGCTTTTCAAAAAATATATACTACTACATAGAGAATACCACCGAGTTCAATAACGTTTTCTTTGATGTTTCACATCTGTCGGGGGTCCCAAGACCCACACCCTTTTTTTTATTTAACAGGTTCCAAGTTACTCTTAATAGTTAACCGTTTCTATGAAAAATTGTTTAAAAAATTCACTGTACTATTTTTTCTACGTAATCCACTACATATTTACATTAGGTCTTATGGCCCATAGCCGACTACAAAATTGTAAGTATTCTCAATGTTAATTTCCCTATGTTACCTTTTCTAAGCCACACACGGTACCTACCTATACTAATCCCTTTTATTTCCCGTTATTGAACTTTGAATTCCTCGAATTGCACTTAGAACGTTTGGACAATCGTTTATAACCTAATCTGAAGTATGAAAACCGAATGTCCACAACTCTCCTCCCCCCGTGAACAAAATTTTGCGTACAAACGACGGTATTTTTCATAAAATCAAAAACGCATCAAAACTCAAATTCAGAGATTTTACTATAACATGTGTATTTTTTAGGGTACCGTACTGGAACCCTATTACCTACTAAGCCTACACTGTCTGTCTGTCCTACCTTTAAAAGGCCGTAATAGGTTGCCGGTTGAAATTTTTACAGAATATGTGTTATTATGGCGGATATACTAACAAATAATAAAAAAAATAAAAAATTCAAAAAGTAAAAATTTTAAGGGGAGTTCCCATACAAAAACTTGTTTTTTCAACGTTCTTTTATTTTTGCTCTATCCTAAAAATGGTAACACATACAAGCGTGAAACTTGGTGTGATTATAGTGCGAACTCTAAACTAAAACAACAAATAATAAAAACTCGGGTCGCAGTGCCAAACCCTGCCGACAATATAGTGTATTTGCTAATACAGGCATTGTGGCATTATTATGTAAACTTAAGTTTGTTTTTTGACAAAATAAAAAATTTAACCCCTTAATACATCCCTTAAAATAATTAAATTTTTCTAAATTTCAATACTAGACATGGATTTTATCAGTACACCCAATTAAATACACCCTTCCATAAGTAAATCCGTATCAACAAACTAGTGTTTTCATAAAATTTGAAAGTCCGGTCCTGTCGGGCCGATTTTATTAAAATTTTAGCGGCACATTTTAATCTTTACTAAAGAGTTAAATTTCAATTTTGAAACGATTCTGACAAATTTTTCGGTATTTTTGGGCCCAAAAACTTTTTGGAACCCCTAAATACAACCCTGAAAATGGTCCGATCGGGCCCATTTTAAATAGGCTTCTTGCGGTGATGGGTTCCAATGTGTGTACCAAATTTCGTTTAAATCGATTAAGTCTGTCGAGAGTTATCGTGTACACACATATATATATATATAAATATATATATATATATAAATATATACATACATATACCGTGCGAGTTTTTTCAAAGCGTACATAGACTGTTTCACAATTTAAAATTGTGGTATAGACATTGTTGGTATCTATCTGGTCTGCCTGCAAAACTGCACACTAAATAACGCAGAGACTTGCCGACAACTATTTCCACCAGAACACAAATTGTACATAAGAACCTTTTCTTCCACTGTGTACATTTTTTATAGCAAAAATTATAAATAAATCTCTGAACTTATAAAATTTATTATCACAACTCAATAATAATAAATATTGTAAATAAAAACATTCGTTTCCATAGTTTCTAACAATATCTGTACCACGATTTATACCACGATTCAAATTGTGAAACAGCCTATGTACGTTTTGAAAAAACTCGCACGGTATATATAAACATTTTCAAAAATGGTGCCAAAGTGTTCAGGAGGCTATGAAACGTCGAGAAATTTTGGTCCGACCCCTAGGTCCCGCCATCCGACCGACGCCAATAGTGTATGTGCCATATTATGGCAAATACACTAAAAATCTATCAAAAACTTGTTTTTTTTTTTCAACGTTTTTTGTTGTTTTTTTTGCACTATTGTATATTAATATACTGTAGACTTATAAGTACAGACAGACACAGGTGCCATTGTATTTGACGGCATAAAACAAGCACTCCGCAACGTAACGGTTAGCACGCTCGCGTACGTCACTACGAAGACACGGGTTCAAATCCAACTGACGATATGTGATTGTTTTTTAACTTCCCACTGGAAGTTATTGTAATGGGTCCGAAAATCGAAATCAAAAAGGAAAAAATTTTTTTATATTTCAAGGTCACTACACTATTTTTACACTACTTTTAGAAAGATGTCTGTGTGTGTGTGTGTACGTACGTACGTATGTGTCCATTTCTTTCTAAGACGAAATCTCGAGAACGAAAAATGATATCGACTACGTTGGGGTGCCAATCGACGCGTATTAACGTAAATATGATCTGAAAGGAATTTTTTTAAAATCGGTTCAGCCGTTCTTTTTTCTTAACCAAATAACCCCACTGGAAGTTATTGTAATGGGTCCGAAAATCGAAATCAAAAAGGAAAAAAAATTTTTATATTTCAAGGTCACTACACTATTTTTACACTACTTTTAGAAAGATGTGTGTGTGTGTGTGTGTGTGTGTACGTACGTACGTACGTACGTACGTGTCCATTTCTTTCTAAGACGAAATCTCGAGAACGAAAAATGATATCGACTACGTTGGGGTGCCAATCGACGCGTATTAACGTAAATATGATCTGAAAGGAATTTTTTTTAAATCGGTTCAGCCGTTCTTTTTTCTTAACCAAATAACCTCCAAAAAAGTAGATTTTACGCAATATCTCGCGAATAAAAAATTATATCGACTTCGTAAGGGTGTCAATCGAGGCGTGTTAACGTCATTTTGATCCGACATAAATTTTATAAAAATCGGTTCAGCCGTTTTTTTTTTTTTTTTTTTTTTTTTTAATTATTGATGTTTTAATGATTAAAATGATTCCTTTTCTGTGTAATATCTAATTTAATTATTATTATTAAATATTTATCAAACTGGGAAGTTCGTCGTGTGGACCTCAAGGGTCGCACTTTAGTTCTAATAAACGACCCACCTCACGGCTTGTTAGTTTTTTTTTTATAATGTAAACATTTTGGAATTTTTTACTTTAAAAATTAATTTAAGATAAGGAAAAATGTTGAAACACTTAAAAGAACAAAATAAATTAATATAAGTAAAAAAAACTTTTTTTGCAGTACGGAACCCTCGATGCGCGAGACTGACTCGCACTTGGCCGGTTTTTTTTTCTTTTACATAGAAAATTACGCCACAATTTTAACAATTTCCGTGCTTTTTTTGCTTATACAGTTAGTGCATATAACAAAACATATAAAATAATGTTGTCAGTGGTTTTTAAACTATAAGCCGATTTTTTTGTATTCTTAATAGTAGATTTTGTCCTGGGCTTAATGGAGTATATTTTCGACGAGGTGTAACGTTATGTTATACAAGCTTCAGCGACTGTAACAGTCACACGAGTCAAAATCGCATTGCGCCCTAGATACACACTGTATTTTTTGTCCTACACCTTATAAAATAGCGGCTTTTGCCTTCATTTCCAGTAATCATTTTGTAATTTTTCACGACTATTTGACATTTCACTTGTGTAGCAAACTTAACGTCAATGTAAGTGGCAGAGTTAACTAAAGCGCCACGCTTTGATATTTTGTTAATTTCGCACGTTCGATCCCGGCTGGAGTACTTATAGATAATATGAAATAATATTAATATTACTTTAGCGTCTGCTATAAAGGCCTGTTGACACTATGCTAGTTGACTAGCACCAGCTGACTAGCGCTAGTCGACTAGCATTACTAGAGCTGTTTACATATTGGTACCAGTAAATTAATACATTTTACTGTTAATTTGGAAGTTTAGTAAAAATAAGTAAGGTACCGGATTGGTTATTTTTTTTAATTTTACTTTTCTCCAAACTGTATGTGTTTCTTTAGATTCAATTTTTTTCTTTAACATATTAACTGTCAAATTTTTCATTTCACGTTATATGTATTCGAATGCATATTCCGCTTATCACGATTTTTGTAATTTCCATCGCGAACATTCCACAAAATTTCGCACTCTTTATACAAAGTAATAAATTTTAAGGTATCACGTTCAGTCCATCTGTTAGTTGGCGCCATTTTAAATCGCACGACTAGCAGCAAAAGTAGAAATGCTTTTAACTTTACTGGTACTAGTCGAACTAGCACGGTACTAGCGCTAGTAACTTGTTTACATTATACTAGTAACATGCTAGTCGACTAGCGCTAGTCGACTAGCGCTAGTCAACTAGCATAGTGTCAACAGGGTATAAGCGAGCACTAATATCGATCATTTAAGACCGATTTACATGAAAAGCAGCTATTTTATAGGAGGTTGGTAGAAAAAAAAATTATTTTTGAAAAAAAAAATAATTAAGCATTTATTATGTTGTAGGTATTGTATTAAAGTTAAAAAAAAAAAAATGAGTACGACAAACAACTACCCTATTGTCGAAGAAATTTAAAAAAACCACTGAAAACATTAAAATGCAGTGTGATTGTGTGAACACTTATTTTAATTAGTGTGGAACATTAATAAGATTATTTGGCATCTGAATTTGTTAAGAAAATAGATTCATAGCTTTTTGCAGAAAGCACCAATATTTATATAAAAATCTACAACTGGTAAATTATTGTAATTTGTACTTACAAGTTTTGTGAACCTTAAAGTTTTGTTAAATATTGTATGACATTTTACCCGGTTGATAAGATCAGCGGTTTACAACATGTGGTAGATGAAGCGCATAAACATTGCATGTATAAACAAGAGACTATACTGCTAGTCCGGTCAATTTAGACATGCAAGGGTGCAAAAATTAGCGGAGAGCTAAAAATTGGTATGAATGTTCGTAACACCATTATAAATGAGTGTTGAAAAGTCCCCATCGATCCCGTACCTGGAAAAAATTTTATTCAAGGTCAAAGGTCGCAAATATCGGTTTTTTGCATTTTTCTCGTAAACGGTATACAAAAGTTGTAGAGAATTGTATCCTCTACAAGATTGTATAAGCTATTTTTATGATAACACTTACCGTTTACGAGAAAAATGCAAGAAACCGATATTTGCTACCTTTGACCTTGAATAAATTTTTTAGCACATATGGGATCGATGGGGACTTTTGATATTTTACTTATAATAGTGTACCAAAGACCTATACCAATATTTAGCTCTATGCGAATTATTGTAAGCTTACCACTATTTTTTGGTCTATTTCGACCGGACTATGCAGTGTATTGTGTTCTTTAAAATAGATAATAATGGTATATTGTGTAACAAGTGTGCTAAATACATCTTTATCGCAATGTTTTCAGCACGAGTAGTAGGCGAGCGCACACAAGTTGGCGAGTGTGCATCTCGAGCCGAATACGAGGGTTGAAAACATCGCGTCTGACGCGTAAAGATTTAGCACACGCGTTGCACACTATACTTTATTCAACACATGCGCTTGGTTTTAGACTTTAATTGAATTAATGTCAAATAACTTAGATTCACTGACAGAAGTACATCTCATAATAAAAACATTGGACTTGATATTGATATTTATTTACTTCGTTACCATAGTAACATCGAAAAGAGGTACAGTCGCGGACTTGATAAAGTTTACACTTGAGTTTTTCAGTGTAAGTTCACAAAAAGTCAGTAGCTTAGCGGCAAATTTAGTTTTTAATAGGTAAATTTAAATGTCAAAAATGAAAAGATATAATTGTCGTTTAAATGCTTTGAAATTATTAAAACGATGAACAAAAAAGATGAACTATTGCAGGATTGGAGGAAGGAATTTGCTAGTATCAAATATTACCAAATCTTTTTATGTTTTAATTGAATAATATTGAGTAATTTGGATTGTATAATAACTACTGAGGTGTTTTGTTAATAACTTTTTATTGAATTTTTAGGATGTAACCTTAGTAATTGATACATTACTATCAAAAGCCAATGCAAAAATTAAAAAAACCGGTAACTAGATGATACAGGTGTAAACTTGTTTAAGTCCGCGACTGTACATAATGTCCATTAGATAACGGGTGTTTCAAATGTTTTTCAATATATCGCCGAAAAGCATTTCATAATGGATCATAACGTCACTAGTCAATAAACGGCAATTTAAGGTCCGCATTTCAGACACGATAAAACATTAAAAGCGTGCATGTGTTGAATAATAGTAGATTGTATGTCTAGATACGTAATGGAGCATATTACGTCGAGTGGTGACAGTATGTAAAAACGAGCGATAGCGAGTTTTTACAATCACACGAGTCGTAATACCATTACGTACGAAACATAAATGGTATTTTTTGCCATACCCACTACAAAATACCTACTTTTCACGTCATTTTCAAAAAATTCTGACAGTTCATTTTCGTCGCCATCTTTCCTTCCACTGCAGTGTGCCGCGAAGTTCGTGCAAGTAAGTAATGACAGGTGCAGGCAAGCGTACGCAGGCGTATAGAGCGAATAAACAGAAGTTGCTATGGCAACCGTTATTTTCTGCGCTAGTGCGGAAAATAAAACATTTTCCGCACACGTGCCTGTTAAATGACTCATTAAAGGCCGCTATGCATACATCGAAAGTAGCTATTTTGTAGTGGGTAAGACAAAAAATAATTTAGATAATTTCATTTAAAAGTCAAACTATTAAAGTAATGTCATTTGACAGAGGCACGCAGCAACTGTTAAATTATTTTAATGTTTGTGCAGAATCAAATTATTTTATTTTTACCAGTCGTACATTTTTTTTTTAGTTTTAAGGTAAATTTTAAAACCTCGATCAGAAACGTGAAAAGAAGTGGTTTAAATATACACTTAAGGCCAACACTAGAGAACAGCGCAAAGAAATTATAATACCAGTTTTGTTACTCATTTGTGACAGTTTTCCGCTAGTAGCTGTAAAATTGAAAAAAATCTAAATTTTTATCGAAGATAAAAATTGTTTTTAATCAATTTATCAATTCAATCATTTTAATGTCAAAAGTAACACTAGTTTGCAAAACGGTGACATCTTCCCAAAACCTAAATAATTTCTTTTATTTTCACCCTAAAAAATTATTTGCAATCTTCATCTTTAATTTTTTCACAACAACGAAAAAATCCCCGAAACTTCACCATTTTATCAGTCCAGTTGTATTATAGGTGTATGATGGCTGATACTACGCCAGTATTTAGGAAATTATCGAAGATGTGCGAAAAATTATTGTGTCGCGAACCTACATTAGTTAATCTTCATTTAAAAATATGATGCGTAAATTACGCCGCGACACTGTACGCTTACGGCTGCCGCATTTCAATGCAGTACGCGTTAGCCCATAAGAATCAATGTATTATAATTTCTTCGCCGCGTTCTATCGTGCGTTAGCCTTTTAACTTTTAGAGCATTTTAAAATTATTGCTAATTATTAGCAATTTGGCCAAATATTTGAAAATTATAGAATTGCATTTATGTAATTAATAAAGTTTAATCCTAAATTCCTAACTAATTATTTTTAAAAATATAGTTTTTGTTTTGTTACCGTGATAGTGACAATTTTTAAGCCCGATTGTAATAATTGAAGTCGAACTTTTGTTCTCAATTTTTGTTACTTTAGGTCAATTTTTCAATTGAAATTAAGTACAAAAGATATTTTTGAACAAAAGGAAACATTGTTTCTCAATATCCTTATTTTTCTTATTATAGAGTTAGGTCATGCTATAGGATTGCCAAATTTCCAGATAAATTACGCGTGGGTAGGGATGAAGCTGAACTGAAAACAGGACCATAACAGATTTAATTCTAATCGCAATCGACAGCTTTTACTGTAATTGTTATTAAGTCGACTTTTGCTTCTTAAACCTTTTCAAAAATGTAGTTTCTTTATAAAGTGTCTTCTTCCTTTAAAAAAGGTTTTGATTTTCTTCTTCTAAGAAGCCTTTAATTGTTCCAAAAAATAATGGTTTAAATTAGACTATTGGAACAATTAAAGAGTTTTTAGAAGAAAATAAAAGCCTTTTTTAAAGGAAGATGACACTTTATCGAACAAAACTGATAATTCTTTAATGTAAGTACAATAACTTGCAAAAAAAATTAATTGCTATTATAAAAAAATATTATTTCACAAACGAACGGTTTACTAACAAAAAAAAATGGTTGTCAGCGAAAGTTTAATTTTGATCTACATCCCTGGACATGCGTGCTCAAAAATTGATACGCAGTTGTCTCCTCAACAACCCCTTATTTATGATGAGCGACGGACGCAATCCAATACTTTAAGCTGTTATCATAATTACATCTAACGCATACTAAATGAGAGATCAAAAAAACCTTACTATCCGAATTCTGTATTTGGAACGCATGATTTATCAGTGGGTAAAATTACACGGCGATTTATGGTAAAAGATGTATTCGGTTCAAGCTGCTATGTAAAGCCCGCTCCAGACAACATGCCAACGTATGCCAATCATAACAAATTTATTAACGACCAATTATGTTGGGTATAATTGGACATGTGTGATCATTTGAATTATGTCCAGACTCCAGTATCCACACGACAGGATTCTGTTTGGTACACCCAATGTTTAGCAAATATACACCAGCATTAAAAAATGGTCCGGAGTCGATATCATTCTTTGTTCTCGAGATATGCGAGACGAATAAAAGTTCACGAACGTACGTACACACGCACACACAGACATCTCTCTAAAAACGATGGATTCGAACTCTAGGGACCTTGAAACGTGGAGATACGTCAACATTTTTCATTTGCAAAATAGGACAGATTACAACAACTTCCAGGAAGTTAACAAAATGAATAGCAAAGTTGACGCAATTATAAATTATTGCAAGTACTTCAGAGGTAATAATTTCTTGTACTCATCTCTTAATCGCATAAATAGTGTTGCCGTCTAGACAAGACAAGACAAGACTTTCAAAGTCTTGTCTTGTCTTGAAATATCAAGACAAGACTTCACTTAACTCTTGTCTTGAAATATCAAGACAAGATTTCACTTAAGTCTTGTCTTGAAATATCAAGACTTCACTAAGTCTAAGTCTAGATTAAAAAACTCTTGTCTTGTCTAATATCAAGACTCTAGATTATTTTCAAGAGACTAGATTAACCGAGTGGTTTACTTTACCTATTACTACTTAGACTCTTGAAAATTGTCTAGAGTTTTGGCAAGAGTCTTGATCCTGATAAAGCAAGTCTTGTTCTAGACAAGACTTTTGCAAGTCTTGTCTTGAAAATCTAGACAAGACAAGAGTCTAGCAAGTCTATAGATCTAGACGGCAACACTACTCATAAATCACAATAATAATCACACACTGACAAACACCGCGTAGTGAAAACTATTCAGTCGTCTGGATGAAAACAAAGTCATATATTTGCAAGTCGAAACCAGCATTGGCCAATCTCTTTGATGTGTATTCAAAAAACCGCCCTCAAAGCGAATGTCTTCCAATACCACCGTTGATGACTGTTAAATATAGGGCACAGAAAAACCATCCACATGACATCGATCGACATTTGCCATGTCGTCTGGAGCTGGTTTAACGCATATATTAGAGTGCAGAGGGGTTTGGAGACTTTACTATCCAAAAATCAACTTTTGAGTATTTCTAATCTTTTTCGTGAATCAGTTTAACCTTTGGATGATTGCTGCTGATGTTGTTTCCTAGAAGCTAGCATGTTGAGCGGATCCTTGTGGTAACGAGCGAACACTTCGCGTTTGAACACTTCGAAATGGCGTCGGTTTTGCGAGTTCTGACGCTCGCGCCACGGAGGTCTGTTTCGCTTTAACTGCAGACCCCAGTGACAAGTGAAGATCGGCGACAACACGTGGAACTCATAGCCTGCTACGAACATTTCATACACCTGAAACAAAAAGAATAACTTTAGAACCAACGACGTCTATATTTGAGTAGGTTTCTTTTGTGACGTAAACACCCACTATATGAAAGGATTTTTCGAAATTCAATCCCTAAGGGAGTCAAAAGGGGATAAACTTTTGAACGACTAAAAGGAATAAAACAAAATATTAGTAAAAAAACTTTTTAAAGACACGCTTTTATTTAAATGTACCTACTAAAAAGAAGAAAATAAGTTTTAATAATTTAGTTTCATAATTATAAAAGCGTGGGGATAAAATATCGTAGAGTTTGCAACCCACGCTTTTATAATTATGAAACTAAATTATTAAAACTTATTTTTTTCCTTTTTAGTACATTTAAATAAAAGTGTGTCTTTAAAAAGTTTTTTTTACTAATATTTTTTTTTATTTAGCAAGTTCCGAATTACTCTTAATAGTCAACCGTTGCTACGAAAAATTGTTTAAAATTCACTCTACTATTTTTTTTACGTAATCCACAACATATTTATACATTAGATTTTATGGCCCATCGCCTACCACAAAATTTATTTTCCCTATGTTCGGGTCTAAATTGTAAAATTGTAAATTGTATTTTAAAGACCACCAACAGCTAAGGTTATTTGGGCCTAGCACCAATTCATATTTTCAATTCATTATTTTTTTTTTTTTTTTTAATAATAAATTGAAAATCCAATTGACACTTTTACCAGCTCTCGGGCTAGAACTCGGGAACTGGGGACTTGTAATAGAGGGGAACCATAGCAACGCCATGTAAACAACAGCGCCGCTACACTCTCGGCTATTCTCAAGCCCTTGTTCGGGTCTACCGTTTACAGACTGTATGATATAAAATGAGTCAGTAACTTTTCTGGAATATGAGACAGTGTTAAACAAGGTAATCCTGTAAGTACACAGAAAAAGGATAAAATTGAAAATCTCTCGACCTAATCTGAAAAGCTGTTCAAAGCTAACAAGTGTAGCACAAATTCACAAAGCTTTCATTTGCAATGTAAATTTATTTTAATGTTACGTAATAATCTGTAATCCATAGGTATACGTAGTTAGATTGCTATTCATAGGGCAGTTTTACTGATTGGTACGACTAATTCAAATATATGAACTTGCATAACGGACAAAGCTTCTGAAAAGTTTGATCCTTATTTATATATTGCTGAAACATAAAAGCCTGTTGGAATACTCATTACTCATGCTATGATTAGTAGCGGACTAACGAGGCGCGGTGGGGGTGGTCCGCCCCTGTCCTCCTGCATGGCATATATTGCTATTTCATTTTGACCTCAAAAAAAACTTCCTAAAAATTACTAAAAACTTAGAAGAAATATGACTGGTAAAACACTGTTGACGTATGCAGGGGAGATCCGTCGAAGATGGCGCACCTAAGCGGAAATCCCACCCATCAATTTATTTATAGGTTTAGAAACTTTATATTTGGCCAAACTATAGTTCAAAATATATACTATCGATATGACAAAGCAAATTTTGTTAAATGTCAACAGTCTGTTTTTGATAATGTTTTTTCTAAATTCCGTCTTTGCGCCGTCTTTTCCGATCAGACCGAAAAGATGGCGCATCGTATTATTTCAAGTAGGATGTATTTTTGGGTCAATTATGAGGTACATTCAACGTCTATAACTTATGATTTCAAAGCAAATTTATTACCAAAAGTAAACTTAAGCTCTAATATAAAATACAAACATTTGCTGTGTATCTGATACATTATTAGAAAAAATTTATAAACCCCTGGACCCTCCTCCTAAATACGTGCCTGCCCCGGGCACAATTTTTCCTTCGCACGGCCCTGGTCCTATAGACTTAAATTTCTAAAAAGTATTAATAAAAAAAACTTTTAAAAGACAAGCTTCTAAATTATTAAAAATTATTTTTAGTCTATTTTAATAAAAGTTAATCTTTTTAGTCTTCCAAAATGTTCACTATCAACCACCATTTTGGTTTTATAATGACGTTACACTGCTTATTGTATTCTACTCGTTATACCCTTTCATTTGATACCCATATCAAGGGGGTTGAAAAGAAATAGATAATCCGCCATTTTATGTCGGCCGCCATATTGAATTTAGAATGACGTCACACAACTTATTGTATTCTACTTGTCATACCCTTTTATTTGATACCCATATGTGAATCTCGAGGGGGCTGTAAAGAACAAGATAATCCGCCATTTTGTGATGGCCGCCATATTGTATTTACCATAATATTAAATGTGCTATATTGTATTGTCTTCAGAACCAAAGGTGTGTGCAAAATTTTAGCATAATTGGATATCCGGGAAGTGATCGAAAATTCGATTGCCAGATTTGTTCCGGACAGACAGACAGGCAACTGGCAAGCAAGTTAAATAAAAGCTTGTAAAATGAAACAAAAAATATTGTGAGCCACTGATAGCACTAGTGTAACGACAAGTGCACAAAACCGTTTGAACACAAAACCGTTTTAATTTGGAGTGCAGTTAACTTTTGTTGAAACTATTATTAAAACGCCGCTTTAGTTTTAAAAAAGTGTGTGCACGGGCTATTATTGCATTTGGTGTAAACGCTGCAACTGTGACTGGCTCTTTTGTTATTAATACCCTATGGCACGTATCATATTATTATATTATACTTCAACCAGTGCTCGTCAATCAGTGGAAACTTACAGTGAGGGCTCATTGTAATACCAAGTGAGAATGGTAATATCATCAATCAATACATATTTTAAAACAAAGTCCCCCTCCGCGTCTGTCTGTGAAAGATTATCTAACTGATGGTGAAAACCGCATCAAAATCCGTCGCGTGGTTTAGGAGGAGTTAGCGGTTATACAGACAGACAAACAGACGCGGAAAGCGACTTCATTTTATACTATGTAGAGATATCCAGTATATTGTATTTTTTGCCATATCTACTATAAAATAGCTACACTTTTCACTTCATTTTCAGTATTTTCAAAAATGTTGCGTCGCCAACTTCACATTTATAGCAGGCCGTGAGTAGGTAGATAATAGCGGGCGAATCAGAGCCACTGAAATTCTAGTATAATGCTGAAATGTGCACTGACGCGTTGCTAGCGAGCCTTGACAGACACCTGTCTTTGTCGTACAGTATATTAAGACTGTAATGGAACAAGGACAGGTGGTCCTTTTAACGATGTCTATCTTTACTCGCTTTCCACACACAGAGTGATATGGGTAGTGCACATTCCAGTGTTATTGTATTTCAGTGATCAGAGTGAATAAAATATATAGAAACTGTTTATTTCTACACTAGTATGTTTTGAAAACACTTTCAACACACCTTCCTCTGACCCATTCCATGCATACATACTTACATGCATGTAAAGTAGCTATTTTATAGTGGGATGGAAAAAAAGATTTTTTTGCCATACCCACTACAAAATAGGTACTTTAGATGTATGTTTAGCGGCCTTTAATGAGTCAGTTAACATGCTGAAAGTGATTTACTTACCGCACTAGGGCGGTAAGTAAACGGTTGCCATAGCAACTTCTGTTTATTCGCTCTATACGCTTGCGTACGTCTACCATTACTTACGAACTTCACGGCATACTGTAAAAGTAAAGATGGCGACGCAAATGAAATGTCAACATTTTTGGAAAATGAAGTGAAAAGTAAGTATTTTGTAGTGGGTATGGCAAAAAATATCATATGTATCTCGAGCGTAATGGTATTACGACTCGTGTGAGCGTAAAAACTCGCTATCGCTCGTTTTTACATACTGTTATCACTCGTCGTAATATAGTCCATTACACATCTAGATATATAATCTACTATTACTGCATTGTCCTACTGAATCGTAAAATAAATGCACTGTACCCAATGTTTGAAGTTTGTAATTCCCTGTTTGAAAATTAAATGAGATAGAAGCATCCAGTGAGTGTGAAATTAAGCCAACTCGAGTTCCCTGTGGAGCCAGCAGACAACATTTTCTATTGAAATTAAAATCGTCGCAGAGAACCATGTATAAACACTTGTGTTTAGTTGTTCATCTAACTTTTATTATATAGTTTCGGTGTAAGTTTTTGTGGCGTCAGCTATTTTTGTTTGAGAAGTACACCGAGATATTGTCCTTTTTGTTTTGTTCATTAACAGTGTTGTAATTAGACTTGTGGCCGCCTGTGGCAAATCATCAAATCACCAGTTGCCCTCCCCCCCTTAATGAAAAAAACTGAGAAATTCAAACTTTATTTTTATAAAACACATAGATAAGAAAAAAACAGAAAAGTATGTCAAAAGGAACTAATTATCTAAAGTCTAAACCAACGTTTCTCACCCTTTTTGACGCGCGACCCAACATATTTTTTTGAAGTCGTACTGCAACCCAACTGTTTATTTTATGATATAAAATAAAAAAGATAGTATAACGTCAGCATTATACTGTATGTACTCGAATCAACTTATGATTAAATGGACTATCAATTTATAATTTGGAAGTATTTTTTTAATGTTTAACAGCTCTTTTGTTAATTTCCGAAGTGTTTTCTTTTCAAGTAAGATAATTATATTTTTATTTCGGTATTTTATCTGTTCCTTCGCGATCCATTAAAAATTTAACGCGACCCAATATCGGGGTTGCGACCCAAAGGTTGAGAATCGCTGGTTTAAACAACGAGGCGAGGAGTGAACGCCAAGCTAATGTGCCTTTAACTGTTTCAAGTGTTTCCTAAATATAATTTTCGCCCCTAAAATCCGTGCACCTGTGGTAAATGCAATCCCGGATTTGGGTTTATGTTAAATAAGCTACAGCTTTGGCACTCTGGGCCTCGCATTTCATTTGAAAACGTGATCACGAATATCTCGAAAAAAAACGCCAGATATGAAAAAATATTTGGAATAAAAATTTTAAAAATTTAAAGTTTTAATTTAAAATAGAAAAAGTAGAAAAAAATGTGTGTAAATAACTGTTTTATTGTAACTTAAAACAAAGTTAAATTTCAATTAACCAGATGCAGTGTGCAAAATGTGTTTATATTACTCCAGTGCATCTCTTGAAAAGTCTTATCTAGATCAGATAAAAATATGTTATACTTACACAATTTAAGTTTTTTCCTTTTTATATTAATGCAGAATCAGATTCTGCAAAAAAAATATGGGCTGCTATTTAAAAAACAAAGTTGATCTTAACATTACCTTAAAAACAATCACTAATGAGCCATTTTCCTGAGAGTAGTTCTTTCAATTATCCACGAGAGGCAGCACTTGTGGTAGGTACAAACATTATTTATTCCCCATAGTGTCGTGTCATTTCAGTGGTATAACTTAATTATTAAATTATTATTATCGTTAAATTAATTAAATTATTAAGTTATACCACTAAAATGACACGACACTAATGGGAAATAAATAATGTTTGTACCTACCACAAGTGCTGCCTCTCGTGAATTGAAGGAAAATGGCTCATTGCAAAATGAATTTCTATTCTTCCCCCCTCGAAATTATACAACTTTTGTCGGAAACATCTTTTCATCTACAGTTTTCGAGATATTTTTGGTGGGAGTTTTCAAATGAACACCCGATATACTAGTTCGTTTATAATTTAAATTGTTACGAAAAAAAATTTCCTTACCTGCGTATTTCTGGTATAACCATAGCCGACAAACCGTTCGTCGTGAGGTGGTACAGTGTCTGGGGCCACGTAGAAAGGCTCGTACAGAAACTCGAAATTGGTCACCGGATGACTGATATGTACTTCCGGTCCGTCAGAGGCCCCATTTACAGCAGTCTGCTGCCATCTGTAGACATGTGAACCAAACACAATATCTTTAATGTTGTATACCTAACCGCTGTAAAATTTCAATCTACAATCTATCTATTGAGAACGATGACTGTAGAATGTTCCAAATAAAACTTCTCCGATTATCTGAGACCAAGATCCTCGAACACGTCAACCTTATTTCTCGATTTCGCATCTTTTCTGATAGTTATCAATTTTTTCTACGCCCACGGGCCCCACCCCTTAATCAGTTTTTTAATAATTAGTAAAGTTCTCGCAGGCCGCAGCTCGCTGCACAAAGAAGGAAAATAACATAATCGCACGTTGGTGTAATGTAAAATTTCACGGAGAATCAGATTCTGTCAGAAAAAGTAGTGGTTGCCATTAAAAAAATGTCGATGACGTCATTGCGGAAAGGGGTGGGGGTAAAAAAAATTGACAACTATCAGAAAAGATGCGCGATCAAGAAATAAGGTTGGCGTGTTCGAGGATCTTGGTCGGTGTTCCACAGCCAACGTTCGCACTGTATAGAAATTTGTTAGCAGGTACATGAATCCCAAGTGAGTCGATTATAAAAATTATCAGAATAAACTCATAAAAACATATTTTTAATTAAAGCTCTGAATTAATTTGTACGAAAAATTTTAGGTCATATTTGATAAGCTTCATTTGCACGAACCTCAATTCCGCCATCAGAATTTTTTGCTTTAGTGTCGGTAGTCGGGTAAAAAGTCTCTATATTTTCAGTTCCATTAAGAATCAGTCCAGCCAAACAGAAAACAATTCTGATAACGCGTTCTCCCCTCTATGTAATTTGTAAAATATCAAAGAAATAAACTCGTATAAGAAAATGAAATTACAGATGTAAGTACAAATTTCTTATTGTTATCAACAACATTAGATTTTCTAGCGTAAGTATAAGGTAAGAAAAAGTAATTTGGAAAAAATCATATGGAGAAAGCATCCCATTTCAGTTTTATTTATACATATTGATAATACACTGAGGGTACAAAAAATGGCAACGTCGGTGGCAACCTTATAGAAAAATTGTCAATTAAAAATGAAAATGAACATTTTTGCTGTATTTTGCGGACCGTGTTTTCATAAGATAGGATGGCCACTTTTTATGCAAATTAGTGTAGAAGAATTCTACTTTAATTCAATATTAATTGTCTCCAAACTGATCAGTATATAGATGTAGTTAAAATGTCGAATTTCTTACCTAGAAAAGTTGGTAGCAAACTGATTATAGATAAAAACTTTATGATGAAACGGTCTGGCAAGCCCTTTATTGGCCAGCCTTACCAGATCAGTCTTATTAGTAGGGAAATGTACCCTTTCATCCAGTTCATAAGTTGGTATTACATATGCACACAAACCGGAAACGCACTGAGCACCGCGCAAGAACATATCAAGTCCGTCCGCAAGATTCAAACTCGGCACAATATCAACATCAGTCAAAAACACAAAACTGTTCTGGCAATTCTTTCTTGCTAAATTCCTCAAATGATTCTGTGGATAAGCATTCCTAATCCGCCAATTGGAAGTACTGGCCGATCTTAATTTGAGCAAACGTTTAATAGCTTCATCTGGTTTTGTACAATAAAATTCCTTTAACAAATCAATATCAATTATGATTGAGGATGGTGGACGATCTTTTGGATATGCCAAATGGAAATTAACCCGTTCTTTTATTGGACTGAAACATTGTCTTAAATAAACTAAATACAGCAAAAGTAGATTTAATTCGTCATCTCCAGCCGCATAGACCGCTGCAGAAATTGGACCGGTCCAATGATTCGCAACTTGAATCAGTGAATATAATTTTTCCAATGAACTTTGGGTAGCTAAGCAGACTGTGTATTCTTCAGTGAGGTACGTGAATTTAGTGCCAACTATTATATGATCAAACAGTTTAAACATGTGCCTGTTGTCCCAACGACCCAATTTGAGGTTAAGTTTGGTTAATTCGATAACGTCGTAAGATAAATTGCCTTTGAGGGACCCGATGTTCGGGATTATCAGATTCTTGTTCCATTCTTGATGTGGTTGAGGATGTTTTAATGGTTTGACAGTATGAACTTGAGCGTTTAATTGGTTTCGGCAATCCGTATTGTGCAAAAGTTTGATTATTAATACTATATTTGAAAAGGTTAATAGGAGAACGCTCGCGATACTGAAATTCCATAGCTTGCAACTTGATGACTGTACCATTGATTATAACTCCGACAGTCACGTGTTTTTTAATTAGTTTTTGTCACGTGGCCGGCGCTTTTACGATATCTGGCTAATTTAGTTTTCAAAATGTAATTATTTTTTGTCTAAAATATTTAGAAGACTTCTCTTCAAATTTTATTTATATTTAACACATCTGTTCTAGATTCAATTTTGCTTTTGTTTGTATATTTACTACGGTGAATAAATACATTTTCCATGTTGATTGTTTTCAAAAATAGCACATTAATTAATTAGTTTAATAGACAATTCCAGCAGTTATTAATATTTAAAGGGTCACTTTTAAGTGATGCCAATATTAATTTAATTTTCAATTACTAGCATATCTACAAAAATCTTCTTAGTAAATTCTATTAGTATGGCTTTGTTTTAATAATGATAATATAAAAGTTATTAAAAATTCACTTCTTTACGAGTATATAAAATTGTGTATATAAAAAATGTTATTTTTTATTGGCATATTATAAATATTAGTGTTAAAATTTACAGACTAGAAAATGTTGAACATTAACATAACACAATATCATTTTTAAATTATTCACGAAATTAACTGTAATTATTCGTTTTAATAATAATTAGTTACACCTGTTTAGATTATGTAGAAATGTATAAAATTATAAACACTATAATAATTTAGTTAATATTAAATTAATAACACAAATAAATTGTAATAAATATATATTTAGTTGAGAATCGACAAAAGAACTTGACGGATATCCGTCGAATGCATTTACGCATGCGTGACATAACCTCAATGCCATTGCGCATAGCCTGTTGTGGAGATCGATGAGAGAATGTAAACACCCCACAGCAGGGCTGTACTTGCAGACGTGGTTTTTAGCCAACTGCGATATTTATGGTGAAGCAAAACATTGCTGATTTATAGGAACAGTGAACTCCTCTCTAAGCACATTCTCATCAGAAACGACGTTCCTCTTAAAAGATAACTTTTATATATCTCTACACTAGGGGTAAATAGTCTGTCAGTTCAAATGCGGGGCAAAACCACCCCATATTTTTTTTGTTCACTCTGGCGAAAAAGTTAGACTTATGTGTGTTTATAAGTGCCCCGCGTTTGACTGAGACTATTTACCCCTTGTAGAGATATATAAAAGTCATCTTTTAAAAAAAGTTCCAAGTCTTATATAAACACATTAAAAAAAGTGTTATCAGCTCTCAGTCTATAAGTACTACGTGTAGTGGAAGAATTGTAGCCTCCCTTGTTCAGTTCTATTCGTTTTTTCCGTTGTACAGTGGACATCCGTTAAAGTTGTTGGGGAAAAAATTTGTCTGAACGGGAGCCCCTTCTCTTTCTTTCTTTTTAGTCCAAATCAAATATATTTAGGTCATATACACAGGTAGGTAATATGTAGCAAGAAGGTACTGTGGCGTGCGGACTCGTAAAAGTTAAAAACGGTATGGGGAAGGATTGAAAGCACTGACTTAACGAGCAACGACTTACAGAGAGGTTACTGTATTTGAGTTTTTGCTGAAGAAACAGGGTTTTCTAAAATCCGGGCATCCTCGTGACCTCGTTCAATACCAAAAAAAAAATATTACAAGAGATTTTGCATAATATGAAATAATTTTCAATTATACAGGTTGTCCTCGTACGTCTTACCCAACACTGACACTCGTTATTATTTTTTAATGTAACATTACCCTATAGACTGTATAAACTACCACACTTGTTCCTGACTTAAAATTTTGAATTTAGCGATTACTTACTTAACCTGATTTGCGCAACTAGTCAGGAACAGTGTTGTCGCACAAAGTTATTTATTAGGTACTCTCAAATAAAAACAATATATAAATTTGTTACAAACACATATGTAATATACCAAGCTTCCAACAAACAAATTAACTATTTAATTTAGCAGTCATATCCAATTTTTACAACTATGACAAATTCTAGAATTAATGAGCTCTTTCTTCTAAACAAAACATATTATTGATTTGGGGTTTATGTCATTGCAATTGGCATGGTTTTATCTCGAGATAAAAAATAAAAAAATGATTCTTGGCTTTGCTGGTTTCGCCATTTCGCAGGAACTTATGCCCGCCGTTTGATGATGCTGAAGTTGGTTCCTTGTCGCCCCTGTTTCCTTGGGTTGTTGATGGAACATATGCCGCAATTTGAGATTTTTAAATTCTCACGTAATATTAGGACAACACACTATTTTAAATGTGCGACGACACTAACTCCTGACTAGTTGCGCAAATCAGGCCAAGTAACTAATCGCTAAATTCAAAATTTTAAATCAGGAGCAAGTGTGGTCGTTTACAACTGTCGCATTTTTAAATTCTCCATAAAATTCTATATCCAGTTTGTATTGGATACCGTACTTGTAAAAGTGACAGTTTTTAATAATTAAAATGTTTTACAAAAATTTCTGTTTTTGGACGAATGATGTTTGATATTCGAAATTTTACAAAGTTCAAAAGAAAGCTATGAAATGCTTCGCTATGCTGAAAGAGTAATAATGTCAGAAATGTGTCTATATTTATATATATATAAAAAAAACAAAATATTTCTTATTTTATATTGCATTTTTTAATTCTACACAAAATTTTAACCACACAAAAATTTAGATATTTTTTCTTTTTTATTTATATTGGACGATCTATTGAAGAAAGGCAAAATTTAGAAACGTCGCCTATTTATAGATTTTTCCTAAGAAAGCGAGATTACGCCCGGTAATATTTTATTCGTCAAAGACAAGAAAACAGGACTTTGGTGCTATTTTATTCCTCAGAGATAAGGAAACAGGACTTTGGTACTAAAATGTGGATCGCTAGCTCATATTTTACCCCTCGACAGATATCACCTGAGCCCAGACCTGTAAAGTGATTTACAATAAAATGAAACATTAGGAAATAAATACATACATTGCAGATGCTTAATGTTAATTTGAAATATACAGCTTGTTATGCAAGAATGGACCTGATTTATCCGTTAACTTTGCATTTCTAAATTAGCTTGCGTACAGTAATGTCTCGTTTATTAACCGTAAACTAAATAAATTGTTTTGTTGCACGAATTGTAGATAATATGCTACGTGTACACTTTTCACAATCAGTAAAATAGGTCGCCCAGCTGATATACAGCTCCCAGGCTGCCCTGCCTTACTTTCTTGGGTAAGGTACACTTTAATATACATGATTACTGATTAGGCATCGCAACGTGATAATAAAGTGTTTGCACAAAATTGTTTTTGTGTTATATTAATATAGCAGTAAATTCTGAACAAAATGACACCTAAATCACTTCATTCTTATTTCACATAAGCTCAGAAATAATTTTTGAAATCACTTGAGCTGATTCTTCGCTTATAGGCACTTGGTAGAACATGATTAATAAATAAAATAGAAAAACACTTAACACACTCTTGAAAAATTCTACAAATTTCAAGAAGTACATGAAGTACATGAAGTTATATAACTTCATGTACTCCTTGAAGTTGAACTAATAGTCAGAAACGATCGTCGAGTGTTTAAAAAAACAAAATTTGTAGAATTTTTCAAGTATGTGTTTTTCTATTTTTTTTTTTTAAGTTTTGGAATATTTATGTAAGACCCGCCCGCTAAAAACGTTTTTGCTCATGTCAAGTCGAGACATAATTTTGGAGGACGTGCGTTTATATTATTTACTAATACTATATATGTCTATTATGTTGTGGATTGTGAAGTACTTCACAATCCACAACATAATAGACATGTGCTTAGCATCATAACATTACGAATACTCAATGTGTGTTTTTTATAATATAAAAAATAAAGATAAGATAAAAATATGTATTAAGCTAATTATTATATACAGGTGTTACATAATTGGGTTTTTAAATGAATTTTTTTTTTTACTTAAATGGAAGGACCACATACAAGTTTTATAGCAAAACTGTTTTTATTTAATTTTTTTGCTTACTAATTAAAAAGTTATATTTAAATAAAAATTAATTTTTAAACTCAGTTCCGATAACGCGCCGAAAGAATCCGAACGCGTGTGACGTCATTATGTTATCTATGGTCTTTGTATCCATGGTTACCAAGTTAAAAATTTATTATTTTTGATAGTATGTGTAATATATATACACAAATACCAACAAATGCA
Organism: Mongoloraphidia duomilia; assembly: GCA_039654895.1. Classification (NCBI taxonomy): domain Eukaryota; kingdom Metazoa; phylum Arthropoda; class Insecta; order Raphidioptera; family Raphidiidae; genus Mongoloraphidia; species Mongoloraphidia duomilia. Next base: position 13,554,220 of record CM077519.1, on the reverse strand, counting down.
GACACATTTTAACATAACGACGTCACAAACATTCCTGGCGCGTTTTGAAGTCACGTGATATTTTTTAAATTTTTATACATTTTAAATAATTTTTAGTAATTTATCTATAGCTTTAAAAAAATTTTTCTTTTCGATTTTCAATATTATTTATGTTAAATTATTAGAAAAAATTAAAAAATTAATAATTTTTTTTAAACTTAAATACCTAATTATATTAGTGCTGGTTCCAAAAAACCACCCAGGACATTTAATGTGTCATAATTTATGTTTACATAATGTTATGCTTGTTTTAAATTCTTATTTTTATTTATATGGGAAAAAATTGTAAAAAACCCATCCTACAACATAAAAAATTAACCACACCTGAAGATGACAACTCGTTGCTGAAACGCGTCGTGTTAACAATACATGAAGTCACAAGACGGACACAAGGTATTTCTAATACTTCTTATTATTCATATAGTGACTTGGAGACCTAACACTCTAAAAATGTATCATAATAATATATATTTTGCCCCAAAAAAAAAACACTGTATGAAACAGGAGGGTGCGTCATCAGTTTCAATAGTAATTACAAAGTTACAATAGAACAAAAAAAAAGGGTGTGGGTCTCGGGACCCCCGACAGATGTGAAACATCAAAGAAAACGTTATTGAACTCGGTGGTATTCTCTATGTAGTAGTATATATTTTTTCAAAAGCAGCAGCTAACTGTTATGCTGACGTAATCCTATATACTGCACTGTAACACACGCGGTTGCCCGAGCGCGCGGAAGCCGAGAGAGAGAGAGAGAGAGTGCCGCAGTGGTGGGAAGAACAGCAGCGAAGGAGCGGATCAAACATTTCGTTGCATATTTCCCCTCACGCGGCTGTTCACAGCCCGACATAAGATGTTTTACATCAAAAAAACAAACAAATAGAACAAAAATTAAAATTATTTTAGGTATTCACATCATCTGTTTGTATCCGCGATACAGACATACCCGTTCTTCCCTTGATCTCCGGAGTCTTTGCAAACGTGCAGGCAGCTAGTGATGGGCGATTACGAGATATTTTAGTCGATTGTCTCGATTGTTCAAACATCTCGATGACTCTCGATGGTTTTCACTTGGACTCGATTGTTGTTGTTTCATATTTCACCGAGACCAAGTTGCATAGTACTGAATCGTACAGACTGCACGTACACTGTCGAGAGCCACATAATATATAATCGTTCATCACTCAACAACTGTGGTCGAGTCGATAGATGGTCGATTGTGCAGTTATCGAGTGCTCTGAGACCGACTGAACAGTGTGAACAGTGAATCAACGATGAACGAGTAGCGTAAACGTTAGACTTCAATCGACTAGCATATAACCTTGAATCGCGATTATATGTATTCTTATTCGCTGGCAAATAATCGACTTGAACAATCAAACATTTCGATTGTAAAATCAAACTCCGAGTCGATTCGATTATTATGAACGATTGCAATTGTTTCGATTGTAAAAACATCTCTACAATCGCCCATCACTACTTGAGTCTTTGCAAAGGTGCAGGCAGCCCTATTTATCAACCAATTTGTATAGCGTGGGATAATCGGATCTTTACACTGTGTGTGCAGTTCGGCTTGGCAATCAATACACAAAGAGGCTTTGAATCTTGTTATATAAGGAGTTAAATTCCAAAACGGAGCTGCAAACGACTTGCATTTGTAATCTCGGTTTATTTATACGAGACAAGTTTATAATAATGCTTTTCAAACAATTCATGGCAATGCATTGTACCACTTGTATCGTAAAGTTCAGATTAATGCTTAATTAAAACACCACAATATCTGTGACTACAAGACAAAATGGCTTAGATAATATTGTAGCAAACCCCAAGATGTTACGCCACTGCCTGCAATAGAAACGTCGAGAAGGGAAGGTAAACAGTGGCGAGGTGTGGAATGCTATCGAAGATACGAGTACCTGCTAGACGTCTGGAAAGTACTAGAACGCGCTGTGTTTAAGCCACGTAGCTCTATATAAACAGGGAGCCGACGGGAATTAGGCAGTCAGTCGTGAATCAGTGTCGTGTTGAACAGCGAAGATAAATACAGTATATAAATTTAGTTATTTGTTCAGTGTTATTGAAGTGTTTCACTTTGTTTAAGAATTACTATTGTGTTGATTGTTAGAATTGACATATAGTTGTTGCGTTTATTGTTATTGAATTGTTAATTATATTAAATACATATTTATTCCGCCCACGCAGAAAATAGTTTTGTGACAAATTAATAGCAGCATCACTATAGTAATACGTTCGATCTTTAATCTTCTTGTAACAAGAATCATACGTAAGCCATTTTATTTTATGGATACAGCTACTGTCATGACGATGTTTATATTAATGCAAACTTATTTGACCTAATCCTTAGAACAGAGATGCTATAGAAGGAGCATATCACAGCTTGTGGGTATACAACTAAAGCAAGTCAAGACGTGCGGGGTTAATAAGATACACCTTAATTTTTCATAAGCGCTTTGGAACCATCCAGGTACACAAAACGACACCATATTTTCAAAAAAGCAGTTAGAAATTTATCAAATAAAGAGTAATTAACACTACGTAATACAAGCAGCGAATTATTCTAATGTACTTGACAGGTCGTACTTTAGTGTATAGTTGTGGCTTCACAACCGACGTGATATGCTCTTTCTATAGCTATCTCTATTCTGAGACTAGTCATATAAACTAATCATAGGATTATTAATCCTTTATTAACGCTAATTCGTTATAAATTTAATGTGTAATTATGTTTGTCTATAAATGTAAGTATTTTGACCCGTATTTAGCTATCCGCTTAGCTTACCATATTATATGCCAATCACAATATTTTTCTGGTAATAATCATTTGAAATTCATATTAAATGTTGGGTACAGCGCTGGCTCAAGGTATCAACAACTTAGGAAATTAGGCAACGCTCTAAGGTGCCCTAACAAATAGATGAAACCGTTTATGCCATTATTGTCCAGTTTGTGCTAAAATAAGTTTAATTACCATTTTCCCACTTGGATATCGTCAAAATGTACCCACATAATATTATGAACATGCTATTTTTTTATTCCGTTTGTCGAGGTTTAACTTAGATCTGTAAAAATTTTGACTAAAATCGGTACAGCGTATGCTTAAGATATTTACTTCTCAGGGTTACGTATTGACATAAAAAAATATATAAAATCTAGATGACAAAATAGTCATTTTTTCTCCTATCTAGGCCGAAAGTTCGTACTTTCGTCCCTGCCAAGCGGGAACAAAGTCGCTCTTTATTCCCATGGTACAGACAAGTGCGCGTGCGCAATAGTACTTATGCCGGCTCTCACGCACCTACTTCTGTCTCCTACATATTAAAACTATTTCCTTTATAATTATGTTTTAATAATTTTAATAATAAAATAAAATAAAAATAATAATTTTAATAATTTTTTTTTCAATTTTGCGAACTTTCGGCCTGGCAGGAGAAAAAATAGTATGCGCAACACGGGAGGAAATTACCACATCTCCCCTTCGGCTCGTGTGGCAATTTTATAAATGCAGCACTTTCCTCCCTTGTGGCACAATGTACTATTTATTCTAAGAAAAATAAGTACCTACCTATATATATATATATATATATATATATATATATATATATATATATATTTGAGGGAGAAGTTTTCCAATTATTTTAAAAACTTCGTTTTTATTTATATTTGTACATATGGCGTTATTATCAAGATATTTTTTTATCAATAGTAATTAGCTATACATTATATCTAAAAATAAGTAATAACTGACTTTATGTAATTAATTTTTTTAATATTAAATTAAAATGTTAAATATTATTCTGTTTTGATGTCACCATTTTCCTCAGTTATCGTAATGCTTGTTTTAGCCTTTTTAGGTCCTATAACAAAAAAAAAAAAATTTATATTATTATTGTTTGAGGGAGCTTTTGAACTGCAGAGATCCTTGAAGTCTAACCTTAAAAGAAATTGTTTTTTTTTTATTTATTCTTACCTGGTTCCAAATAGAGTGCCGCCAGCTGTAGAACGGGCATTATGAAGAACGTTGTTGCAAATATTGATGAAATCAACATGATAATCAGTTCGTTTAAATCTAGAGGTCTGATGCCATAAGAAGGAACCGGCGTAGCAGCGAAACCGTGGAATATTATAGCTGAATAAATCAAAAAGTATAATTAACAATTGATTATGTTAGTTAGATGTAGATTATAGACGCTCGACAGCTGAGGTCATCTGCGTCTAAATTGACTCTCCTACAGTTTACCTCTCGTGCTATATTTTCTCACAAAAATGCATTTATATACTGTTGCATTCATTGTAAACTATAAATAATTAATGTCTGTCTATCTACTGTTTTTAGAGAGATATCTCTGTCTCTCTCTCTGCGTGTGTGTACGTATGTTCGTACGTTGGTGAAATTTTTTTCGTCTTGCATATCTCAAGAACAAATGATATTATCGACTTCGGACCAATTTCATTCAACAATTACATAATGAAGACCTGATTAGATTTGCAAAAACACATTTTTTTAATAGAAAACACTAAGGACATCCAATGAGAAGTTAGCAGCGTGGTTTTACTCACACACCAAGCCTCTTTAATTCCATTTAAAATTCTGCAATACTATTCTTATGAAAAAACATGTGTGGTCACTATCTTAAGATCATTAGGAAACTAGATTTTCTCCAACCCATTTTTATTTATTTATTGTAAATTATAGACGCGTCGACAACTTAGGTCATTAGCGTCTTGATTACATTAAATTACAATTAACTTAAAACTAAATGACATCACAAAACATCACTGAGCGGAGGCGGCATGACAGTCTGATCCAGAGACCGTGACGCTAACCACTGGACCACACTGTCCTCTCTCCAACCCATGCACATGTAGATGCACGTACTTAGAATTTTTGGTGAAAGGTTTTTAAGATTATGCCTACCTATTTGCACTAAATAAAATGCGTATGAAATCCTGCTGAAGATAACGAAGTAATTCCAACTGAGAAAGGCGTTGAGATTTGGAAGGTGACCATGGTGACAAAGAAATATTAACCAGCACTGTGCATACGTCCAAGTGATCGGTTGGAATATCGAATACACAGACGACTTAATTGGTTCGTATTGATAATTGTCGTAAGCAATTTCGGACATTCCGAAAATAGCATACCAAGCACAGACGATTGCTATCAAAGATCCAATTATTTTTTTGCTCTGTAACAAAATTGCGTAAACTCATTAGTACGGTGCAATGCATTCTTCTTTCGATTTTTTGTGCCCAGGGCCGACGAAGCAGAAATTTGCCATGTGTGGAGTAGAGAGAAAGAGAGAGGAGAGAAGAGAAAAAGAGGAAAGAAATGAGAAAGAGAGGAGAGAGAGGAGAAAAAAAAGAGAAACAGTTCAGATTTTTTAATAAAAACCAATCATTAATAAAAACCAATGCATTCTTCTTTCGATTTTTTGTGCCCAGGGCCGACAAAGCAGAAATTTGCAATGTGTGGAGTAGAGAGAAAGAGAGAGGAGAGAAGAGAAAGAGAAGAAAGAAATGAGAATGAGAAAAAGAGGAGAGAGAGGAGAAAGAAAAAGAGAGGAGAAACAGTTAAATTTTTTTAATAAAAACCAATCATTTGTACGTTTTGTCCGCATTTCAATAGATGTTAAGAAATATTATCACTGGAAAGTACTATTCACCAAGTAAATAGTGTTATAGATATCTATTAATAAAGCGTAGGTCTGGTCCGGGTTCTCCCGGGTGAAAATCGGATTGAATCCGCTATACGTAATCGAATGCAGTTAATCTACCATTCTTGAAGAAGGTTTAGGTTTAACTAGCTACCCGGTCCGGCTTCGTCCGGCTACAAATCAAATTGATTCCAAGTTGGATTTAAATCAAGTTTATGTTAAAAACGGTGTGAAATACAATATTTTATCTGAGCGAACTAGCAAAGTGGGGTGAGTAACGTATTTATTATTATAAATTCTAGCGAACGAGCGAAGCGATCGAGTAGCGTATTAAATAATTTGTAAATTCGAACGAACGAAAGGAGCGAGTGAGTAACGTATTATTATAAATTCTAGCGAACGAGCAAAGCGATCGAGTAGCGTATTAAAAAATTGTAAATTCGAGCGAACAAAAGGAGCGAGTGAGTAACGTATTAATTATAAATTCGAGCGAACGAGCGAAGAAAGTGAGTAATGTAATAAATAATTGTAAATTTGAACGAACCAAAGGAGCGAGTGAGTAACGTATTAATTATAAATTCGAGCGAACGAGCGAAGCAAGGGAGTAACGTATTAACTTGATAGAACGAACGAAATGAACTGATTGAGATCCCGCAATAAGAACTCAAGTTAACAAAATTGAATCTAAACGGGCGAAGCCCCATGCCAGGCAGCTAGTTGAAGTACAAAATAAAAACAAAACTTTTACTTGTGTTATAACCATCTTCTTTCCTGAAGTATTTAGAAAATATCCAAAATAAATTCCCATGACATAAGGAATCATTCGATGTAGAGGATTGATATAAACGTAGTCGGAACCAAGTCCAAATTCTTTTAACCTAAAATATAAAATGGACTAAATAAATTCAGTGTTTTGCTTCCATGTTCCGTATGGAACTGAAAAATTAAAAATCGGATAAAGAAACTTACGTGGAACCGTTATAATATATCGGTGTCAACCTGTATTCATAAAATGAATAAGCCCGATAAATTCCGAGTACAGAAACAATGCCAATCAGAATCTTCAGCTGGTGCTTCGGGAAATTCCAGAATAATTGAATTATAAAAGGAGAAAGAAGATACATCTGCCAATCGCTGTGAAGTTGGTGCGCAGGAGGATAGCACATTTTGCCCATACCGTCGATGTTCTCAATCATCAAGATCGGTTTCAATATACTTTTGTTTCTACAATTGAAGACCGATTCGGCTCCAAATCTCATTGCGTGTGGTCCATTTTGTAAACTGACCGCATAAATCCACAATACGCTGAATACGTAAAAAGGACCAAATCTAAAACAGATTACCATAATTAATTACTAGGCTTCGAGTAGTTCCGTACATGTATAGCTCCCAGGAATAGAATGGAACTTAGCATGCCAATACTCCATATTGGGTGTGCTTGTTGTCCGAACTGGTTATGGACTACTAAGGCGGTGGCAATATGCAGAACTCTTCGAACACAACTGCTTGTTTGTTAGTCAAATTCTCGGAATCTTCGGACTGTTTGAACTTGCTTTTAGCAGTTCTAGGTTGCTAGCAATTCTAGGAGCCTAGAACTGCTAAAACAAACACGCAGTTGTGTCCGAAGAGTTCTGTATTGCCAACACAAGCCTTAGCAGTTCAGAACCACTTCTGAACTTGCCAACGAACGCACCTATTATTATAATTAGTTTTCATCATACTTATAAGCTCAACGGCCAGTATTCATTCGCACCCGAATGAAAGTGTGTCCCTATTGGGTACATGACAATTTCGGGTAGGCTCGGCGTTATACCGAAATAATGAGTATATTACATATTCATGCCTTGTTATGCCTATAATGGCTGTGTTTAGGTTCGGACACTCATATTGTCATTTTTTTCTCTCAAAACCCAAAGCGGCAAAGGTGCCAGTAAAACAGTGTAACGAGATCGATCTGCGGACACGGGACATATTTCACGAAAACATGTCCGCTCAACAAAGGAAACGTAACATGTCTGTTCCATTTTTGGGACAGTTTTACGCAAAGTTAATAAGGTTATTTAAACCTTTAATTTTAGTATGTGCTTGGGTGTAATTACGGTAACAACTTGTATAAAAAATAATGCTTTGCATTCGCCACTCACTAAATAAATAGGAACTATGGGCAGGTGGACTATTACCTTACACAGATACTCTCTGGACACGGTGGGTTCAGGGAGTACCTCAAGAGAATTGGCGCAGAGGAAATAGGAATGTGCTGATTGCCCAATTACTGCCCCGAGCAGCCGGAGAGTGCGGAGCATGTCTTGCTACAATGTGTTCGCTTTAAGAACGAAAGAGAGGAACTACAGCAACGCATGGGCATTTCCCTAACAGCGGAAACGTTTGTTGACAGTATGCTGAGCTCGAGAGACAAGTGGGATGCTGGCTGTCACTTTGCAGCCGCAGTCGTGCAGGCTCTGCGGAGAGATGACCGGGCGAGGCGTAAGGATGCCTAAGTAGGACCATTCAGCTATCAGCTGAGGCTCCCCTCCCCTCGAAGGAATGACAAGCCGTCGGTACCGCGGGGAGGACCTATGGAGCGAGTTAGAGGGGGTTTTAGTGGGTATGGGGTTGTGCCCGAGTCCCACATTACCCAGGGTTAACTTCCCTGGGTGTGCGTAAATGCATTTCCTCCTCCGCAAAAAAAATTAAAATAAAAAAAAATAAATAAAAAAAAAAATAAAAGGGTTGGAGTACCACTATCCGAAATTAATGTACAACGCCATACCTTTTCTTTAATTATCTATACATTAGGAAGTGAGAGACCCCAATATATTTCTAAGATATCAAACTGAAATCAATAAATGACAAACTTTTCTGTTTTGTTTGGTGTGTAAAAGTTGGAGAAAATCCTAAAACTTTGGTAAACCTCCCACGTGGATGTCGCAAACCCCAGTTTAAGAACATTTGTTCTCTAAATGAAATATGAAATGTGGAGTGTTACTTTCTTAATGAAAAAAACCCATATTTATTAAATACTTACTTCAAATATCTCTTCAAGTACATGCTAGGTATATTCAGTTTTTTTCCTTGTTCAAGTTTCTTCATTGAGTAGTATGAAGTTAACAGTCCACTGATTATTATAAACGAATCCGTATAATTTATAAATGCTCTGCCAATCATAGCTGGCCATCCAACAAAACTATCGTACAAATCAGTTCTATTGGCCAAGGCCAGTTGTAGAGAAAAAGTACCGCGGTGAAGCATATAAATCAAAAGCGAAAAGATGGTTCTGAATCCATGTAAACAAGATAACCCATCTTCTGGTTCTTTGAAATACATCAAAAGTTTGTAATTCTTGGTGCAAGAAAATGCTGACAAAAATTTGACAAGTTTACTTTTTGACTGTACATTATCGTATCTGGATCCAATTATACCTAAAATGATTATCCCTACGAACAAAAATAAATAATACATGGTTAGCTCTCGCTACTACGATGATTCACATGTACAACCTAGCTATTAATAACACTTGCGTGTAGTGGAAATCAATTGATTCCTTTGCATATATGGAGAATGTTAGATTGGTAATCATGTCACGGTTGAGTACTGCAAGCTCATTCCGCCGCGATAGTGGAAAAGTTCAGGTTAGATTCCTGACTGTGAGTATGGTTGTCAAAATGATTTTTTCCGATATTTGCAGGAATCAATAAATTATGTAATTGACTGCTCTTCCAATAAAAATGTTCAATTGCAAAACAGCCATATAAATCTATTTAATATAATATTTTTAGTCATCAAACTTCGACAACACTGAAGGTAGCTTTACACGATGCCTCTTTTTCGTGCGGAAAATCATGCGCCAATGCATTTGCGCATGAAATAGGAAGCAAAAACGCATTCTCCTTTCGTTATGTAAAGGGTTTTTCAATAAGGACATAACAATTTTGTTTTATAATACGGAACATAACCTACAAACTTTTTTATGATCTGTCAAAGTCAAAACGTCAGTCAAGGCTTACATTTTTATCATGGTGAAGTTCACGGACGAGCAACTTTTGGAAATCGTTAAAACTTACTACCGAAATTCTGAGTCGGTAGTCGCAACTTTGGTAATCGTTTAATCTCGAGAAATGGTCCAGTCGAATGGCCACCTCGCTCATGCGATTTGACGCCGTTGGATTTTTTCTTATGGGGTTACCTTAAGTCGAAGGTTTATGCCAACATTCCAACAACGTTAGAGGAGCTCAGGAACAATATTGAACGGAAAATTGCCAACATTCCAGCTGATATGTGTGAAAGAGTGATTGAAAATTGGATCCAAAGAATCGATCGCTGCCATCGTGCTCGTGGTGGTCCTATGAACGACGTCAAATTCTATACATAATTGTAACATGTGTACTACACCTGGAATAAATTTCAGCCCGATATCTCAATTATTCTGTGTTTTATTTAAATACCAAATTGTTATGTCCTTATTGAAAAACCCTATAGTATTAACACGTAGAGTTCGTTGCACATGAAAATTCTCTGTATGAATAAAAAAATCCAAAAGTTTTTTTCATTTTTCCACTCCATTTTACTAAACAAAACAACACAAGACGCATGAATGACACAAGAAAGTCCCGACTGACTCGGGACACACTTGCGTCGTCTTGCTTCTCAGTAAAATGCAAGTATATCCTTGGTAAAATGTCTCGTGCATTATAAATTGACGCAAGCAGACAGGCATGCCACTGCACTTAAGCGCATGCATCAAGATGCACGAAAAAAGACATCGTGTAAAGCTACCATTACAGAAGAACGATAAATGTATGCGAATAAATGAGACTTTATTTGGAAACCATATGCAAACATTTAAAATTTCTTCATGGAAATCACTAAGATTGAATATTAGGCTAAATATCGTATAAAGAAGACATCGTGTAAAGCTACCATTACAGGAGAACGATAAATTTATGCGAATAAATTAGACTTTATTTGGAAACCATATGCAAACATTTAAAATTTCTTCATGGAAATCACTAAGATTGAATATTAGGCTAAGTATCGTATGTAATTACATTTTTACCTATGAAAGCCGTAAAATAATATTTAGAGAAATGTGTAAAATATGTATCGTCTTCTTTTGTCGTACACATCAATGGAGCGGCAAGTTTCTTGATCCTGATGTCAAGTCCGCTCGTTAAATTGTAGGGTTGAACTATGAGACTGGCGATTTCGTAAATGTCGTCATGGGAACAAGATGATGGGACACAAAGGGCCCATGATAACCGACTAAATGATGGAACGTAGTATTCATCCTGGAAAACAAAAGTGGTCTATTAATTTTGTGGTCTTTTAAAATCTAAATGTCATAAAATTTATTTTATTTTTGTCATCTATGATTCATCATCTAAATTTTTTATGATGAATAGATGACAGATAGATAAGGTAAATTCATCCGCACAAGTATTTTCAATCAATCCAGTTATATTAAGATGCTTGTTTAAATGAAAATATCGAAAATTCGATAAACAAATTTTCCAAATTTTCACAAAAGTAATAACATATTACTCTTAGGGAATACAATTTGTCATGAATTCCAAATACCTACCTATTTTTTCATTAAGCTAAAATAATATTTTTTATTTGTTTTAGATGTTTACAAATTGATTCAGCTTTCAAAAGAACTATGGTAAGCTCGTTTACAATTAATTTTAATTAATTGTGTTAAGCTAGTGATAACCTTCGATTTTTTTAAATAATCATGAATTTTTAGGCTTAACAGTAGCCGATATCATTGACTGTCGTTGTCTATAAAGCTTTACCAACGTCTATTTACAGACTCCCATGGATCCCAAATTCTAATTTAAGAACCTACATTATCATTTCATTAGCAATTCAAAATAATAATTTAAAAACATATTACATAAATGGTACTAGGTTCAATTAAGTCTGATAGTTGATGGTTAAAGAATTTAAATAGTTTGTTGTATACTTACGTCATAAACGGTAGGCACTGTTAATAATTAAGATATAAGATAAGATTAATCATTATATCATTGATTGTCATATTTATAAATATGTTAATCAACGATTATAGTAAAAAAGGCCAACAATTTAGTTGCTTTTAAACCACAACCATTTGATTATTGGCATGCTTCATCTTTAGTTTCTGCTGAAGATGGGAGCATTGCTCTCTAAATATTCGTCTATTGTAGGTACCTACCTACTATTAGTATTCTTGATTATACTAAGAATATGAATAACTTCAAATAACCCTCGTAGCTGATGACTAAAGAATTTGAACAGTTTGTTACATAATTACTTACATCATCAACGGTACCTCGAATTAAATTATGCGAATGGACAAGATCCATAATTTCACTAAGCGTTGAATTTTCATCAATAGATTCAGCAGTTCCGATTAATTGACAATATTTTCCCATTATATGATCATTTGGATCATCGGATATTGTTTCATCGATATAAATGCATTGTTTATAGTCTCCAAGTTGGTGGACGTTGCCATTTAATAGTCCAGATGGCCATTTACCAGTTGAATCGTACACTGAAATCAAAATAATCAACTAAAACAATGATCAAATAATAAATCTGAGTAACAATTGTGGATAACAATAAATGTTAGTTTATAATATTAATTGTGGAATAATTGTGTCCATAATTTATACCTAATAGGTACATTGTTGGGAATCGTAAAGACTTAAAATATCCTAAATAAAGGATTTATTAATAGGTCAAGTAGGCCGTGGTCTAGAGCAGCAGATTTGGGTAACTACACCACAAAATGTGGAAGATCTAAAATAATTTGTCTCATTATAGTTATATTACTTTTCTGTCTTCATAAACTTACCTAAATAAATAAATAAATTAGAACAAAACAAATTAGTATAGATATATACAGAATGTTTACTAAACATACGGCAAAAATTCAAGGAGTGATTTATTGGGTAATTTTAAGAATATTTTGTCCTTTCATGATTTTCAGAATGTCGTTTTGTCTTTGTTTACATGCATTTCATGTATGGACTTGCCAATGATTCGTTAGAAGCTAGAGAAGATTGGATTCATGCATTCCAGCTGGTGATAGTTATTTTCAGCAGTTCTTGTAGATTAAGAAGTTTTATACAGTATCTATGTAGTAAAATATTGTTTTTGTAAAAAAAAATTATCATCCTGTATCGTCGAAACAAAACGTCTTTCCGAAAACGCATTAAAGGACAAAATATTCTTAAAATTTCCTAAGGAATCACTCCTTAAATTTTTGCCGTATCTTTAGTAAACACCCTGTATAATCGATAATTTTTTAAAAGTAGGATCGGGTAAAAATCAACAGGGTATATTTAAGAAATATGTGTTTAAAGCTGGCTCCAGACGACATGGAAAATATCGACCAATGTTGACTTTCGGGAAATTGCCATGCGGTGCGGATGGTTTTCATATTATGGCCAATATTTAACAACCAGTCACTAAAGTTGGAATTGGAAGAGGGCGATTTTTTGAACACACATCAAAGGAATTGGCCAACGCTGGTCTCGACTTGCAAATATGACTTTATTTTCATCCAGACAACTGGACAGTTTTCACTACGCGGTGTTTGTCAGTGTGATTTATGAGTTGTATGAAACATGTATTTAGGAGTTGGTCACAAGAAATTATTACCGCTGAAGCACTTGCAAAAATTGCGTCATCTTCGCTATCGATTTTGTTTGTTGGTGTCTATTCGCTAAACATTAGATGTACTAAGCTTGTACAACGCTGTCCAAACAGAATCCTGTCGTGTGACAGTCGTGTGAATACTAGACATATTCAAATGATCACATATGCCTAACCATGCTGAACATTGTTTGCCAATAAATTCGCCAACATTGACATATGTTGGCCACCGTGTGAAGCCGGCTTAACCAATACGTATTTGATCTTATTTAATTTAGCAACCACAGCCGTATTTTGTCAAACTATGTAGGGGAGAGTTGGATAAAACAGGATGGTCTGGTAAAACGGGATACCACGTTTTATTTCAAAACAAGTAGTATGATTTATCGGGTAGGGGCGAAACTAATAACCCTCGATGTCTACCTATGCCCGGCAAGTGATGTATCTACTTTAGATTCACTGCAGATGACGTAACAGGTGAAAGTGTCAAAAAGTTAGGTTAAAGTAAAATGTTTAGCGTGTTTTCAAAAGTCGATTTTTCAGTTTAAAGGCAAAATTAACCGAAAATGGGTAGATTTAGAGAATACTATGTTTGTTTACTATAGTTATGCACAACAGTTTTTAGGAATTTGTTTTGTTTATTTACTAAAATATGGTCACGTGTTTCGCAATCAACAGTTGGGTAAAATCGGACACTGTGTGATTGCTTAAAACGGGATACCTCCCGTTGTAATATAATAGCGGGTAATATAATACCGGGAGGTATTCCGTTTTATCCAGCTACATGGTTTTTTTATGGGAAGTGGGTTTTGTTACGTTTTTTTTTATCCGACTAGGTGGCTAAAACGGGATACTTCCTACTTTTTCAAAAAAAAATGTTTCTCTTATGTGACTTCTATTTTCTCATAAAGGATGGTGGCAATCAAAAGTCCATTTATAAGGGAAACAGGAACCAAAAAATAGTCCTTTGCATTACTTCATTCAAAAAGTTGTGAGACTTAGAACACTAAGTATCCCGTTTTATCCAACTCTCCCCTACCCAATAATATTAATTCTTTGCTACTAACTTTTTAGTGCCCATAGCTCTAACTTTTCGAGTCCTTGAAAATACAAATGGAAATGTTTTCTACATAATGGACCCACATTTGATTTTTCCAGAGCCTTTGAAAACGGTTTCACCAATGTGAATAAATTTGTAATGTTGTAATTTCCATGTTCGATGTTTCTGTTTCGATTGCTGGAATTTTCCAATGACTCAGTTGCAACTGAAAGAAAACGGATTTCGAAAATTTTAGTTTTATTTTTATTATAGACGCTCGACAACTAAGGTCATTAGCGTCTATATAGTCTTTACTCTTTACCAACATAAATAGTTATCACGTGAACAGCACATGCTCTGTTAGGATGCACAAAGTATCTGATTGGTTGTTACACTGCCTTCTGCTGTGTTGAATTTCAAGCTACCAATCAGATGCTGATCACGCAGTTTTATAGCTACTATATCGGTTCATATGGGTTAGAGTACGATTACATCAAATTAAATTAAACATCAATGAGCGGAGATGGGATTCGAATCCACGACAGTTTGATCCAAAGACCAGTACGCTAGCCGTTACACCAAGCTGTCCTCAATTGCACTTTTCATAAAATGCTGCTACCAGCTCGTAAATATAGAGCGAAAGTGAATGCTACGGTATTATCAAATTTTCTAAATATCGTTGGCAACGAAAAAATGTTAATAACATTAAATTTCATGAAATTTTTAAGTTTTTAGCCCAATCATTTTAGATTTTTTCATGAGATCTGTCGGATAAGAACTTTTGACACAGTTAAGCGTCCCCCGCGGAGTAGATGAAGAAAACATATTTTGCCCATTAATTAATTATGGGAACTGTCCACCATCTTGGCTTTTGTGTTTTTGTCACTTTGCACGCGTATTTTGCATGTCTCGATAAAAAAGGTAAATAATAAATTTGTAGACAATTTAATTCCCTACAATCCTCATAATAAAGTCAATATTTTTGAAAAAAATTATTTATTGCTAATAATAAGCAAAAAGTGTGAAAAATTAGGAGAGTGGCGCATTCTTTTCAACTTTTGGACCATTTTTATTGAAAATAAGTGGCACATTTAAATAGCAAAGTTGTAGAGGACTCATTTCCTAACAGCTTTCGTACAAACAAGTTTTTCGTTCGACGTGTGGACCACGGCCGGGAACGCGCTCAACACAACGATTTGGGGAAACTCGCGCTGTTGGACACAATATATGCAATCCATTTATTTTGACGTAGCTATGGTTATTTGAAACGTCAAATGCGTAAGAAACTTCGCTTTTGTCGGGTGTCCCACATCATTTCATGTTTTTTTAACATGGCAGAGTGCTTTATATTATGTGAAATATACTAAACTTTACAATGCTGTCTGTACTTTTTATCAATAATTTTGATGTTATGATACACTCGCTTAATTTATTTCAAATTTTCCCGATTAATACTTTAGAAATAAATGGGGTGAGACAAGCGATTTTCGCGGTTTTTCATTTTTTTTTTCTTAAGCAAATTTAACTAAATACTTTTTTTTTAAATACTACTGTTTTCTATCGGTCACTAGCTTTCATTAGACACCCTACTCGATGGGATTGAATTTATTTCATTTTTTCATAACCTGTTTGACTTCCCGTTATTACCCGTAATTATACGAATATTTTATCCATATCTAAACCACAGCATTGGACTATAACAAGCTTTAAGTATGCCAAATTTCGAGTCTAGCTTGTACCATTTGGATCTGGGAACTTGTGACAGACAGACAGACGGACGGACAGACACCGGAGTGAGGCCATAAGCGTTGCGTTTTTCCAATTTTGGTACGAAACACTAAAAAACGCGTCAAAAACTCTACCTCTGCGCAGTCTGCGGTGGTGTGGTAATGAGTTATGAGTTGCTTCCCACCGTGCCTCTGTGTTGAGCGCCAGCGCGTTCCCGGTCGTGATCCACACGTCGTACGAAAAACTTGTTTGTACGAAAGCTGTTGGGAAATGACTCCTCTACAACTTTGCCATTTAAATATGCCACTTATTTTCAATAAAAATGGTCCAAAAATTGAAAAAACTGCGCCACTCTCCCAATTTTTCACACTTGTTGCTTATTATTAGCAATAAATAATTTTTTTCAAAAATATTGACTATATAAGGATTGTAGACAATTAAATTGTCTACAAATTTGTTACTTACCTTTTTTATCAATAAATGCAAAATACGAGTGCAAATCGAAAAAAACACAAAATCCAAGATGGCGGACAGTTCCCATGATTAATTTATGGGCAAAAATATGATTTCTTTATCTACTTTGCGGGGGACACTTAACTGCGTCAAAAGTTTTAATTCGACTTCGAGTTCGACTTCTTGCTTCTTATATCGAATTTGATCTAAAGTGATTGGGCTATTTTACTTTTTGTCATTATTTACGAAACACAAGCATATTTGACGGGTTTAAAAAAAATAACTATATTCTTGTTAAAATAATAAAAAAATGGAATAGAAATGTCCGTCAATTTTTTGAGAACTGTGCTATTTAGAAAATTTTGATTTTTTATTGATATTTCGCTACTTTTTCTTACAAAAATAAAAAATTAAATTTAAATATTACCCAAAGAGAGAGCTAAGCAAAATAGCGTCACTATTCTCATTTTGTACATACTTTAAAACCGAATTCAAACTGACACTGTTTTATCATTGACAGTATAAATTGCATAAATGCGTATTGCACCTTGTACCTGAATGATATTAACAATTAACGTACAAATTATTGACATTTAAAAACAGAATATTCCTTGCTATTTATCTCTACAAGAGATGTTAAAAAAGTTTTATTTTATAGTTGATAAATTGCACACCCCGCTAGTGGAATTTGCTCTTTTTACAAGCTTTTATTTAACTTGCAATGTATGTTCGTTTGTTTGTTTGTGTGTTTGTTTGTTTAGGTCACATCTTGCAGGTCAATTTTGAACGACTTCCACGTATCCAATCAATTTGAAATTTTGTACACAAAAAACTTTTTATTTAAATGCACTAAAAAGGAAAAAATAATTTTTAATAATTATGGACTTAAATTATTAAAAATTATTTTTTCTTTTTTAGTGCAATTAAAAAGCTTGTCTTTAAAAAGTTTTTTTTACTAATATTTTATCGCTTTGCACCGCGCGACAGCAGAGTTTCGCTGATACAAGTAGCTTAAATATCTAGGCTAATTTCGCACGAAATCCATTCAAATTGTAGACCCATTATTATTTGGGGACAATGTGGTCCAATGGTTAACGTCGCGGCCTCTATATCAGACTGTCGTGGGTTCGAATCCCATCTCCGCTCATGGATATTTTGTGATGTCATTTAGTTTTAAGTGAGTTGTTATTTAATGTAATCAAGACGCTAATGACCTAAGTTGTCAACGCGTCTATAATTTACAATAAATAAATAAAAATAAATAGAACCATTATTCAGAAATTGTGGAACCATTTTTAGATTGATTCGAGTTCGTAATAATAATAGGTTCTAAATTATTGAAAATCGAGAACAACAAGTTGTTGGTCGGTCTGTATGGATGTACGTACAGCATGCGTTACATCCTAGCTCTACAGATCGCAATTCTTGACGGATCGACTTGGTTGATTTTTCATTCGCTTCGTTTAATATCAGAATTGAGCCCCATTGAAATTAACTGAAACGCGTTCAGTAGTCTGTTACAAACAGTATGTTGTAAAAAAACTCTTTTTATCACACAGTGGCAAACTAAGCGGGGTACGTTGTGCACTTTTGGTACTATTGTTGTGTCATTTTGAGTCAACATAATACTCTACATTGTCGACACAACATTGTTTTGTTTTGGCAGTTTCTATTAGCTACGCTTTTGAAACAAACAAGTAATTCAAAATTATAATCTCGTTGTGATCAGACGTATTTTAGACTCGTCTTGATTAAATCAAATTTTATTGTGTTTTATTTATTTATTATTAATTTTATATAAAGATCTACGACAATATTAAATCAATTCAAAAAGATCTTTATAATTGGTTTAATATTGTCGTAGATCTTTATATAAAATTAATAATAAATAAATAAAACACAATAAAATTTGATTTAATCAAGACGAGTCTAAAATACGTCTGATCACAACGAGATTATAATTTTGAATTACTTGTTTGTTTCAAAAGCGTAGCTAATAGAAACTGCCAAAACAAAACAATGTTGTGTCGACAATGTAGAGTATTATGTTGACTCAAAATGACTCAACACTATCTGGTATTTTGTACTTTTGGCTTTGTCAATGATTTTGTTTTATTAACCGAGTAACAGGGATGCCGGAAGTGTTTGGATATGGGGAGCAGACCCCAGGACCAGCGCAGGAACATATGAAGCATATATGACCTTCCTGTGCAGGAATCTGAGGATGCGTCTTAGCAAAACAGATTTATAGATTTTGGTCAAGGATTATACTCAGTGCGTTTTATTTTTCAACATAATAGGCAATATTTTACGTAATGTTTTATTACTTGTCTATAATTATCTATTCTGTTATTAATGATAATAATATATCATAATATGACTTTTATATATCTTAGCTCTGACAGTATTTGGATGATCTTTGGCATAAAAATATAAGGGATAGATATAGGGTAAATGCGGGAGAGATGCCGCGGTAGGAGAGACGCCGCATGGCTATTAACTTACCTATTTACCATTAATGGATAGTGCTACAAGTACGTATGTTCGTTCATCTTATCTTGACAAGATAAGATGAACGAACATACGTACTTATAGCACCATCCATTAATGGTAAATAGGTAAGTTAATAGCGATGCGGCGTCTCTCCTACCGCGGCATCTCTCCCGCATTTACCCTATCAACTTCCTCTTGCACAACTTTAGGGTGGGTAAAACGATACTCTTGCTTCCCCATCCAAATTGGGTGGGGGACAAAAATCTACAACTATTTCCACATTTACAATAATCAATTATACCATTAATATAGAATAAATGTCTATTATTATATTATTCATACATAAAAAGTTTCGAGGACAGTGTGATCCAGTGGTTAGCGTCGTGGCCTCTGGATCAAACTGTCGTGGGTTCGAATCCCGCATCAGCTCATGGATGTTTTGTGATGTCATTTAGTTTTAAGTGTGTTGTTATTTAATGTAATCAAGACGCTAATGACCTAAGTTGTCGACGCGTCTATAATTTACAATAAATAAATAAACATAAAAAGTTTCACTTCGGGCCGTACGACACTTGCAGCCTTTTATTTATTTTCGTAGGTACCTATAATTTATTTTGACAACTGTTTGATCTATCCGTTTTTATTTGTTAATATTTGTGTCAACAAAGTAGTCGCCGTAAC
This sequence comes from Mongoloraphidia duomilia, assembly GCA_039654895.1. Taxonomy (NCBI): domain Eukaryota; kingdom Metazoa; phylum Arthropoda; class Insecta; order Raphidioptera; family Raphidiidae; genus Mongoloraphidia; species Mongoloraphidia duomilia. The sequence goes on along the minus strand of CM077519.1, from coordinate 13,534,474 downwards.
ATGCATTGTTTAAATTAAAAATTATTTTAGTACCAATATATTGTTAGAACAGGTGTTTTGTTAATTGAAATTTATTACCTACTTTCCATACAAATTATAAAACCTCAATGCCTTAAAGTTATTTGCAGTAGGTCCTTAAATGATAATTTGACATTTTTACCACATAGGTAAATGGTTTTTTCTCATTATTTATGTAAATTAGAGGAAAATCTTTTTACAAACTTTTATTTAACATTTTTAGAGTGTTGGGTCTCCAAGTCACTATATGAATATTATGAAGTATTTGAAATACCTTGTATTATGTCCGTCTTGTGACTTCATGTGATTTAACACGACGCGTTTCAGCAACGAGTTGCCATCTTCAGGTGTGGTTAATTATTTTTTTAAAAAACACACATTGAGTGTTACGAATAGTCAATGTGTGTTTTTTAAAAAAATAAAATCACAAGAAGTCACAGGATGGACATAATACAAGGTATTTCTAATATTTAACTTTAAATGTTTTTTTGTTTATCAGTCGGTTTAAGTCAAATCTTGCAAGTAAATATGGCAAAAATGTAAGGGGTGATTCCTTGGGTAATTTTAAGAATATTTTGTCATTTCATGACTTTCGAAAGGTTCGCTTTGTTTTGTTTTGTTGATTACGTTTAGATCGTAACTTGTTTTTGGTGTTTTTGAAAAAATTCGCATTAAAGGACAAAATATTCTTAAAATTACACAAGGAATCATCCCTTAAATTTTACCATATATTTAGTATTTTTGAAAGAGTTTACATTAAAGGACAAAATATTCTTAAAATTACCCAAGGAATCACTCCTTAAATTTTTGCCGTATATTTAGTAAACACCCTGTATAGTAGGGTGGGTCAAAAATATCAATTATTTTTTTTTTTACAAGTGACACGGAAAAATAGGTTGCTAGACACCTTAAAAAAATTCTCACCAAATATGAGCTCTTAATTTTAATAGGAAGATCCTCCGCATCACAGTTTTTTATTTTTTTCTCAGTCCAATAGAAAAAAATTCATACCTCATCATTGATTGATTGTACAGAAAAATGTTTTATTAGAATTTTGTAGGAAATTTAATGTTCTACAAAAAAGGTATCTTATATTTTTTCCGCAAACCTCACCATTTGAAAGATATTGAAGATTTAAGTTTGATTATTTTAAGACAAATTTCATTTTTGTTTATGAATTTTATAACTCGACAATAAATGACTATTATAAATCTTCAATATCTTTCAAATGGTGAGGTTTGCAGAAAAAATATAAGATACCTTTTTTGTAAATCATTAAATTTCCTACAAAATTCTCTTAAAACATTTTTCTGTACAATTAATGATGAGGTATAAATTTTTTTCTATTATACTGGGAAAAAAATAAAAAACTGTGATGCGGGGGATCTTTCTATTAAAATTAAGAGCTCATATTTGGTGAGAATTTTTTTAAGGTGTCTAGCAACCCATTTTTCCGTCACTTCTTTGGGCAAATAAGTCGACTTTGATTTTGTATACAGCGTATTAAATTCAATAAATTGGTCTTTATTATCGTACCTACATGTTTTAAAATTAAAAATAAAGTCGACTTTCATTAAGTCAACGCTTACTAAACTGAAACATCTTCTTTTAGTTTCTTGTTAGTCCAAGCCTGTGCGTTCAGATAAAAATATTATTATGAACTACCCTGTCGCCTGTTGCGAGGTTAAAAATACGCTACTTACAATGTAGTCTGTCGGTTGTAGTGATGGACGATTACGAGATGTTTTTACAATCGAAACAATTGCAATCGTTCATAATAACAATCGAGTCCACAATCGACTCGGAGTTTGATTTTACAATCGACATGTTCGATTGTTCAAGTCGATTATTTGCCAGCGAATAAGAATACATATAATCGCGATTCAAGGTTATATGCTAGTCGACTCAAGTCTGACGTTCACGCGACTCGTTCATCGTTGATTGTTCACTGTTCACACTGTTCAGTCGGTCTCAGAGCACTCGATTACTGCACAATCGACTCGACCACAGTTGTTGAGTGATGAACGATTATATATTACGTGGCTCTCGACAGTGTACATCGTCTGTACGATTCAGTACTATGCGACTCGACCGCGGTGAACTATGAAACAACAACAATCGAGTCCAAGTGAAAACCATCGAGAGTCAAAGAGATTTTTGAACAATCGAGACAATCGACTAAAACATCTCGCAATCGCCCATCACTAGTCGGTTGCAATCATTGGTACTTCAGCTGGCATGAACCGTTCTGTCAATATACAAAATAATATAGTATTTTTAGTTTTTACCCACTATTTTATTTAACAGTAAATAGTGTATTAAGCCAAAATAGATGTTAATTAAATATGTGCACAAACTTTAAGGAATTAATCTATAGTCCAATCGGCAGGTAATAAATGAAGGGGGTTACCTGGAAAGTATTCCGAAGCTAGTGATATTTTGGTGTGTTGTTTGCGGGTATTCTGTGGAGTAGAATCTAAGTTTTCGACTTCGAGGACCCTGTGCTAACGTGGGGGGAGCCGAAAAACCACGAAATTTTACCACCTATTTTGCTTTTTTCGAAATCTCTCCGAGACAGTCGACTTAAGCAATTCTTTCATTATGTAATGTTTTAAAGAGGATTACATTTCCTACAATTTTCATTCCTAAAACTTTTCTGTGGTACTAATGGTAAGCGCGCTGCAGCTTCTTGAAAATCACCCGCTCGGCTTTTTGAAATTTCCATAAGGAATTTGATTAACTCAATGCCAAGACGGTTAAATGCCGTAATGCAGGCTCGAGGAAAGCACACTCGCTATTTAACAACTTCCGGGATATCCATTAAAAACAGTCACCTCTATTTTTTTTACAATAACAAAAATTCGTTTTTTGTTGTAATTATGTTACTTTGTAAATAAAATTTATTTCTTTGTTTATTTGTCATTATTTAATAACTAAATTGTACAGCCCGCATCAAAAACTAATGGTTCTTCAACCTTATGCCAATCTATAGTTAAATTATTAAACATTTATGTGTTTTTTAAACATATTTCAAGGTGTCCGGTTTTTTTCGGAGGTCAGTTTATATAAAAAACAAATAATATTCAGATCTAATATTTTGTTTATTATAAAACGGCATCTACAAAATATTATTGATGAAGCAAAACATAAAAGATATATCAAATCTTCTTTCCCTTATTCGGCTATTTTAATTTTCCATTTTCCGTAACATTCTTTGCAATTCTGTTAGATCCTAAAACAGTACAGAACAATTAATTATAATTATTAAGATTTTTCAAAAAGGAAAAGAAATCTTTTCTCAGATTCCTCATCAAAACTCAAAATTCTCATTACATTTTTAAAAGACGTTCATGCATACAAGCAACAGAAATTAATTACAAGTATCAGTTAATTCTTACTCACAAATAGATACTTGAAAAAATTCATATCAACGGAAAATGTAGATGCTCTGATGGTTATTGTAATATTTTCAAAGAAAATGAACTCACAATTCTAAAGAACTTTTTTTGTGCTGAGCATATTTTATCTGATTAAAAAAAGATAATACAAACCTTTATTTGCGAAAACGTTGTACAGTCTGCCGCAAGGTATCAAAATCAAAATAGTAGTGGCTGCCGAAAGTATTATTAGCGTTGCAATTTCGTTCAAATTTATCAACGGAAGATCGTGTGTAACCGTTGGGCTAGCTATACTCCAATAGAGTATTATTATTTGAATCAAATAAAATGGATAAGCAATCCGACTGAAAACAACAAATCCTTTCCAACTCAAAAACCCATTCAGTTTTGGAAGTTGGCCAGTGTGGCACATAAACACAATCCAACAAACGAATATACCCCAAGTGATTGGCTGTAAGCTACCATAAATGGCATGTGGTAGAGGATTGTATTGTTTATTGCCCAATTTGATTGGACCGAATAGTGGATAATACATGCAAACGAAAGCAATACACCAGCCGAACAACGTTTGATTCTGTAACAAAAATGTATCGTTATGAGTAGTTGTAAAAAAGTTGTCCTGCAGCTTAGGGAGCTCAGATTGATAGATAGATGAATGATAACGCATTTTTTATCCTACCTCCTATAAAACATTTGTTTTCATGGATGTATGCCGGTCGCAAAGTGACAAATTACAGGCCGTTGACGAGAAGCGGGCTTTTTTATACCCCCTTAATGAAGGAAAATTCAATAATTTTAATATTTTATATTACTTCAAGCTGGTCGCGAACCTGGAACCTTGTACACGATATGGATAGACCATTGTATTTACTCATACGGCCACTGCGGGTCAACAACTTATACGTACTATGTACACTATACAATGCCTACTGGCTTAGTTAAGTTTGCTACACAAGTGAAATGTCAAAAATTTTGGAAATAATCTATATATTTAAAACACAAGCCCTATTTCTCTAGACAATCCGCCAGCAACCCCTGCTCAACCGATTGACATAATTTTTTTTTAAACTGAGGCCTTTAGTCCACAAATATGTTATCGCTATTTTTTTTTTGGTGAAATTTCTTTAAAAGGGGTGATTTCAAGCGATAATAGTAAAAATGACGAGGGGGGCAGTGGGGTGAAGAGAAACGTAAACAGAGAAAATCCATCGGCGTTCACGATACATGAGTGTGAGAGAAATGCAAATATGTACGCATGTCGTGGATAGGCTATGCAAACAATAAACAATGAAACATCTTGACAGTTGTACATTTTAATTTTTAGAGCCCAGATTTTAATAGGGTTATATTGACAAAATTTCGAAAAGTATTTAAAATTAAACAATAAAGATGTATATGTACGTGCAAATTTTTTTTCTCTTTTAAATATAGTACTTCGTTTCTCAAATACCGACAAACTCATCAATTTTTTTCTGAAGATCATTCGTACGTAAGTATTACACTGATAGATACGTTCTATAGCTTCTAAAAAACTACTATTTTACGTACACTTTAAAGCTATGTTTGAATCAAAAATATTTATCAAAAATTATATTAAAAACATATCGTTAAAAGCTAGGTTATGTGTTTCACTCACGCGTTCGTATACACAATGATATTGAGAAAGCTTGAAATATATATTTCTTATTGTTTTCTTAATAAAGTGATTCATATTACATATAAAAAAGGTTTGTGTTGGCAAACATTTTTTTTTGGCGATAGCCTTTACTAAACCATTGTTCTTTGAAGACAGTGTTAAGTCGTCGCAAAAAAGTTTTGCACGAGTACACTAGTGAAAATTAAGACAGAAGCAGCTATTTTATAGGGGGTAGGACAAAAAATACGGTGTATGTTTAAGTCGCAATGATAATTTGATTCGCGTGACTGTTCAAACTCGCTGACTCTTGTTTAAATATAATGTCACTTACTCGCCAATAATATATACAGTCGACTCTTGTTAATTCAAACCTGCGATAATTCGAACCTCTCTATAATTCAAAGTTATCACGAGTTCCCTACAAAATCTCTTTATATTTCGAACTAAATCAATACATTTTTATGCACTTGGTAATTCGTACGAAAAAATCATTGCTATATAACAAAACGACGCGTTAATTCGAACTCATCGGCGTCCAACACTCGACAATTCAAAGTTGCAGAGAGAAAGAGGCGGAAAGATTGTAAGTACATACATACATTTTGCGACAAGTTCAAACTTATATCAACGTTTGTTTGTTGAGCCTTTGTTTCGAACCATTTGATATTTCAAACACTCGATAATTCGTAATATTTTAAGAGTCCCTCGAGTTTCGAATTAACGAGAGTCGACTGTACTTCATTACACACTAGATATACAATCTACTATTAATAAATCATCATACTTTTGTTAAGGTAAAGTTCTTGAAGATGCGTAAAAAATGTCCAAAATAAAGCCCTATTAAATATGGTATGAATCGATATACTGGATTGAAATAAACAGTGTCCATTCCATTTACAACCTCGTTTAACCTAAAACAAAATAATACAGTCAAAAATAAAGTGTTTAAGAATAGTCTAATTCTTTGAGTGTTATTGATAACGGTTTACTCTTCTATTTAGTTCTCAATTTCTAATGTTACGTAGATGATGACAATATAGAATATTTAGATACATGTTTCGAAATTAGGTGCAAGCCTTAAAAGTATCATTTAAATCTTCTAGAATAATATTATTATTAATGAAAAGTTTTTTGAATTCTCCAATTAAACCAAAATCAAGTTCGCTCAGTCAACAACAAAAAAAAAACTTACTTTAATCCTTGATAGAAAATTACAGGTAGACGATTGGTGTATATAGAATAAAACTTATACAAAGTCAAAATAAATATTACTGTGGCGCTTGTTTTGAACGCATATCTTTGGAAACGATAAAACAAAATAATAACAAAAGGCGATATCAAATACATCTGCCAATCGGAAAACAATTGATGAGCTGGTGGGAAAGACATATTCGACACTCCGTCAATTGAATCTATCAGCAGAAATTGTTTCCAAAGTGGTTTGTTTCTACAGGTTTTGAAAAAAATATCAGAAATGCGCATTGATTGTGATCCACGTGGGACTGTAAATCCATGCATCCAAAGAACAAGAATTATATATAATGGCGCGAATCTAGAAAAAAATATATATATACAAGCATTTGATAAATTTCTCATAATCCCAGCTCTAACTACATATTGTGTCTAGAGTCTAGACTCTAGTCTATACTTCGACTTTCAAGGGTTTCATCCAAAAGTTTTCTAAAGAAGTGACAATACGGGTATTTTGTTATACATGGTGAGGCAAACAAACGGTTAGACGCAGAGAGTTGGATAAAAAAAAATTATCATAAAAACCGTAATAAAGAATCGAACGGTGATATATTGTTATTTCCCGGAAATGTCGGCATCTCGAATAGTTTCTTTATTACGACATTTATAATAAAAAATGTTGATCCAAGTCTCTACGACTAACCGTTTTGAAAAAATACGGGTAGCCTGCTTCAACCTGTAGGTATATAAGAATCATTATAGCCAAATAAAATAAGACTTTGACTTTGAAACAATTCCGACCAAGTTGGATTTTTGTGGATTATTATTGGATACCTTTATTTTAATGTCTTAAGCATATCCTCAAAAGTACCCATAATTTGAACTGTGGGTTTTTTGTTTTTAGAGAGTGAAAGGGAGTAAATTTTAGTTTTTCGCAAATATCTGAAAAATTATCATTATGCTGTAAAAAAAATGTTTCAAACAAAAAATGTTTCAAACAAAAAATGTTTGCCGTAAAATTGTTCACATTTTTTTTCTCAAACATTTTTTGATAAAACTTGCCATTAAGCCAGAAATGAAATTTCTTATTGTTGAAAATATTTACTGTTAAAATTATGTAACACTTATAAAAATTTTAGAAATGAAGAAAAAGTACTTTAGTAAGAATATTCAAGAAATATTAAATTCCCATACAAGGTTTATAGACCTATTCATGGGCTATCGAACTGCATCTAAAAATTTGTACTAAAACACATCTCATGAAGGAAGTCATAAACTAATACTCTTAAGTCTAGATTTAAATCATTATTATAGCAGTCGTTTCAAAAATTTAAATAAAAATTTACCTTAAATATCTTTTTAGATACATCAAAATAATATTAAGGTGCTTGCCATGTTGCAGTTTCATTGTTGCAAAATATGACGTAATTAGTCCACTCATAATAACGAATGTGTCAACGTGATTCCAAAATGCGCCCAACAGCATTGATGGAGGACCCATCATTATTTCAACAACTTCGGTTCTGTTTGCAATTGAATGAAAAAACCCAAATATTGCTTTATGGTATACGTAAATTATCAAAGCAAAAATAGTTCTAATGCCATTCAAGCATTTTAAGTTATCTTCGCTATCGTCAATCTTTGTCATTAGATTGTAATTACTTTTAAATGAAAATGAATGGAAACACTGTACAAGTTTACTTTGTGGTCGAAAGTCATTAACTTCAAAAATGTATCCAACGACGCTGAATAACATAATGATTAATATAATGGTTAAGAAAATAACTTTATGGATACTATTTGTGAATTTAAATCTAGTTTCGCATGTATCTTCTGTCAGTTTCTTGATTTTAATATCCAAACCGATCGTTTGATTGTACGGAGAAATGATATGATTAATAAGAGCGTTTATATCATCTGGAGTACATGAAGAAGGAACGCAAATACTCCATGATAATTCGTTGAACGTGGGAAAAACAGGAGGAGCCTGAAAAATAAATGTTAACACTACATTACTGTACCAAAGGAACCATGGTGATTGGTGGCGCACAGTATACCCATTACCCAGTGCCTGTTGTAAAAAATAGTTGAAGAAAAAGGAATTCTGTGTACTGAAAAATCATTTATCAAACGAATAGACTAGAAGACAAGTTATTTAAGATTGTTATGAATTAATTTAATTCGGTAGGTAGTTACTGAGTCCCAGAAGGTAGTATTATTCGCATGCTTTAAAATGTATGTTGCCTTAATAATACCATGCCCCGTCATGATTGAGTTAGGATAAGTAGTTGTTTTGAATATTTTTGCGATTTAAAAAAAGTAATTAATCTGATATTTACATTGAAATCGTAGTTTAAACTTCAATAAAGCAGCTGTTGATACAATGGCATATGAATTTAAATGAATAAAATCTTACATCGTCCATAGTTCTTCGAAGACAATTATGTGAATGTACCAAAGTCATGATGTCATCCAAATTCGAATTTCGATCGATTGCTTCAACGAACCCCACAACTTGACACATTTTTCCTACAATATAATCGTCTGACTCATCCGATAACTGTTTATCAATATTGATGCATTGTGTAAAGTCGCCATTTTGATGAACGTTGCCATTTAGAATTCCTGACGGCCATTTTCCTGTCGAATCGTACACTGAAACATCGAGCAATACCTTCAAGTCTCAAAATTTAGTAATTTAGGCAGTCGGAACTTAATTGCGTCCATTCATGCGTTTTGTTTACTAAAATGGAGTATAATAACGAAAAAACTCTTGAATTATGGACAATTTTTATGTGCAACAAACTCTACGAAGTGTAAATACTTTAAGATGCATAACGAAAAGAGATGCGTCTTTTGTCATCTATTGCATGCGCTAATGCATGAGAAACTAGGCATCGTGTAAAGCTGCCTTTAGTAGAATTCTTCACAAAAACATACAAAATCTAATTCAAGTGGAAAATATTTACGATGCAAAAAAATTTGTATTACTAATAATTTTGATTACAATAAGAAAATTAGGGCGTTCCTTGCTTTATGAAAATGTGTATTTTCAATTTAAAATTCGATGAAGAACACAATAAATAAAGCTATTGAAAAGGACATTACGTTTTAACAATTGGTTTCCAAAACTACAAAAAGCGCGTGATTTTCAAGAAGCTGTAGCGCGTTTACTATTTGCACCACAGAAAATTTGTAGGAATGAAAATTGTAGGCAATGTAATCCTATTTAAAACATTACATAATGAAATGATCGCTTAAGTCGACCGTTTCTGTGATATTTCGAAACTGGCTTCCGAAAGGCTTGCAAAATTATATTCAAGAGGGGGTCGCGGGGGAGCACAGGGTGGATAACCGGGTACCTTTGTAAAAATACATGTCTAAAGGTGTTCTACCACCTGTGAAAAATCCAGCTCTATGGGAATTATTTGCGACATTGGGTGATTTTTTCCTTTCATTTCCTGGGCTAAATATAAATTCACTTTCATACTTACTTTTCAGCGCCCATATTTCCAAATTTTCCAATCCCGATAAATAAGCATTGAAGTGTTTTTTGCAGAGTGGGCCTAAATTTACTTCATTAATTGCTCGAGAGAAGGGTTTCGCTAGAATAAATAAATCAGAGAACTTTGCATCCGTGTTATTGGTTTTGGAATCGGCGGTCGTGATTTGCACTGAAAATAAAATGACAAATTTCTATATTTAAAATAATGATCGGAATTTTTGGGTTTAATTGTTATACTTATATTAAAAACAATACATTCTATACAATGACTCTTAAAATTTACTTATTTGTTAATATATCTAGCTTATATTTCTCCAATTATTGAAACTTTATTGAATGTATATTATTGTTCTTGTATGACTAGTTATTGTAGACTTCAAAAAAGAAATTAGAATGTCTCTAAAAAGATGAGATAATTTTGCCCTTAGTTTTACAATCACCTTCCTTACCTACACTGAATTTGAAATCGGCGCAAAGAAATTTGATAGATAGATAGATAGAAGATTTATTTGTCGCAGCTATATAAAGATTGACAAAACGTCAAAATACAATGATAATAAAAAATATGTCATGTTACATTAATATTCAAAAATCTTTAAAATTGTATAGACAAATCTCCATTAGTTGCTTTTTGGCAACTTTTTTGAAATTATTTTCGGGAAGAGAACGCGTTTCCAAAGGTAGAGAATTATATAATCTTAGTGACCAATAATTAGGTCCAAATTTCTGTTTGTTTACAGAATGAAAAGGCACTCTGATGTCTCTCGCACCACGTGTATTGTGAGAATGTACTTCCTCAACAATTTGGAATTTAGATAAATTTCGTTTGACGTACAAAAGATTGACAAAAACAAAAAGAGAGGGTAGCGTCATGATATTTAAAGCCCTGAAAAGAGGAGCACAGTGAGCATTATGTTTCGCTTTAGTTATTATTCTGACTGCTTTCTTTTGCAATTTAAAGACTCTATCAACATGAGAGTCAGCGCCCCATTAAATCAGTCTATACTGCAAAATAGAATTGAAAAGTCCGTTGTAGATTGTAATACATATATCTGTGGACACTATGTTTACAATTTTTCTTAAAAGGAATAAGATTTGCGATAGCCTATTATAAATCGAATCGATATGTGTGTTCCATTTAAGATTACTATCAATATGAATCCCAAGACATTTTACGCTAGTAACAGGTTCTGCGGAGAAAACAGGAGTTTTATACTTAAAAACACAGCGCTATGTCTTATTTTTATTTAGATTTTTATTTAGAATTTTATTTAGATTAATGATTATAGAGGAATAATTGTAAAACTAAAGGCAATCTGATTCCTTTTTTGTAGTCGGTTAATTGTTCAAAAAAATATTAACACAAAAATATACTTACCGACTTGAAAAAATAAAAACAATTTCAACAACTTTGTTACAGATTTCATTCTGAGTACAGATCCGTTTCACTAATAAACATGATTTTGTTTTGAAAATGATTTTTACGAGTTTTTGTAATTAAAAATTCTATATAAATATTAATTAACTTTGAAAATTTCACATGTTTGAAGGTTAATTAGTTTTCCACACTTGCTTCCAACCTGTTCTGTTAAAGGTCAGGAACTACACACACCAATACAACACGAGATAATAGCCGATGCACATCACGAATCAGTTACACAGTCAATAGTGGAGTCAATGAATCGGACGAGTATGCAAATAATTAGTGCAGTTGCAAGACCAACTCCCACCCACCCCCCGTTTTCGTGGTCGCTGAATCCGAATATCATATTGATAAAAGTGTTTATCCGTGCCCACCCCCTCAAACGGCCAAAAGTCACCCCTTTTTTCGGTTTTCGTCCACGGATGCGCAACAGCATGGTTTCTGATGAAAATTGTTGATGATTTGACTGGGATATGACAAAGGAAGAAGAATTATAGCAGGGACATGACCGTGAATACCCTTGGGGGTCGATTCTACCGTCCCAGGGGATGGAAAAGTGGTGTCATCTATCTTCTGAGTTTGAACGTTTCCCCCCGTTCTCGAGGATGCTGATTGCAAAACAAAAATAGTTTCAGATGAGTTTGACCCTTTCTACCCCATCAAACGGGCAGAAACCTCCCCTTTAGCGCGTCTCCTTATTATTATTGCCGAGCATTATCGTAAGGAAACGCGCGAAAGGAGAGAGTTCTGCCCGTGTGATGGGGTAGAAAGGGTCAAACTCATCTGAAACTATTTTTGTTTTGCAATCAGCATCCTCGAAAACGGAGGGAACGTTCAAACTCAGAAGATAGATGAAACCACTTTTCTATCCCCTGGGAGGGTAGAATCGACCCCCAAGGGTAGTCACAGCCATGTCCCTGCCATAATTCTTCTTCCGTTGTTATATCTCGGCCAAATCATCAACAATTTTCATCAGAAACATGCTGTCGCGCATCCGTGGATGAAAACCGAAAAAAGGGGTGGCTTTTAGCGGTTTTAGGGGGTGGGCACGGATAAAAACTTTTTTTAATATGATATTCGACCTCAGCGATCTCTAAAACGGAGGAGAGAGTTGGTCTTGCAGCTGCGCGAATTATTTGCATTTTTGGGCCAAAATCCCGACTCATTGACTCTACTACAAGTAGTTTTTGCTTAATTTTCAGTAGGTATATCATAAATAAAATACGTCACAAAAACATGTCACGTGACTACTATCGAATGAAAACAATATTTTATAAAGTATGTATAAAGACGCTAATGACCTCTGTTGTCGAGCGTCTATAATCCACAATTCATTCAAGTATGTATAAAAAACTATAGACTATTAGTTATAAGCAGCTGGCAAAACATGGAACCCTGCAACAGATTTTTATTTTAAACCACGTTCTTGGGTCGTTTGCTTGAAATGTCGGAAGCTGTGACTTGACTATAGCTTGCAAGTACGTATTACCATCGTGCGACGCTCTTGAATTAATGTATCGCCTGATACACCTTGATTTGGCATATAGTTAATTCCAGTGGAAACTTTTGCAGAATCTTTTTCGGTGTCAATCATATTTGAAAATTTATAAAAGATTTCTTTGACCTTAGATCACGTCGGGGTCACCAAAATACTGTAGCGACTAGCGGATTACTTACAGTTATTGAAATGAAGCCAAAAACTATCAAAGAGCTACGACGATTCATTGGTTCTTGAAATTTTTATTGTTCCTGCATGCCTAAAGGTACGTGCAGTATGGAGCTGGGATTCTAGATGTAGATCATAGCAGGGCTTGCTTAAATTAATACATTGTTATATATGCGAGCGTACACAACGAGGTAGTGAGTGTAGCTGGTATAAGCGCTGTTACAAGAGCTGGTAGATTCAAGAATGTATCTCACCATTCTTTCAGCGCGCTGACAACTACAATCAACGTGTGACAACTGTCAAATGGCCGTTACAAGTTTCGCAATGGATGTGACTAGTTTAATAAGTGAAATTCTGCCAATTTTTAGTTAATTTGTTTTGAGTTTTTGCTAAGACGTATTTAAAAGTGTTAGGTTCCATACGTAAATATTCAAAAAACCGTTTTGGTAAAATTTTAATTCTTGGTATATAAATGATGAAATTCGCCATGTTTAGATCGTTTTCTATTAATAGGGTGGACATGATAGCTCCTACCCAAATTTGTATTTAAAATATACCACTTTTTAGCAGAAGAACACAAATATTCGTCTTCGCTATCTGACATTTCAAACGCGACTTAAGTTTGTATCAATGCTAGTATCTAAACTAGTATCAAAGCTCGTGTTTGACAATTAAAATGTGATAGCCTACTTGATTAAAACTTTAACTTTTAAGACGTTGTAATTCTAAAAGAAAATAAAATCTGATTACTATACTGTTGGGTTTTTCAGCCATACATTTATGTGTAAGTAGCAAACACTACCGGACTTGGTAACTTTCCTTCAGACTCATCTGCATATACAATTATCATAGTCACTTACCTTCGTATAATAGAGGGCAAGAAACTCAATCACCGCCGTAAATATAAAATTAAAAAAAAAACGTGTTGAATATTTATACTATATTATTGCATTCAAGGCAATGAACTTTTCAGCAATGCAAGTATAGTGCAGCGGGGATCATTAGTGCATCTGCCTATAAATAGTATATGGTGCATGCAATTGCCGGTCGGATGGCGGGACCTAGAGACCGGATCATAAAATCGTATCATTTTACCACAATTTTAAAAATGTTTATACAGGGTGTTAAAAAAAGTGTTCGCAAATTTTAAGGGCGTATAGTATAGACCAAAATAAGTGAAAAAAATCTAATAAACATGGGTCCGCAAACTAACCGTTTTAAAGATATGAGCTTTTATAAAAAACAAGTTACTACACACGCAATCAAGTTTGCATTTTTAGTGTATTTGCCATATGGCACATACACTATTGACGTCGGTCGGATGGCGGGACCTAGGGGTCGGACCAAAATTTCTCGACGTTTCATAGCCTCCTGAACACTTTGGCACCATTTTTGGAAATGTCTGTTTATATATATATATATATATGTGTGTGTGTGTGTTCGGGCTATAACTTTCGAAAGAGTTAATTGATTTTGACGAAATTTGGTAGGCACGTTGAAATTCATCACCGCACGAATCCTATTTAAAATGGGCCCAATCGGACCATTTTAAGGGTAGTTTTTAGGGGTTGAAAAATGTTTTTGAGCCAAAAAATGCCGAAAAAATTCTCAGATTCGTTTCAAAATTGAAATATAACCCTTTAGTAACGATTAAAATGTACTGCTAAAATTTTAATAAAATCGGCCCGGCAGGACCGGACTTACACATTTTATGAAAACACTAGTTTGCGGATAGTGTTTTACTTACTGAAGGGTGTATTTAATTTGGTACCGAGGTTGCATTGATAAAAATATTGAAATTAAGAAAAAAAATATTATTTTAAGGGATGTATTAAGGGGTTAAATTTTTTATTTTGTTCAAAAACAAACATAATAAAGCCACAATAGTATTAGCAAATACACTATATTGTCGGCAGGGTTTTGGCACTGCGACCCGAGTTTTTTTTCTGTTATGGTTAGGGAGCACTTAAATCAAAGGTACAATAGAAGATGGATAGGACGAGGAGGTACAGTGGCATGACCTCCCAGGTCTCCTGACTTAACGCCCTTGGACTTCTTTGCTTGGGGATATTTAAAGAGTTTAGCTTATTTTACTCCAATTAATAATGTAGCGCACTTACAAGAGCGAATAGAACATGCCTGTGAGATAATTCGAGTAAAACCGGGAATTTTTGAAAAGGTGCGAAACTCGTTTATAAGAAAATGTGAATCATGAAATGGAAGGTGGACATGTAGAACACCTATTGTAGAATCGATAAAATGCGTAAATTTGATTCCACACCCTGTTTTCTTATTTTCTTAGATAATAGTACCTACATTTCTAAAAATAGCTCATATCTTAGAAACGGTTAGTTTGCGAACCCATGTTTATAAGGCTTTTTTCACTTATTTTGGTCTATACTATACGCCCTTAAAAATTCTGAACACTTTTTTTTAACATCCTGTATATACAAAGGTCAAGACGCCCTATTTTTTGACGCGTAACTATGTTATTGGTAGATAATGATAAAGAATATCGAATATTTATATTAGAAATCGTGTCCATCGTGATTATAATAAAATTAAGAAATATTGTTATTTTTGTGTACTTGAAAAAGTTTAAATATATAAACGAAACGTCGTACATTTAATTTAATGAATCAAATATTTGTCCACTATCCTGCGATTTTTCTTAATTTTATTAATATCGAATATGTTAAAAATGCAAAGCAGTGCAATTTTACACAAATGAAAATCTGTCGTGGAAAGATAATTAGTATACCGAGTGCCAGTAAAAAGTTTAATGGAAAAAAATGAAATATTCAATATTTTTGCTATGCCTCGTCGATCCTTGGCAGAAAAAAATATTACACAAGCACAATAATGCTACCTAAACAGTTTGTCATATTCGAGTACGGAAGTAAGGTTTTGTTTTCTAAGCCCTTTTTCAAAATACCCTAACTGCAATTATAATTCCCTCACTATTTCTCTTAAACATTTCCTCCCCCTAAATTCCCCCCTAAAGCTCGCAAACTCTACTAAATTTAGACAGAAATATCTCAATCTAACAATACAAATTCTGGCATCTGCTCCTTCATCTACATTTTTGATTATGAATAGATGACATATGGATAATTAATAGCAGATGGCAGGTAAATCCATTTGCCCGTGAAGTATTTTCAATCATTCCAATTATATAGATGTGCTTTTTTAATAAAAATATTAAAAATTTGATAAACAAATTTTCCAAATATTCAAAATTTCACTTGTTTACTGCAACTCTTGTTACGGATCAAAATTCGTCATAAATTCCAAATAGGTACCTACATTTATGTCATTAAATTAAAATATTTTTTTATTTGTTTCAGATGTTTATCAATGGATACAATTTAAAAATATATGATGGTAAGTTTTTTTATAATTAGGTGATTTTATATTCAATTTTATTCGAACAATCGATTGTTTATTATGAATTTGCATAATTTAAAAATAGACGATATTATTAAGTGTAGTTGTTATTATCAAACTCCCAAGTCGAAAGTTCTAATTTACATAATCTAATTATCTAATTTACATTATCAATTGGTGATTATAAATTGAAAACATAAATTAGTACAACCCTCAGAGAATCCTGGTAGATCACCTTTTCAGAAAAAACTCGCAGATTCGCTCTGATTTAATTGTCTATCCGTCAAATGGAATGAATACTGACGACAATAAAATATTTAATAAAAACCGCTTCTGCAATTTATTAGGGCACTGTATGTCGTGTTTTAAGTTTGTAATTTTTACATCCCTTTAATCTATACATATCAATAAAATTGAATGGCTGTCTGTCTGTACGGGCTAATCTTCGAAACTACTGAACCGATTCTACAATAGAATTAATAAAAAGCTACACAATCCCTGAGTGATATAGGCTATATTTTATTTTGATAAATTATCAAAAGAAAGGTCTCGTTGAAACGATTTAAAAAAAACTAAAATGACGCAAATAAAAAATTAAATTAAAAAAATCAAAAAACTCGACTACGTCTAATGCAAAGTAAAAAGATGGAAACAAGATCAAATGATAACATGCAGTCATAACTCATACGTGTTGTAACAATCAAGTTGAACAGAAATATCTCAATTGCCTCCGACTGCATGTTATCATATAGGCATCATTTGATCTTGTTTCCATCTTTTTAGTGTATTTGCCATAATATGGCACATACACTATTGGCGTCGGTCGGATGGCGGGACCTAAGGGTCGGACCAAAATTTCTCGACGTTTCATACCCTCCTGAACAGTTTGCCACCATTTTTGAAAATGTTTAAGTATATATATATATGTGTGTGTGTGTGTGTGTACACGATAACTCTCGACAGACTTAATCGATTTAAATGAAATTTGGTACACACATTGCAACCCATTACCGTACGAAGCCTATTTAAAATGGGCCCGATCGGACTATTTTAAGGATAGTATTTAGGGGTTGAAAAAAGTTTTTGGGCCCAAAAATACCGAAAAAATTCTCAGAATCGTTTCAAAATTGAAATTTAACCCTTTAGTAAAGATGTGTTAGTAAAATGTGCTAAAATTTTAATAAAATCGGCCCGACAGGACCGGATTTACAAATTTTATGTAAACATTGGTTTGCGGATAGTGATTTACTTACTGAAGGGTGTATTTAATTTGGTACAGAGGTTGCATTGATAATATTATTGAAATTAAGATAAAAATTTTATTTTAAGGGATGTATTAAGGGGTTAAATTTTTTATTTTGTCCAAAAACAAACTAAAGTTTACATAATAAATCCACAAGGCCTGTATTAGCAAATACACTATATTGTCGGCAGGGTTTGGCACTGCGACCCGAGTTTTTAGTTCTTTTGACGTAGTCGGGGTTTTTGATTTTAATTTAATTATTTATTTACGTTTTTTTTTTCTAAAATAACTGAATAATCAATTATCTAAAAAAAACAATAAACAATATTCAAATCTTATATTTTGTTTATTATAAAACGGTATCTACAAAATATTGTTGTTGAAACAAAGCATAAAAGATATATCAGATCTTCTTTTCCTTATTCGGCTGTTTTGATTTTCCATTTTTTGTAAAATTCTGTGCAATTCTGTTAGATCCTGAAACAGTACAGAGCAATAAATTATAATTTTAAGATATTTCAAAAAGGAAAAGAAATCTTTTCTCAGATTTATAGCCTCATCAAAACTTCAAATTTATCACAGAATATACTTTTTATAACTCCTGCTTCTAAAGTTCAATATTCGAGCACTGTAAGGCGGGCGTAAAGAGGCGTATTTTAGTCACCGTGCGTGAAAGTCAAAAGCGTGCGTAAAAGTACAATCTCTACATCTTATAAATTCGAAATTTCCGCACTTTGTACAATATAAGCATTTATGGCTATCGATCGATGTGTTCCTATATATAGTATCGCGCATACAAAGTCCACATCATGAGAGAATCATGTTTTTAATGATTTATACAGAAGTTAATCCCATCAAAAATATTCTTGTAAAGAAAAAAAATGCCAAGTCTCGCAACACTTTCGCCGTAAAAAGTTTTGAGATCCCGAAAAGTACCAAGTCAGCCATTCTATTACCTTTGACTATGAAGTTAGCAAATTACTCGATAGTTGTCTTAAAACTATACAGGTAAAATAAAGAATAATTTATAAATAATATTTTATGACTGTAAACTTGTAGTACCTTTTGAACTTGGCAATCACGTGGCATAGGTGCACTGTGATGAGATATTGTTTTAAATAAAACTTTATCGCACGGTATCATATATCCTGATACTATATGTGATTGCCAAGTTCAAAAGGTACTACAAGTTTACAGTCATAAAATATTATTTATAAATTATTCTTTATTTTACCTGTGTAGTTTTAAGACAACTATCGAGTAATTTGCTAACTTCATAGTCAAAGGTAATAGAATGGCTGACTTGGTACTTTTCGGGATCTCAAAACTTTTTACGGCGAAATGTTGCGAGACTTGGCATTTTTTTTCTTTACAAGAATATTTTTGATGGGATCTCAGTTCTTTTTGTAAGGTTGGAAAGGGAAAATCACAAATATTTGAATTTTCTCGTTACTTGTACGTGAAACCCAGCATGCATACCAAATTTCAGCTTTCTCTGACTAAGGACCTATAGAAATCTGCAACACCCCCTTTTAGGGGTTGGAGGGGGAAGATCACACATGTTTGAATTTCCTCGTTAATTGTACGCGAAACTTAGCCTGCATACCAAATTTCAGCTTTCTCTGACTACTGACTTAGCCTATAATAATAGAAATATGCACCACCCCCTTTTAGGGGTCGGAGGGGGAAAAACATAGATTTGTTAATTTTCTCGATACTTGTTCGCGAAGCTCAGCCTGCATACCAAATTTCAGCTTTCTCTGACTAAGGACCTATAGAAATCTGCAACACCCCCTTTTAGGGGTTGGAGGGGGAAGATCACACATGTTTGAATTTTCTCGTTACTTGTACGCGAAACCTAGCCTCCATACCAAATTTCAGCTTTCTTTGACTACGGACTTAGCCTATAATAATAGAAATATGCACCACCCCCTTATAAGGGTTGGAGGGGGAAAAACACAGATATTGGAATTTTCTCGTTACTTGTACGTGAAACCCAGTCTGCATACCAAATTTCAGCTTTCTAGGACTACTGGAAGTGCCCTAGCTTTTTGATGATCGCTATGTCAGTGAGTGAGTGAGTGATGACAAAATAGACAATTTTGAGGGTTGAAATTTTCTGAACTATATTTATTAGAAACTTGTAATTTGGGGAATTAGTTAAGACCGTTAGGTACAATCTCTAGCGAAATTTTCAGACTTCTGCTTGCATTTGTAACAGAGATATAGAAAGTTGAAAAGTGCCTTGAGTTGCTTCGAGAAAAGGTATACACGGTAGCGGCCGTCTGTTGTTTGCTCGACTTGGCGGGGGCCACTACCGTGGCCCCAGATAACTTTAATAAAAATAAACTAAATCGTAAATTAGTCTGTAATTGTAAAGTTCTAAGGACTAGAAGAGCGAATTTTCCGTTTTCATAATTTTTTTTCTCTCTATTAAACTTCAGAAGCAGTCATTATAAAAAATTATGTTCGATACGTCCTAAAGTGAGATATCTAGTAGGCTTAAATTGAGGCACTCGCTAAAGGGACTGACGCATACACAACGAGATCTCGTGCGCTTACCCCCACTCGAGTGCGCTGTATACCCCCACGAGCCGTCTGCCAGTGGGGGTAAGCGCACGAGATCTCGTTGTGTATGCGTCAGTCCCTTAGCTCGTGTCTCAATTTAAGCCTACTAGATTACCTCACTTTACGCACACGTATCGAAAATAACCATTTTTAAAACTCATATGAATGGAAAATGTAGATGATGTAATGGTTATTGTCGAGATTATTGTAATATCATCAAAGAAAATGAACTGACAAATCTACAGAACTTTTTTTGTGCTGATCTACTGTCTGATTAAAAAAAGATAATACAAACCTGTATTGGCGAAAACACTGTACAGTCTGCTGCAAGGAATTATAATCAAAATAGTAGACGCTACAGAAAGTATTATTAGCGTTACAATTTCGTTCAAATCTATAATCAACGGAAGGCCATGTATAATCGTTGGGCTAGTTATACTCCAATAAAGTATTATTATTTGAATCAAATAAAATGGATAAGTAATCCGACTGAAAACAACAAACCCTTTCCAACTCAAAAATCTGTTCAGTTTTGGAAGTTGGCCAGTGACATAAACACAATCCAACAAAAGAATATACCCCAAGTGATTGGCTGTAAGCTACCATAAATTGCTTGTGATAGAGGATCGTATTGTTTATCGTCTAATTTGATTGGACCAAATAGTGGATAATACATGCAAACGAAAGCAATACACCAGCCGAACAACTTTTGATTCTGTAACAAAATTTTATCGTTATAAGTAGCTGCTAAAAAGGTGCTGCAGCTTGGGGTTTTCAGATTGACAGATAGATGAATAATAACGTATTTTTTATCATACCCCCTATAAAACAGCTGCTTTTCGTGCATGTATACCGGTCGTTAAGTGACACATTACAGGCCGTTGACGAGAAGCGGGCTTTTTTTATTGCCCGCCGGGCTATTAATTTATTAATTTTTCTTTCTTTATTAAAGAAAAATTCAATAATTTTAATATTTCATATTACTCCAAGCTGGGTCGCGAAACTGGCGTCTTGTACGAGATAGAGTATAGACCATTATGTTTACCCGCACGCCCATTATGGGTCGACTAATGTACATACCATGTACACTATACAATGCCTACTAGCTTAGCCTATCTTTAACCTACTGTTCGAAGTCAAGTTTGCTACACAAGTGAAATGTCAAAAATTTTGAAAATACTGAAAATTAAGACAAAAGCAGCTGTTTTATAGGGAATGGGACAAAAAATACAGTGTATTTAATTTTATTGTAGATTACAGACGCGTCGACAACTCAGGTCATTAGCGTCTTTAACACAACAAATAATCTATTTGTGTATTAGAACCGGCCTGCCGGCATACACAAACCGACCAGTACGAGTTCGGGTCCCTGGGACTGGGAGAGCTAATTCCCACAAAACATTGGAATGCAAACTACATTCCAATGTTTCCCCTGGGGAAAAAATAAATACACTGAATACAGTGTATATCTAATGTAGGGCGCAATGATATTTTGACTCGTATATTATATAATGTCCCTTACTCGTCAATAATATACTCCATTATTCACTAGAATTACAATCTACTATTAATAAATCAACAAATTTTGTTAAGGTAAAGTTCTTAAAGAAGTGTAAAAAATGTCCAAAATAAAGTCCAATTAAATATGGTATGAACCGATATACTGGATCGAAATAAACAAAGTCCATTAAATTTACAAACTCGTTTAACCTAAAACAAAATAATGCAGCCAAAAGTAAAATGTTTGACAATAGTCTAGTTCTTTAAGTGTTATTGATATCGGTTTACTATTGTAAGTTCTCAATTTCTAATGTTACATAGATGATGACAATATAGAATGTTTAGATAAATATTTCGAAATTAGGTGCAAGCCTTAAAAGTACCTATCATTTAAATCGTCTAGAATAATATTATTATAATTTCTTGCGTAAAATTGTGCTAATATACCCTTGTTATTAATGAAAAGCTTTGTTGAATTCCTTAATTAAACCAAAAGCAGGTTCGTTCAATCAACAACAAAAAAACTTACGTTATTCCTTGGTAGAACATTACAGCTACACGATTGGTGTATATTGAATAAAACTTATACAAAGTCAAAATAAATATTACTGTGGCGCTTGTTTTGAACGCATATCTTTGGAAACGATAAAACAAAATAATAACAAAAGGCGATGTCAAATACATCTGCCAATCGGAAAACATTTGATGAGCTGGTGGGAAACACATATTCGACACTCCGTCAATTGAATCTATCAGCAGAAATTGTTTCCAAAGTGGTTTGTTTCTACAGGTTTTGAAAAAAATATCAGAAATGCGCATTGATTGTGGTCCACGTGGTACAGTAAATCCATGCATCCAAAGAACAAGAATTATATATAATGGCGCGAATCTAGAAAAAAATATATACAAGCCTTTGACACATTTCTTATCATCCTAGCTCTAATTACATGTGCCTAGAGTCTAGACTCGAAAAGAGTTATTGAGAAAAGGTTTTCTTAATAACTCTTTTCGATATTTTCACAAATAACCGCATCCTTCGAAAAAAATGTAATTTTTGCGAAAACAAATTTTTAATAATACTTTATAAACAAAAGTTTATCCTATAGGTATGATGCACACTTACTGGTATCGATTTTAAATGTTATGAACAAATATCCTAGTTATTCAGTTAATAACTTTCGTGCGTATTTCCAATGCACTAGTCCTGAGTCCTGACTACTCTGTTTTTTATAATAATAATAAGCAGTTTTATTCTGATGACCTTACATGGAGGTATAGAACACGTCATACAAAAAACATTTATTTTCAAGAAAAAAATATTATTTAAGAAGTGAAAAACTCTTCTAGACTATACAATGTCAAACCACTGAGGTAGTTTTTGAATTTTATTTTGAATTTATCAATTTGCAATAGTTTCAGTTCTTGTGGTATATTGTTAAAAATTTTTATGAAGGAATTTAGTGGACCCTTTAAGAGATTTATATCGCATAGCACAACAAGGACCAAAGAACTCCTTATTCTCAGCAAAGCAGAACTGAGAATAATGACAGGACTCCTCACAGGCCACTGCCCTTTGAGATACCATCTCTCAAAAATGGGTAAAGTCCAGGATGACAACTGTCGATTCTGTAAAGAAGCAAAAGAAACTGCCGAACACATTCTATGTGAATGTGAAGCAGTGTTCTCCAAAAGGCTGCAACATCTTAACAGGCCTTTTCTAAAGCCTGAAGACATATGGAGAGAAGCCCCCAGAAAGGTTATAAGGTTCATAAAAAGCATTTTACCCGACTGGGAATAAACTATTAGGGGACTCACAAAAGATCTTATAGGTCGCAGTGATTGTGAGATATATAGTGTCTTATCACCCCGAGTAAATCTAATCTAATCTAGTGGACCCTTTAGCATTATATTTAAGTGAGCTTGTGCTATTACTAGATCAGTTTTGTTTCTAGTAATGTAGTTATGCTGGAGTACAAGGTTACTAGTTATTATGATGAAGTTATAGGTACCTACTAGACAAATTTTTTGAAGGAACTTATGAACTAATACTCTTAAGTGTAGATTTTACAAAATTTGAATGAAAAATTACCTTAAATATCTTTTTAGATACATCAAAATAATATTAAGGTGTTTGCCTTGTTGAAGTTTCACTGTTGCAAAATATGACGTAATTAGTCCACTCATAATAACGAATGTGTCAACGTGATTCCAAAATGCGGCCAACAGCATTGCTGGAGGACCCACAATGAATTCGATAACTTCGGTTCTGTTTGCAATTGAATTAAATAACCCAAATATTGCTTTATGGTACACGTAAATTATCAGAGCAAAAATAGTTCTGATGCCATTCAAGCATTTTAAGTTATCTTCGCTATCGTCAGTCTTTGTCATTAGATTGTAATTACTTTTAAATGAAAATGAATGGAAACACTGTACAAGTTTACTTTGTGGTCGAAAGTCAATAACTTCAAAAATGTATCCAACGACGCTGAATAACATAATGATTAATATAATGGTTAAGAAAATAACTTTATGAATACCATTTGTGAATTTAAATCTAGTTTCGCATGTATCTTCTGTCAGTTTCTTGATTTTAATATCCAAACCGATCGTTTGATTGTACGGAGAAATGATATGATTAATAAGAGCGTTTATATCGTCTGGAGTACATGAAGAAGGAACGCAAATACTCCATGATAATTCGTTGAACGTGGGGACAACAGGAGGAGTCTGAAAAATAAATATTAACTCTACATTACTAAATTGTAGGAACCGTGGTGGCGCACAGTGTACTCCAGGCCTGTTGCAAATTTATGTTGCCTTAATAATACCATGCCCCACTATGATTGAGTTAGGATAAGTAGTTATTTTAAATATTTTTGCGATTTTTTTTCTAAGTAATTAATCCGATACATTGGTATCTTAGTTGAAACTTCAATAAAACAGCTGTTGATACAATGACCTATGAATTTCAATAAATAAAGTCTTACATCGTCTATCGTTCTTCGAAGAAAATTATGTGAATGTACCAAAGTCATGATTTCATCCAAATTTGAATTTCGATCGATTGCTTCAACGAACCCCACGACTTGACACATTTTTCCTACAATATAATCGTCTGAATTATCCGATAACTGTTTATCAATGTTGATGCATTGTGTAAAGTCGCCATTTTGATGAACGTTGCCATTTAGAATTCCTGACGGCCATTTTCCTGTCGAATCGTACACTGAAATATCGAATACTACCTTCAAGTCTCATTTAGTATTAAGTGGAAAATGCAATGAGGATGTACTTAAATTAAAAGTAGGATCCTCCGCGGTTACCAGATGGCTTTTAAACTATAATAACACAAAGATTTGGAGTAGGAATAAAATTGCTTGTTGCTTTGAATTCCCCACTGAACCTGCTGTTTACTAAACATGAATTGTTGAAAAACTCAACATATCGGGTTCATAGTAATGTTTTCTGAGTTGGCGGAATAAATATTTATTTACAATATTTATTTATACAATAACAATCAATGCAACAACGAAAAGTCACTTCTAACAATAATTAAACAGTAATTAACACTTAACTATATACAATTGACTAACCTGGACTATTTATTTCTAGTTATTTATTTTATCAATTTATATCACGGAACTATTTATATTTCTGCACGATTTATATCACTGTATTTATATCAGATTTATTTCCCTGTTCAGCATTGTCACAGTATAATCTACACTGACTGATTCCCGTTGACTGATTAATATTTATATCACTGATCCACTTGATGGCACAACTCACCATTCACTGATTGATTCAACACGACACACTCGCTGTTTATATACCTGCTCTGCCTAAGCCCAGTGTGTGCTCGTATTCTCTAGAACTTTCGTGAAGGTACGGGTTGTTCGGTAAGCAGACCCCCGTTTCTCTGAACTGTTGCCCGCCGTTCATATACAGGGTGATCCGTAACAGTAATCTATACAGGATGAGTTACTAAGAATATCTCGGGCGATATCTCATTTATTATGAGCATTAGAAAAAAAAGTTTTAAACAAAAGTTGGATTAGAATAAGAGCACTGTACTTTAAAATTATTTTTAGCTATACAGGGTGTACGATGTAGATGACTTGTATTTTTATAAATAGAACACCCTGTATATTTTCAGGCCATTCATTGTCCATTCGGAATCCTACAAAAAATTGTGCAATTTTTGAAATTCGGTTCCGACTTTGCCAAAATTTTCGACTTTTTCTGTAAAATTCTACTTTTTCGTTATCTATACTACTAAAATACACACCAACCACATTTTTCAATAGCATGTGCTACCCTGCAGATACTTAGTTCAATTTAATTATACAGGGTGTTAGTGGCAATAGTTGGAATATGCATAACTTTAACTTACCTTAAGTCAATTTTCGTAAGTAGCACATCCTGTATATCTTTAGGTATGTGAATAGAGCTCGCTTTTCTCTACACATTTTATACCTAAAAATATACAGGGTATGCTACTTAATTTTTCCCATAATAACATATTATGTTATGATGGGGAAGGTGACTTCAAAAATAGCAGTAAAAACGCCGATTATTATATTATGTTAATCTAGCGCTTTGAAACTGTGCGGGGTCGTAACAAATGCTTTGTCGCATTAATTGTAAATCTATTGGTTCTGCGATTAGAAAAAATACGGTAAAAAACAATGAAAAGTATTGAAGACGTGTGTGCTATTATTGTTTTTTAGATACCAGCAATACAATAATAATTATTCTCAGACACTTAAATTATAAACAAAAAAAATATCCAAATCTAGTATTATCAAATAGAAAATATAACTTGCGATTCAAAAAATTTTGTATTAATAATTTTGATTACAATAAGAAAATATAAATTCACTTTCATACTTACTTTTTAGCGCCCATATTTCCAAATTTTCCAATCCCGATAAATAAGCATTGAAGTGTTTTTTGCAGAGTGGGCCTAAATTTGCTTCATTAATTGCTCGAGAGAAGGGTTTCGCTAGAATAAATAAATCAGAGAACTTTGCATCGGTGTTATTGGTTTTGGAATCGGCCGTCGTAATTTGCACTGAAAATAAAATGACACAAGCCGTGAGTGGTTAGTTTTTAGCAGCTTTGAAAGTGCGCCCTTAAGGATCCACACGACGAACTCCAAGTAAGCAAATACTGTTAATATTGCATTTATTAAGCTGACGTTTCGCAGAATTATATTCTCATCCTCAGAGCTCAAATGCCGTCAAACATGACAGTAAAATTGTCCAAAAAACTTTTTAAAAAAACATACTGAACCGATTTTATTTGGTTTTTATGTCGAAGTGTAAAAAAATTTGTTTTATTCGATTTGATTTTGTACACCCACGAAATCGACTCAAAACTTTATGTTTTATAGAGATTTGATTTTATCTCTTTTATTGTAGAAAATTTGTTAATTTTTTTTTATTTGCCAGATTAACTGTTTTATATTTACGTGCTATAAGCTCAGTATCTACGCTTATAGCACGTAAATATGGCACACAACAGTTAATCTGGCAAATAAAAAAAAAATCTAAAAATTTTCTACAATAAAAAATAAAATCAAATTCTATAAAACATACAGTTCGTGACGTATTTCTGTGTACAAACATCACATCAACACACACAAACTTTTTTACACTTCACACACACACCACACACACATGTTAGCATGTTTCTTAAAAAGTTTTTTGGACAATTTTACTGTCATGTTTGACGGCATTTGAGCTCTGAGGATGAGAATATAATTCTCGAAACGTCAGCTTAAGAAATGCAATATTAACAGTATTTGCTTATTCCTTTTTGGATCCTTCAGCCATTTCAAAGCTGTCTTCTTTCATTATCATCAGGATCACCACTTTTCTGCTTTTAATTGGACAGTTCTTCACATTTATTTTTACAATAGAGAACGGAATTTTGGATTTAATTGTTACATATTAAAAACAATACATTCTGAAATGACTCTTAAAACTTGTTTCCAATATACCTAGCTTATATTTCTCCAATTAAAACTTTATTGAAAATATTAAGTGTAAATTATTGTTTTTCTATGACTACAGGGTTTTGCAAATCGAAGCGGCCGCGGTCGCGGTCACGACCATGATCCAACTTCTGCCAAACGCAACACGTTAATTTTTGCCAGTATCTACCTAATCTAAACCTAAACCCGCACCACGACCTGACAAACGCGGCCGCGGCCTACGACAGCGTTTTAATCAGCGGCCGCGGCCGCAGATGCTTCTTACACAGTTTGACCGTGGCCGCAATGTATTTCTTCTATATCTTCATTTTCTCCATCCATTTTACTAATATAGTTAATACGTGGCAATTTTGGCCGCTGTGGTTTATGGTCGCACGTTTGCTCAACCGTGACAAGATTACTAATCAAACATTCTCCTTAAGGTGCATTTTCATGTGACGCTAGACGTTGGCGTCTAGCGTCAAATGTGGTCACGTGACATAAACGCTATCTTGAAAAACTGTAGCGTCAAGTTCCAGCATCAAATTTTAGCGTCAACAGACAGCAAGGTTTTGACAGTTGTAAACTTGTAAAGAGAGCGTCAAATAAAGACATCCATAAAATCAAAACCGTGGTGAATTTGTTATAATAATTAATAAATAAGCTCTTTGTAAATTTATTAACAGAAAAGACGTCTGAATACGATTATCAAAAATGAAATTCCCATATTTTTGACTTAAATAACCGGCGAAAGTACACGAATTATAAGGAATAAAAATTAAAAATATAACTATGCATACTTTTTTATAGGTAATTATATGCACTAACAGAATATGAGAAAAAAATAAATTGTATCTTGAGAAATTTTAATGTTTTTAGTATTCAATAAAAAAAAAATGTTTTGTTCTAAGTGAGACGGGAATTTTAATTAACCATCGAAAAACCATCAGGTGATAGTATTTTCCTTAATAAATAGGTACTTTCGAAGTAATAAAATCAAAGGGTTAAATTCGTAGAATCAACCCCCTAGTAGCAACATAAAGCAATTCTTTAGCAAGCCTGTGTGTTGATACTTGATGCACAACTCAGTACCTAGCTGTAGAAAATTCGTATCATTAATGACCAGAGACAACTAATGACGCCAGCGTAAAAGCTAAACAATGTTTAGCTTTGACGCTACATTTTTTTCAAGATGGCGTTTATGTCACGTGACCACATTTGACGCTAGAAGCCAGCGTCGAGCGTCACATGAAAATGCACCTTTATTTGATTAGTAATCTTGTCACGGTTGAGCAAATGTAAGCTCATTCCGCCGCGAAAGTGGAAAAATTCAGGTTAGAATCCTGACTGTGGCTATGGTTGGTAAAATGATTTTTTCCAATATGTTTCGAATCAATATTATAAATTGGCTGCTTTCCAACGAAAAAATTTTCAATTGCAATTCAGCCATATAAATCTTATTAAGAACATTTTAGTCTTTAAAGAAGTTATTAATTCGTCGTGCATAAATGTATATATATGGCCGCGATTATCTCAATAACTACTGGACCGATTTGAGTGAGTCTTTTTGCATACTGTTTAGAATTATATGAAGAATGATCTCAGACTAGTCACATTATTAACTGACTTTAAAAAAAAATGTAATCGACTACAAAAAAAGAAATCAGAATGTCTCTAAAAAGATGAAATAATTCTGCCCTTAGTTTTACAATCATCTTCCTTACCTACACTGAATTTAAAATCAGCGCAAAGAAGTATGAATATAGAGGAATAATTTCCCGAATTATATATAAATTGGAAGATGTTTGTAAAACTAAAAGCATTCTGATTCCTTTTCTGTAATCGATTAATTGTTCAAAAAAATATTAACGCAAAAATACACTTACCGATTTGAAAAAATAAAAACAATTTCAACAGCTTTGTTACAAATTTCATTTTGAGTGCAGATCCGTTTTATTAATAAACGTGATTTTGTTTTCAAAATGAATCTTACGTGTTTTTGTAATTAAAATTTCTATATAATTATTAATTAACGTTGAAAATTTCACCTGTTTAAAAGATAATTAATTTTTCACAACTTGGTTCCAACCTGTTCTATTAAAGGTCAGGATACAATTACACGAGATAACTCTGAAACCGATCGACAAATAGTTAGTTATTTACACAAATGGTTTTTATCTAATTAATTGTCGATAGGTACGCCATAAATACGTCAAAAATAAACACGTTACTTTGTTACACGTTACTTTGACATTTTTTAAGCACCATGGCGCACTCAATACATTCTTCGATTCGTCGACGAAAACTGCTCATTACAGCTGCTCGAACCTCACCAATATTTCTAATTTCTTCAGTGATTTTATTTTTCAAACCTTGAAATGTCCATGGTTTGTTCACATACACTTTCGATTTTAATTTTGTTACAAAAGTGCATTTTTGTAACGGACGGTAAATTGAATTCTAAAAGTATAAATTAGCAATGACTGAACATTTTTACTTCCCACCACCTACGTATGGTAGGAAAGTAATGGATTTAGTCCGAAAAAAATATTTCGAGATTTTAACAGATCTTCACGTTTTGAGACCCTAGCAATCGTTTAGTATCATTTTCTGACTGATGTCTGTATGTGTGTGTGTGTGTGTGTGTGTGTGTGTATGTGGTCAATTTTTCGCCTTCGATATAGTAAAAACGAAACAACATACGGTCATGCCGATTGTTCTATTGTGTTTATCTGCCTTTAACTTAGATCTGAATTCATTTTGAGTCAAATCGGTTCAGTGGATCCTGAGATATTAAAAAAAACGTTCTCAATGTCACGTATTAACATAGGTAAAAAAAAATATAAATGAATTCTAGATGTTATACAGGGTGTCCAAGACTTGCGTTGTCGGCCGATATATTGATTTTAGGTGAAGATAAAAAAAAAGTTTAAATACAAAAGTTGTATATATTTTAATGGTGTGTAACCTAAAAATATTTTCAATTATACAGCCTGTCCCATTTAAGCGTGGCAGATCAAAGCTATGTTTTTTTAACCTAGCACCCTGTTTTTATTTGTTTTTTCAATTCTGCGTCTAAATGTGAATAGAAATTGTAAGGGAAGCCATGCTCGAAAATTCAGTAATTTTTGAGTTATTCAAGTTTTTTAGAAATTTTTGACACGTGCAGACCTTTACCTAAAATTAGACGTAGCCAAAACAGAAACCTTTATCAAACTGAAATTTTAAGGATCACTAAATAATGGACGGACAAATCAATGTCTGTCATAAAAAATGAATTTATTATACAGGGTGTTCAAAATAATGTACTTCTTTTACCTAACTTCAATTACGTGTAACTTTTGATTGTTAAATATAACGATATAATTTTTTTGCTGGCATTGTATTCTTTAGGATATTTACTAACACTTTTATTAAGGGTTGTCCAAACCTAAACCTAATATTTTCGTAATAAAATAATAGGTTTAGGTTTGGACAACCCTTAATATTTTATTTTATTAAATAAAAATAAAAATTGTACGTAAATCAAGGTAACCATGATTTTTGCTATATTAAGCTAGCCATCAGTAGATCACCAAACAAAAAAGAGGGCCATGCTTTTTTTCAAAGAATAAAAAAAGAGTGTTTATTTTTTGCAAATATTTACTAGGTGGGAAGTATAGGACTGGTCATCAGTCGAATTTTTTTTGTTGAATTATGGCGAGTTGGAGCACCTTTGAATGCAATTTATTTTTAACAAGATGGGCCAACGTCTGTCTTTCCCGGCTCACTAGCAGCGCATCGCAGCGCACGTTCCATTATTACTTTTTTTTTTATTTTAAACAAAACAA
This sequence comes from Mongoloraphidia duomilia, assembly GCA_039654895.1. Lineage (NCBI taxonomy): Eukaryota > Metazoa > Arthropoda > Insecta > Raphidioptera > Raphidiidae > Mongoloraphidia > Mongoloraphidia duomilia. The sequence goes on along the minus strand of CM077519.1, from coordinate 13,503,129 downwards.
AATGTGCTTCGACTACTATGGTAATTAGCACTGCTGCCGAATGGCATCCATCATTACTGTATTTCAGTGGTGGTAAGAAACATGTTTCCGGCATAGAAATATCATAGATAGAGTTGGGAAGTCATAGGCACAACTGTAGTTGACAGTGTCAAGTTGGAAAAGAGAGATAGAAAGTGAATAGATTCTCTTTTCCTTGTCTTCTGACGCATTTGTTAATTTAAAAATGATAGTGGGTATTGTTAATTTACATCTGTAACCATGGTCATGTAATTGTGATAAAAAAAGATAGAAGAACACGTCTATTCTCCATCTCTATCTTTTGCACCGACACTTTTTTGGGTGGCTTCCCTCCTCCATCTATGATATCTTTATGGTTTCCGGGGCGTTTAATTTCAAGCACAATAATGCTACCTAAACAGTTTGTCATTTTCGAAATAAGGTTATGTTTTCTAAGTCCTTTTTTAAAATACCCTAACTGCAATTATTATAATCCCCTCACTATTTATCTAAACATTTCCTCCCCCTAAATTCCCCCCTAAAGCTCGCAAAACCTAAATTTAAGGAGAAATGCCCCAATCTGACAATAATGGTGGCATCTGCTCATCATCTAAATGTTTGATAATGAATAGATAACATTTAGATAATTATATAGCAGAGGGCAGGTAAATCCATTTGCACGTGAAGTATTTTCAATCATTCCAATTATATATATAGTTGTGCTTGTTTTAATAAAAATATTAAAAATTCGATAAACAAATTATCCAAATATTCAGAACTTTATTGTTTACTACAACTCCTGTTACGGATCAAAATTCGTCATGAATTCCAAATTCTTACATTTTTTATGTCATTAAATTTATTTATTTTTTTATTTGTTTCAGATGTTTACCAACGGATACAACTTTCATAAGAATACATTATGGTAAGTTTTTTTGTAATTAAGTAATTTTATAATCAACTTTATTTGAACAATATCGATTGTTTACAATAATTATGAATGTGTATGCTAAAAAATAACATTATAATATTTCTGTTATTAAGTTTCTTGGTGTACCTACACCTAGAAGATACCTTAATCTGGAGCATTCAAAGCTAAGAAATAACAAAAAACTGAAGAGTTTGTGTTTCCTTTTTCTTAACTTAAAAAATATTAGGCTGTAGATATTTAATTAGGTATCAGTACAATGATAAGTCATTAATCTTTATTTTACAATAATTGTCAATGTTTCGACCAGTCTGATTAAAAAAGTACATAAACATATCGATTTAAAAAAGTTTTCACTTCAAAAAAATTAGTCGACCATCCTTTTTTATGCATGTAAGTATAGATATTTGTATGTACTTCTCTACAAATTTGCTACCTGCATCATTTTGTTTTTTCTTTTATTGCGTTGTGTTCCTTGGATTTGTTAATACCTAAAAATGAAGTGACGCACAGTTTTAAATAAACAAATATTCAGTGAGAATCTTAACTTCTAATCTAATCTAATCTAAACTAATATTATAAAATTGGTAAATTCTGCACTTTGTACAATAGAAACACTACTGGGTATCGATCGATGTGTTCGTATATATAGTAACGTGCCTACAAAGTGCACATCATAAGAGAATCATGTTTTTAATGGTTTATACAGAAGTTAATAACTTTAATAAAAATAAACTAAATCGTAACTTAGTCTGTAATTGTAAAGTTCTAAGGACTAGAAGAGCGAATTTTCCGTTTTCATAATTTTTTTCCTGTTTTTCAATCTACTTATCTATAAAATTAAGCAAAATCGCAGGATAGTGGACAAAATAATTTGATTTATTAAATTATGTACGACGTTTCGTCTATAGATTTAGACTTTTTCAAGTCGTTTTTTACGTCGTACATAATTTAATAAATCAAATTATTTTGTCCACTATCCTGCGATTTTGCTTAATTTTATTATAATCACGATGGACACGATTTCTAATATAAATTTTCTACTTATCTATATTTATTTGTTTTGTTGAACGCGCTAATATCAGGAACTACCAGTCCGATTTGAAAAAAATTTTTTTGTTAGATAGCCCATTTATCGAGGAAGGCTATAGGCTATATAATATCACGTTCTAGAGAAAGCGAGAACACACTAGGCTTATGCCACGCAGCATATATAAACAGCCAGTGCGAGTGAGTGAATCAATCAGTCAACGGGGAGTCACGCAGGCAAGTCTATGGTGGATCAGTGATATAAATAGTGCCGTGAAATAAATAAATAAATTGATAAAATAAATACTAGTGTAGTGGTAGTAATTTAGTCATTAGTTAAGTGCTATTTATTGTTTTGTTTTGCTTTATTTAATAATTACTGTTTAGTTATTGTTTACTTGTGTTGATTGTTAGAACTGACTTTTCGTTGTTGCATTCATTATTATTGTGTTTTTAATTATTATAAATAAATATTTATTACGCCAACTCAGAAAACAGTTTTGTAACATTATTTTTGCAGTACGAAACCCTAGATGCGCGAGTCTGACTTGTCGGTTTCTTTTTGGGGAAGGGATCAATTTTTTTATAACAATTTTTATTAAGTATTTAGAAAGATATGGACTTAATTTGAAAAAAATACGAACCTGATTTTGAAAAAATGTTACTTATCCTCACTAAAGGAATTAAGAACATCATCGTAATAAGTATCGATATTATTACTAGAATCAATAATTCGTTCAAGTCGAATAGATTTAAGTTGTAGCCCGCCGTTTGATCAACGGTGTAAGCCCAGTATAAGATCGGAAACTGGAGGATATAAAATGGATATGAAATACGACTGAAAATGACGAAACCTTTCCAGCTAAGAAAAGCGTTTAATTTTGGGGCGTAGCCACAGTAGCAAACGAGTATGATCCAACAGACAAAAGTGCCCCAAGTCAATGGTTGGAGGCTTCCGTAGATTGAAGGTTGTAATGGCTCGTATTTATAACCAATTTCGGAGAATTCGACTAATCCAAAAATAGAATAATAGGCACATGATAACGCAACCAGCCAACCAGAAATTCGCTGGAACTATAAAAAAAAGTAAAAATATTAACTATCTGAAATATTCATTCTTCGCACTGGATTTAATTGCTCATGAATCTTTCTGTGATAGAAAGATTCATGAGCAAGGGTTTTGATGACAGAAATTCTGTCATCAAAAACCAAAAGTTGATCAAGGCAGTTTCTATGTGATCACAGTCAAAAACAAGTCAGTCGTGGGTCGCAATACGACTTACATACCCGAAAAGTATGCACTACAGTTGTATATTTACGAAGAAGTAGGGATATTAAGGTTCTTACTTCTTAGAACTTAACATCACTTAGTCACTACATTCCAATTACAGGACTAATAGAAACTAGAAAGAGTTGGGTGTATTACGTTTGCTAATATATGTGTCTCAAGAGTATAAACAGCAATAAGTTAACCATAGTGGAATATTCAGCATTGAGTAAAAAATGTTTTTGCCATACCCACTATTAAATAGCTGCTTTACATGCATGTAAAGTGACTTTTGACAGGCCGGTGTGCGGGAACGTATCTTCCCACACTAAAGTTGGAAAGCAACTAGTGTTGCCGTCTAGACAAGACAAGACAAGACTTTCAAAGTCTTGTCTTGTCTTGAAATATCAAGGCAAGACTTCACTTAAGTCTTATCTTGAAATATCAAGACTTCACTAAGTCTAAGTCTAGATTAAAAAACTCTTGTCTTGTCTTGAAAATTTCTAGACAAGACTTTTGCAAGTCTTGTCTTGAAAATCTAGACAAGACAAGACAAGAGTCTAGAAAGTAGATCTAGACCGGCGCGGCAACACTAAAAGCAACCATAATGATTTATGTTTGTTCGCCTGATCCGCCCGCTATTACATACTCCTCGGCCTACTATAGAAGTTGGCGACACAAAATGAACCGTCAAAATTTTTTTTAAATACTTGGAATGAAGTGAAAAGCAACTATTTTATAGTGGGTATGGCAAAAAATACCATATATTATATATCTCGTGCGTAATGATATTATGAGTCGTGTGGCTGTTAAAACTCGTTATCACTCAAAAAATAAATCACATTTACCTTTGAAAGAACAATAGTTTCCTTCATATTTAAAAAATGACCAAAATAAAATCCAATCAAATATGGCGCGAAACGTTGCACTGGATTTATGTAAATAGTGTCAGCTCCTTTTAACATTTCGTTTAACCTAAAATTTTAGAAAACTAAATCAGTTAAGCAGCGGGTGCCAAAAATCTTTTAATCAGAATCTGGATAGCTCAATCCCGGTGTACATAACCTCGACAAGCGACTAAGCCCTGCAGTCAGGGTCCATTCTGATTGGTCGAATACCCCATCTTGATGTATTAGTATACAGAGTTCACTAGTTAGTTGTTACGTTCGTTTAGGTGTGTGTGTTTGTGTCAAACGACATTAAAATGGGGTTTTCGATCAATCAGAATGGACCCTGACTACAAGGCCTAGTCGCTTGTCACAACACCGCTACGAGCTGTAGATTATACTCGTATGATGATATACATAAAATTGCTATTGCTGTGTTATACGTGTGAAGTTATCTATTGAAAAACAAATTATCTTTTAATTAGTGTAGGTAATTCATTTTGGAATTTTTATTTTTTTATAAATAATTGTCAATTAAAAATTTTCGAAAATAAACTAATTTTTGCACTACAATTTTAAGTATATCATCATGCAGGACCGTCCCTAAGGGGGCTCAAACTGACCCGGGCGCCGTGTCAAAACCGATAGGCATAACTTAAATTTTGAAACCGAAAAGTATCCATATATATATATATAATCACAGCTTTCACACGATACAGTGCCCAAGCTATATTTATCTTATTCTTAGCGCCCTCCTTAAAAACGATTGTGTAGTTCAATGTAAAAACTTCAAGTAGTTTCAAAAATTTTTGCAATGGTTGAATGGAATGTGGCTTGTCCAAAAAATCAACTGCAAATATTTACACTACTTGGTGAATTTGGCAGAGGGGGGGGGGGTGCGTCTGAGGTGTCTTTGACCCGTTGTCATAATGAACATCAAACTTAAATAATATTCCGAAAAAAATATCGTTTTATCTGAATACATGACTCTATTCGATCTACATTTCAAAAAGAACAAATTAACACAATAATATTAAATAATTAAGCCTTCGCTATCATGTAACAATAAAGTAAATTGTAAAGTAATAGATATATTAAAATGACGAACTCTAGCTTTCGATTTTTTACATTCTGGAAAGCGTTCAACTTCCATTTTAACTTTTTTATTTAATAATTAATTAATTAAATTTAAATGTCAATGTTAACACCATATACTAACTAGACAATTGCAATTTTATGACAGTTTAATTTTTTGCCATCAGATGTCATGTCTCAATTCGTCAGTTCCCAATAGAGAAAGAACGCGAAACAACAGATTTTTGTCGATAAATAGGCATGGAATAAAAGGGCAACTTAGCTTTGCACTTGCGCATTTGACATACTGCAAGCGCATTCTACCGGGAAAGATATTAACATTGTGACAACTTGCCCCGGTCTCCTCTACTTCGCAAAATCTGAAATATTATGAATAAAAATATAAAAACTACTTACGTTCCTCCGTTCGGAAAAATTGGCGGTACGTTATTTGTGTACAGAAAAAAGAATTTATGCACTTGTAAGGCAATTATCGAAGTAATGAATATCATTAAGGCGTGTCGTTTCAATCGATAAAACAAAATAATAACGAACGGTGACACCAGATATATTTGCCAATCAGTAAACAGTTGATGAGCGGGTGGATAACACATATTAGATATGCCATCAATATTATCAACCAGAAAAATTTGTTTCCAAAACGGTTTGGTTCTGCAGTTTCGAGACAGTTGACTGTACATTCTTATGAATTGAGGACCTCGTGGCAAGGTGAATCCACGCATGAATATCACTATGATTAAGTACAGCGGGCCAAATCTATAACATATCACTATTTAATAATAATTAATTAATGTTTACGCCTGTTCTGGGCAAAAATATTAAAACAAGTGATTGACATGTGAACACCGTGGCTGGCGGCTGCGGAGTAGGGTATTCCCATTTATAAAGACATAATCATGATGAAGTTATCTTCAAAAATAATCGAGATACATCATACAGGCCTGGGGAGTTATGTCTGGGACACCATGTACCTATATAACTGTAAAAGTTAAAAAATAAAGACGTGTTCGTAAACATAGTAACCGTCTTCGTGTTGTTGTTGAACGAAGACGGAATGACTCGGAATTATATCGCTATATCTATCTATCATTTGGCTCGATCAGCCCAGACTAGCAGTCCATCTAACTGAACGTCGATGGGGTTTTACATGAAAAGATGACAAAGCAATCACTGATCTTTAATGATTTTCCTATGATGATACATCCTGTATACTTTGTGCCTTATGGAGCAAAATAATTGAAACACTCGACAAACGTTTAAAAGAAATTTCGCAATAGGTACTTACTTCAAGTATCTTTTGATGTACATTACGATTACATTGATTTTTTTCCCATGTTTCAAATTCATTGTCATGTAATAAGATGTAAGCAATGCACTCAAAATGACGAACGTATCAACATGGTTCCAAAAAGTCCTCATTATCATTGATTGTGGTCCGATGATCAACTCAGCTATTTCTGTTCTGTTGGCGTATGCTCGAAATAAACCAAAAAGCGATTTATGCGACACATAAATATAAAAAGAAAATAATCCTCGAATTCCATTTAAGCAACTGATATCATTTTCTATACTTCCAGTTTGGATCAACAGTCTAAAGTTAGTTTTAAATGAAAATGAGCAGAAAAACTGGACAAGTTTATTTTGTGATTTGTGCAAATTGGTTTCACAAATGTTTCCAATAATGCCAAATATTATTGGAGCAAGTATGATGATAACGAAAAGTATTTTATAAAATAAAGTAGATGGTGGAAAATTTGTTAGACACGCATCTTCGGTAAGTTTCTTGATTTTAATGTCCAAACCGAGCGAGTGATTATACGGAGCAATAATACGGTTTACTAGTTCGTAAATTTCGTCTGCGGTACATGAAGCAGGAACGCAGATACTCCACGATAGTTCATTGAATGATGGAAAAGGATGGAAATCCTGCAACAAAATCGGTTTGTTATAGTAAATTAATTCTTATCTATAGATTATTGCTGAATCTCCACATAAGTTATGACATGATGAAGATTCATAATTGTCGACTAAATAATGCAAAAATGAAAGCAGTCGATTAATACGGCCTTTTAGATAGATGGTTGGTGGCAGATGATTCCTCTTACAAATCTTGTATAAAATTATCAAGCTAACACTTTTTCAAAATTTGTACATTTTACACCACCCGTTCTTCCGAAATTATTCAATGAACCAAGCAAGAGACACATTACAATTTCGATATTAAGGCATAACGTTTCGGTTAAGAACTACTGCCTTAACCCAATGAATTAAACTTCTATCTGAAGATCACTAAAGCAGCGCATTCACGAATAGTGTGCTAGAGTTCATCCTCCTGTCCACGCTTTTGTACACACGTTTCTGTTTCTAACCAATCCAGTAATATAGATGCAATTTTTGATGTGAGTGTTCTATCAAGAATCTTGTTTATTTGTGGATTAAAATTACATGGGACGTTGGGCAGCTGGTGCCTACATTCATTGTGATCTAAAAGATCTTTTGTCGTACTTATTCCCATTCAGGCGATATGAATTTTTGATATACCTTAATACCTTTCCGGGGGCCGCTTTCCAAACCTCATAAGGCTCTAAGATTGACCTATTCAGGTATATTGCAGCCTTTTGGAGAAAAATGCTTCACATGAACACAAAATATGTCCAGCAGTTTCTGTTGCTTCTTTACAGAAGCGATAGTTACTTTGGTAAATTGTGACTTGGTTTTAACTAGGCTTATTTAGTATCTCGCAGTAAAACATTGAATTTTTAAGATTTTAAATTGTTGATTCTTAAATTGATATTAATTTTTTGAATCCACTTACGTCTTCAATTCCACTTCGTACAATATTATAAGAATGCACTAAATGCATTATTTTATCCAAACTTGAATTACGATCCAAAGCTTCTGCGAATCCAACAACTCGACAAAATTTTCCAGTTATATGATCATCAGATAATCTTTCATCAATGCTCATGCATTGGGTGTAATCACCATTTTGATGAACGTTGCCATTTAGCACACCCGACGGCCATTTTCCCGTTGAATCGTACACTAAAAATAATTACTATTATAAAGAAAGTTTTTAAGCGAAACTTGATAAACTCGTTTTTTCCATTCAGTTATGCATGTCGTGTGCTATGTCACGTCCGTCACGTCCATGTATTTATTACTCATTTATTAATTAAAAACAGTTTCACTTGCACCGCAGCTAATTTTTTTTTTTTGTATATCACTGAGATTAAATCATATTCTAGGATATCTTGAGCACTTACTTCTTAATGCCCATAATTCTAGTTTTTCTAAACTTTGTAGATACTCTTCATAATGATTTCTGCATCGTGGACTTACGGTTACATCATTTAACGCGCTAGAAAATGATTTTGCTAATGTGAAAAAATTGGAAAATGTTATACTTTCGTCATTAGTTTTAGACACTGATTCAGTAGTTTGTGATGAGACTAAAATAAAAATATATTAATTATTATTTTCAGTAATGAATATTAATTTGTTTTATTATTATGAAAAACCGTCACCGTTAATTGTTACTGCAAATTAAGTAAAAATGTATACCAATAAAAAACAAAAGCAACCATAATCGTTGCACAATTGTTTTACCGTTCATTTTTTATATAAACGTCACAAGTTTTTTACAGAAACAGCTGAACGCAAGTCAACAACAGTGCGTTTAGCTAGTTAACAGAAACTAAATATCGTTTGACTTTATTGTTATTGCAACAATAGAATAATCTAGAAATCAGTAATGTCACGTTGACATAATATATAATTATTATCATTAAATTGATGCTTCTAAGATATCTCAACACGCAACTTCTGAAGGTAAATTTTTATACATTACGATAATGCTCTTTTTATGCTATTGCTAGGAGTGTATGACAAACCGCAATCTACAGTTTCACAGCACTTTTGACATAAATTTAATGTCAATCCAACTAGGAATCAATTATTTTCACCCGAGCGAAACCGGATCGGGCAACTAGTGTAGACCTGTAGACTGTAGAAGGTGTTCCAGACATGACTCCCCATGCTTATATCTCGATTATTTTTGAAGATAACCTCATCAAAGCCTACATATTAGTAAATGGGATTAAATTGTCTACAAGACGGTGGTAAATTACCGACGATATCTCTGTATAGGCCAGAGAGACACCATTCAACTTTTTTTTAATAGTGCCATTCTTTAATTATTGTGACCATTTTTTTCGTTAAATAAATAAAGAAAATAAAATTATTATAAATATTAAGTTTTTTTACAATTTTATTACAGCACACTTCTTTCAGTGTTTTGCTTTTCGCCTACTTGATTTGAAATCATTACTGCAAAATCGGTAAATTTCAAATTGGTATTTTGAGGTAAAAATTTCATTTTTGGTTTTATTTTTAGAATCATTTGATGCGCAATAATTTTATCTTTCGATAGGTACCATTACCTTTCTTGTACGTTGAATTGGCGAACACGAATCAGCAAAAATGAACAATACCATGTTAAATCCCTATGTTCACCTTTGGTACCTATATGTTTTTGTGTGAGTACAATCTAATGTTCTACAATATGACAGAGAGTTTCAAAACATTAAACTACTCCTGCATGTATAAAAACTGTAATAATTATATGATCATAATCTAAAGCCATTGTCTACTGAAATTAAATCAAGGCTGGTTAGCACACTTATTCTACCGATGATCGAGTACGGTGACGTTACTTACTGGAGCTCATTAGATTTTGCCACCCAAAATAAACTGCAAGTGATGCAGAATGCATGCATAAAATTTATATATACTCGTAATATTTCATATCAGAACCATAATTTAACACCGATAATAATTGAGCATAATTTGCTTGATATGTACCACAGAGGTTTATTGCATTTTTGCAATTTTTTAGTAAAAATATCAAATGTATCTACTTGGAAAACTGACTGCCAGTCAAAATACGTACAGTTCTCGTTATGAATTATTTACACTGCCTTTATCCCATTCCTCTCAATTTCAAAAATCCTTTTCATATGTAGCCCCAAAACTTCTAAATGATATGTCCCAATCAGCAGACCTAGCAGATATTGCAAGTAAAATCTTAAATTTGAAACCAACTAAAGTTAAAATATTAATAAAAAACTTTGTGTACAAAAGGCAATTCAGTACGAATAAATATTGTGCCTGTCTGTGAGAACTAATGTAGGTTTCAATGTTTCATGTATGTATTTTATTTTTGTCTATGTATTTATTAAATCTATGTACTAATTGGTCAGAAAGGCAGATCCGTTTGTAAAGACTGATTTCTGACCATTTGCGCTAAGCAATAAAGAATTATTTTTATTATTAAATCAGACTTTTTAACAACCCAGCATTAATGTAGGTAACTGTAATGAAATATAATACATCAGAAGCGGCGAAATTGTGTTTTTTCACAGGGACGTGTGAAATTGGTATTTTTCTTCAATTAGTCGGTATAATTATTTTCATTTTTACCATTGTTTGGAAACGTTAAGTTGAAATAAGATTTTTTAACTGTAATCAAATATAATTGCTCATTAAAATATCATTATCTATCTTCTAAAATCTAAACACAACAAACTGAAACTATTTCATTTATAATTTGTTTTCGTTCTCCTGAAACAAAGAAAAGACAAAATATAAAAATTTTCTTCATAACTTATTAGAATCAGCGTACTTTTTAACGAAGAGGATCAATTTGAAAAATCTAAGGATTTTTAATTTTTTCAAAAATAATTTTTTAATGTGAACACTTTAAATTGTCTCGATTTTTATAAAAGTGAATAAGCCTATAGTGCGATTCACTATTTTATACAAGCGGAACAGTTTTTATGCTTACATTATAAATATTATGCCGCTTATATAAATTGTGAAGTAAGTATAAGTGCATAGTCACTCATTAAATTTACGAATCGTACTAAACTTAAATCTTTGTAGTACAGCGTATTTATACTAAAACTTTACACGCATTTCATTTTTTTGCCTTTTGAGTTAGAAATTGAAAATTGGAGGGTGGCAGGGTGTAATCGACACAATTCGACTTTCGTGTCGCCCCCATCGCCACTCCCAGCGCACACAAATTTGTTATTTTACGTAGCACACTAGTTTTTCAACAGATTCAGGAGACCCTCATTTTGAACATTTTTATTTTATGTAATAAAGTACCTACCAGGCTAAAGTGAGTTATGATTTATGAAATATCTAAAATCACAATTAAACAACTTGAGAATTTTCATATTTAAAAAAAAAGTTGAGGTGGAATTATTTGTCGGTAAACCTTGCAAGTTGCAATATTTTTGAAAAGTGCTCAATGGCGGACCTAGACGCATCTTTTATCTTTAATTTGAGAGCAAAATAGAAGACCCTCTAAGTTCAAAAATAGGGTCAGCAGATTGTAATAGTAAATTATAGACGCGTCGACAACTTAGGTCATTAGCAGATTGTAGATAAATTAGATAAATAGTGAAAGTCTGTTTTTCTCTTTTTTGCATACAGGGTGGTTCAGAAATAGATACGAAAAAAATTCAACAATTTAAATACGGTTAAATAATCGCTATCCTTAAATATTAAAGAAAGGAAAGTTCATTTTCGAGAAAAAATGAAAAAGTCGTATTGGAAAAATTGTACCCGCCACTGACGAATTAAATTTCATAATCATAATTAAATAAAAACCTTTATTACTGATTATGTAACTGCTATAAAATTTGGTTAAATGCATAATTTTATAATCAGTTATTACCGATTGCTCTGCCGTGATATTCATAAAACAGTATTACGAATATTGAAAAAACAGACGGTTTTATTATATGGTGAAGCTGGCGGATATTCTCGAGAAGCACGCAGACGATATGCTAACCGTTTTCTCGGGCGTCGTGTCCCTGAGGCACGCACTTTTATTAAAACTGTGAAACATTTGTGAATTTGTGAGTTTGTGAATTCTGTTATTTAATAAAGTTTCCAAAGTTTTGTGTAAGTACCTATTATTTTTTCTTTTAATTTGGCGTTCGTTTTGAAATAATACAACTAGGTAAAAATACATTAATTTATTACAGATTAAAGTTCCTTAGAATTTAGAAAATGTTTTCATCTCGGATTTTCGATAATAAAGCGAGTAATTCAATAAATGTATGTTTTCTTCTTAATACATTAATTAACGATTATTTGCCGTTTGAATTTAGAAAATGTTTTCATCTCGGATTTTCGATAATATAGCGAGTAATTCGATAAATGTATGTTTTCTTCTTAATACATTAATTAACGATTATTTGCCGTTTGAACAAAAAAATATCAATAGATTTAATTACGGCTCAAAAACATCAATAAATCGGTTCAGTGTAATTTTCTCCACTATTTCAATTATTATTTTCTCTCGTTTGGTCAATAAAATTTGAACTGCTTTTGTTTTATTACGCAGCCACACATCGATTACTTTGTACCTTAAAATTATGAAACAGAAATAACACAATTACATAATTTTTTTGCCGATACAGTTTTCATAAGCGTCAGAATAGGGATGGTTCCGGGTTTTTTAATACAAATTTAAATAAATATAACATTCGTTTTTAACCATGTTAACGTGTTCTTTAGACTTCATTAAACCAACCCACGTTTTTTTCCACCTCTATTTCTGAATTAGCTTGTATAAATATAGTACTACAAGAGGTTCATAGTATTATATTTTATTATTTTTGTCCTAGTCGGCTGCATTTAAACTCCGTAAAGTAGACCTCGCGCGGCGAAAGATGAAGCCACCGCGTCATAGTAACGTGAATGCATTACGCCCGCCTTCTAGCTTGCTATTGGCTGTTTTGGAGATCCATGAGCAGTTTGCCAAAATTGTACCTAACGTCATAAAACCCAATGTGCAGTTTTGTGTACACGGCACTGTCTGCGGGCAAGCAGGCGTTCACTAGCATATTATTGATGACGTGCCTGGCTTCAGCTCTCACCGCGGGCACTCTATGTTTTGTGTCTTACTTGTCGAAATTTCAAGAAAAAAAAACTTTAAATCAACTCCAGTAAAAGCAGCTACCGGTGAAGTTGGCTATCAATCACTCTGTTTCAAAATTTAATTAATAAAGACTTTAGAAACGTTAGGAAGGCAATTTTGCGACTTAAAATAGTAAGAACTATTATAATATATAAATTATAAATCCAAAAACATTTAATTACTAAAATACTGCTAGTCAAAAATCAAAAATGTAGTTTTTGTCGATAAAAAAAGAATCTACAATATTTTTGAAACGTTCTACGTTAAATTACTAAATACTACAACGATGTAAGAACTGCCAACTTAAGACATTAGTTCCATCTCAACTTATATTAAGTTGAAATAAAGTTGTTGTCCGGCGCCCTGATTTTATGTCCAATTATTTGTCGTTTGAAATTCTATTAACAAAGTACCAATATTGCTACAGAAGCTATTAGTCAGGGTTGTAGCTCAAATAATATGTCATCCGCCGATTTAGGAATATACTCGTAATTTTTACTTCCCACCTCTACTATGGCAGGGAAGTAATAGATTTAGTCCGAAAAAAATATTTCGAGATTTTAACAGATCTTTACGTTTTGACACCCTAGCAATCGTTTAAGATCATTTTATGACTGATGTCTGTATGTGTGTGTGTGTGTGTGTATGTGTGTGTGTGTGTGTGTGTGTGTATGTGTGTGGTCAATTTTTCGCCTTCGATATCTTAAGAACGGAACAACATACGGGCATGCCGATTATTCTATTGTGTTTATTAGCCTTTAACTTAGATCTGATTAGATTTTGAGTCAAATCGGTTCAGTGGACCTTCTCAATGTCACGTATTAACATAGGTAAAAAAAAATATAAATGAATTCTAGATGTTATAATATGAAAAAAATGTAAATATTTTTTTTCTCTAAAATGTATAGTTTTCGAGAAAAAAAATATTTTACTAAAAAAAATAAAAATTGTACGTAAATCAAGGTAACCATGATTTTTGCTATATTAAGCTAGCCATCAGTAAATCACCAAACAAAAAAGAGGGCCATGCTTTTTTCAAAGAATAAAAATTAAATTGTGTTTTAAAGACCACCAACAGCTAAGGTTATTTGGGCCTAGTCAAAGAATAAAAAAAAAGAGTGTTTATTTTTTGCAAATATTTACTAGGTGGGAAGTATAGGACTGGTCATCAGTCGAATTTTTATATTTACGTTCTCCTAATAATTATAAAAATCCAAAAACATGAACACCTAGTCGCCTTCAAATATTATTGCTAAATGTATAATAAACTGGTATTTAGTCAACGTTTGTCGGAAACTATCGCCCCCTGTTATGATAGCTTAATAAGATATAGCCTAAAATCTTTCCAAATATTCCCTTTACCTATTCGTTCCCAAGGTTACCGCATTCAGACAGACGTTGCATTTTAATACTTCGAGTTGATACGAGACATCACTCGCTTTGCTCGTTCTGTCGAGTTAAAAAGGAAATCGCGTGCGGGGTACCAACTTGGATAATATGATACATTATGGATGATGTGAGTGGGCGTAACGGAATCCCTTTAGTCTATAATATGGCATCTCAGCTAATATCGTACCAATTTTCAAATAATCAATGCAATCGGTTGAATGGGGCATAAAAGCAAAGCTCAGCACAGATAACGCCACCAGCGTAAAGGGTGTAATCCATAGACATATACCTCTGTCTCTATGATAACATTCACTAAATTAATTACAAACCTGCATAAACCCCTCAAATCACATATTTAAATATTGGCGGTTCTCAAGGTAAAAGAATGATAATTATTCACAACATCCTTCGACGCAGAACTTATATTTCGCATTTGTGAATCCTCAAAGATTTGGCGTGATTGAACAAAAACATCATTTAATTTAAATTATATACAGATTGTATCAAATTAAAGCTGTGCATAGGGCGTTCTGTGTGTAAGATAGAGATCGATATAAAGCAATAAGTAAGAACGAGATAAATGATCGCTAATAGGAAGTTTCTGTAGTTACTGACTACTGAAATAAGAAATTATTGATAAAATCACAAAACAAAGATGACGCTATCAGATTGTATGGGTATTATTTATTTACAGTAACTACAGAAACTTCCTATTAGCGATCATTTATCTCGTTCTTATTTACTGCTTTATATATCGATCTTTGTCTTACACACAGAACGCCCTATGCACAGCTTTAATTTAATACAAGCTGTATTAGTAGAGAATAGTGTCTGGAGAACATATGTACTGTTTGTTATATTGTTTATTTTGTATTTTATAAATCATTAGTAATACAGTTGAACTTCGATAACTCGAACCATGACGTGCCACAAAAAAATTCGAGTTATTAAGACTTCGAGTTATCAAATAATACTAATTTTCACTCTTGACGCTATTGCCAACCAATTTTGTTCGAGTTATCAAGAATTCGAGTTATCGAAGTTCGACTGTATTTACTATTTATTGGTCTTACAAAGTGATTGCGTAATAATAGCGTGCCTCACACATCAGAACGCTCTTAGATTGCACATCCGCGATCCTGGATGGCTGTATAGGTAATTGGACAGTTTTGACTATAACGTCTGAAAAACGTTTAGACTACGTGCCTGTGCAAGGTTATCATCTTAAATCGCTTCGTAGAAAACTTTGTTGTTCGTAGGACTTCCAAGTGACGAAGTTAGGCCGAGAAAAAATAGATTGTCGAAACATGGTGTTGCACAAGTACATAAGTCTAGTTATTAGTTTTATTGTTTTCTTTTTCTCTTGGTTCTGTGTGGAAATGTCCAAGTTACAAGTTGAAAAACACACAGTGGCGTATCTACCACAGGTGTTCCAGGTGGCAATCACCGGGGCCCCCTAACCTCGAGGGGCCCCCAATTTTTGGGTCAACTACTGATTGATTAATCCTTACACTCGATTTTTTCTCAGTCCAATTATATATGATCTAAGCGCAGATGGCATTTACTTTCTAGATTCAAACTCTATATCGTTTATGTCAATAATTATGATTTGATGAAGACGACTGGAGGATTTATTTATCCTTAAATATAAAAGAGAACAATATTATTGTCTGAAGAATACCAGTAGAACTTCTTTTAATTAGAGTCGTTTATATATGACATAGAACATTTTGAGAATACAATCAAATGTTGATGGGATGATGATGTCATGAATAATTGGAAATTTTTCTTAGTTGGGTAAAGTGGGGGGAGGGGGGCCCCCAAAAAAATTTTTACACCTGGGCCCCGCGAAGTGAAGTTACGCCACTGAAAACACATTATATTTAAGCTTGGTGCTGACACATTACTGTTGAGAATCTTGACGACTTTATTTTCTTTTCATTTTCTTGCTTACCATTTCGTTCACAAGAATAATTTTTACTCCGTGGGTCAATAATTTTTTTTAATAGGTATACGTGCATCAATACTTGTTTTCGAGGAGAAAAGTTGGCTTTTGCATCCCAGTAACGTAAAATAAAAGTGG
Source organism: Mongoloraphidia duomilia (assembly GCA_039654895.1). Taxonomy (NCBI): domain Eukaryota; kingdom Metazoa; phylum Arthropoda; class Insecta; order Raphidioptera; family Raphidiidae; genus Mongoloraphidia; species Mongoloraphidia duomilia. The sequence goes on along the minus strand of CM077519.1, from coordinate 13,486,458 downwards.
CGCATGCGCAGATCAAAACTACAGTGTTTTCGTCCCTTGGAATAGATAGATAAATAGATCATAGACGCTCAACAGCTGAGGTTATCAGCGTCTATTCGATGATTATAAACTATATCTGACAGTTCGTCTAGCCTACATCTGCAGTTACGATGTTTTTGTAAGTATTTAATGTTGTTCTTTCAATGTACTTATCTATAAAACTAATATTATAAAATTAGTAAATTCTGCACTTTGTACAATAGAAGCACTACTGGGTATCGATCGATGTGTTCGTATATATGTAACGCGCCTACAAAGTCCACATCATGAGAGAGTCATGTTTTTAATGATTTATAACAGAAGTTAATAACTTTAATAAAAATAAACTAAATCGTAACTTCATCTGTAATTGTAAAGTTCTAAGGACTAGAAGAGCGAATTTTCTGTTTTCATAATTTTTTTCCTGTTTTTCAAATTTCAATATATCTATTTGTTTGGTTGAACGCGCTAATCTCAGGAACTACCAGTCCGATTTGAAAAAAAAAATTTTTGTTAGATTGCCCATTTATCGAGGATAGGCTATATAATATCACGCTACGACCAATAGGAGCGGAGCATCATTGAAAAATGTTGCAAAAATGGGAAAAATTATTCCTTTTGAGAGCTTCCGTTGCGTGCGCTGCGTAAACGGTTAAAGTTACGCAAAAATCATGTATGACGGAATTGTTCCGGAAGGTTTATATATATAGCGAACGAGCGTAGCGAGTGAGTAATGTAATTCCTAAACCACGCAAAGGATTTTGATGCGGTTTTCACCATCAGTTAGATAATTTTTCACGGAAGGTTTATATTATATATAGCGAACGAGCGATGCGAGTGAGTAATGTAATTATAATATTAAAGGAACGAGCGATGCGAGTGAGTAATGTAATTATAATATTCAAGCGAACGAGCGAAGCGAGTGATTAGTGTATTTATAATATTCAAGCGAACGAGCGAAGCGAGAGTAGTGTGTTGCACCCGGGCGAAGCCGGACGGGGCCGCTAGTTATAATAATAAGTACTGTGATGTGACTCGGGCAGAAAATTGGCGTTTACGACTCATGCGGTAAACTTCATAACTAGCTGCAGCAAAGGCCAACTTTTTGGCTTACTAACACAATAATATAGCAATAAAAGTTTTCTTCGAATTTGGGAGGAAAACAAAGAAAAATTGCTCCCCTCTAGCACCAAATGATTTATGGAACAAAATAGATTTCGTAAATGTGTGGTTAAAAATGCAATAAAATATATTCTTTATAACGTCACGGTAATTATTATAGTTTCGGATGGTAAAGGATCCCTTGAATGCCATATAGTAGGTAAGGAAGTTATGTATGTGAACAAGTCCTGAGCTGGAACGCCGGGACGCCGTTATCCAACGTCTGTTATTAGATTAATTCTAATTGATTTGTCGACAAGGAAATTGCTGTCTCAACAACATAAATTCTAATGACAATTTTTATTCGCCAACTTTGTCGCTGTAACACAAGATTGATAAAAAAAAGTTAAATGAAATTCAACCAGGAACTGCCGTCAATCACTAAGGAATTTAATTTTCCCGCTATGTTTTTCATTCGAACTTTATTGTGAGTATGCAACAAGGGTTTACTATAAGTGCTTTCATTGATAGGAGAATGGGGTCAGTCCCCATTTTTTTATTCTCAATTTTTATGAAAAAATGTTCACATTTTTTATTTTCTTAGATTTTGTATTTTTACATGAGAAAAAAACTAGGGTGCGGAATTATGAAACCACGGTGCAAGTGAAACTTTTTAACCCGAAATCGCCGCAAGTATATAATTTTGTTCAGGTGGTTTAAACTCTGCAAAGCTAAAAGTGAACACCCCGCCGAGTTTGACACTGTACCGCGATAGTAAAATATTAAAATAAAAAATAAAATAGAGAAAATGTAATCAAAATAGAGCACATCCGCTAGATGTAGTGTAGCGGCATGTGCAATTGAAAAAAAATATAAATAAATACATATAATGTGGAATAGTTAAAAAAGAAACTAAAATTAATGGTGCCGCCCGGTTTCGAACCAGCGACCTACTGCGTATAAATCAGCTGCGATACCCCTACGCCACGCACCCCGTTATGTGTAGTAGTGTAATAGGTACCTACTGCTATTTTTATGATATACCAAATTGTCTGTTTGGGATGACGCAGTGTTCTGCAATGGTGTTGGGATATATATTATATACGCGATTCTTCGATTGGACGTGACGTGACCTCGACATGCGTAACCAAATGAAAAAAAACGAGGCTAAAAAGTTTCACTCAAAAATTGTTAAAGTTGTAGTATCTTTAATTTTAGGAGCTATTAATTTTATTACAAGATTAAATATACGCTCAAAATGAATTTCTCTAGAACGGATACCTTTATTTCTTCGTTCCGTAGCTATTGCAGCTTTGTCATGATTATTTGTCAGTACCCTAAAATTGAACTACTAACGAGGGAAGAGATAGCCTAGCGTCTTCGTTGTACATACGGCGTTTCCATATTGCAAGCCGCCATGTTCCCTAGTTCTAATCCGAAAACAGGTCACAGTATCAATTGGATTTTCAATTTATGATTAATAAATATGTACATAATCAATGAGCCATTTTCCTGAGAGTAGTTCCTTCAATTATCCACGAGAGGCAGCACTTGTGGTAGGTACAAACATTATTTATTCCCCATTAGTGTCGTGTCATTTTAGTGCTATAACTTAATTATTAAATTATTATTATTATCATTAAAAAAACTCGGGTCGCAGTGCCAAAACCCTGCCGACAATATAGTGTATTTGCTAATACACGCCTTGTGAATTTATTATGTTAACTTAAGTTTGTTTTTGGACAAAATGAAAAATTTATCCCCTTAATACATCTCTTAAAATAATATTTTTTTTCCTAATTTCAATATTATTATCAATGCAACCTCTGTACCAAATTAAATACACCCGTCAGCAAATAAATCACTATCCGTAAACTAGTGTTTTCATAAAATTTGTAAGTCCGGTCCTGTCGTGCCGATTTTGTTAAAATTTTAGCAACGCATTTTAATCTCTACTAAAGGGTTAAATTCCAATTTTGAAACAATTCTGAGATTTTTTTCGGTATTTTTGGGCCCAAAAACTTTTTTCAACCCCTAAAAACTACCCTTAAAATGGTCCGATTGGGCCCATTTTAAATAGGTTCCGTGCGGTGATGGATTCCAACGTGTCTACCAAATTTCGTTCAAATCAATTAAGTCTTTCGAGAGTTATGCCGCGAACACACACACACACACACACACACACACATATATATATATATAATAATATATATATATAAATATATATATATATATATATACACATTTCTAAAAATGGTGCCAAAGTGTTCAGGAGGCTATGAAACGTCGAGAAATTTTGATCCGACCCCTAGGTCCCGCCATCCGACCGACGCCAATAGTGTATGTGCCATATGGCAAATACACTAATTAAATTATACTGTTAAAATGACACGACACTAATGGGGAATAAATTTAATAAGGTTTGTACCTACAACAAGTGCTGCCTCTCGTAGATAATTAAAGGAAATACTCTCAGGAAAATGGCTCATTGAACATATAGATTAGTGCTACGCTCAAATTACTATAACTGTCGGTGGCCTTATGGTGGCCTTATCTATAAAACAGAAAAACAGTAAGCAACGGTTTGTGTGGCGTGCAAATCTAAAGAACGTCGGGAAACTGGAAAAGAACTGATCATATTGTCTTAAAAGAAAGTAAGATAATTGGGCCAACTTATTGAGAGGTCTACGGCTAAAATAGGTATTTCAGCTCAGTAGAAGAGTGGTCAATTTATAGAGGGTCAATGTATATCGTAACAGGTTTTACAGTTCACTGTAATACCGGTTAAAGTAATAATAAATGTAATTTTGTAGTATTTTCTCCAAGTTTGAAATTTTGAAGAGGAATTCTTGGCATAAGGATCTTTTTGATCCTAATGTCAAGATTCAAGAAGAATTCCTCCTCAAAATTGTAAGTACCTACCTATTACTTACTTCCAGGATCGCACATGTCTACATTAATTTGTAGCAAATCACATATTTTCTCGAAGAGTTTTGCGTTGATATTTAAAATTTGTTACAAACATTGTAGCATGGGGAAAGAGCATTTTAATACAGTAACACTTACGATATTAAAATGCTCATTCAAACAAGCATTAGTTACTAATGCTTGTTTTTTGGAAACAAAGGGGGAAAATGTAAAAAGGGGCCGTTGCAAAATAATACAAACATTTTCTAGTTATTCGTTTTGTTATATTTGATACACAATGCTTTTCAATACAGAGAAGAAATTTACCCCAATATACAAATTTAGAAGATAACTTTTATATTTTTATTGTACTTTAAAAAAAAGTATCCGGTTCATTGCGCTTCCGTTATCGTAAATGTAAAATCTGTTTGTTTTTTTAATTTTCACTTATTGAGTTTTACTAATAAATAAAATTATGCTTTAACATTAAACCTTACATTGCGCCATGTGTTTTTCTCAAGGTCATCACGTAACTAGGCATAAGAGAAATATACGTAACCTTACTCTCTAGTCATAGTTTTAAATTAATGAAGCATGGATACAAATTACAAACTGCCTTTACGGAAATATAATGGAATTGTATTAAAAAAATATTTGACTTTTTTATCTTGAAATGATAATTTAACAAACAGAAAATGTTGATATAAAATAAAATATATGAGCACTGTGGTTGGAATAAAAATAAAGATAGTTACTTCTTACCACAACAGTTTTATTAATGGATGTACAATTCGAAAGCTAAGCTTTCATCTTCCGCAAATACTATACATGATGATATACAGTGTTTGCTGAAGATGAAAGCTTAGCTTTCGAAATGTACATCCATTAATAAAACTGTTGTGGTAAGAAGTAAGTAACTATCTTTATTTTTATAGAAAATGTCGAGGTATCTGCGGTATGTTTTTGTTATTTTTTCTAACATAATATTTTGATTGCTACTGCATTCTCATGAAACAGTAATAAAGCAACGTCAAATCAAATATCTCTTGCGACGACAACCTTGAAAATAGCTGTTTCGTGTCAATATGGTGCGTCATACATCAAGTAGATATTTTGTGTAAACTATAAAAAATCTGATGGTAAAATACACTTTGTTTGTTTGAAACTAAATACAGAAATATATCTTTGAGTTTTTTGCATTATCGATTAGTTGTATTTTTTTCCCTGAGCCTAATTTGAGATCCTAAATAGGATAGAGGGAACCATATCAAGAAGTTTGTACAGTCAACCGAACCTCCAGAAGAACGATTTATTATTCTAAGGCGAGTGTATTTTTTATCATGTCTAAAAATATAAAATTGTACAAACGCATTTATTAATAAGTTATAAACTCATCTTAAAATTTAAATGTTCACACTTTTAAAAAATATTATCACTATGAAAAGTTTTCATTGAAGGGTATCCTCTGTCAAATTAAAGGTTCCACTGATAAAGGGTGGATCGTTTTCCTGTGGTGGCACACTTTGGATTGTTGATACTGATGAAGAAGAATACGGGGTTGAGGGACGCATCGAGTTCAGGTATTGATTCCCAAGATAGTTGGTTGGATAAGCAAACTCCTGAACTATCTCATGAATCCTGCCACGGAAAGCTAATTTGTTTTCAGGGCGGATTTTTTGCACGTGGGGAAGTATACTCTTAAAAAAAAGCAAGTCCTCGTCCTCAAGATCATTTGATCTTCTCTTCTCGGTTTTTTGAGCTAATATATCTAGTTTTTTCCTTTCAATTTCTAATATAGATGAAGTATACACGTCTGTCCTCAGTCGCTTTATCCTCTTCATAAAAGGTTGGCCTTTTCGAACATGTGAAATTGTCCCTGTACTCGTCTGTGTAATTTCGCCTGGAATAGATGATGAATTATTAGCTCTCAAAACCGGAGTTTGAGACCTGACCGGAGAATTTTCTTCTACAAGATAATCTCGATCATCAGCATTGACTGATAGTTGTTCATCCCGAAGGATGTCATCTTTACTTTCATCATCACTAGCATCAAGAGTTTCCGAATTAATTTCCATGTTTTGAGACTCTCCTTGATCATTACGTTTTTCAGATCTACTTAAATTCCCAGAACTAGGTCGCGATCTGATGACATCCCTTAAGAAGTACAAGGATTTAAAGTACACCCATTTGCATGTTTGTGTTTCACCACTTTCATCTTCTAAACGTTGAAGTTTTGATGTTTCCGCGCTAAACTGATCACGCAAATATTTCCACTTCTTCCTCAGTTTGTCTTCTGTAATTAGAGAAAAAAAATATTGTCTACATTCTGTGCACAACATAAATGCATTAGCCTATTAGCCTACTACAAAATAGTAAATGTTCTCAATGTTATTTTCCTTATGTTACACACTATATATAGATAGATGCATTTAATCGAGCATTAATGTGTTAAAATTTCTAAATTACACGTACAAAGGTTCGAAAGTTTTTCCCACTTTATTTTTGTGCCAATAGTAAGCATTAGCATAGATCAAGTAATAAATAGAAATGTTCAGTTTCAGTTTTTTTTATAAAAAACAGCATATTTTGATAATTTTTTATTTTACTGAAAATAATTCCGTACTAAAATGGTAAAAACCGGAGCCCACAAATGGTGACAAAATTCTTTTGTGCCCAATACGCGATGTCTTTTTTTTGAAAAATATTTAATTAATCCAGTCCCCTATGAACATCAAAAAATAATGTCATAAATTCAAATATAATTCCAAACTGCACATTCGCCAAGGCTAGCACCATGGAGGTTAGCACGTTCGCGATTTGCACGAAAGTCGAAACCATTGCAACAAGGAGGTTTGAAAATATTTTTAATCGGAATGAGTCATTTTTTTACCGCTGATTTTTGTGGCAGCACCGGTCGAGCCTCAACTCAAATAGAGATGCATGATTAGTAAATAAAGCTCTTGAGAGAGATGCACATAGTTAGGCTGTCGGTTCTTTATGAATTGGAGGCTCCACGTTTCAAACAACAGACATTAGGTGTCTTACCCATATTACTTAGTCAATGGCATTAGTAAGATAGGGCAGTGACGTAACTAGAAGTGACACTCGGAGCGGATATCGATGGTGTCACCCCCTTCCACTCACAGCAACTAGGATATTTTATAAGAAACTGAAACCAATAACTTCCCGAATTTTTGAATATTTACAATTTTCTTAGAGGAAGTTAAAAACATTATTAACTTTCAATTTACACATAAAAGATGACTTGCAATGTTTACAAGTTGTCAAATTCTTTCTCTACTAACCATCCTAAACAATTTTATCAAAATATTACCAGTTCACGCTTTACTCGTGTTTCAGTTTCACCAACAAAATATTATCGGCTTCAACCTACATTCAATGAGCCATTTTCCTGAGAGTAGTTCTTTCAATTATCCACGAGAGGCAGCACTTGTGGTACAAACATTACTTATTCCCCATTATCATTTTAGTGGTATAAATTAATTATTAAATTGTTACTATGATTAAATTAATTAAATAATTAAGTTATACCACTAAAATGACACGACACTAATGAGAAATAAATAATGTGTGTACCTACCACAAGTGCTGCCTCTCGTGAATAGTTGAAAGAGCTACTCTCAGGAAAAAGGCTCATTGATTGGCTACGAGTGAGAAATTCATATACCAGGCATTAATGATGACAGCTGTGCAACATATAGATATCGTTGAATTTTAGCGATAATTTCATTTTATGAGATTTTGTGTTTTTATTTTTTTTCGCGGTCGGGTGTCACCCCTAAACGGGTGACACCGGGGCGGGAACCCGGCCGCCCCCCCCCCTATCTATAAGGCACTTACCTTCAATTTTCATTTCAAGGCTGATATCCTTCCAACATTTTTCGATGTAAGTTCTGTTTGAATGTTCTTTGACTTTATCCCATATAGCCCGTCTTTTATGCACTAAAGCTATCAACTTCTCGCAGTCAATCACGCTCATATTATCGTCGAATTAAATCAACAAAATAGCCCAAATTGACAATAAAAACCAGTTCCGAAGGTAATTTACAGCGTACTGGAATCTGGATTCGAATAGTTTTTTGTTCGTTGAACGACGACGGCTGCTGCAAGTTCGATGCGTTCGCTTCTCACCGCTTACCAGCGCTGACTCACAGGCGCAGGCAGCCAGCGCGAGCGTTGTAACGTGCATGTGTGCGTACTGCGTTGCCTTATAATAACATATCAATGACGTCTACTGCGTACTCTTATTATAATTGTTCTGTTGTAAATCGTTACATAAATATATAAAAGTAATATAAATATCCTTACACTCCAAAATATTAACGTTAGCATATTTTTATATGAGTTTTCTCAATCGCTTACTTTATGATGCTCTACCATTCAGGTAAATTATTGAAACAAATTTTATCTGTCATATTTTACTTTTTGATTCGAAATGTTTTTCAAGTAAAGTTTAACCACGTTTAACATTGTCAGTTTGATAAAATTTCGTCTGTTAAACACCTAGATTTTCAACTATTTTGTTTATTTTTCACGTACGTTTTGAGTCGTTTTCTAAAGATCCTCGTTCTTCAAATTTAACCAACGTCGCATATTTTACATGAGAAACCATACAGAAACAAAATGTCCAATGATGTCATCAAATTACTCCAAACATAAACGACCTCATTCAGGGATTAAATTGTACCTGTGCAGTAGGGTTGAGTATCGATAGCCGATGATTTCATGTCGATGATCATTGATCGATGTTTTCTACATCGATGGAAAAAAGCCGATATTTTTACCACATCGTTGTTTCTTCCCGACATCGATGTTTTTAAATATTTACAGTATTTTTTTTGCGTTAATTTTGATAAATTAATGATGAATTGACGTACTGATTACAGAGTCGGACATTGAGAACGTATTGACAATATTTTATTTAATGACAAATTTTAACCAGCAGTTCTCTTTTTCAGTAGTTTACAAAGTATAGAACCTGTTTTTCTGTAGGCCTATGTTTTATCACTAAACTAGGGATGAGCATCGATGGTCGATGTTTTTGACATCGATGGTATGGGAACGATGTTTTTCGTACATCGATGTTAATCAGCGATGTTTTCGTACATCGATGTTTTATAAACGCGGAATTGCTAATTTTATTTTCAACACTTAAAGTTTTTAAGAACACTCTTAACTCTTTGTCTAAATAAATCTAGAGTAGCCTGTACACCGGCGGGCAAGACCAGTCGGTATTATAAAATTAGTTGAGTGTTTCATTGTATTTAGTATATTCCTTATATATGTTCTTTTTAAAATGATTTTTTCCTAAAACATCGATGTTTAGAGCACCGATGTTTTCCACACATCGATGTTATGGTTCGATGTTAACATCGATGCTCAACATCGATGTTTTCTCATCGATGCTCATCCCTACACTAAACCAAAACTAAGGAGCAATGGAAATAAATCTTCTTTTAACCAAAACAAGATTAATAGGCCTACCTGGGTTATAGAATATAATTTTATTTACAGCAGCCTAATTTCCCAAAACACCGATTTTTTTACACCGATAGTTTTCATGGGAATATTCCAGTTTATTAATGAATTTTCTGAAACCATGACTTTTTTGATATAGGTACATCGATGTTTTCCGTCAAAATACATCGATGTTTTCAGGTCGATATTATCGTCACATCGATGGTTACCACCGATTTTAACATCAATGGTGATTGGTGAACATCGATGTTTTAACTATCGATGCTCATCCTTACTGTGCAGTATGCGCAACAAGTCACTTTCAAGAGAGCCATGTATTTCGAAATTCGACACAAAGTAACTTCCATAAAACCCACCATTGAGTGATAAACCGTTTTAGTATGACATCTGTAGTAACCATGTTTTAACATCCCCGTCGAGTATTGTTTGACATAGACGTTTGCATACAGGTGGAAAACCTCAATCAGTGTGACGTTCGCATTTACTACAAGAGTTTGAACACATAGTAACTCACTCAGATGAGAAACCACATCGATGTGAATTATGCAACAAATGCTTCGCTCGATCCATCTGAAAAGTGAAAATGCACACGAGACAGCATACCGGTGAGAAACCATATCAGAACCTACACATTTGGCTACTGGCCAAATAGAGTCAGGTCATCACCTATTAAAAACAGATCAGAACTGACCAACAAACACACCTATTGTATGCGCCTTCATTATGTATTTCGATGAACTGATATAAAATATTCTAGATATATTTTTACAAAGTGTAAAATGGTATTCTACTTAAAAAACACATAATGAGTCGGACTGGAAAAAACAATAAGTATTCGTAGAAAAATGATTGGTTATTGGAAATCCCTAATATTAGTTTTATGGAGTCATAGGATTGATGTATTAAAGCAAAAAAAGAAGTAAATTGTCATAAATAAAATTTATTTTCTGCTGATTAGATTGTATTTGCACAGTATGTGTCAATGTTTTTAATCAAAAACAAGCATCAGTTTAATTTATACGAAAAAATGGGCACAGTAATTACAATTGTGCCGCAACCGAAGACGCAGAACTACTTCTATAGTTTTATCTTACAATTAATCATTTTTAATAATAATATGTAATCAAAGTATAAAACTACGGTGCGTCACACATTTTTTGTCATTTTTATAGTAACTCATTTTTCGTCTCGCACCATTTTACCTCCATATATGCCACCAGGAAAGACACAGTTCTATGTCAAAATGGAATGAAACAAAAAAAAATCGTACAATTTTTGTAAAAACAACAATAATCTGGGCAGACAATTATTATTAATTTTGTGTTCTATATAAAAATTCGAAAAAACGCTTATTACAGGAACTTGCCTATATCAAAGTACTATACAAAGCTGTGAGTTCACACAGTATTCTTGTTATGAATGTCGGTTCAATAATTCAGAATTAAAAAACATTAATAACTAATTTTCAGCTGTTTTTTCCTGAATCATAACTTCGAATTCATTTATTTTGAAATGGGTTTACAAATTAATAGATTGATTGATTTTTTAATAATTTAGTTTAGTACCACAATAAAAGTCTAAATACAGTCTGTTTCCTACGCATTCATAGTTTTTTATATGCCACTTTAACATAGGTACACTAATTAAAACGGTAAACATTTAATAGAGAGAATAATTAACATCAATGTCGTCATCGTTGTATTAAATTCTTGAAAATAGTTTTTGAAAACTTAGTGAATTTTTAGTTACAAAATTTAAGCTTTTAAAAATCACTTATGTTTCAAGTGTATAGTTTACTTCAATATATAAAATAAATGCATTTTTATCAAAGTTGATCAATGCTTTCTTTTTTTTCAAATTAAAATCACCATTTAATTAGAATATTCTATCAGAAACTGTCACACAGTACATTATAATTTTATTAAAATCAGTTATAGGAACTATTAATACTACAGTTTAGAATTTATAGCACTTTAGTTAAATTTTAAAACAAATATCTTAATAGGCACTTTTTATCTTAATAGTAAAAAATTAAAATGTATTCAAAAAATTAAAATATGTAGCCTTTGGCTTCTTTATTTCATAAATTATTTTCTTTCTCATGCTTTAATAAACAAATTAATATCTCAACCATATTATTGATAACAACAGAAAATTTTAGAGTAAATATATTTTTTACGAGTTCGGCAGGTACTTCAAAATAATACTCATATATCAGCGAAACCTTCGGTTTGTACTTAGCCGAAGTGAATTAATTTGTCGAAGACGCAATTTTTGGCCGAAGCCGATTATTCTGTCTATTTATAGAGTTGAATACAGAATTGCTAAGTTTTCGAAAATATTTTTGAACTGATTTGTGACCGAACATTCACAAAAAAAATCGGCATAGCTATCCTATGTTTTGTTCACTGATCTCTTTTTTTAACATTTAATAAATTTCATATTCGATCTGTTAATGTTCATATCGTATGTATATTATTATAAAGTAAACAAAATAATATTATTAACAATAAAACAATTTAACAACAATTATTAAAACTTTATAATACTCTTCTATAATCTAAAGTCTAAACAATCTATAATACTGATGATAAAATATATTTTTTTTATTAATACATAGTTATAAAGGCTATAAAAAATAACATCTGTTTATTTATTAATTATTTAAAGCCACCAGCTTATTTGGACCTAGCACCATTTCATATTTTCAATTAATTTTTTAATAATATTTTGGAGGGCGCCAATGACTAGCTACGACGCTGACTCTGTTACTAAACAACTAAGTAAATTCAAAATAAAATCAAAAATGCATTCTGCTAATTCTTTGAAAAACAGTTTTAAGCGGTTTAAATAGAGTTATAAAAGCAGCAAAGCATATAATAATAATACCAATAACTTGTCCTGCAGTTGATGAATTTCTTAGGAACCAGTTTGAATAAAGTGCTAGAATTAATGTAATTGAACCAAATATAAAAGTACCAATACCTGCTAAAGAATGCAACAACTTTATCAATACTGGACTGATGTAATTTCTTAAGTCAAAACTGAATAATGCTGCAACACCACCGATACTAGTTAATAATAGACATATACATGAAATTAAACCTACAATTGCATGATAGGTTTGAAAGTGTTTAGAATTGTCGTTATTTTTATTAACTACAATTATTATATAACCTGTAACTGATAATACTACACCCACTGCTTGTATAATCCAATGAAGACGTACTCGAAATTTATAAGAAAACGAAGATAATACTAGATTGTCATTAGTTAATATAAGAATTGCCTCTGTCATCAACAGCATGAACTGAAAATTGAAAAAACATTAACAAAAAGTTAACAGTACACACAATCTTCGGAAGGGTGGGGTCAGAAATTTCGGTTTTCCATTCAAGCAAAGCAGCATAAGGAGTGCTAAAAACAAAAATATCTACTTGGAAATTAATTAGGATTTCAGTATGGTTAGATTCCAGACAAAACACGATAATAATAATAAAGTTAGATTATAAAAATAAGTTCATGAAGAGTTAGGTTATGATATTTATTTTTCAACTTACCCCACACGTCGTCAGTGCCGGGTGCCACGAAAACAGAACGACTGTATCCTTAAAACTTAAATACAAAATAAAAATTGTAAATCCAACAACTGACGCATGCACTAATAATATCAGATATGTAAAAACTCTCTTGTCCATTAAGGTATCAGACTGTGTTCCATTTCTGGATATTTCGGTTTTGTCACCTATTCCAGAGTCCAACTTGTTAGTATCTGTTTGTTTATTACGCCTCATCGTATTATATTTCTGGTTTGAATAATATAACGCGGAGAACAGAAATATGCTACCTTTATATACATTTATCTCTAGATTATGCAAATCAATTACGGTAGCACACTCCTTATCTGTGAGTGGATTTTTGAGAGTTCCAGGGGTGTATGTAAATTGTTTTCAAGGTTAAAAATTCATTTTTCCAGGTTTTGTTAAATTAGGAATTTTTTTAATTTCTATTATTTAATGCTATTAATTAATAGCCAACTGAGCCACGTAGCAATTCATATTTTCAAAGTAGGTACTATTATTTTTATAACTCCTGCTTCTAAAGTTCAATATTCGAGCACTGTGAGGCGGGCGTGAAGAGGCGTATTTTAGTAAGCGTGCGTAAAAGTACAGTCACCGTGCGTAAAAGTCCAAGGCATGCGTAAAAGTAATCTCTACATTTTATAAATTCGAAATTTCCGCACTTTGTACAATACAAGCACTATTTACTGGCTATCAATCGATGTGTTACTATATATAGCGACGCGTCTACAAAGTGCACATCATGAGAGAGTCATGTTTTTAATGATTTATACAGAAGTTAATAACTTTAATAAAAATAAACTAAATCGTAACTTCGTCTGTAATTGTAAAGTTTTAAGGACTCGAAGAGTGAATTTTCCGTTTTCATAATTTTTTTCCTGTTTTTCATAAACTTTAGAAGCAGTCGTTATAAAAAATTATGTTCGATACGTACGCTTAAAGTGAGGTATCTAGTAGGCTTAAATTGAGGCACTCGCTAAAGGGACTGACACATACACAACGAAATAATATTATATGTAGTTTTAATACTATTTTACACCATCTAATATTTTTTGACAATAAAACTAAACTTCAAACATGCAGTCAACACTCAACATTTTATTCATTGTATATCAACACAAAAATAAATCAAATTTACATTATTGTACAATATTTAATCTATGAAATTATTATAACAATTTTCTTTATATCACGTGTACATTTAATGCTCTCATAATTGGACTTTAGTCTGTGAGAAGCAATCAAATAAACGATAAATAGTTTTATCTAACAATTAATCAATTTTATTATTACGTAATCAAAGTATAAAACTATGGCGCGTCATACATTTTTTGTCACATTTTTTTTTGTAACGCATTTTTCATCTCCCACAATTTTTCCTCACTATAGGTATACTACCGGGAAAGTCGCACTTCTACCACAAAATGGAATGAAACAAAAAAAAATTGTACAATTTTGTAAAAACAATCAATTATTTTACAATAATATTTTTATAAAAATTCGAAGCACAGGAACTTAGATCAAAGTTGTGAGTTTACACAGTATTCTTGTTATAAATGTGGGTTCAATAATTCAGAATTAAAAAACAAAAAAACATTAATGATTAATTTTCAGGCCACTTTAACATAAGTACACTAGTAAAACGGTAAACAATCAACAATAATTAGCATCAATGTCGTCATAGTTGTGTAATGTGTTAAATTCTTGAAAATAGTTTTTAAAAACTTATGTTTCAAGTGTAAAGTTTACATTGTAACTGGGTCATGTCCATTATTTAATATAAAAGTAACAGATCACAGGTATATATGGACCAATTTTATGAATTATGCAAAATCAATTAATTGTACTACGATTGGTAACGAAACGTGGTACAATTAATTAATTGATTTTGCATAATTAATAAAATTGGTCCATACCTGTGATCTGTTACTTTTGAAAAGCTTACTTTAATATATAAGATAAATGCATTTTTATCTAAGTTGATCAGTTCTTTCATTTTTTTTTCAAATTAAAATCACCATTTAATTAGAATATTTTATCAGAAACTGTCACACAGTTAGTGATGTAAAAAAACCGTTTTTTTTCAGACCTAAAAAAAACAGAAAAGAAACGGTTTTTTATTATGAAAAAAAAAACAAAACCATGTTTTGTTTCACAATGCACGTAACCACGTTCGCGACTCTGCAAACAGCATCTTGAATGAATCATACCATGGTATGACGCCATATTATACGTATAACTGATATACATGCAAGTACAAACAACTAGGGATAGTCCTAGATAAATAATGTTGGGATAGTAGTCATCATCGTTTGTGATTTGTCAAAAATCGAAAAACATCGAAATTTTGGACCTTTTTTCAGTTTTTTCAATTTTAACTATTCGACTATTGAATAATACGAAAATTCGAATAGAAGTTTGAACGAAAGAAAAGAATAACAGAATAAGTGCAGTTTTAATTGTTAATGTTAATTATTGTTATTAAATTAAAGTAGCGGAAACTAAGGACTGTTTGTGAAATATTTTAATTTATTGCCGACGTTTCGTTAAGACTCTTTACTTCTTCAGGGCTCTACAATAAAGTTACATTATAATTATTTACATTATTAACTATTATGTTTTGAATAAGATTATAAATTATACACATAAATAATGTAAATAATTATAATGTAATTTTATTGTAGAGCCCTGAAGAAGTTAAGAATCTTAACGAAACGTTTGAAAAAAAACCACATTTAGAAAAAAAACAAGCCCTTTGTTTTTTTTCACAAAAAAAAACATGAACAACTGAAAAAAAACACAAACGTTTTTTTTCATTTACATCACTACACACGGTAGGTACATTATAATTTTATTAAAATCAAGTTATAGGAACTATTAATACAGTTTAGAATTATAGATATTTAAAGCACTTTAGTTAACACAAATATCTTAATTGGCACTTTTTATCTTAATAGTAAAAAATTAAAATGTATTAAAAAAATTAAAATATGTAACCTTTGGCTTCTTTATTTCATAAATTATTTTCTTACTCATGCTTTAATAAACAAATTAATATCTCAACCATATTAATTATAACAACTGAAAATTTTAGAGTAAATATATTTTTTACGAGTTCGGTAGGTACTTCAAAATAATACTCATATATCAGCAAAACCTTCGGTATGTTCTTGACCGAAGAGAATTAATTTGCCGAAGACGCAATTTTTGGCCGAAGTCGATTATTCAGTCCATATTTTATAGTGTTGAATGCAGAATTGCTAAGTTTTCAAAAATATTTTTGAACTGATTTGTGACCGAATATTCACAAAAAAAAATTCGGCATAGCTATCCTATGTTTTGTTCACTGATCTCTTTTTTAACTTTTAATAAATTTCATATTCCATCTGTTAATGTTCATACATATTATTATAAAGTAGGTAATCAAAATAATATTATTAACAATAAAACAATTTAACAACAATTAAAACTTTATAATACTCTTCTAAAATCTAAACAATCTATAATACTATTGGGATCCGTCAGATAGGTGGAGCTTCAAAAACATGGCGCAGACGTGGGGAAATTTCATATACGGGGTATACTTTTGCATGTAATTTTATGATTTTCAAAGTGATAAGAAATGATAAATATAAGTGCAATTTGTGATTGGGCCGGTACGAATCCTAAACAAAGGAATTTCGTTGAAGGAGAACGGATTCTCAAAGCCTGGCATATTATCAAATGTCGGAAATATAACGAGAAAAATGCATGCAAAATGAACTGTCAAAAGTAGTAATCTTTACGACATATTGCTTAAAAACATCAAAATTAAAAGAAAATCTCCACGAAATTAATCATCCGCGTTCAATGCGCTTTTAAGGCTGGGTTAGGTGAATAATGTAAACACAATATAACTGCAACATAATAAGTTATATTGCAATAAGTAGGCAAGTTACTAACCTCAAAATATTTGTATACGAAGTTAATCCTGTAAATTTGTTAATCATCAGGGATTCAACTATTTTAGTGCAGTATGATAACAAGTACATCTTATTATTACTATAAAATATTTTTTTAATTCATAAATACAGTTTTTCCACATTTCATTAGAAAATAATTCTCTGTAAAGTAAGTTTTACAAGGCAATAACTGACAGTGTTTATTGCCATGATATTAGAAAACGTCGCGAATTCCATTTTCGATAAACTTTTTGTTTATTTTACTTGTTTTATTTTTGTAATAAACAATTTCATGATTAATTTGCACTGTTAGCATGTAAAATTTTCCCTCGTTTGAGTACAATTTTCTGCCACCAGATGTCAGATGCTCATTTGACGGACCCCAATTGATAAAATATATTTTTTTTATTAAGGCATAGTTAAAAAGGCTATAAAAAATAGCATATGTATATTTATTTAAAGTCACCAATAGCTACGCTTATTTGGAACTAACACCATTTCATATTTTCAATTTATTTTTTAATAATAAATTGAAAATCCAATAATTGATGTTTTTGCCAGTTTTAGGATTAGAACCTGGGAACTGGGGGCTTGTAATAACGGAACCATTGAAACGCCATATATACAACGGCACTGCTACATTCTCGGTGTTTCTCAAGCCCATTTGGCTCTTTTAAGCATCGTAGCTGTGACCTGGCAACGGGCTAATCCCGCAAAATCAAGCAAAGAATTTTGGACAGCGAGAAATCAGAATCCTGTCCTGGGTGCCAATGACTAGCTACAACACTGGCTCTGTTACTGAACAAGTAAGTAAATGCAAAATAGAATTAAAAATACATTCTGCTAATTCTTTGAGAAGCAGTTTTGAGCGGTTTAAATAGAGTTATAAGAGCACCAAAGCATATAATAATAATACCAACAACTTGTCCTGCAGTTGATGAATTTCTTAGGAACCAGTTTGCAGAAAGTGCTAGAATCAATGTAATTGAACCAAATATAAAAGTGCCAATACCTGCTAAAGAATGCAACAACTTTATCAATACTGGACTGATGTAATTTCTTAAGTCAAAACTGAATAATGCTCCAACACCACCGATACTAGTTAATAATAGAAAAATAAATGAAATTAAACCTAAAATTGCATGATTGGTTTGAAAGTGTTTAGAATTGTTGTTATTTTTATTAACTACAATTATTATAAAACCTGTAACTGATAATGCTACAGCCACTGCTTGTATAATCCAATGAAGACGTACTCGAGATTTATAAGAAAACCAGGATATTACTAGATTGTCACTGGTTAATGTTAGAATTGCCTCTGTCATCAACAGCATGAACTGAAAAATGAAACAACATTAACATAAAAATGTGGAAAACGGTTGATCTGTGGATCAAGCCTAAAACTTCCCGCATGTGTTAAGTACGTTGCATTAAATTGATACTATTGTGTTGAGTAAGTCCGGTCCTGTCGGGCCGATTTTTTTTAAATTTTAGCTGCACAGTTTAATCGTTACTAAAGGGTTAAATTTTAATTTTGAAACGATTCTGAATTTTTTTTCGGTATCTTAAATAAATTCATGAAGAGTTAGGTTATGTTATTTATTGTTAACTTACCCCACATGTCATCAGTGCCGGGTGCCACGAAAACAGAACAACCGTATCCTTAAAACTTAAATACAAAATAAAAATTGTAAATCCAACAATTGACGCATGCACTAATAATATCAGATATGTAAAAACTCCCCTGTCCATTGTGGTATCAGACTGTGTTCTATTTCCGGACATATCGGTTTTGTCACCCATTCCAGAGTCTAACGCTTTAGTAACTGTTTGTTTATTACGCCTCATTGTATTATATTTCTGGTTTGTATAATATAACGCTGAGATAACAGAAATATGCTGTAATTACGTTTATCTCTAGATTATGCAAAACAATTACGGTAGCACACTCCTCGTCTGACTGGATTTTTGACAGTTCCAGTGGTGTAGGTAAATTATTTTTAAGGCTGAAAATCATTTTTCTGGGTTTTGTTAAATTAGCACATTTTTTTTATATTTATTATTTAACGCTATTAATACAACTGGGCTTCGTACCAGTTCATATTTCGAAAGTACTATATTATTAATATTAAATTGAAAATCAATTGATATTTTCACCGGGTTAGAAAACGATGGATTTGCAATAAACAAGCTATATGGACACGACGTCATATAACTACCTAAACAGCAGAATTCCTGTTACATATCTCAAATAAGTACCTACTACCTATTCCTAAAATTTAAGCCGAATCTGATTCGATAATAAATGCGTAATCAAAATTCAACTATTTAGGTAGGTACTCAGGACTACGTCCTTGAATAATATTAAAATTGGGAAGTCGGAATACCTACAGCTTCGTTTGCGCAAAAAAGTGAATGCCGGGCTTACGGTTTATACTCGTCCTCTTTTCTTAGTGTCTGTTGTTAATTTTGACCTTCTATAATTTTAATCCTTAACCCTAGAGCGGGCGCGTCTTTTAATTTTTCAAGAGCGGGCGCGTGGTGCAAATATGCTACCAAATTGTAAAAGTACTCTTTTGACGCAGCCTTATCACTTTAGTCACGCTTTAATGCTTTAGTAACTAGAATAATAAAATTCTTGATAGTAGGTACTTTTTATAGTTTTTTGCATATATATATTGATATTTCATTTTACATAGATACTAATAATTAAAAAACTAAACATCTTCTTGTTAAGAACTTTTTGCATAATTATTAATAACGAGTAAAACCCGCTCCTTTAGAACCCGGAAATGGTTTGATAATATTCTTTGATTTATACTTAGAAGTTATATTATGACACCAAATCAGTTTTTCGCCATTTTGTATCTCTGTCTTTGCCGGTATAAAAGTTATCATTGTCTTCCTCGAGCGAAACATCAGAAGAATCATCATCTTTTTGTTCCAATTCCGTCTGTGGATTTGAATTACGGGCGTCCTAATTTAAAAATTCTTGATCATCTTCAGTTTGTTCCCACTCCAACTCGAAATCAGAATTAGGGTCTTCTTGCATAATAACAACGTCTTCACTCCATTCCCAGTATGCGGATCAGTCATTTATTCTATACTAGTTGCCGAATCTGTTCTTCAGAAAGACCTTTCGGCCTGTAATGAAATATAATAAAATACGATCATGGAATATCATTATACAGAACGTTTCCTAGTTGATAATAACAAAAATACTGTTTGATAATACCATAAATAAATAAAAATTTTACTAATATGATACCAAAAAAACTTGAGTCACCGCCGAACGCAGACCTTTATCAATTTTGACAAAATAAGCACTATTAACACTCATTCAGCAATAGTTGATAAGATACTGAAACGTATGGCGCCGGCAAATAAGTCTGTCATACCCCACCACCTCTAGATTTAATATTGGTAGCATATTTGCACCAGCGCGCCCGCTCGAGGGTTAAATATTTTGTCGTTTTAATACTATTTTACACCATCTAATATTTTTTGACAAGAAAACAAAACTTCAAACATGCAGTCAACATTTTATTCATTGTATATCAACACAAAAATAAATCAAATTTACATTATTGTACAATATATTTCATTTTAAATCTATGAAATTATTATAACAATATTTTAAAACTCTAAACAACTAACTACCTCTTACCGTTTGTGAGATAAAGCCGTGACAGACGGGCGGACAGACATACATCGTAGACAGGGTAACAGAGTTCCGTACGGAGGAACTGAACCCTAAAAAAAGATATTTAGGGGAGATTCGAAAACATCAGGTTAATATACCTAAGTATTATTATTTTTATGTTTGATAGTCATCGAAAATATAATATAACCGAAGCTACTCGTTCATTTTGACAACTCTTAATAATTTCTGATTGCTGGGTAAATAATCTAATAATATGGACATTTTTCAAAATTCTCTATGAAAGAACAACATTTAGGCATATTTATGTGCAATAATAATTAAAGCAATATAATCAAAGAAATTTAAAAGCAAGAAATGATTTCAAAATCCTTCTCTTCATTTTATTTTTGCTACATACTTATATACAGGGTGTTTCATAATATATGCGCAGGACTTCAGGATGTGATAGCTCGTCCAAAAATATGAAAAAAAGTTTCTATTAACTTACCCTCTAAAATGCACCATTTTAGAGATACAGGGTGTTGAAATTGAAAAAAATTTCGTTTTTTGCGAATATCTCCGGAACCGTTTATCGTACAGAAAACAGCTTTTGTAAGCATTTTCTACTCATATTAAGCTATGTTTTGTCTGGATTTTTTTTTAAAGTCATAATTGGTGAAGGTTTTGAAGGGGTAGTGGGTGTTTTTACCCTCTAAAATGGTGCATTTTAGAGGGTAAATTAATAGAAACTTTTTTTCATATTTTTGGACGAGCTATCACATCCTGCAGTCCTGCGCATATATTATGAAACACCCTGTATATTCAGATAAAAACAGTTGGAAAGAACCTCCTCCTTTTTTGAAGTCGGTTAGAAACAATGGACGATCAAGTCAAACGTAAATAAAGTTATGATCCAGCATGATTTACCAATACTGGATTAATTGTAGGTAATAACAATAAATTATAAAGTTTTTAACAAAATAACATTCTATAAAAATATATTGCTGTCATTTCACTGATCTGGAAACAAATCAATGACTCAACTATTTTATAAGTTAACGTTCATTACATAGATCTTACCTATATTACATAATTAATACTGTAATAATTTGCATTCTATAAATTTATGGATACACATTGTTTGAGCCGGGTTTTGATGGATATTTTAATATAAATGAATGATAATTATAAACTATGTTTAAAATACTTCAATGAAGTTTTTTTGGCCGATACATGATATCGTTTACAAGTGTATAATAGATTTTTTAGTGTATAGTATAGACAGAGTGAAGTGTTCCAACAGAAAATCATAATACCTATCAATTATTATGTAACTTGCTTCATAAGCAAAAACATTTGGTAAGTGTGATGTTTTATTATTAATTTATTGTAAATTGAATAGTGTTGGGACGAAATAACAGATATTTAACAAACTGTTATTGCAAAAGATTCTCTTAATTAGCTGTTCAATAATAACAATTCTTAAAGACTGAATCGTAAAAAAGGTTCTTAAAGTACAAATTTTAAAGAACGGTTGCTCTATCAGTTATAAAAATGGGTAGAACTGTAGAAGGAAACGGTGAATGGGAATTATATTGTTTTAGACGTTTATTTCTACAACATAACAGTTATTTAGAATAGGTTTTTTTAAGCTCAAACACGTCCTGTTATTGTAAAAAAACTGTTTTTAGAGAGCTTTACTGCAACTATTATAGTGTTTCTACTCCTTCATGTCGGTAAAATAGGTTGTAAACACAGTGAACTTTTGATACTACATTTTTGTTAGGATATGGACGAGTATATTTTTTTTATCTTTGTTCTCTTGTAACCGTTTGTTCAAAAATACATAATATTATGCCAACGCGGAATAAAAATGGCGACATGATTAACTGATATGAGTACCCATGGATGTGAGTACAACCTACAAAACGTTTTTAAGTTTGTAACTAAATTATCTTTTTGCCTTACCCACTACAAAATAGCTACTTTCGATGCATGTATACCGGCCAGTAATAACAGGCAGACGTGCCGAAAGCGTTTTACTTACCGCACTAGTGCGGTAAGTAAACGGTTGCCATAGCAACTTCTGTTTATTCGCTCTATCCGCCTGCTATTACAATGTATTACATACTCAATGCCTACTGTGAATATAAAGATGGCGACGCAAATGAAATGTCAAAATTGTTTTAAAATGAAATGAAAAGTAGCTATTTTGCAATGGGTATGGCAAAAATACCATATATGTCTCGTGCGTAATGGTATTATGACTCGTGTGACTGTAAAAACTCGCTATCGCTCGATTTGACATACTGTTATCACTCGTCAGTAATAATCCCATTACACATCTAGATATACAATCCTATTGAAGTTCATAAACTTGGTTCGCTTTGTCAAATGCCAGTGCAGTATTATAGTTTAGAAATTGACCAATGGCTTGTAAATTCTACACTGCATTACACTTATCTGGCAACAACAAATCTAGCGAACTGTATGAAATTGAAAAAATAATCACAAACCGTTATTTATATTGATTACAATATAGAATAAAAATCTCCGCATTGACGATTTCCAGTCTTTTTATCGTGCCTCTGATGGATTTTATTAAAGAAATATTTTTTAATAATTATGTAAACATTAATATCTAAATATTATACATATACATAACAATATTGTGCAACATCGATATACAGTTAACACATTTCTTATTATCGATGAATGATATACATTTCTTATTATTATTAATGAATGATATTCAATGAACTCTATAATAATTTAGTCTGATTCTGACCATAATCGTGGTTGTATCGTAAGCTATGATGGCTACCATCATAGATATCTACGATGGAACCGTGGTACCTATCAGTAATTTTGTGTAACTACCGGTAGAGGCGCGTCTATCGAATTCCGATAATACTATCTGCTGGTGGTTACCACAATGACTAACAGGGTTTAACAATTCTTTCTACTCTTTGAACAATTTATTGATTATTCCTCCTCAGTGTCCCGTAATTATGGTCATCTTATCTATAATAATAAGGGCGGGGGCGTTTATATCACATTTATTAATTTCTTGCATATAGGAACACTTCCAGTGTTGTAAACATCGTATTATTTGCTAGTTTTAAAATAAATAAAACAGTGTTTATCAAAAAATCTAAAATAATTCCAAAAATTATTTTTTTCTAATCGTAAAGGTTAAAAACTATCTTAAGAAAATATGATATTGTGGCATTTGGGGTTAATAATACATGAATAAGAAATAGTTGCCTCTTCTCACATTACGAATTCACTAAAGTAATTAGTGAATTACTAAAACATATTCGTTTAATATGTCGTAACCTTACAATGCTATACAGAAAAAATTTATTTTATTCACAAGCTACCGTCGAGATTCAAACCCGAAACTTTCGGTTTCGCGCCGGTTGAGTTAATCATTTCCGAGTCATAGAATTTATCTACATCGTCGGGACGAATTATTATAAACTTATCCAGATCAATACATGTTAGTGATGGGACTCGAGTTGTGTTTCACCCGAGTGACTGAGTGATTTTTATTTTACTTGCGCTAAAGTCAAATTTATTTTTACTCGGCTTTCGAGTGACTCGAGTCGAAACAGGATGGTCTGGTAAAACGGGATACCACGTTTTATTTCAAAACAAATCGTACGATTTATCGGGTAGGGGCGGAACTAATAACCCTCGATGTCTACCTATGCCCGACAAGTGATGTATCTACTTTAGATTCACTGTAGATGACGTAACAGGTGAAAGTGTCAAAAAGTTAGGTTAAAGTAAAATGTTTGGCGTGTTTTCAAAAGTCGATTTTTCAGTTTAAAGGCAAAATTAACCGAAAATGAGTAGATTTAGAGAATACTATGTTTGTTGACTATAGTTATGCACAACAGTTTTTAGGAATTTGCTTTGTTTATTTACTAAAATATGGTCACGTGTTTCGCAATCAACAGTTGGGTAAAATCGGACACTGTGTGATTGCTTAAAACGGGATACCTCCCGTTGTAATATAATAGCGGGTAATATAATACCGGGAGGTATCCCGTTTTATCCAACTACATGTTTTTTTATGAGAAGTAGGTTTTGTTACGTTTTTTTTTTTTTTGTAGTTTTCACAATATATTTTAAATTTACCATGTTGTGTCTTTTTTCCTGAAGGATAAACGTTATGGAACTTGTAAAAGTATAGGTATCCCGTTTTATCCGACTAGGTGGCTAAAACAAGATACTTCCTACTTTAAAAAAAAATTTCTCTTATGTGACTTCTATTTTCTCATAAAGGATGGTGCAATCAAAAGTCCATTTATAAGGAAAACAGGAACCAAAAAATAGTCCTTTGCATTACTTCATTCAAAAAGTTGTGAGACTTAGAACACTAAGTATCTCGTTTTATCCAACTCTCCCCTACCTAATATTTACCATATATTGATTTGGATAAATTTATAATAATTCGTTGGAGGGGACAAACTTTAAGGTTTATTGAGGACGGAACCATCATGTAAAAAAAATTTCTTGTAGGAATTTTTTCCACTCCAAAATTCTAGGCGCCTGGTCCTAAAGTGTCGCACTGAGAATTTTCAAAATGACGTATCAAGAATTAAAAAAAAAACTAGTGACATTTCTTTTAATTAGATTTCTTATTCATTTTTCAGTCTTACTTTATCATTAATATACGAATTTCGATTTTATGATGAACAATTTGAATACATTATAAATGCGTTGAAATAACAATATTTTGATTATTCGCTTGCTTCATACTCGCGCTACTGGAAATAATTCACACAATTTGGCTCAAAATTTGAACTAAATTGATATCCTCACCTTATGTGACCAACAGTGGCGTAACATAAAATGCAATTCCTTCTTAAGGTCGCCGCAGAGTCCAGACGCAACGACTTATCCAATGATTTGTCGCATCAGACAAATCTTATCAATTAAAATGGAAAGTAAAGTTCACTACCGATTGCTATTCAAGGTAGTAGATTTTCTACATTTTTTAGGCGCGACCTAAACATAGCTGGAATTCTTGAAATTACTTGCATGCTCCAACATTTTTTAACAATTCATCATTTTTTCAGCACATATTGGCATAAAATGCCAGCCCTTAATTAATAATAATAAAATATGCCGAATGCAAATTACGTCAGGTTTTGAGCTCTCAAATCGTTCTCGTAGTTACGCCACTGATCGTCAAAATTTACAACAATATAGATATTAATTATTAATCTATTAACTTACATTATTACATACCATTCTGATGATAATTTTCAAATTATATTTTTACATTATAAGATAAATTAAATTGACAAATAAGGTGAGTACAGTACACTGCCGATAAGTACGTGTCTTATACGTGGCTATAAAGGGACATAAACCCTAATTTATCGAATAGCCCCCTCTCTAATCTTTACTTTTATTCCAAATCCAACGTGTTGGGTTAACCAAATCTATCTACGCATAACCCTGCCACTCTCGAGCTACACGTCGAAAAGACAGACGTGACGCACAGGGTAACAGGAGTAGGAGCTTGCGTCTTGCGATGCTCGAAAGCAATAAAAACCAGCAGTGGAAGCGGTAACATAGGGCATTGATTTAACGGGGAACGATACTGTACTGTTTTTTGTTTAACTTATTACCAATACATATTTTTTATAGTAAAAAAATAACTAACCGTTAATACAGACTACAGTAGGTACTTACATTTAACGAAGTCGGTAATAAAAAAATAATATAATGTCACGTCTAAAAATATCTATAATAATATTGATCGTATTTTACAATATTATTTAACATTTACCTAAAACTAATATCGACATTTTAATAATAATAAGTATTCAATCTTAGATAAAATTGTAGATCTGTGGTTAAAAGCGCTTGTGTTTTACTTAATATGATGAAATCACGTTTGAGTAATCCAATTTATTTATGCTGGGTTTCTTGTACGACTTTCAGCTTTAAATCTAGATTTAAAGCTAAATGTCGTATCAGAAACCCAGCCGTAGTTCAATATTTCGCTCCAACGCAGAGATAATACTACCGATCACATGCCTCGAGAGTCGAGACACGTTACTAAGTACTGTGCGATTCGGAGAATACTGAATTGATATCAATTCGAATCGTTTATTATAATAATATAAATTTTCATAGAATTGTGAACGATAATAATAATTAAAAGACATTACATAATAAAATATTGAGAACCAAATAAGAAACGTTGTCCGAAACAATTATGTAATGTCTTTTAATTATTATTATCGTCCACAATCCTATGAAAATTTATATTATTAATATATAAAAATGGACATTAACCAACATAGTGTTTATTATAATTATACAAATCTCTTCATAGACTCTAGATCATCTACAAACCTTTTGAAAGGTTAATAAGTCATTTTGAAAACAGCTTTGAATTTATTAGAGATGAATTAATGTTTTTACATAATGTTAAAAAAATTGTGTCGGAAAAGATGCATGTGAAATCACCGAAAACTCGCATTATCTAGACTCTAGAGAAATAATAATAATAGTTTGAGACCTATATTTGATATCAGCATTTTATGAAACTTGAATGCGATAGAGTAGTATCGTTTAGAGAAGATAGTAGCGTCATTTCTGCACACAAACGAGTTTCGGGTCGGACTGGCCTATGTTTTCTAATAAGGGATGGTCAATGGTGCGTCTCGACTGACGACGAACAACTAAATGACCATATTCATAGGATCACCCCTAACCCTTGTTAGAAAACATAGATCCGTCCAATCCGAAACTCGTTTGTGCGCAGAAATAACGATACTACCCTCTCTAAAAGATACTACTCTATGGTAAAAACAGCTGCCATATTTTGTTTAATATAAACAGGCATTCAATTGTTTATTCTTGTCTACATGAACGACAAATTGTTGATTAACGAGTACTAACTAATCTGATAATAATTTTAATTATAATTATATTAGTTTGGGGTTTTAACTGAAAGCACTTCTTCACTTAATCGATATATTAAAATACAGTTCAATATCTCTTATCAACTTTTTGGACCTTTGTGTGATATTAATTAAATTTTAACTCGTATACTTGTATAGACTTCTGAACTCTGTTAATTATCAAATACAACTTTTGAAAATTTTCTATAAATTGTTAAATGTTTTACAAAAAGATTAATTTATTTAATTCAAAAATATGTTTTATGATATTGTCGATTTTTAATCAAAAGGGCACTTCTTAAATCAATGCTAATTCATAAATTGTTTTTAATAATAATGAGGCCGTCCCGAATTTTTTTACAATCAAAGAGCTTGTACCCAACCTAGAATATTGGAAAAGTTATATGCTCACCGAACTCTTAATTTGTGAGAAAAAGTAATTTGAAGTTGTCAACAATAGCTCACTTAAAACGCGCGCTAAACTTGACGTAATTTGACTCTAGCCAATAGCATTGCTTTGCAATTAGATCGGAAAGTGAGACAGCAGTCCCATGTACACGGAAAATGCAAGGAAATGCAAATGGCGGAGGTTGACCAATCAGTCGGTAAATTTAGGATATGTAAACATAAGCATAACGACCGCTTAATTCGATCAAGTGTTTCTCAGCGCCGTTTGTGTTTTACCG
Organism: Mongoloraphidia duomilia; assembly: GCA_039654895.1. NCBI lineage: Eukaryota > Metazoa > Arthropoda > Insecta > Raphidioptera > Raphidiidae > Mongoloraphidia > Mongoloraphidia duomilia. The sequence continues at coordinate 13,458,150 of CM077519.1, read as the reverse complement.
TACGTGTGACGTAATACCGCTATTGGCTGAAGTTATTATTTGAAATAAACATATAATAATTATTTTAATCTTACATGAAATTGTATCTAATTTTTTTTGTCTAATCTTTACTATGTACCTACGTTAAATTTAGCTAAGTAAGAATGACTTAGCTATATCAGAAACGTGAATTTTAATTTAGCGGGACGGCTCCATTATTTATCATTGAACATTAAAATTTCAGTCATATTAATGACGTCACTAAGGATAACTTCGGTTTTGAGCTCAGATCGATCTGAGTGCTCCAATGCGTTCGAATTTAACATTTATATGCTGTGAAAGATCTCTATCCTGCGTTCGGATTTAAAATCTGGAGGAGATCGAGCACGCTCTATGAGCTCCGAGGAAACCGAGCGAGCAAGCAGATTTAACCAACTTCAGAGCATTTATTTTAAAAATGAGCGGAAACACTTGTGAGAATGGATAAATTTCGAAGTTTATTTATATGAGGTAATTTTTCAATAGGTAAAAATACACGAATAATATTTATTCAAAGAATAGTAATAACCAATAAGTCTATATCGTACAGAATGATTAAATAAAATATTTATTATATCTATGGGTCGAAGAAATCAACAACCGGTAGTACCTACTATTAATTTTAAAATAAAGGAATAAAACGAAAAAAATTGTGAATCATGATTTATTATTATAACAATGTTGGATTAAATCAAAATGAGGAGCAATAAAGAATATATTTCGGCTTTAGTAATAAGAATTTAACTTGCCGGGGCCATTTTATTCTGACGTTTGGAAAAATCTGCTAGATTACGTTCGGAATTGTTTAGATGGCTCGATTTGTTCGCTTGTCACGTGACCAAAAATCTGTTCGCTCGGATCGATCAATCGAGTGCAAAACCGAACTTACCCTTAAAACAAAGTGAATGAGCTATTTTCCTGAGAGTAGTTCTTTCAATTATCCACGATAGGTAGGTACAAACATTATTTATTCCCCATTAGTGACGTGTCATTTTAATGGTATAACTTAATTATTTAATTAATTTAATAATAATAATAATTTAATATTTAAATTATTCCACTAAAATGACGCGACACTATTATGGGGAATAAATAATGTTTGTACCTACCATAAGTGCTGCCACTCATGGATAATTGAAATAATTACTCTCAGGAAAATGACTATTCGTTTGTCATTTAGTTTTATTAAAAAAGACAATCGAGAACTGACATTTCTTTCAGCCTCTCAGAGTGCTCCTATGGAAAATTGAAGCACCTGAATTTAAATTTAGTTTAAAGCTACATTTTCAAAATGATATCTTTTCAATATATTGGCTTAAAATTAAGATAACTGAGTAGAGATTGTTTTCAAACAAAATAATTAAAAGAGGAAAAGTAACGCGTGTTAGAGATAAATTCAAATGTACTTTCCATTGAAAAAATGCAAGCTTATATGTGTATCATATCTCGAAAATGAACAATCGACATCTTGAGCTGGTGTTGTCCTGATTCGGGTCTATAGGCCGTCGTTGGTTGGAATTGCTTCCTAACGTTTCGCTAGCACGAGTGACAAGCTTCTTCAGAGGTCCTTCCATCTCCGATGCTGGATGTAGAATTCTACATCCAGCCAACCAACGACGGCCTATAGACCCGAATCAGGACAACACCAGCTCATCAACTGGCCGCGAAAGCCTCAACCAATTTGTCAATCGACATCCTGTTGGGTCCCTAGATCTTAAATACACATCTTTTTTTATCTAACTTAAATTACTTCGCGTCTCTTACAGTTTTCAAAAACCCAATGATAAACACGTTAATGAAATAAGTGTAATGTAAACTATAATAATTTTATTTTATGTTAGATTTACTAGTTTTTTTGTATTTTGAGCGGGAAAAAATAATCCTTACACAGTTACCTTTTTCTAAGACCGCGGGTTTGAGACTAAAATTACTCTTTCTTTCCCCACTACCCATCAGCCAGAACAATTCAACATTTCTTGAAAAAGTTGGTTTACATTATTAGTGTATTTGCCATATGGCACATACACTATTGGCGTCGGTCGGATGGCGGGACCTAGGGGTCGGACCAAAATTTCTCGACGTTTCTTAACCTCCTGAACACTTTGGCACCATTTTTGGAAATGTCTATTTATATATGTATATATATATATATATATTTATATATATATGTGTACGGGCTATAACTTTCGAAAAAGTTAATTGATTTTGACGAAATTTGGTAGGAACGTTGGAATCCATCACCGCACGAAGCCTATTTAAAATGGGCCCGATCGGACCATTTTAAGGGTGGTTTTTAGGGGTTGAAAAAAGTTTTTGGGCCCAAAAATACCGAAAAAATTGTCCGAATCGTTTCAAAATTGAAATTTAAACCTTTAGTAAAGATTAAAATGTGGTGCTAAAATTTAAATAAAATCGGCCCAATAGGACCGAACTTACGATTTTTATGAAAACATTAGTTTGCGGATACGGATTTCCTTACTGAAGGGTGTATTTAATTTGGTGCAGCTGATGCTGTATTGATAACAATATTGCAATTAAGAAAAAAATTATTATTGTAAGGGATGTATTAAGGGGTTAAATTTTTATTTTGTACAAAAACAAACTTAAGTTCACATAATAAAGCCACAATGCCTGTACCAGCAAATACACTATATTGTCGGCAGGGTTTGGCACTGCGACCCGAGTTTTTTTTGTTTATGTATAAGGAATTATATGCACTGTTCAAATTTTGATATGTGGGACGACCCTATTGTATAATATACAGGGTGGTGATCGCGACTGCTGCACATAGGGATTTAACCCGTAAAATCAAACTTTCGCGATTTACTGCTTCCCTAATTAATAATTATTTTAGGAAAAATATCTTCAAATAAAAGTTTTAGAACATAAAATTCTGCATCTAAATCATTATACAAAATTAATTTTGCGTGCTTTGTAACGGCAGAAATTTGATATGAAAATGTCAAAATTACCTCAAAAACAGATAGCGATAGCCATGGAACTTGAACAAAATGATGACGTTTTAGCTGTCAGAATAATTTCTTTCACTAACTGTGTAATTGTTGGCCACTTTTCTTTTCAATAAATTGATTTAAACACTGACAATTAATAATGACTGACAATTGAAAGATTAGAAATTATTCTGACAGCTAAAACGTCATCATTTTGTTCAAGTTCCATATGGCTATTGCTATCTGCTTTTGAGGTAATTTTGAAATTTTTATATCAAATTTCTGCCATTATAAAGCATGCAAAATTAATTTTGTTTAATGATTTAGATGCAGAATTTTATGTTCTAAAACTTTTAATTGAAGATATTTTTCCTAAAATAATTAGGGAAGCTGGAAATCGCGAAAGTTTGATTTTATGGGTTAAATCCCTATGTGCAGCAGCCACGGTCACCACCCTGTATAATATATTATACAATAGATTTCATTCAATGCAATACGGATAAATTAAAAATAATATTTTTTCTATCCTCGAACTCTTCTCTTTAGAGTTGAACTTCAATTTCTTCCATAAACGAAGTTATCAGAGTGTGCAAGCTTTCACGGCCGGCATTGTTCCAAGTCTTCATGGTTTCCGGGCTTGTAGGTAGAAATACCACCGGACCACGGCCTACAAGCCCGGAAACCATGAAGACTTGGAAGTTATCAGATTTTTTACTCATATCAGAATACTAAAGCCCCAATTGGGGAGTAATCCTCATAGAAATTGATCGGCCGCTCGTAGCGGTTCTTGTTCTGGCGATTTGACAACCGGACTTCCATTTACAAGGATCACAGTACTTCGAACGTTGTCGTACGGAGACAGAGATGCTGAGGATACCCTAGATTTATTGGCTGGACCCCATTCAGGTGTCGGATGCAGCAAGTAGCTTATTTTCTAAAAATTGAAGGTTAATCCGAACATATAAATATGACAATCGTTCCAAACTCAACCCTCAAAGTTAATATATTTTAAAACCTCACTGGGGTCCCAGTGAATTTCACGACTTCCGTCGCTTATCGTTTCTCGCCTTTTATTTGAGGGAATATTTTGAAGTCATAAAAAGGTTAGAATCAAGAAGAATTATTTTTTTAAGTAAAATGAACATTGATTTTTTTGTGAAAACATATTGATTTACCGATTTGTGCTGGGGTTATTTAGACCCCAGTGTGATGTTCTAGCGTTGAAAGATTAGGTTCTCCTAATTAAGTGCAGTATTTAGATTGTTTTTGTCATCCGTCTATTGATGGGAAACATTATAATTTTGTGGGATGTTTACACGTAAATACTATACAAGAAACATTAAATGAAATGTATTTACTTATTCTTTTGTTTAGAAGGTGCACAGAAAAAGTTGGATCGATTTCACGAAAATTGAAATATATTTTATCGTACCAACTTAAAATTGTCGGATATATGTCATTTAATAATTTCAATTTAAAGTGAGATATTTTTGGGGTCACCCCGTACGAAGAACGGACATTTACATCAATAGAAGCGTTACATAAAAAAGTCCAATAGGTAATATTTCTGTCTGAGTGTTAACCTTAAACACTTACCTGTTTAAAATTGAGCTCCTTCGGAGCTTTTATGACGGCTTTGATCATACATATTATGATAACAACGAGCGGTATTAAGCCTATTACCCAACCAACTGCGTCGGCCCATTTCGGATACACGTAATTGCCGTACGTGGCCGGTTTATACTGAAGCCAGTTAAAAATTAATATAAACTGGAAATTATAAATTATCATTAATAGAAAAATATAGAAAAAATACTCTGTCTTATTTTCGTGTTTAAAGTGTATTTAATGAATTTGACTTCTGTTTACAATAAACCACAGACAAATGTTTGAAAAATATTGGGTAGTACCATATACTAGATTACACTATAGACTGGCAACGTCAATAGAGCAGAAGTTGACTAGTTACAAATGAGACGATTCTACTGTCATCTATTTGTGAAAAGCTGAAATCTTACTTGCAAAAACAAATAAAATAATAAACCGTTATAAAAAATATACCATTATAATAGAAAATGCAACGTTATAGCATGCGCCGATTTTCTCCAAAAACAATGGGGCTCTTCCTTTTTACATGTCAAACAACCTACCAAAATTTGGTTTCGATCCACTCAGCCGATTGACCTGTATCGTGCTCACAGACTAACAGACAAACAGACTTTTTTCCAAAAGTATATTTTTTGAACTCAGGGGACCTTACAACGAAAAAATATTGTAACATTTTGAAAAGTGAGTTGACCTAAATTAGTAGGTACCATTCCCCACTTATGGATTTGGAATTGTAAAAGTGTAGTTATCATGAATGCGTTTCAAATTCGGTTGGTCTTTCAAAACGGAGTAAATGCTAAATTTTCACCTGTTCGTGTGCTTATTAAAACACTATAAGACTTACAAACAACGCAGCAGGTGTAACAATCCTCCACATAAAAGCCCAAAACATGATCCAAAGCTTGCTCTGTGTCCCGATCATATCTTGAATGTTATCGAGGAATCTCTCAGCACCGTAAATCCAGGATATGTGAGTGCATTCAATGATTGCTATACACAGGACAGACCAATTTGCTGCATACTTGTCCATTAGCTGGAGCCAGTACATGCCGCTCTAAGTTACAGAAAAAAAACTTTATAAAAACGTCTGAATACGGATTAAATGTGTCTAAAAAATTCTTCTGGTTATCAAGTTCTCTTGCCGCTGAGAGGCAATTTTTAGTCGACCGAATTTTACACGGGCAGTTTAGTGCCAACAAAGATGATATAATCCATGGTTATGCTATACCTACCTATCAACGTAATTGATTCTTGTAGTATATTTAAAATTTTGCGATGAAAAAAAATGAAGGCAGAGAATATTGAAATGTAATGGCGGGTGGTTTTTAAAAATTGAAAAAATCGTACTCACATTTGTTGTAAATATAAGGCCTCCGAAGTAACCGAATATCGCCACGAAAAGAACGACGAGTATTTTTCGGTGACGCAAATTCGAGAATCGGTCAAGTATTGCTGTGGTCACTGTTTCCATTAACGCGAACTGAAAGTATAGCAAAATATTAAGACCGTTTATTTTTTATCCAATTTCACTGATACTTTTCTATTTTCCTAAGATTATAAATATTTTACAATTCGAGTTCTTAAGTATCTAGAGTAGATTCGAAACAGGAATGTTATCGTGCCGTCGCTCCGGAAATGCAAGGACGCATCCTTGCCACTATACATTGTTATAGTAAGGAGTTTTTTTTGTGCATTAAGTTTATTATTAATAAAAAACTCGGGTCGCAGTGCCAAAACCCTGCCGACAATATAGTGTATTTGCTAATACAGGCCTTGTGGCTTTATTATGTGAACTTAAGTTTGTTTTTGGACAAAATGAAAAATTTAACCCCTTAATACATCCCTTAAAATAATATTTTTTTTCCTAATTTCAATATTATTATCAATGCAACCTCTGTACCAAATTAAATACACCCGTTAGCAAATAAATCACTATCCGTAAACTAGTTTTTTCATAAAATTTGTAAGTCCGGTCCTGTCGTGCCGATTTTGTTAAAATTTTAGCAACACATTTTAATCTCTACTAAAGGGTTAAATTTCAATTTTGAAACAATTCTGAGATTTTTTTCGGTATTTTTGGGCCCAAAAACTTTTTTCAACCCCTAAAAACTACCCTTAAAATGGCCCGATTGGGCCCATTTTAAATAGGTTCCGTGCGGTGATGGATTCCAACGTGTCTACCAAATTTCGTTCAAATCAATTAAGTCTTTCGAGAGTTATGCCGCGAACACATATATATATATATATATAAATAAATATATATATATATATACATATATATATAAACATTTCTAAAAATGGTGCCAAAGTGTTCAGGAGGCTATAAAACGTCGAGAAATTTTGGTCCGACCCCTAGGTCCCGCCATCCGACCGACGCCAATAGTGTATGTGCCATATGGCAAATACACTAAAAATATCAATATATTAATTTTAATACAAATAAATGCTTAGGTTAGCATTACTCTTGTCTCTTAGCCCTTAGGAACACCCATCGAATGACATAACGTTACACTGCAATACTAGAAAAATTAATTTTTAATCTATGTCACTGTCGGAACTCAAACCCAAATCTTCCACTATAGGTACTCTGATCGTGCGAACATTTAAGTTTAACTGTAATAATTCTAATCTTATATGTTAATATAGTACATTGTGCCACAAGAGAGGAAAGTGCTACATTTCCTCCCGCGTATAAAATTGCCACCCTCGCCTTCGGCTCAGGTGGCGATGTAGTAATTTCCCCCCGTGTTGCGCATACTATTTTTTCTCCTGCCAGGCCGAAAGTTCGCAAAATTGAAAAAAAAAAATATTAAAATTATTATTTTTATTTTATTTGTTATTAAAATTATTAAAAAATAATTTTAAAAGAAGAAATTTTAATGTGTAGGAGACAGAAGTAGGTGCGTGAGAGCCGGCATAAGTACTATTGCGCATGCGCACTTGTCCGTACCACGGGAACAAAGAGCGACTTTGTTCCCGCTTGGCAGGGACGAAAGTACGAACTTTCGGCCTAGGTAGGAGAAAAAATATATATTTAATTCTTTTTAATAATATTTTAACGAAATTTCACTACGCAACTAGAAATTTTATACATAATATAGAATTTAAGAAAAGATGTGTAGAAATACCTGAGAATCTAGTCCCAAGGTAAGAAGCATAATAAAGAAGAGAAGCGACCATATTGGTGAAACTGGTAGACGAGTAACAACTTCTGGGTAAACAATGAACGCCAAACCGGCTCCTTGATCCACCACTTTCTCAACATCAACGTTGAGCTCATGAGCAAGATAACCAATTATTGAAAATATCACCAATCCAGCGAAGAACGATGTCAATATGTTGCTTATTGCTACTATTAATGAATCTCTGTAATAATAATTATAATTAATTAGTGAAGTTACATAAAACAGTAAATAAACTGATTTTATTTAAATAGACTATAAGATGACAGCACCAAGAAAACAATTATGTATTTTTTATTTATTTGCATTGGTGCCGTGCTTTCAATAGTTTGTGATTAAATGAAGATCCGCTGTAGACTCAGTCGTAGCCGAGGTCGTAGCAAAACTTTATCAAAAATAAAATTAAAATATTTTTATCATTTGTGATCTTACAATTGGCAGGCCCCACGCTGGGCGCCAATTATAAAAATATTCTAACTCTGTTAATACACAGTGACAGCAAAGAAATTATAGGAAATTAGGATAAGTTGGGACTTGGGAGCATATGAGTTGGCTATAGGCTATCCACCGTGGTCGTGTGAACTATGTCGATATTTGTGTAAATTATTAAGAGAAAACATATAAAGCAGAAATTTTAAAGACGGTCAGTAGAGGAATTACAGTTTCTCGACGAAGGATATTTTCTGCGGGATTCGAGCCCATTACCTTCCAAATATGAATCTAATAGTTTCATCATAATTTATAACAATAGTGAGACATATTGATCAAGAAAAAAACACAATTTCTAGACACTTACAAATAACAATTGTTGGTAAATTTATTATACGAAGACAAAGTGATTAATCCGCCCCACGCTGGACTCAATGCAAAAAATATCTGAACAGCAGCATCTCCCCAAACCTGAAAAAATATTAAGAATAAAAAGTGATTGACTTTAAAATAATTAAAAATTCAAAACATAGAAACCCATGGGGTTGTCCCACATCTTAGAATTTGATTATTTGGAACATTGTATGGTAAACAAATTATGTACACTAACTTGTTCATTCTTATATCCTTCACTTAATTATAAATAAGAAGTTATTTGAATACATTTTAAACATTTTGCTTAAACCGCCTATCAAGACGCGGATAATGATCGTCCCCGCTTGCGTATTATAACCACTCTTGACACCTAACTTTTAACCCAGCTAGTCTGCCAACTGTTATTCTGAACGCTATACGTTCTAAACTAGAGTCGTTGAATATCCCATATCATCCATGCGAAAGAGCAAGACAGAAAAACGATAGTCACAAGATTGTTTTCTATGAGGGCGGAACATAGTCAAATCTGATTGGTTGGCCATAGCTCGCGTCACTTCCGTAGCGGCATTATCTCTATGTTTAAAATAATTACATTTTGAGAATTCCAACAATCTTCCATAAAATGCTCAAAAATATTATTTTATTATTTGTAATGTATAAATTCTAACCCACAAAAGAAATAAAAATGTGGGACAACACAACCCATGAGGTCTAGATTATTTAGGTGCGTGTCAATCGCCTCAAAAACAGAATGGGGAAGGTCAGACATGTTGAATTCAGCGATTCTAAATACTAATTAATAATCTGTTTTAAACTTTTGACTTCAATGTAGGGCATGCAAATATTCGGATGTTTCAGGTATTCGAATATTCGCTCAAATTTTAGCCAATATTCGAATATATTCGAATATATTCGAATAATTGGTAAAAATAATAAAAACACTGGAACTTCAATAAATGACTTTTAATTATTTAAAATCAACACGCCTACTGCACGTCCATAAATCCAATCAATATTTTAACAACAAAAGCAGCTTACTTCTAATTAAAAAGAGATCAAATAATCATTTTTACTTTACTTAGTTACGTAAAAATTCAGATCAAATCAACTAAATATTAGAGCGCACATAGCTTCCGAGAACCATAGATCAAATGAACATATTTAAGTAATCAAAAAAATTCAAAATTCTTTCTTTCTGTTTTTCCTATTCAAACAAAAATATTAAATGAGCATCTAAGACGCATTTTTATTAATTAGTACCACAAAAGTATGGGATATTGCTCCCCTATAAAAAAATACTTCACAAATAAATAATACGTCTATTAGCACGTGCGAAGAGCAAATCAAGCTATTAAGTACACGTACGTAACGTAACGTAAGTAAATAGTTATATCAAATAAACATGCAGTAATTAACAAAAAAAAAACTTTCCTCGCCCCGTTTCGATTCCCCTCCCACGCCCTAGCGCGAACTTAGAACTAATGTAGCGTTTGTAAGATGTTTTAGCGCCGCCGTAAACCGTTTTTAATCAATTTTAATTCTTAACAAATAATTCGAATATATTCGAATAATAGGAATTACTATTCGAATAATAAATGCAGCCGAATATTCGCTGTATTCGAATATTCGAATATTCGAATTGCATGCCCTACTTCAATGCATATAGAATGAAACCTAGACACATGCCGGTTATTCTATATTAAAAATTAAAAGTACTGTAGCCTGTAATGACGCATTAACAGTAATCTAATCAGTAGGTAATTTTGTTTAGCGATAAATAATTAAAAAAAGTCATTTTTTTTTGCTAATTCTGCCTGTCTATATGATAAAATAAAACAAGATAAGTATTCCTTTTATCGTGAAACAGGCCATATGTAATTTGTTACATCACTGCGACTATCTACGATATATTTTTTAAAATAAAGAAGCCATTAGCGGCGGAAGGGGGGTCTGAGGAGACTGAGCCCCAAAATTGTAAACTAGCATGTTTAATAATCCTTACAATGTAAGTTTTCATAATTGATCATAGGTCTATAGACACCCCCCCCCCCCTAAATGTCGTCAGCTTTAATGTTTTGCCTTCACCGACTAATCACTTATAAGCGAATGGCTGATTTTGATTCTAATCAATAAATTATATTGCTCTGAGCATAACTGTATATATATTTTTTTCAAATAGGTACATAAAATATTAACCATCCATTGGCAAGATTAGTTTATTTGCTTATAACTAGAGAACTACTGAATTAATTTCGATAAAAATTATATTAAATCGTTAGCTTAAAGTTCAACTTAAAATAAAGCTACATATCATTTTGTTAGGCCCTCGGGAAGCAACATAATCCCATTATGTAAAATCGAGGAGGAGGAAGCCGCGGGTACTTAAATAAGAAAAACTATAAATCGTAGACAAAAAATGTTTATACGAAAGTTGTAGATAATTTCGTCCTCTACAAGATTGATAATAACCATTTTGACCAAAAATGGAACGGAACCAAGAAATTCGCAAAAAACCCTCTATCGTGAACTTGTACCTCGAATATCTGGCAACGCCGGCACGATATCGATGGGGACTTTTTACACGTTTTTTAAAACACCGTAACGAAGGTATATAAAAAAAATCAGCTAACTGGGAATTATTCTGCAGATGGGTCGTTTTAATGTCTAAAATTACTGGAGTAATATACAAACTGAAAATAACTTTTAAAAATATCGTGCCGCGTGACGTCACCCAGGCTGAAAACGGAATTTCTTGGAGAATTGTCAAATTCAAACTTTGAAGTAGCATAACTTTGTTGATTTTAAAGATATTTCAAAAATTCTTCCGCCATTAATTTTATAATTTCTAGAACTATAATTTAGACCAAAAAAATAAAAAAAGGGAACTTCCTAATTACTCACTTAGGAAAATTGAGGGTTATATTATAATGCCTTAAATAACGGGAAATATTTACAGTACCTCCGCATTGGCTAGCTGTTTCCAATCTGGAGTGAGGTAGAATAAAATTCCAGTTTTGGCACCTGGAAGCGTTACTCCTCTAACAAACAGAATGACCAAAACGACGTACGGAAATAAAGCTGTAAAGTAGACAACCTAAAAAATGCCAGTTTTAGTGTTAAAAATTTCCAAAAACTAGCCTAATTTTCCTGGAGATCTTTTAATTAACCATAAGAAACAATTCCAGAAAAATCACCGTTAAAACGAACACTTACATATTGACTCAAAGGACACACACTTTTTTTTGCCATACCCACTATAAAAATAGCTGCTTTACATACATGCATGTAAAGTGACTTGACAGGCCAATGTACGGGAACGTATCTTTCCCACACTAATGTGGGAAAGCAAGTCATTCCATAGTGATTTATGTTTATTCGCCTGATTCGCCCGCTATTAGATACGCCTACTATAGAGTGAAGTTGGCAACACAAAATGAACTGTTAAACATTTTTGAAAATACTGGAAATGAAGTGAAAAGCAGCTATTTTATAGTGGGTATGGCTAAAAATACCATACATATCTCGTGCGTAATGATATTGACTCGTGTGACTGTCAAAACTCGTTATCACTCGTTTAAACATATCTACTTAGATCTACTGTCTATACTCGTCAGTAATATGACTCATTACGTAACTAGATAGGTATAAAATCTATTGTTTCAAAATCGATTCCTCTGTTTTGATAATACGCATGACAGAATAATAATTTTGTTTCATGGATCGATTTAATTCATCACGAATCAAAATTCTCCAACACAGTTTTTCCATAACGTAACATAATTTTTTCGTAGATACAATCAATTTTTTTTGTAACCTTTGACCCAATGGCAGCTGATGGAAGCGTCATATCAACGGGAATTTTTTGGAGGTGTTTTTATTCTGATAAACGTCTTCTAAGAAATTCAACTTGTTAGTCATTTTGAAGCGAAAGTGTAATTTGTCTAGACTGTAGACTGTAATAACTAATCATAAAATAATGGCATTTTATGTTTATTATCAAATTAAAATTTGGCTTCAGATTAACAAGACGTTTTTCCTATAGGAGACTTTTTCAGAAAAAATATAATATTATAATCTACCGTTATCCCTCGCCAACCGCGGATTCGCCGGTAATGACCTCTGTTGTCGAGCGTGACCGCATGACCATATGTCGTTCAAAATTTTTTAGATATCGAAGGAGAAAACAATTCACCACAAACACACACACCAACATCAGTTAGAAAATGGTCTCAAATAAGATTCCTTGGGTGTCAAGAGGACAGTATGGCTCAGTTGGTAGCGTCGCGGCCTCTGAATCAGACTGTCGTGGGTTCGAATCCCACCTCTGCTCATGGATGTTTTATGATGTTATTTAGTTTTAAGTGTTATATGATATTTGTTGTATTTAAGACGCTAATGACCTGAGTTGTCGACGCGTCTATAATCCACAATAAAAAAATTGGGTGTCAAAACGTGAAAAAAAAAATTCGGACTGAATGCAATACTTCTCTACCATAGTAGAAATTGGAAATAAAAATTAAACAGTGTAATTAAATTTTTTCAAATAAACTTTAATGAACTTCGTTGCTACATCAATTAACTGTATGTAACACCTACTCGTGTGTCATGTGTGCGTACTATAACATTACAATTACATTTTTTCTCTTCAAACTAAAACCACGGTTAAGCGAATCAGCTTGAGTGAATTATAACTCACGCTGATTCGCTTAACCGTGGTTTTAGTTTGAAGAGAAAAAATGTAATTGTAATGTTATAGTACGCACACATGACACACGAGTAGGTGTTACATACAGTTAATTGATGTAGCAACGTAAGTTCATTAAAGTTTATTTGAAAAAATTTAATTACACAACAACAATTTTCTAAATCAAGGTGTCTATGATTTTAGTTGACCTTCAGTAGATCAAGAAACACGTAAAATGGCCATGCTTTTTATATTAAGAATGTGAAAAGGGAATTGTTTTGTTGGGAAAATTTTCAGTTAATAGCGATTGTGTACTAGGACTAGTTATGCAGTCAAATTTTTTCACCATGGTACGTATCACTTTATAAGCGCATATTATGTAGGAGGTGGGTCCCTCATCAGCTTCGGTTTCTTTAACAGCGGCCTATTTAAGGAACCTAACCCCCGCGGTAGGCAAGGGATTACATGTAACAACGTTTGTCAATTAAAGTTAAATATTAACCTTTCCTGAAGATTGCACTCCTTTACTTAGACAAAGAAATACAATAATCCAGGCAAGTAGCAGACACAGAGCCATCGAGTACCTTATTTCACCTGTTTCTTGAATACCGGACGATAATCCTAAGACGTAATTTCTAAAAACAAATAATAACTGTTAATCATATATTTTTAGGGATCGATCGAATGGTCAAAATTGGAAATTAGAATAACTAAAAACTAAAATAAAATCAATTTCTTTATTTGTTTTGACAATAAACCGTGCACTCTGTTTGCAGTGATATCACAGAAATGTAAGTGGTTTTTGATGGTGAATTCTAGATTCAATTTTTTTTTCACTTTTGACCTGAGTATTTAAAATTTTCACGTAAGTACAGACTAAACAAATATTGTTTACCAACAGTCCCAAAAAGTAAAATAAAATCAATTTCTTTATTTGTTTTGACAATAAACCGTGCACTCTGTTTGCAGTGATATCACAGAAATGTAAGTGGTTTTTGATGGTGAATTTTAGATCCAATTTTTTTTTTCACTTTTGACCTGAGTACCTATTTAAAATTTTCACGTAAGTACAGACTAAACAAATATTGTTTACCAACAGTCCCAAAAAGTAAAATAAAATCAATTTCTTTATTTGTTTTGACAATAAACCGTGCACTCTGTTTGCAGTGATATCACAGAAATGTAAGTGGTTTTTGATGGTGAATTTTAGATCCAATTTTTTTTTTCACTTTTGACCTGAGTACCTATTTAAAATTTTCACGTAAGTACAGACTAAACAAATATTGTTTACCAACAGTCCCAAAAAGTAAAATAAAATCAATTTCTTTATTTGTTTTGACAATAAACCGTGCACTCTGTTTGCAGTGATATCACAGAAATAAGTGGTTTTTGATGGTGAATTTTAGATCCAATTTTTTTTTCACTTTTGACCTGAGTATTTAAAATTTTCACGTAAGTACAGACTAAACAAATATTGTTTACCAACAGTCTGTCAGCAGTTGCTCAGCTGTTAGCGAGCTTGTTGAGAAGAAAGTTGACAAACGATTCGGAAACATCTAAGCCTTAGATGTTTCCGAATAGTTTGTCAATCGTTTGTCCTTAGATTCTAAGGACCTATTCACTACTCACTAAGTAAAACCAAATTTCCTTTGAAGTACCGCGAGCGAATGTAGTGCAACAGATCGTGAACAGCGGCGAAACTGTTTAGCGACACGTACACATAGTGTGTTGATAAGCTGTTGTTCAACAATGTTTAGTCTGTACCCGGCTACGCTACCCGGTTTAACAGAACTCACGTGAAGTATTCTTCGGCGGGTGGACGGCGTTCATCACGTTCGGCCAATTGCGTGAGATTCAGTTCCAAACTCGTTGTCAGATTGTAACATGTCTGTTTGTAGTATGTTCCGTTGTTGATAATGCACTTATCCGCTCGCTCATAAGAATAACAATCTACAAGTAATAGTGATTCAGAGGAAACATATATTGTAACGGATCTAGCGTGCCGGTTGAAATGAACATACAAAAGCTGGTGTTGTCCTGATTCGGGTCTATAGGCCGTCGTTGGTTGGAATTGCTTCCTAACGTTTCGCTAGCACGAGTGGCGAGCTTCTTCAGAGGTCCTTCCATCTCCGATGCTGGATGTAGCATCGGAGATGGAAGGACCTCGTGCTAGCGAAACGTTAGGAAGTAATTCCAACCAACGACGGCCTATAGCCCGAATCAGGACAACACCAGCTCATCAACTGGCCGCGAAAGCCTCAACCAATTTGTCAAACATACAAGAGTTGCGGCAAGGACCAACCCGCACTCTTGGATGAATGGAAGATTCTACGTTTCAACAAAGCGGAAAGGTACAGGATTCCGTTTCTACGTCACCCTTGATCTTAGGGGTGGGTTTAGAAGGTTATAAGTACAAGTGAAACGATTATTGGAATCAGTATTCTGTGAACTGTTGACGAGACCAGATCAACGAATAGCGATAGATAATGAATATAAGTGATTCTGCTCTGGACCATTGACGAAAGTGGATCAACCAATAGTGGATAGATGGTGATCAAGGACACTGGACATATCGTTCGTTAGCTGTTTTGATAATTCAAATTTCCCGGTAAAATTGTCACTCAAGTACGTCTTATCGACGTCCTGCCGCCTATAAGAAATTTCAGGCGGTACAGTGTATAGGGGCTAGTCTTCGATCTGTTAGAGATCAATGATCGTTTAGGGTCCATAATATGACACGATTTCACAAATACCGTACGCTTCATAGTCCGAATCTCTTTTTTTTATTCGGGCAAAACATTTTAATACCGGACTGTCCGGGTGAATGGCGGACATCTGGAAACCCTGCAGGGTGCAGTTGATTGGCGTACTACTAGATTTCTTTGAATTTTGGGTTCGGGGCTAAGTACTGATGTTTTTCTTTTATCTCTACATTAAACTAAGAAAAAATAAAAGAAAACGGCTCCCATTAAGTCAACGTTTTTCTTCCAAAGATTTCCGTAAGCGCTGACGGGAAATCTACTGTGCTATTAATGAAATCCTGCAAGATTCGAGTGAAATGAAGACAGTAATAGACATTAGATAATTCAGGGATTCACGGGTTGACAATTAAAATTTCTTTCCTTCATCAAGAACGTTCTGCGAACATGTTGCACGTATAAACATGTCCGCTAATATGTTTTCGAGAACCATGTCTGCTCAACAAAGGAAGCGTTCCACGTTCGTTCCATCTTCGAAACATTTTTGCGCCAACCTATACGCGCTACTGTTAAAAAAATTGTCTGTTTTAAAGACCACCAACAGCTAGAGTTATTTGGGCCTAGCACCAATTCATATTTTCAATTCATTATTTTTTTTTTTTAATAATAAATTGAAAATCCAATTGACACTTTTACCAGCTCTCGGGTTAGAACCCGGGAACTGGGGACTTGTAATAGAGGAACCATAGCAACGCCTTGTAAACAACAGCATTGCTACACTCTCGGCCATTCTCAAGCCCACGCGCCACTGTTACTTACGTTCAGTACTCCAAGCCGGATCGCAATTCTGCCATGGAAGCTCACTACTGAACGATGCAAACATGTAGAAAATGGTCCATGCGATGATCAGATTGTAGTACAGCATAACAACGGTTGAAACGATAACCATTCCGTAACCAAGGCCGCGCAATAACGGACAGAACCGATTGTAAATGGCCACCGGTCCGAGCGAGGCATACTGACCGAACGACAGTTCCATAAACATGAGCGGCAAACCGGCTATCACTAGCATTATGGTGAACGGAATCAGGAAAGCACCTGGAAACAATAAATACAGTTTATTCATGTACATGTTATTAGTGCATTTGCCATATGGCACATACACTATTGGTATCGGTCGGATGGCGGGACCTAGGGGTCGGACCAAAATTTCTCGACGTTTCATAGCCTCCTGAACACTTTGGCACCATTTTTGGAAATGTCTATTTATATATGTATATATGTGTGTGTGTGTACGGGCTATAACTTTCGAAAGAGTCAATTGATTTTGACGAAATTTGGTAGGCACGTTGGAATCCATCACCGCACGAAGCCTATTTAAAATGGGCCTGATCGGACCATTTAAAGGGTGGTTTTTAGGGGTTGAAAAATGTTTTTGGGCCCAAAAATGCCGAAAAAATTGTTCGAATCGTTTCAGAATTGAAATTTAACCCTTTGGAAACGATTAAAATGTGCTGCTAAAATTTTAATAAAATCGGCCCGACAGGACTGGATTTACAAATTTTATGAAAACACTACTTAGTTTGCGGATAGTGCTTTACTTACTGAAGGGTGTATTTAATTTGGTACCGAGGTTGCATTGATAAAAATATTGAAATTAAGAAAAAAAATAAAATTTTAAGGGATGTATTAAGGGGTTAAATTTTTTATTTTGTCCAAAAACAAACCTAAGTTCACGTATTAAAGCCACAAGGCCTGTATTAGCAAATACACTATATTGTCGGCAGGGTTTGGCACTGCGACCCGAGTTTTTATGTAATTACAGTCACTGAGTTAAAAGGTAATAGAGGCGCTATACCGTATACAACTGCTTATACAAAGTTGAA
The DNA here is from genome assembly GCA_039654895.1 of Mongoloraphidia duomilia. Lineage (NCBI taxonomy): Eukaryota > Metazoa > Arthropoda > Insecta > Raphidioptera > Raphidiidae > Mongoloraphidia > Mongoloraphidia duomilia. Next base: position 13,440,318 of record CM077519.1, on the reverse strand, counting down.
GCCAAGTCTGACGTCACAGGTCACAACAAACATGGCGGCCAAACAGGGGATGGATATGAATATTATTATCTTCTTCTGCTTCTTCTTACATATAAAATGAATGAGCTCAATAAATATGGCGACAGGCTTCTTTTTTAAATGCGTCTCTATAACCTCTTAATTCACTGATTGTACGAATGCACGGATTGTACGAGAATCGCAAAAGCACGATTAGGATGCAAGCATATACTTTGTCTTTTTTTTGTCGTGCAGCTCGTTGGTTCTAAATTATTGACTACTGTCATAGATAAAGACAGAACTTTTGATAAAGAGAGGGTATACTCCATGCTAACATATTGTCGGAAGAGACGCATATATATTTTTGAGCTCTTTGTTGCTTACGCACATCACACATAGAATAAATAGACAAAGCTTGGTATACTATTATTATGCACATAAGTTTATTGGTCGAACATACTCAATTGCTATTATTTTTGAAATTTGAAATTTGAAATGAATTTATTTTTTCATAAAAAATACAAGCAGTATAACATTGCAATGTGCATATCTGAAAAAATAATAGGATACATCTAAAGGAATCCCCGTACTAGATGCACCTTTACAATAAACATTTATTAGTCCCTGTTGAAAATAAAAGAATTATAAATATAAAAGAGAGAAAAAAAAAAATTTCGAAAATTAACGAACTGAACTTAATTTACTTCAAAACATCAAAGAAATATTCAATATTTTCAACAGAAAGCAGCCATGATTTTAATTCTTTATTAAACTTATTATAACTTGAAATACTGGAAAGGTGTATAGGAAGTTTATTATAGAAATACGGTCCAGTGAATACGAAATGTCGTTGAAATATGGTTTTATGAGCTTTTGGCACAAATACAGCTTGATGTCTAAATAAATACTTGGTTACTTTATAATTGTCGTAACCACATCTTAAGTAGAAGATTTTTAAGACCTTATAAACATACAAGTGTCGAATAGGTAAAATAAATAATTTTTTAAATAATGGAAATGAATGCTCAGTTGCGTTTTTAAAACATATGGATCTAGCTATTTTTTTATGAATTATTGTGATGGATTTGAAATGCTTATAGTATGCACCTCCCCAGCATTCAAGTCCATAACTTAGCTTAGAGTGAATAAGCGCATGGTACACAGACATTAAAACTGCATGAGGACATTTTTTTCTTAAAAAGTACATTATACGGAGCGAATTCCGTAAAGACGTGCAAATATTTGATACTGCCAGGAAAGTTTGCAATCAATATAAATGCCTAAATATTTAAATTGAGAGACCTTTTCTAGCTTGATGCATTTATTGTCTTTGCAATCAGAGCAGACAGGTACATGATAAACAATATCCCAATTAATTGCTGAAGAACTATGGATTTCAAATATCATATATTTGGATTTGTCGCTTAATTTTAATTTGTGAGCATGAAACCATTTACTGATCAAATTTAAATCCTGTTGCATAGATGTTTTGACATTATCCCAAGAATTTTCCGAATAACTTATTACCACATCGTCTGCAAAAGCTGTTAGAGAACCATGAAATGTTGTACTACACAAACTGTTTATGTATATTAAGAAAAGGATAGGTCCTAAGACGGATCCTTGAGGAACACCGTGTTTTATAATATTTGAAGGACTGAGAGCATTAGATATTTTTACTTTTTGAGTACGATCTGCCAGATAACTTATAAACCAATTACTGGCGACGCCTCTGATTCCAGCCTTGTACATTTTATTTATTAAAATAGAATGATCTATTGTATCAAATGCTTTAGTTATGTCGATGAATAGACTTGCTACTTTCTTGTTATCATTAACAGCATTAAAAATTCGGTTTGTAAATTCTATTAATGCGCCTTCTGTACTTTTATTTGATGTAAAACCAAATTGCTTGCTACTAAAGAATTTATTGTTATTTAAAAATGTAAGAAGTCTTTTTTTCATCAGTGATTCAATAATTTTTGAAAATATAGAAAGAAGCGAAACTGGTCTGTAATTTTTAATATCTTTCCTAGATCCTTTTTTAAAGATAGGTACAATAATTGAGTTTTTTAGGCTAGCTGGAAACATTCCCAATGAGAAACTAAGATTACATAAATACGAAATAATGGGAGCTAGAATATCAATCAATTTTTTTAACATGATCACATTAATGCCGTCAATACCTGAAGATTTTTTATTTTTAAATGATCTTACTAATTGAATTATCTCCTCGCTGATAACGGGTGTAATAAAAAAGGAGCAAATCTGGTTAGGTTCAGTAGTAGGATCAGTTGAAGGATAGAACTGAAATTCCATTCTAACGTCATCTACAATTTGAACAAAGTAATCATTAAATATCTTTGACATGGCTAATGTGTCACCAACTAAATTTTTATTAAATTCAATACAATCAATATTGTTTGTCGGTAAACTCTCGCCAATTATTTCATTAACAATTCTCCATTGATCGCGAGTACGACCGTGATATTTATGAAATTGTGATAAGTAATAATTCTCCTCAGCAGAATTTAAGTCAGCTTTTAACTTATTTCTAAATTTCTTATAATATTCATTAAGTTTAATATTGCTAGGATGTCGTTTCATTGCCTTGAATAATTTATCACGGTGTTTTATTCTATTTAACAGAACATCAGACATCCATGGTTTTAATTTTTTATTTTTAGAACTTGCGAGATTAATGACATTAGTGGATAACTGAATAAAATTGTTTAAGGAATTTGTAAACTCTGAGAAAGCAACAGAAACATCCGTTTCACTTAGTACGTTTTCCCAATCATATTCAGAAATCAACTGTCTTAAGTAATTATAGTCAATTTTAGTAGAACATCTGTTTGTTGAACCATTTGTTTCATTCATACGAGCATCATTTAAAAACTTAATATTAAAATGATTCATAAAGTGATCAGATAAGTTTAATCTTAAAACAGTAGATTCGTATTCGTATTTACAAGCATCTATTAATCGAATAAATACATGATCGATGCATGTTTCAGTTGTGTCTGTTACTCTCGTTGGTACATTTACTATTGATTTAAAACCATGGATACTTAAAAGATTTAGATAGGAATCGGAGTCTGTATTACTATTTAGGATGTCGATATTTATATCACCTATAAATATTGCGTTTCCTTCAATGGCATTTAGAACATCATTGATCTCATTTACAAAAATATTGACATTAGACTTACAATACCTATAATTAGCAATTAAATTGAAATCAGTATTATTAATTTTTAAAACTGCACAAAAGCAATCAGCAGATGTTAATTGGTAAGATTTTATAGAGCAAAGCTCAATATTCGAATCTTGCTTTATATACATAATTAAACCACCAGATCGGTTAAGTTTATTGTCATTCACAATCATATTATAGCCATCTAAATTATAAAATTTTGCCTCACATTCCTCAATCCAGATTTCAGATAGCACTATAATATCCGGTAGAATAGGTTCTGTTGATAAATAAGCTACAAAAAAATTAAAGTTTTTTCTCAAGCTTCTTATATTTTGATGAATTAAATTAATAGAACAGGGGTTTTCGAAAATTGATAAAGATTCTCAAAATTTAATACAAAACAACACCAAAGACTCAGTTAAAGATTATCAAGATCACTAATACACATTATCACATGGATATTGGTATCATCTCCTTTGCGCATCAGAATTTTTCCTCCCCTAACCCAACAATACTTGTAATTTTTATTTCGTTTGAATTGACGAGCTAGCGCATATAACTTCCGTCTAGAGCTACATAGACTCTCGTTTATATATATAGGGTTATCAGTAGTATAACCAATATTTGTTGTAGAGAAATTGCGTTTTATTCTACGTTTCTTCAATATTTCTTCTTTATCCTTTCTCCTTAAACATTTTAAATGGATACTTCCAGGTTCACCGTTTGGCTTAGGCTTTGTACGATAACAAAAGTCGATGATATTTTCAGTAATCGGAGCTCCCAGAGCATCACATGTTTTCATGACAACATCAATAATATTTTCTTCTCTAGTTGAGGGCACACCATGAATTTCGATTACTTTATCCAATGACGATTGTTCCAGCGAATCTATCTTGATTTGCATATCGTTGATCTTTGATTTCAAAGTTGTATTTTCAGAGGTTAAAGTTTCAATTTTATCATATAATAAATCAATTTTTTTACCTTGACCTTCTAAAACTTTTGCACTGTCATCAACACGGTTATATAGGAGCTCAATTGATTTACCTAGAGAGTCCTCCATTGACTTAATGTTGGTTTTCAAATCACTAAACATAGCCAAAATTTCATCAACCGCACCTGAGTTACCAGTAAATGATTCCTCTAACATACTTTTCCTTTTCCCTGCTTTGCAGCTTTCACATCTCCAATCTTGTTTTTCAGCTATAATGTATTTAATGTCATCTTTAGACATCTGAGGATTTAAACATTTTCCATGGAAGAGTTTTTTACATTTAGAGCACTCAACACCACTATTTCTAGTTTTAATTGCAAAACAACAAATTGAACAATTATCAGACATTTTAATCACACAGTTCAGTTCAATATCAAAGAAAATTAATACACTATTCTTTAAGTTAAATTTTACTTACAATTGGAACATATATTTTTATAGTAAACAACAGAGACATGCAAAAAACTTTTTGCAGACACATACCAAAACACGTCCGTTCAGTACGACGACCTACACATCGGTTAAATGTATTAAATATACCATTTTCTAATATAAAGGTGCGGCCTCATGCAGTCGCTCGACGCTCGTTTAGAGCGTCAAATTAAGTCACGTGGTGCAATTTTAAATCTCCCACCGCATGAAAAAGTGTAGCGACAAAATCCACCTGGTGCAGCCTCATGCGGACGCTTAACGCTCGTTTAGAGTGTCAAATTAAGTCACGTGGTGCAATTTTAAATTTTCCGCGACACGAAAAAGTGTAGCGTCAAATTGCAGCTTCAACATGGCTGCTTGCATAAATAAACGTCAAAATAAATCGATATTTATATTGCTTGTCCCTAACCTCATTTAGTAGTATATACAGGGTGAGTTCGACCACCCGTATCAGTCGTTTTTTTTCGAAAACGGTTAGTCGTAGAGAGTTGTGTCAAAAATTTGTATTATAAAAGCCCTAATAAAGAATCGAATGGTGATAATTTTTTTTTCCGGGAAGGTCGGCTTCCCTATTAGTTTGCTCCAGAATGTCCAGAACTCCGGAATTATAAATGTAACGATAGGTCGAAAGTGGTATTGTTGAAAAGATCTTTAAAAAATAAGCAAGTTTTGTAGGAAAATTTTTTTTATTACTGCCACCCCTGTAAATTTCTATAAGTATAAATATAAATTATTATATGTTCAAAACTCCGAAATTTTAGAAAGCACGATAGGTTGAAAGTGGTGCTGTTGAAAAGCTCTTTAAAAAATAGGCAAGTTTTGTAGGAAAAATTATTTAATTACTGCCACCCCTGTTAAGTAACAATTGTTTGAAATTATTAAATCAAATTTTCATAATAACGATCGAAGTCGGCATTAAAAATCTAGCAACCTTAGACATTGTCACAAGTGTTCAAATACTCTTCCATTTACTCTTTAATACATACTACTGAGCTCTTCTGGTTATACTGTGAGTGTACTTCTTCAGTGTTTAATGATCGATAGATAGGTAACCAGATTTTAAATGCGGACTTTTAAAAAGTTCGTTAAGTATTATGATTTATGACATTTTAATTTAGTAATTTCAAACAAATATTACTTAACAGGGGTGGCAGTAATAAAAAAAATTTTCCTACAAAACTTGCTTATTTTTTAAAGATCTTTTCAACAATACCACTTTCGACCTATCGTTACATTTATAATTCCGGAGTTCTGGACATTCTGGAGCAAACTAATCGGGAAGCCGACCTTCCCGGAAAAAAAATTTATCACCATTCGATTCTTTATTAGGGCTTTTATAATACAAATTTTTTACACAACTCTCTACGACTAACCGTTTTCGAAAAAAACGACTGATACGGGTGGTCGAACTCACCCTGTATAATAATATACAAACAGAGATATAAAATCGTTGTAAAGCTGTCATAATAAATATATTAATAATTTATACCGAAATTTCCTATAAAATACGTTTTGAAGAAAAATCATAATAGAAAATAATTTCATATTGTTTAATTTATTATACATAAGTTATCAACATAATAGAGCGATGTCTAATATCAATAAATATCTATCAAATGTGGGTTTATTATTATTAGTGTATTTGCCATATGGCACATACACTATTGGCGTCGGTCGGATGGCGGGACCTAGGGGTCGGACCAAAATTTCTCGACGTTTCATAGCCTCCTGAACATTTTGGCACCATTTTTGGAAATGTCTATTTATATATGTATATATATATATATATATTTATATATATATTTATATATATATTTATATATATATATATGTGTGCGGGCAATAACTTTCGAAAGAGTTAATTGATTTTGACGAAATTTGGTAGGCACGTTGAAATCCATCACCGCACGAAGCCTATTTAAAATGGGCCCAATCGGACCATTTTAAGGGTAGTTTTTAGGGGTTGAAAAATGTTTTTGGGCCCGAAAATGCCGAAAAAATTCTCAGAATCGTTTCAAAATTGAAATTTAACCTTTTAGTTACAATTAAAATGTGCTGCCAAAATTTTAATAAAATCGGCCCGACAGGACCGGACTTACAAATTTTATGAAAACACTAGTTTGCGCATAGTGCTTTACTTACTGAAGGGTGTATTTAATTTGGTACCGAGGTTGCATTGATAAAAATATTGAAATTAAGAAAAAAAATATTTTTTAAGGGATGTATTAAGGGGTTAAATTTTTTATTTTGTCCAAAAACAAACTTAAGTTCATATAATAAAGCCACAATGCCAGTATTAGCAAATACACTATATTGTCGGCAGGGTTTTGGCACTGCGACCCGAGTTTTTTATTTATTACTATTATTAATGAAATTTACATCAAATGAAAAAAAGCGTAATAAAAACGTTTTTGGATTCATCCATTATTAAAATTCCTAGGAACTCATCGGCTATTTGAAGCAGCTTCCAAGCGTCAGAATTGCACTAGAATCGCGCTGCAAAACTAAACTGTGTTTAGTTTTGTCGCTACGATTTTTCATGTGGTAAGAGATTTAAAATTGCACCACGTGACTTAGTTTGACGCTCTAAACAAGCGTCGAGCGACTGCATGAGGCCGCACCTTAATGCATACACCACTAGCATCGTCTGTTTCGTAGAACATGATTAGTGTGAAAATTAGTCGAATATGGAGGATATTTTAAGTATTACAAATCTGTCCAATTATTTTTATTAAATATAGGTATATTAATATTGTATAATATCTTAAATCTGTATGACGCTATTACACCTTTTTATAGGTTTTCAATAAAGATTATTCCCAGTTCCCGGGTTCTAGCCCGACAGCTGGTAAAAGTGTCAATTGGATTTTCAATTTATTATTAAAAAAAAATAATGAATTGAAAATATGAATTGGTGCTAGGCCCAAATAACCTTAGCTGTTGGTGGTATTTAAAAACACACACACAATCAATTAATAAAGATTATTTCTATTCTATTCTATTAATAAATTTGAGGGCAGGTTAAATTTCTCACAAAAATAATACGTTCTGCAGGTGATAGCTTACGGTCCAAACTTTCTCCACTTATTCATTTTTTTCAAATATTTTGCAAAAGAAATTTTGCATAGCGCATTTTAGTAATTACAACTTCTATTTGAAATGCATGTGTTTTATCGCATGTTTCGGTACTAATATTGTCGCTCTACGTAATTTAATTTTGCAATTGTGTATTTCAGAAGTTGACCAGATAAGTACTAGAAGAACGATTGTGAGTTATGTTTAGCATCATATAAAAAGTCAAAATTTGGATTTTCGATCGACTCTTTTGATTCTGAACCACTGTGTAGCGGTAGTGTGCTGTATTATCGCTTTGCACGTCAGAGCTGAGTTTTGGTTATAAAAATACAGTACTTAATCTGTGAACTCGAAAAAAATCGAACATATTGTAGCAAACCCCAAAATGTTACGCCACTGCCTCCAATAGAAACCACGAGAAAAAAGGTCACAGTAGTAAAGCGTGGAATGGTATCGAAGATTCCAGACAACGCTAGAGAGTACGAGGACGCACTGAGGGTACACCGAATGCAGGTATATAAACGGCGAGTGTGTCGTGTTGGGGCAATCAGTGTCGTGCTGAATACGAAGTCAAGTACTGAGCGACGAATAGTGCGTCTGATATAAATAAATCTGACATAAATAATTACAAATAAATAATCCTTGTATATATAGTTATTTGTTAAGTGTTAGTTAAGTGGCTCGTTTAGTTCAATAATTACCGTTTAAGTTTTTTTTATTGTTAGAATTGACTTTTCGTTGTTGCAATTATTGTATACAGTTAATTGTTACGAATTATTGTAAATAAATATTTATTCCGCCAACTCAGAAAACAGTTTTGTAACAATATTCACATAATCGAGATTGTTCACTGCACACAAACTGCAAATAAGAGAGTTTTACCCATAATTTGCATGTCAATGCAAGTTTCAACAAGTCTTTGAAATTACTAACTGTTGAACAGTTATGACTACACTGTAATGTGGACATATGTTCAATATTCCTACTACAGAGTGGTCAATTGACACATTTTGCTGTTCATGTTATTGAATATTTTTGCGAATGTTCACACAACGAGCGTCTGCTGCGTAGTTATATCTGAGTTAATTTCGCAATAAATTATTCACTTCACTTCAAAAATATGCGGGATAACTCATTCCTCGTCAAACATCAAGGCCAATTATTTCAAGGTCGTATATAAGCGATATTTGATCTCTGTATCGCTTATTCTCGAATCTCGCAAAGATTGTGACCCACCCTGTTATCGTTTTAGCATCGAGTTCGCGCGCGCGTTAAGTATTGTGTGTGTGTGTGTGTAACGTGAAGTATGTAACTAGGTCATTAGGGCGTTCTGTTCCTGTAACAGCATCCTGGATGTGCGCTGCAGGAACAACGGAAAGGTCAATCGAAATACAGAGTCACTAATGAGACAACTCCTACTGCCGCTTTTAACAATTAATATCTTTACTGCACCTGTATTCATTGTAATAATATTAGAAATAGAGACAATGAAATCATTAGATTTGTTTTCAATCGGAAAAAACGATTGAATAGAGAATTGAAAATCCTACAAGAAAATATAAAAAATATACAGGGTGTCATTTAACATTTTAAAGTTAAGGGTTGAATTTTTAGGAGTAACTTTTTGTTTTCACTATTATTTTAAATATGAAGAATCTGTTTTGATTAAAAACAGATAAGTGGTGATCTTAATGATAATGGAAGAAAACAGCTTTAAAGTGGCTTAAGGATCCAAAATAAGAAGCAAATACTGTTATTATTGCATTTATTAGCTAACGTTTCGAAAATTACATTTTCATCATCAGAGCCACTTTAAAGCCGTTTTCTTCTATTATTTTAAAGTACCCTCATAGTCTTTGTCCCACTCAAATATCTCAAACGGTTTAGGAACTAGAGTCTGGGTAAATCGTCGTGGGACATCCTGTATATGAAAGTAATAAACTATAGGCATTTTATCATCCGGAATCTATTGAGGTGTGGGTGGTTTGACAATGGAATTAGCAATAGGTATTTGTGCCGTGACATAACCGGAATCAAACTTCCCGTAGTTCAGCTATTTGTCGTTCTTAGACACAATCCGCCTCTGTTACCATGTAGATTGTAGATCTCTGTTCTGTCGTTCAGCGGCGAGAATCTAACCTTGAAACGGTAAACCAGATTCTTGAATTTATAAGAAATATTCTTTATACGAAAAATTCTCATGCCAATTGGATATACTATTGACTATTCTATTAATATATTTATGTGTGGTAGTAACTAGTAAGTGTCAAATCTCCCAGGAGGAACATTGGAATGTAGTTGTTCTCGCAATTGCATTCCAATGTTCTTTCGGAATTGGCGTTCCCAAGAGCCCGAGCTCGTACCGGTCGGTTTGTGTATGCCGGCTGGCAGATTCTAATACACAAATGGATTATTAATTGTTATGTTGAAGACGCTAATGACCTGAGTTGTCAACGCGTCAATAATCTACAATAATAATAATATAATAATAGTTTTTTTATACGGCTGAAATGCAATTGAAAGATTTTTTCGTTAGAGAGCAGCCAATTATATAATTGTTTCGAAACATATAGGAAAAAATCATTTTACCAACCAGTGGTCACAATCAGGATTCTAACCTGAACATTTCCACTTTCGCAGCGGAATGAGCTTACAATACTCAATCGTGACAAGGTTGATAAACTAATATTCTCCTTATATGCTTCAGAATCAATAGATTTTCACTACATGCGAGCGTCAATTCATATCTGCTAATTCAATAGCTGTATGATATGAAGTGAATCCTCGAACCAGCGAGAGCCCAACATGAGAGTGAAAATTATTTCGAATACCCATTAATAGGATATTAATAAATACATAGGTACCTAGATATATCGATGCTATAAACGGTATTACCACATAATATTCTACAAACAATCATATCTTGTAGAAATCATAAGATAATCTACATGTAAGAAAGTGGAAAGGTTCAGGTTAGAATCCTGATTGTAACCACTGGTTGGTAAAATGATTTTTTCCTATATGTTTCGAAACAATTATATAATTGGCTGCTCTCCAACGAAAAAACCTTATAATAATAATAGTAAGTGTCAAACACGAAATTAATTTCCGAAAACAATAACCTATTTGACACATGACTGCAGGCCTGTATTGTCTCGCCAGTAGAGTGACCGGTCTATAGAGGCGTTCATGCGAATTTTCTCGCCGTCAATAAATCGGTAATACTTGTCCAGTATAGTAAATATGATATAGGCTATTTTATGTAATATGTCTTTATCTATTGTCCACTATTATGATATAATATATTAGTAAATATTTATTATTTATCTACATATTTTGTTAAAATCTTTGAACAAAACATAAAGTTACCTCCGCCGTTGCTGTAAACAAGATACGGAAACCTCCAGACGTTTCCGAGTCCGACGCTATATCCTAGCAAAGACAGCAGGAAATCGAACCGACCTGTCCAGGTGCCACGCTCCGGTTCTTCATCGTCATACCCGCCGCCTCCGCCAACAGAAGATGATGTAGTAATGTCCTCTCCGCCGCTGTCCACCTCCAAGAGTACTTGGGAGTTTGCCACGGACACTTGATCGTCATTCTGTAAATCATCAAAGTATTACATTTTCTTATAATAAATTTCACTATAATTTCTTTGTAGAGCTATGATCCGGAAATCTTCAATTAGATGATGGTTGAAAAAAAAGTCTTCGCGTGGCGTAAAGATCTTTACGCCACGCGAAGACTTCGGCTTTAACCATCATTTAATTACATTAAGAAGGGAATCGGGAAAGAACAGGGTATGTCACATTTTTTTGATTTTTGAGCTGTTAGTGCCATCTGATAGACCGTAACGGTATTAAGCACTGGGTAAATTGTGAAGTAAAAGAAATAGGTAGATCACCGTGTATTTTAAAACTAAAAATTATTGGATGGGAAGAGAACAAGGAATGTAATTAACTTTAAATTCAATTTACTCAGCCATTTGTCAGAAGGACATAACTTGTTTTTTCCACATTCCCTTCATTTTCTCTTGAAAATAGCGGAGATCATGTAGATGTCATTGTCATTATTTATTTGACATTTCGATGACTTTCGAAATTGGCGATTGCGACTCGGATTGCCACCCTCGTCCGCAATCACCAATTTTCTGTCCTTGTAACACTACTATTAATTTCACATAATGATACACTTAAATAACATGTGCGTATTAGCACAATATGTCAACAGGGTTTGGTATAATGCATCAGTGTTTTTATTATTATAGTCTTAAGTTCCAAAATTTAAGATAGTAAGTTATATACTTATATTTCACTATTTATATAAGCGGGACAGTTTTTATGCATGAGACGCGTATGCGGACGTTGTTTCATTGCTTTCCGCTTCAGCCTCCAATAACTTTGCTACGAACTATGTATGACTCACAATCTTAAATTTTGGAACCTGACTATAGTCACTGAGCAAGGAGAATATGGAGACGCTAACAAGCATTTAAAAGTGAAGCCAGTCGCCATATTTAGTCAGCTCATTCATTTTATATGTAAGAAGAAGAAGACAATAAGATTTTAGTGAGTCTATTCCATTCACTGTTTGCTCGCCATGTTTTTTATGGCCTGTGACGTCAAACTTGGTTTCAACTTTAATTAATTTTAGAATTTTAAAATTGCACAGGAGGACACCAACTGGACACAAATAAAACTACTTTTGCAGTCTATTTATTATCTAGATTCTAGACCTAATAATCTAAGAGTGAAACAGACAGGAGTGGCGCCATCTAACAATTGATAGCCGTATTCGTATTTGTCGTATAATAATATAAATAATATGATCATTAAAGAATGCCGTGACTACTCTACCGCTTGTGAGATTGTCTACCCATAGTACAGAACCACAAAAACATTTGTTGAAATCGTTAAAAAGTAGGACAAATTGGGTCGTTATGACGTTATCATTCGAAAGGAGGATATAGGAGGACACTATCACTGAGGAGGACAAATCTCACCAAAGGAGGACTGTCCTCAAAGTAGGACGTCTGGTCACCTTACAGTCCTTTATGTACGCAGTTGTATAGATACACTGAGTATTGATCAAGGAGGTAATTGAGAATTACCTCCTTGCTCAATACTCAGTGGACAGGGACTATAGTATATACAAGCGTCTAGGTCTTGCAGTCAGGGTCCATTCTGATTGGTCGAATATCCCATCTTGATGTCGTTCGACACACACACACACACCTAAACGAACGTAACAACTAACTAGTGAACTCTGTATACTAATATGGATAAGTTGATAACGATTAAAAATGGGTTTTGTATGTGGAGAATGTTCAAACACATATTCTTCAAGACAGGTATTAATGTTCACAAAATTAGAATGAAAACTTCAGATAAGGCTTGTAATCTAATTCTTTATTATAATATTAAATTACTAGAGAAAGTAATTTAGTAATGACTTTTTGCGTTTTGGGTTGTTTTCCATGTTCTTAACAATGAAATGGAGGGAAGCGCTATTGTTTTGTTACGCGGTTAGTCATTTGTTGACAATCTAAAATCTTGGTAAACATCCGATATAATATGAAGAAGCTCGATAACAAATCTAATTATCACAATTAAAATTTATTTGAAGGCTGAAAACCGCATCATTAAAATAACGTTAATGAGTTGATTTACAATAACGTTAAAAATTAATTTAAAGACGTTCTATCTGTCAAAGAGAGGGTGTGTGCTTTAGACTACGCGGTAGAAGTAAAACTCTCTCGTTCACATACACAGAAAAATATCTAAATAAATATTAGTAAAAAAAACTTTTTAGAGACAAACTTTTATTTAAATGCATTAAAAAGGAAAAAATAATTTTTAATAATTTAGGTTCATAATTATAAAAGCGTGGGTCGTGAACTCTACGATAGTTTATTAGTCACGACCCACGGTTTTATAATTATTATGAACCTAAATTATTAAAAATTATTTTTTCCTTTTTAGTGCATTTAAATAAAAGCTTGTCTCTAAAAAGTTTTTTTTACTAATATTTATTTAGATATTTTTCTGTGTATGTGAACGAGAGAGTTTTACTTCTACTGCGTGGTCTAATGATAACATGCTGTCGGAGGCAAAGTAGTAACAAATTGAACAGAAATATATCTTGTTGTTTCCATCTTTTAAGTTCGATTTTATGAAGTCGGGTTGTTTTTTAAATAATATTTTATTACAAGCTTTTATTTAACTTCACCGGTTAGTATGTTTAGGTCAAATCTTGCAAGTCAATTTTGAGCGACTTCCACATATCCGATTGGTTTGAAATTTTATACACACATATTAGGTGCGTTTGGTATCAAGGTGTAGTGTAAAAAGTGTAAACACTTTTGACACTGTTACGTTTGTTATACAAAAGTGTAAAACAACTGACCTGTTTGTTATTTCAGTGTGGGACTAAAGGTGTAACAACTAATAGTCCCGGCTTTTGAGCAAGTGCACGTAGTGTAGTAGAGGTCACGTGATATATGTCTGAATTGACAATCGCTTTGACAGATTTGATACCTTTTTCGTACAATGTTTTTTGCAATTTTTGTCTCTTAAAAATGAATGAGCTTCAAAATGTAATGGTACAAGATAAATATGGCAGTGAGTTTAACATTTTTACGACCAAAAAAAACTGTAAAAACTAGAAATAATGAACTCAGTCAATCTGTCATTTATTTATTTTGTAATGCGCATGTACAATCTAGTCAGAATGTACACTAGCCCGTTTGTTACAAGTGTACATTTAGTTTACACTTTTGCTGAACTTTTTACACTTTTCAGTGAAAAGTTATCTACACTACACTACACTACACCTCGATACCAAACACACCTATGTATTCCCGATGATAATACATTAATCAATCATTTTTAGAAATAAATAGTTAATCAATTTTAATAAATTAATGAAATAAAATATTAATTGTAAAAGAAACTTTTTAAAGACAAGCTTTTAGTGAAAATGTACCTACTAATAACTTAGGTTCATATTATTATAAAAGCGTGGGTTGTAAGCTCTATGATAATTTATTAGTAACGACCCACGCTTTTATAATTATGATGAACCTAAAGTATAAAAAATTATTTTTTAATTGATTCGGTACTAGACCTCGCGCGGCGAAAGATGAAGTCACCGCGTCATAGTAACGTGAATGCATTGCGCCCGCCTTCTAGCTTGCTATTGGCTGTTTATTGTCATGAATAGCAGTTTGCCAAAATTGTACATAACGTCATAAAACCCAATGTGCAGTTTTGCACTGTCTGCGGGCAAGCAGGCGTTCATTAGCATATTATTGATGACGTTCCTGGCTTCATCTCTCACCGCGGGCACTCTACCTATATATGTATATATTACATTATATACATTATATAGATTATAGAGAAACTGGTAACCCATCCAAAGTGAACAGAATTATTGAATTCGAAATGTTTTTGAACAATAGTGTACACGTACAGTGCGAACATAACGACAAGCGAACAATGAACGGGTGTGTTCGGTGAACCGTTTCACATGTTTCATTATTTTCACAATACAATAAAAGAAAGCATTTTACATAATATAATATATTGAACTTTTTGCACGAGGACGTAGAAACTTTTTAATAAATAAAGTTATTGTAGTTTTACATATTTATTGTACAATAATAAAGATTTGTAAAGAATGATGACGTCATATCAGTAACCACAAAATAATGTTATCTATGTATATGTTGCAGTCAAAACTCTTAACCAGTCAAAAGTACTTTTGACCGTATGCTCTAGTCAATAATACTTTTGACTAAAATAACAGTTAAAAGTACTTTTGCCCAATGGAGCTGGTTAAAAGTACTTTTGACTAAGTAATTCCGTCAAAAGTGGTTTTGACTGGTTGTATCAGTCAAAACTCTTAAAAAGTTAAGGTGGTTGATAAAAATAACGACAAACGCACATATAAACTTTTATATTACTCATTATTAGTGGAGAACGTGCTGATATTACAACAAAAATGAGTGACTACGAAAAGAAAGAACGCTTTTTGCAAAGAATTTTAGCGATAGAAGATATGAAAGATAGTCATTTCAATGTGATGACAAAAGAAAAATTTGAAAAGTTTGCAATGGATGTGGAAGGCGCGAAATTTGATGAAAAGAAAACACCATGACAGTACAGTAGACTAAAACGCTTTAACATCATTGAAGTTTGTGGTATAAAAAAATTAGTTACAAACACAGAACCTGTCAAATATTTTAAGCGATTAATTTGTAATGCCAAATTTTTCGTAATAAACGATTTCACATTTAATAAATATCTTTTTTATTCACATCTAACGAGTTAATAGTGCTTTTGACTGATGCTTTATTGCAGTTAAAACTACTTTTGACGAAGAGCGTCAGTCAAAAGTACTTTTAACCGCAAATTTGCAGTCAAAAGTACTAATAACCAATAATTTTCAGTCAAAACCACTTTTGACCAACCTGTTCAGTCAAAAGTACTTTTGACTGATTTTGCTAGTCAATAGTACTTTTGACTGGTTAAGAGTTTTGACTGCAACATATATACAGATTAAAGCTTAAGTTTGCATTAATGTTTTTAACCACCCATCAAAAATGACGTAGCATTACGATGCAACACTAGAAAAATTCATTTTCAAACCTATGTCACCGTCGGGACTCTAACCCGAAACTTCCTTTATCGAAGTGGCTTAGTTGAAAATGAATTTGTCCAGTGTGAGTACCTACAGCATCTTCTTTGGAATTTTATTTACATTCGGATCAGGTTAGAAACTTTTCGTCATATTACGAATTAAACGAGGCTATTAAGAGGGTAATTTTATACGAAACATTAAGTCAAATTCTTGGGACCGTTTTTATGCGGAAATCATATTAATTGGGGACGTATTCACCGCGTTTTGTACATTATAATAAATCATTGTTTAACGTCAATTTCTTTTAATTCGAATATATATCAGCTTTTAAATTTAAATATTTAAAAACACTCCCGTTTTGTATATGGTATAAGATGGTAGTACGATATATATTTCTCGGGTATGATTATATAACGAAATTAAAACTTTGTGTGTAGTGAGTTTAGTACGGCTGAGGATATTATAAGGTTTTTTTTTTGGAAAATTTTTTGCAGCCAAATTATTTATTTGAAT
This sequence comes from Mongoloraphidia duomilia, assembly GCA_039654895.1. NCBI lineage: Eukaryota > Metazoa > Arthropoda > Insecta > Raphidioptera > Raphidiidae > Mongoloraphidia > Mongoloraphidia duomilia. Next base: position 13,423,468 of record CM077519.1, on the reverse strand, counting down.
GAGTTATATTTATATTAAACGTTTCGCCTTTTTGGGCATCATCAGTAATATTCTGAAAAGTTATACATATATACATTAAAATGAACAAGTTATAATACAGTATTTGAAAATAAAGATAAATGAATGATTTAAATTCAAAATACTTACATTTTATAGTGAAATTATGATTTATGAACATTATTACAAACGATGTTATTATTAGCGAGGATTTTAGACAACTGTTTCTATTTTCAAAATGAAGGAAAATTATGGAAGCTATTGTAAGTGTATTGTTGTATTTGTATGTAAGAGTGTATACTTGTATTCAGGCGTACCAATTGTATAGATAAAGGAACAACTTTAGGAGGTGTAAAGTACTATTGTTTTAGAAGTACTATTGTATAGATGGGGTATTTTTTTATTTTTATATAATGAGGGGTGTATTTGTTAAATTTTCTTTAATTGGATTTTTTTTTCTTTTAGTGTAAGAGGTTGAAAGTATATAGAATTTAGGTTTTTTATATCAGTTTTATAATTAATAGCATTATTGTGTTTTTTAATTTGAAGCATTTCATGAACTAGTCTTTTTTTGAAGTTTTTTTCAGTTATTAATTAATTAATTAAGGTAAATGAACAAATCAGATTTCTCAATACTTGCAAACTTAATAATATACTCCCAAAATTTTTAAAATATAGATGTTCACATTTAAATATCTTCAACAATTCCATTTTACAAAACATTGAATATACATACAATAAACATGCATTCAAAATTCTATCCATCCTAATCACTGACGCACACACACATAAAAAGTTTCTTAAACAAAAGATAAATAATTTACTCTCTTTTATAAATAACATAATCCCCCCTATATATTATCAAAATTTTTGTTATTGAAATAAAAGAAAATTTTACAATAAACAGATAGCAAAATCACATAATACAAAAATTAGTCAACTGTTCAAAATCAACAAAAATCACCTAAAATCTTAATAACTGAAAAAAACTTCAAAAAAAGACTAGTTCATGAAATGCTTCAAATTAAAAAACACAATAATGCTATTAATTATAAAACTGATATAAAAAACCTAAATTCTATATACTTCAACCTCTTACACTAAAAGAAAAAAAAATCCAGTTAAAGAAAATTTAACAAATACACCCCTCATTATATAAAAAAAAAAAAATACCCCATCTATACAATAGTACTTCTAAAACAATAGTACTTTACACCTCCTAAAGTTGTTCCTTTATCTATACAATTGGTACGCCTGAATACAAGTATACACTCTTACATACAAATACAACAATACACTTACAATAGCTTCCATAATTTTCCTTCATTTTGAAAATAGAAACAGTTGTCTAAAATCCTCGCTAATAATAACATCGTTTGTAATAATGTTCATAAATCATAATTTCACTATAAAATGTAAGTATTTTGAATCTAATTCATTCATTTATCTTTATTTTCAAATACTGTATTATAACTTGTTCATTTTAATGTATATATGTATAACTTTTCAGAATATTACTGATGATGCCCAAAAAGGCGAAACGTTTAATATAAATATAACTCATTCAAATAAATAATTTGGCTGCAAAAAATTTTCCAAAAAAAAACCTTAAAACTTATATTAGAAATCGTGTCCATCGTGATTATAATAAAATAAGAAAAATCGCAGGATAGTGGACAAATATTTGATTTATTAAATTAAATGTACGACGTTTCGTTTATATATTTAAACTTTTTCAAGTACACAAAAATAACAATATTTATGAAAATTAATATTAATTACTAACCATAGCAATTAACATAAGATAGGGTACATAAGACAAAAACATGGTAACATGGTAACAATTATGTTGACTAAAACTTTTTAACAATCAATAATAATAATAATACAAATTTTAGTATAATTTCATAACATAATTGTACTGACTACTTAAATTTTGAGTGTCTGTTCTATAATTGATTGAATTGTTTTTTCTAATAAAACACATTTCACTGATATTGCGTTTCTTCCAATTTGACTCTTTATCTAAACCTTAAAACTTTGGACGCTAATGACCTCTGTTGTCGAGCGTCTATAATCTACAATTCATTCTTAAAACTTTGTATAATATAGGTAGTGGAAATATTTGTGACGTTATACCCGAATCGTCCACCATATTGTGACGTAACCTCCACCATTCAAGATATTTGCACTTAAAGTAATTGATGCAATGTGGTTTTAAATGGCAAATTTTGAAAATGAACATAGGTGGCTTTGAAGAATGTGTTGAACTTCATGGTTGTCATTTTGAAAACCTACAATAAAATAAATGTTTTTGATTCGCTATTTAAAATATTAATTAAAATAAGAAGTAATATTATTTAACTAAAATTCGCCTTTTAAAACCACATTGCATCGATTACTTTAAGTGCAAATATCTTGAAAAAAGTTACTCCTAGCCACTTTTACAAAATATATCTTTTTTACGTAAAAATGACGGAAAAATCAATTTTTTGATTAAAAAAAATAGTGCGAGTGCGTACAAAAAAGTTATGACTATTTGAATGAGTGAAAAGGTGTGTAAGTGGCGCCCCCTACAAGTAAGAGTCATACCAAGATCAGATTTGAATTTCTCATGTCAAAAAATCCCCATATACCAAATTTCATTAACATGCCTAAATTATTTTAAAAGTTATTTAAGAAAATCAAAAATAAAAATTAAACTTTGACACCCTGTATCTCTTTTAATATCAACTTTCGGAATAGACAAATTGGGGTCTATCGCAATATTTTTTTTGTAAGGAATCAGCTATTACTCTATGTCCCATTCTTTTTGGGACACGCTGTATATAGTTTATATTCAGTGTAGGATAATAATATGATTGCAAAGGATGAGCTATTGCCAATTAAAGAGGCGGTACTTATAGATTATTTGCACGATTGCATGTGGTGACATAATGCAATTACTATTCGCGCATTAAGGTTGTTCGGACATTAATGCACTTATAAGATTAAAAGATAATTTTTTAATATGTTATTAATCGCTATCACATACGTCTAAAATAATGTTTTTAAACAAATCTGACGAAGGGTTATCGCGTAATTAATTATTAAAAAACGGAAATTTAACATGTAGTCTATAGAGAATGTGGAAAAAATGCACATATACCGAATTATGTAGCCACTCCTGATAAAGATGAAAAAACAAAAAACTTCTATTTTTATTAATCAAATTTCGTAGAATACGTTAAAAATAAAATAAAAATGTTCTGACGAAGGCTTTTAAAAATATCTTAACAAGAATAACAAAAAATTCACGAAAATATCAGTCCGCCATGCTTAAAAATGAATAAGTCACGTGACTCACAAAAGTGTGGCAACGTCACGTAAAATAAAACGCGCCAACTTTGAATTGTAATGATTTCTGCTTATTTCTATGGGTCGTTTTTTTTTAATTTATAAACTGCGGCAAAATAAAAAAATGAAACAAAAAAATTTTTAACATATAACTGGTTGAACTTTTCGCCTGACGTATTCTTTCACACTTAGAACATTTCAAATGATAGACACTTGCTAGTCCACAAATATTATCTTCTTGTACGAGAAAACGAAAATATAAAGGCCAATCACATGTCATGCACCACATTTCCGCAGCTAATTTTTCCAAATCGACAATTCGTCTTCTACTTGGTAATTGTACGTCTAAATTTTTATATTGCGTATGTAGTCTTTTCACGCTCTTACTTACATTTTTTTTTCCAATTTATGATATTTTTTCTCGCAAGTGTCTAAATTGATTTGCATTACTCATTGTAATATTATAGATAAAATACAACTGAACACTATATAGCAAGATCAACATAAACTGCTGTCAAACCAACTATTAAACGCGATGTTGCCAGATCTATTTTATGTGAAAAAATACTTGAGTCAAAAGTCATTTATTTATTATTTTTGGTAATTAAATTATTAAATTAATCCAAATAAAAATAATGATAGTTAACGTCTAAATTATAATAATTAATTTATGTATTAAAATTTTTAATTTTAGTAAAAAAAAAATTTAGATTCTATTATGACTTACGGGGTACTGTCCGAACAACCTTAATCGGCAAATTAGTTTTCATATGAATTACCGGGCAAAAAGCAAAAATCAGTCATCGTTCGCTTTAGTGCGTGACGTGCAGTTGTGTAAAAAAGGCAAATTATTAAACAAAATACAGTGTAACCTTAATATAACAAGCCTCAATATAAAGATTTCCTCGATTTAACAAATTTTTCGAAATCCCTAGAACTGCCCGTAAGAGCTAATGCAAAATATACCTTTACATTACGAATACATTTGTCAAAAACCTCTTTATAACGAATTTTCAATCATTGCAAAATATAAATAGAAAGTATTATTTACCTCTATTTTGTCAACTTATAACCTTTACATAACGTATCCTATCAATTATTCACACTCAATTCCATAATAATTCATGTCTCGACAGGTTCAGACACGTTAAATTTTTCGTAAGAAATCATAGTTGTTTGATGCTAATTAATGTAAACACTGCTGTTTGTCACTGTTGTTAGTTTTAAAGTTGCAATGGCTGAGAAACCTTGTTAAAATGAATCGTAGTCCAACCTAACCTCTATATATGTATAAACTGCAAAAATATGGAATTAGGGGCACGGCTCTCGATCTTCTAGACTCGTATATGACAAACAGAATACAATCCGTCAAAGTAAACATATTTGAAAATAATATCAATAAAGATTTTTTTTCGGAATGGCAAAAAAATATTAGGGGTATCCCCCAAGGTAGCATATTAGCACCAACACTCTTTTTGCTTTTTATCAATGATCTGCCAGCATCCGTAACAGAAAACTTATTTCTATTTGCGGATGATACTGCAGTGATATGCGAGGCTGAAGATCGAGAGTCTTTAACCACTACTATGAAAAAAACCACATATGCTCTTGAAGAATGGTTTACAAAAAATAGTATTAAAATAAATAAAGATAAAACCACTCTTATAAAGTTTGGAAACTATTTTGAATTAGCTAACCCTATAAACTTATTGGGAACGGATGTAATGTTGGGGGACACTGTCAGGTTCCTTGGCCTTAATATCGATAAAAACTTGGATTGGAAATCCCACATAGATGCAATAATGCCTAAATTGAATAAAGCGATGTATATATTACGAATCTTGAAAAAATATGTCAACGATCAAATGTTGATTAATGTATATTATGCATATTTTCATTCCATAATACAGTTTGGTATCATCTTTTGGGGCAGTTCAGTTCACACCGTAAAGGTTAAAGGTTTTTAAACTACAAAAAAAGTGCATCAGAATCATGGCAAATGTGGCACCCCGCACTAGTTGTCGTGGATTATTTATTAAATTATCAATTCTCACTGTGTATGATTTATATATTTTTGAATGCAGCAAATTTGTAAAATATCATCCAGATTTATTTCATAGAAACCATAGAACTCATGCATATACTACTCGTGACAAAAATAATTTGAAAACAGATTTCTCGGCACTGACAGTTACGTATAGGGGTGTCAGAAATGCCATGATTCGGATTTATAATAAAATGCCAAATCATTTGAAAGATGAACCAAATAAAAATAAATTCAAAAATGACTTAAAAACATTCCTGTTGGGACTTTGTAGCTATTCGTTAAAAGAAATTCTGTAATGCAATGATCATGACGCTATTTATACTTTGTGGTTAATCAAATAAAGATTTTTTATTATTATTATTATTATTATAACAAACCTCATTGTAACAAATTACTTGGTATAATGAATATTTTCTAATTCACTTCAGTTTTGTAATTTCGAGGTTGCAGTGTATTAATATTAAGCAAATGAACGTTACTTCAGTAACTAAGTTCTTATTTAGTTATTTTGCTAAATTATTTAAAAAATTGATCCTTTGACGTGAATAACGTCATACTGCTGTGTCATTTTAGAAATTTTAGATGTAACCACCCTAGCACTGGCTCCGCCAAGTTAGGTGGAATAAGAGCCCAGTGCAGTAAACCCCTCGTCACAAAGAAGTTTAATTATTTTTGCAACATTTGCATCAAAAGTACAATTTTAGATGGCTGTGTACCGTTTGAAAAGTGATTATTTATGGAAGCTTCTACTGCATTCGAACGGTAGTGTTTAAAGTAAATTTTAACGCACTCCGTTCTATAAAGTAATACTGTTTTGTTTTACTTTATAACACATGTGCGTAATAAAGTACTTTATAGATTACTTTGCTATATAATGTCATTAATAAAATATTTATCAAAATTGTGTTTTATTTACTTAAAATTGAACTTTTGAAGCAGTTGTTGCAAAAAATATTGTATGTAACGCGTGGCAAAAGTGACGGATCTGACAGTCGCGATTTTACAATACCTACTCTCTTAAGATTGTGTTGCATTTACACCAGAACGAGTGGTAATCACACACTCGTTCTGAAATAAATGCAACATAACCTTAGGCACGTATCGCAAAATCGCGACTGTCATATAATCCGTCACTTTTGCCACTAGTTGCATAAATTACTATTATACTTTAAACGAAAAGTTGTTTTGATAGATAGATAGATAGATAGATAGATAGATAGATAGATAGATATTGTAGAGTGTCTGTTTTTTTATCAATGGGTAATAAAGTGAATTACGAATATTCTAAATATACTAAAAACATTGCATTGCCTCCATCCACCATAAATGAAGAATTAAGGATTTTAACCAAAAGAAGAACACAATAGAAGCTGTACTGTCATAATATACTTACATCCCACGTGTTCAATTCATTTTTAATCTTCTTCTTTTCGTTCACTTTTTTCGCAGCAGTCTTTTGTTTTTTAGGTATTTGTTTTTTACGTGATTCCGACACAGATAATTCCATCTCTTTTTATTGTATTATTAACAATGGCTTTACAAAAGTCGCGTTCCATATTGCATTGTTAAAGACAAGATTGTTGACATTTTTTCTGCACATATTTATTTCCATAATATTAAATTTCATTTGTTTATAGCTATATTAAAAATGACTAACGATGTTTCATTTGTTTCATTGTTGAGATTGCCTTTTTTCTTATTATTATTTTCAAGCTCATTTTTTGTTTTTTTAAGTCTATATTAAGCTCTTTATTTTAATATTTTAAAAAATATATAATTTTCAAAAACTTTTTTATATACTTAAAAGTATTTTACAAAATACATTTTTCTTTAATCTTTTAAAGTATAAATTATGTAATAACATTTTCCGCCGTACAGAACTTAACTTTTACATTTCATTGATTTGATTATTAGAATATTTTTACTGAAATGTTTTTTTATTTATTCGTTCAAAATAAATATACTTATACTCATAAAGCTATGAAATTGTGAAAATATAGGATTTTTCCATTTTAATAATACATAACCAGAAGGAAAAAATTTTATTCTTCTGTATAATAATTTAATATTTTAATATACCAATTATAAAAAATACTTTGATTATTTTGATGAAGTAAACATTGATAATCAAATTTCCACACTTCTTGAACATTTTTTCATAAAATTCCAAGCTTTTTAAACGTCTCAAAATTGGATTACATATTTAAGTCACAAAGTGTGTTAAAATAGAATTATTAAATTTTGATTTTCCAAAATTAATTTACATAAATAATGTAAATTATTGATCACCGTTAGAAATTCCTTCTATTTTATTAAAACATAATTTAAATCAATTAAGTACTTGCACTGTGATAGTTTTTTTATCCATTATTTTTTTAAACATCTGCACAAATATTTTTAGCAACCAAAACTGATATAACAACAGAGAATCAAAATTAAACTTTGATAAATGAGTAAATTTAAGTTACAGTTAAGTTTTGAGTGATATGATATATAAACAAACGATATAGTGTCTAACGGATGTGAAATTCAACTAACAGGAACAGCTGAACGTCGTCGATTGTCTGACGAACGAAGTAGAACTGGTTGGTTAGAGAGAGTGCGCATACACCAGTAAATTGGCAAAAACAAGGGATGAAATAGTTTCATACAGAAATCTAATCCAAACCGAACTTTTAAAGTTTGACTAGTAAAGGTTGAACGTTTTACATAATGCACATTCATTCATGCCCGATTTACTTCGCCTACAAACTTTATCTTACCCGCTCCATTCGTGAATTTATGTATGAATGAAAACCTTGTGGTGTATAGTAACACTGCGGGGCTTGAGAATGGTCGAGCGTGTAGCGGTGCTGTTGTTTACATGGCGTTGCTATGGTTCCTCTATTACAAGTCCCCAGTTCCCGGGTTCTAGCCCGAGAGCTAATAAAACTGTCAATTGGATTTTCAATTTATTATTTAAAAAAAAATAATGAATTGAAAATATGAATTGCTGTTAGGCCCAAATAACCTTAGCTGTTGGTGGTCTTTAAAACACAATTTAATTTTTTAAGTAACACTGCGCTGGACTTTAGAGCGATGACACACACAGCGATTCTGCGCCGACAGCGGTGTCAACTCGGCAGCCAGGCGTTTCTTGTGGGGAACGATGTCTCGAGGCGGCTGAGTCGGCTTTCAGTCGGCAGGCAATTTTCGCCGCGGTGTGTTTTGCATCATTGAAAAACAGTTACATTCGTGCCGACTCGGCAAACGCCTCGGCACAAACCGTTGTGTGTGTCATCTACCTTATAATTAAGAGATCCGATTTCTAATCCCCTGATTTTTTCATGGTTTTCCCTAATCAGTTCAAATATCGACGTAGCTCCTTACTCAAAATCTATAATTTTTCTATTGTTTACTGCAAAGTTAAACTTTAGAGTTAAAACAGGGTTTAAACAGAGGATAGTCGGGTAATTTTAAAAGGTGAACATTTTTGACACCCCTACCGAACTGCAAGATACATCCCACAATAAGTCTTAAGTTTTCCTGTTCTACGACATAACAATATCGAATAGTTAACTTTATTATTGTTTTGTGCAACTGACATTATAACTTTTGACCCAATGGTCTTTGTTTTAAAACCTTACTGGTTTATATTGCATCATGCATGACCCAAAACGATCTCTCACTTTGTTTGAAGCTCTGAGTTTTTTCACCTGTTGTGTATTTTGTGGATACATCGTCTCCCGTCTTGCTAAGTGAGAGCTACCATTTTTTTATTCGTCAGATAGCGCTAGTGGCAAGTAAGGTATGTGTCAAATGTTTACATTTTTTATGCGTCAGATGGCGCTAGTGGCAAGTAAGATATGTATAAAACGTTTAGAGATTAACGGCTTGTGTTTAGTCAAACTACATTTATTCATTGAAAATTTTTCGTTGGAAAGCAGCCAATTATATAATTGATTCGAAACATATTGGAAAAAATCATTTTACCAACCATAGTCACCGTCAGGATTCTAACCTGAACCTTTCCACTTTCGCGGCGGAATGAGCTTACAGTACTCAACCGTGACATTATTACCAAACTAATATTTTATCATGTCACGGTTGAGTACTGTAAGCTCATTCCGCCGCGAAAGTGGAAAGGTTCAGGTTAAAATCCTGACTGTGACTATGGTTGGTAAAATGATTTTTTGCAATATGTTTCGAATCAATTATATAATTGGCTGCTTTCCAACGAAAAATTTTCAATTGCAATTCAGCCGTATAAATCTTATTAATTTATTCATTATTAAGGAATAAATAACTGAATAGAAGAAATAAATAAATGATTAAATAAATGCTTCACTTGCTAGTGGTGGCGGAAAATATAAACTGTACCTACAGACACTTAAGCTACCAAATGACAGAAAAAATCTGGTTGCTCTTATTGCTTACTGATGGTAAGTTTGGTTTTGCGCTCATATCGATCTGAGTGCTCTAATGCGTTCGAATTTAACATTTATATGCTCTGAAAGATCTTTATCCTGCGTTCGGATTTAATATCTGGAGGAGATCGAGCACGCTATATGAGCTCCGAGGAAAGCGAGTGAGCCAGCAGATTTAACCATCTTCAGAGCATTCATTTTAAAAATGAGCTGAAACACGTGTTGTAAGAATGGATAAATTTCGAAGTTTATTTTTATGAGGTAATTTTTCATTAAGTAAAAATACACATATAATATTTTTTTCAAAGAATAGTAATAACCAAGAAGTCTATATTGCACAGAATGATCAAATAAAATATTTATTATATCTATGGATCGGTACTTAACAGTCGGTAGTACCTATTAATTCTAAAATTAACAAATAAAACGAAAACAATTATAAATGATGACTTATTTTTATAATAATGTTGAATAAAATTAAAAATAAGGAATATTAATGAATATAAATATCGGTTTTAGTAATAAGAATTTAATTTACTGCCGCCATTTTATTCTGACGTTTGGAAGGTCTGCTAGATTAGGTACGTTCGGAATTGTTTAGATGGCTCAAATTGCTCGCTTGTCACGTGACCAAAAATTTTCTCGCTCGGCTCGCATCCCCTAAGAAGGGATTTTTTGAAATTCAACCCCTAAGGGGTCAAAAGGGGTGTACAGTTTTTTGACAAAATGTTCATATATCACAAATCGTTAAGGTGAGAGATACTGAATTCAACATACTAACTCTTTTTTAAAAATAAGCAAACCTCTGTTCGAGAACTTTTTTTCAATCAACTCTAAGGGGGTAAAACGAAGGTGTAGGATTTTTTGACTAATCAACGCCCAGGCCAAACCGCTGAAGCTATATCCTTGAAATTCAACATACTAACTCTTCGTAAAAAATAGGCAAACCCATTTTCGAGCATCTTCATTAAGTCATAATTTCATACCGCCCGGGCGAAGCCGGACAGGTACCGCTAGTATAATAATATGAATCAATCACAAATGTATGGTGGAAGTAACGGGATATGGTGGAAGAGAAGTTTTATTTGAAAACAAAACGCTATGATTCTTTTAATCTCTGGTGTAATAAAATGATATCAGTTACACTAAATATCATTTTATGAAATACTAGTGGCCCGTCCCGGCTTCGCCCGAGTGGTATGTAATTATGATTTAATAGCGGTCACCCATTGCTCCGCTCACGTATATATTTAGTATATTGTTAATTTGTTGTCCCCCCGCGAGAATCTCCCCCCCCCCTGCGTAGCTTCCTATTAGTGAAAGGATTTTTAGAATCGGCTTAGTAGTTCCAGAGATAAGAATTTATGATTTATTACCCCCCCCCCCCGCGAGTGCCCCCTCGCGAGAATCTCTCCCCCTGCGTAGCTTTCTATTAGTGAAAGAATTTTTAGAATCGGTTTAGTAGTTGCAGAGATAGAATTTATGATTTATTACCCCCACCCCCTCTAATTTTTTTGAAAATAAAATACAGCCCATGTTACTCGCTGATAATGTAGCTTTCTATAGGTGAAAGAATTTTTGAAATCGGCACAGTAGTTTTTGAGTTTATTCATTATAAACATACACCCACACACAAAAATACAAAAATACAAATCTTTCCTCTTTATAATATTAATATAGATTTAGGCATTTCTTGAAAGCAAACGTTCCATCACTATTCAAGAATTGCTTAAAAACTTAATTCTATGTTCATTTCAAAGTGGGGTCTAATTTTTTTTTAAATTTTATTTAAACCAGAAAAAGACATACTTAGTTTTCGACTACAGAATTGACAAAATAATTCAGATTCCTATTTTTTTAAAGACTAAAAAGAACAATAAAATATAAGTTAAAAAAAGACACTTTGAAGTTTGAATCCCATAACACGGGTACCAACTATTTCAAATCTTGGAGAGCCAGAAAATGTTTCCCTGAAAAATTAACTGTAATGATTAGTTAATTTTAATCGAGGACTATTTCTCACGGAAATAATTATTGAAATCTTTCAGCAGCTTTTAATAAAAATCTTATTTTTGAAAAAAATGAAATTAAAAACTAGTTTGGAAAGAGAAGCTGTTGTTTTTCCATTAATTCATTCTTGAAACTTTTCGTTAAACTACGTAAACGCCAGTGATTTTTTCCCGTTTTGTAACACTAAGCAAACTAGAATTGTATAAATATAAATCTTGAAGGTTATTCTTGGAAAAAGATTTGATATCCATCCTTATTTTTCAATCGGTCGTAACTTGAGTATGTTTTCGATTATTAAAAGTACAAAATTGAGAAACGGGGGCGGCTATAAAAGAGAAGACGGAAAGAGATGAATGGATGTGTGAGTGAAAGGAATTATACTATGTCTCATTCTAAGCTTTCGTGGTTCGGTTAATTTTCAATTATAAAAATACCTCTAATTTCGAACAAGTGGAGAGGACAGCGTGGTCCAATGGTTAGCGTCGCTGCCTCTGGATCAGACTGTCGTGGGCTCGAATCCCGCCTGCGCTCATGGATGTTTTGTGATGTCATTTAGTTTTAAGTTAATTGTTATTTAATGTAATCATGACGCTAATAACCTAAGCTGTCGACGCGTCTATAATTTACAATAAATAAATAAATCGAACAAGTGTTTCTTTCAATTATACACGAGAGGCAGCATTTGTGGTAGGTACAAACATTATTAATTCCCCATTAGTGTTGTGTCATATTAGTGGTATAACTTAATTATTAAATTATTATTATTAAATTAATTAAATAATTAAGTTATAGCACTAAAATGACACGACACTAATGAAGAATAAATAATGTTTGTACCTACTATAAGTGCTGCCTCTCGTGGATAATTGAAGGAACTACTCTCAGGAAACTGGCTCATTACGTTACTTAGAAAATAATCATGTGATTGACGCTTTGAATGACGTCAAGTTAAATTTTGGCTGAAAAATATGGCGGATCGAATGAACTACTCTGAAATCGACACCTCTTTGTCTTAACTCTAGCTAATCTCGATTAATCACCGTGGTTTCTATGGTAGCTCAGTGCTAAAAGTACTTTTAGCATTGAAAGTCGTACCAGAAACCAAGAATTAGTGTGAGGTTTAAAAAATATTTTTTTTAGGTTGTGGTAACAATGTGTTGAATGGGACGCAGTGCCTTACCAGGAGCAGTCATGTCACGCGCAAAGCAAGTATTAATAATATAGACAGACATTATACTGCGTGTCCTATTCTTAATTTGTAGTGATTATTTATTTTTACCCGACTGCGGTACGCCGCAAGGGTAATGTGTTTATCTTTGTATATGTATGTGACTATGTCCAGATGTTACGCTTTAAAACTGGAACGGATATAGACCGATTTGGACAAATAAGGTATCATTAGAATAGTATTGGTCTTCCGACTGTCCTACAATTTATCGTCACAGATATTCCAATATGGCGGTCAAGATCCGCCGTATTATCAAGCGTGAAAAAAATATTAATATGAGTATCAAATCAAAGGTATTGACGAATAGATTTCAAAAATATATAAAATCACTAACACGAATAACCAATATCAATAGAACAGTCACTACTAGGTATTGATAAAATTTCCACCAATTTAGACAATGCACTAATGCAGCTTGAATTGCGTTTCCAAATGAAATTATTAAACTGAACAATACCTACCTACTGTCAAATGTAGGAGGTGGCTATGTGGATCTCACTGGCTTCGCTTGTTTGTTCGAGTTAAAACGGGACTCGCTTCGATTTTTCAGTCAATAGCCTACGATAATCGGAAAGAAACAGGCTTTTAAACAATGAAAAAATTTTCAAATCGGTTCAGCAGTTTCTAGGATTAGTGCAAAGACCCAAACAAACAAACTGTGCCATTTTATACATATAATAGTCATGGCATCCATATCCTGTGCCGGGCCCCCAGACCAGGATCTTTGGCGGGCCCCCACACCAGGATCTTTGGCAGGCAGACCAGAATTTTTGACGGGCATCCAGACCTTGGAATTTTGGCAGACACCCCTACCTACCGCTTCTATTTTTGTTCATCTCTTAGTTGGGGTGGGGGGCATGATAATAGTATAGATTAGTATTGATTTAATAAATTCGAATCCATGAGTAGGTACCTTCCAAATGTGATTAGAATAGATTATTGTAGATTATAGACGCCTGACAACTAAGATCATCCAATTGGGAGTCAAGTATTTTATACGACAACACGTACTTGTTCAGAATAACATGTACAGCCGTTCAGCCTGTCTAAATACTAAAGAGCTATAATAATATAAGAGCTACAGACAGAGCTATAAGAACATGGTTGCCCGGGATACAATCGACATCCTGCTCGATGTTCGTTCAACATTTGGGTTTCGATACCCAAGACCGAAAACATTAATGTTAATAAACAGCGCTTAATTAAGCTTTTGAGTTTTTGCCTCTGTAATAAAATTTCTGATCTATTCGAATCCATAAATTGCAAAAAGTAGTTTATACATCTAGTATCTACAATTAAGACGTGAGGTGTGACTGTTTTAACTACCTAATGAAATTTCCTATCCTTTAGTGAAAGTTCGCTCCACCAATAGTAGAGATAAATAGATATTTCTAAAAAATAATGTCAAGTTGTTCAAAATGATATGAAACGTCGAAATTTTATAATCCCATACAAGGGCGTCACCATCTGATTCATCTTTCCCCTCCCTGGCCTATTGGCTAATAGACCAGGGAGGGGAAAAAATGAATCAGGGAGTGACAAGAAGTTAGAATTGTGTTTTAAAGACCACCAACAGCTAAGGTTATTTGGGCCTAGCACCAATTCATATTTTCAATTCGTTATTTTTTTTTTTAATAATAAATTGATAATCCAATTGACACTTTTAGCAGCTCTCGGGCTAGAACCCGGGAACTGGGGACTTGTAATAGAGGAACCATAGCAACGCCATGTAAATAACAGCATTGCTACACTCTCGGCTATTCTCAAGCCCTACAAGATGTTAGATGATAGATAGATATATTATTGTAGGTAAAATAAATATAATTTGTAAAGTTTTAATCGTTTTTTTAAAGCTTTACCCCTGTGTCCTGCCGCCTGACCAAAAGGTTTTCAACATTTACTCCTAGGACAATAAAATCACAGTGCTTTAAAAATTTTAATGTTACAAACCGTTGCTTGTTTTTCAACCGGCGGTGAATGAGGGGGGATGAAAGCGCACGTCAAAAGAAAGAACGTGCCGACGGTTGCTGTGCCCGGTATAGAAGGGCGGTTGCGTACATCTGCTTTAGTAGGGATACCCCACTGTCCCACAACATCTGTATCTCTCCTATGTGTAATAAAAATACTAAGCATAGTATAATATCGGTTCCTGCTGCGTTAAGTGTGGGCGTGTGGCTAGGAGAAATTAAACTTAACCGGCGTAAAGTAAAGATTTTTTCTCTCTCTTTGTGTTACAAACAGAAACTACGGCGCACCAAAATGTCGAAACTACAGCAAATGCGCGTTACCGAAAGCTACAGCTGGCATGCATCGAAGTTTTCTGATAAATGTCCATTTTTTTTAATTTTTTTTTACTTTTACTGAATAAAATGACTGCTTCTGAAATACCTGTTTAGACAAGAGTTGCTCTAGTAAGAGTTAGGACAAAGACCGTTCTAGTCGATTCTTAGTGATCAATATGGTCTATTCTTAGTGATCAAGGCCGATTCTTAATGATCGAGGTCGATTCTTAATAATCTAGGCCGATTCTTAATGATCGAGGTCGATTCTTAATAATCTAGGTCGATTCTTAATAATCTAGGTCGATTCTTAATAATCTAGGTCGATTCTTAATGATCGAGATCAATTCTTTATGATTAATGTCGATTCATTATGATCGAGGTCGATTCTTAATGATCGAGGTCGATTCTTAATGATCGAGGTCGATTCTTTATGATCGAGGTCGATTCTTAATGATCGAGGTCAATTCTTAATGTTCAAGGACGATTCTTAATGATCTTTTTTTTTTTTTTTTGCGGAGGAGGAAATGCATTTACGCACACCCAGGGAAGATAGCCCTGGGTAGTGTAGGACTCGGGCACAGCCCTATACCCACTAAAACCCCCTCTAACTCGCTCCATAGGTCCTCCCCGCGGTACCGACGGCTTGTCATTCCTTCGAGGGGAGGGGAGCCTCAGCTGCTAGCTGAATGGTCCTACTTAGGCATCCTTACGCCTCACACGCTCATCTCTCCGCAGAGCCTGCACGACTGCGGCTGCAAAATGGCAGCCAGCATCCCACTTGTCCCTCGAGCCCAGCATGCTGTCAATAAACGTTTCCGCTGTTAGAGAAATGCCCATGTGTTGCTGTAGTTCCTGTCTTTCGTTCTTAAAGCGAACACAGATTCTTAATGATCTAGGTCGACTCGAAATGATCTAGGTCGACTCGAAATGATCAAGGTCGATTATTAAAGATTGAGGTCGATTCTTTATGATCGAGGTCGATTCTTTATGATCGAGGTCGACTCTTAATGATCGAGGTCGACTCTTAATGATCGAGGTCGACTCTTAATGATCGAGGTCGATTCTTAATGATCGAAATTAAAAGAAATAATTGTCGTTTAAATGCCTCGAAATTATTAAAAACGATGAACAAAAAAGAAGAATTATTGCAAGATTAGAGGAAGGAATTTGCTAGCAGCAAATATTATCAAATCTTCTTATGTTTTAATTGAATAATATTGAGTAATTTGGATTATATAATTAAACAACTGAGGGGTTTTGATAATAATTTCTTATTGAATTTTTAGGATGTAACCTTAGTAACTGATACATTACTATCAAAAGCCAAATTACAATATGCAAAAATTAAAAAAACCGGTAACTAGATGATACAGGTGTAAATTTTTTTAAGTCCGCGACAGTGGTACTTAAATTAAATGGAGAAATGGAACATGCAAAGTCAATATTATGTTGGATGAAATCAAACGCACTGTAATAAAATTATTAACACATTTAAAAATAATAAATTTGTATAATTTCAGTACTTACTTTAGTAAATAGTATTCACATTAGGATTGTTTTTCTCTTAAATATATTTTAAATACATTTGAAAAATTGATATTATCCAATATTTTCTACACCAGTAGGTATGTTTAGTTTGAAATATTTTCTAAAAAAAGAAAAAAAATTCACAGATTTCGCAATCCTTGCAACCATCGAGGACATTGGAAATGATAACAGCATATATGAAACATAATTAACTGTTTATTATACACACAATATTTATCAATGCACTGTTTAGTTTTGTCAGGAATAACCCTATTATTCTTCTGTTATATACGCGTTCACTTTTGCTTGATTACTTAACTTTTAAATGGATTTTTCTACAGTATTTATTAACATTTGCTCAAAAATAACACCGCAGATCGTCGCAAATACCTCTCAATTAACTAGACATGATATAAAACACATTTCGAAAAAATTGCACTTGTTCAATTTTGCATGATTGCTCCTCACTTGATCGCGACACCGTTGTCTTTTGGCCTTGAACGAAAACTCGTCCATATACTCGACCCATATACGAACATAAACATTTCCAATGTTAAAAAATGGGGAGAAAAAAGGCTAACATATATTTTACCTTTATGGAAAAGATCTGAAATCTTCATAAACAAAATTAACATTCAAAAATTATAGGTTCCAATTGAAATTTCATTCATGATAACCCATAAAGGGCCCGCCTATTTTAGATTAGAGTTGCTCTAGTAAGAGTTAGGACGAAGACGCCATGTTTAGCCAAAACAATAGAAGGGAGTGTAGTGAAAATACGCGCGTACTTTTGAAAACTTTAGAAACGTAACAAAAAATATTGCGCGTTTCACTTTTTTGCCAGCTGTGACAATTACGTTACCTAAAAAACAATCATGTGAATTACGCTTTGAATGCATAGTTTGAATGACGTCAAATTAAATTTTGGCTGAAAAACAAATCAGAAATTGACACCCCTTTATCTTAACTCTTACTAGATAAACTCTATTTTAGATCACTTCTCAACCCCATCTTGTGATAGCGTATGTTACTCGTCAAAAAGCAAACTTTTAAACTGTGAAAGAATTTTTCATATCGGGCCAATCGTTCTAGACTCTAGAGTATTGATGTTAAATACAAACTTCTTCTTTTATATATTAGTATAGACCAGCGATTCCCAACCTTTTTAGTTGTGCGGACCACCAATTTTGTAAAAAAAATTTGAGGCCTACTACGCACTAACTAAATTTACAAGTAAAAATCCCTGAACAACAAACCAATCGAGTGACTCGATTGTTTTCACTCGATTATTCCCGTCTTTAGCCCTGAAGCTCCAATAATATTTATCTTGACGTACACTCTCGACCAGGGTCCACGGCCCAGTACCACGCTGCTCGCGGCCCATGGGTTGGGAACCGCTGGTATAGACTATCGATAACGTTCTACCGACTTCAATTATTCTCAAGCCTACGCTACTTTGGTACATTTTGAATAGTAAAAGAAGAATAATGAATTTAAAAATTTAAATCCATGCCCTGCTTTCGGATGGTGACATATCAGTAATTTTATCACAAGTGCAAAAAGCTTTTGTTAAATTTCGTTATGTATGTGACTCATTCGATGTCTTTTCAAATTTGACGAGCGTCCGTAGCTTTTATGGCAGAGATCACACTGATATGGTTTGATTCCCGTATGAATCATCTGATGACTTCGCAGATTACTCGACTGCCTAAATTCCATTCCGCAAATATCACATTTAAAAGGTTTTGCACCTGTATGTATCAAGAAATGTGATTTTAAGTCGCCCATTAATCTAAAACTTTTTCCGCAGACTTCACAGTTATGCGGTTTATCACCGCTGTGCCTTTTTATGTGAAGCTTTAGTGCCGTTGGTTGAGTGAAAAATTTTTGGCAGACCTCGCACTGGTACGGTGTTACATCGGTATGAAGCAACCGATGTGAATTGAGTATACTTGGTAATCGAAAGCATCTGTTGCAAATATCGCATAGATGCGGTTTATCACCGGAATGAATTAATTTATGCCTTTTTAAAATTCCCGATTGTCTGAACGATTTGTCGCAAATATCGCACTTGAATGGTCTCATATTCATATGGATTAGGTTATGTGTTCGGAGCCCGTTCATGTGACTAAAACATTTTTTACAAATATCACATATGAATTTTTTCTTATCGGTACTAATTCCATTTTTAACTCTTTTTCCTTTTTTGTCAACTTTAGTTCTTTTATTATAGACACTGTTCACTTGCTTGTCTGTATTGTTTTGCTTCTTATTAGTATTGTCTTGTTTGATACCTGGTTCTCGACATGAATCGGCATCGCTATTTACTAAACCACTGTCCTCTTCGTTTTCCACTGTTCCCATATTGTGCAAATTGCCATCCTCGTTGATTGCATCGCATTCAATTTTAATAAATAAAATTTCCGGTTCGATTATCATTTTTTCTTCTGCAATCTCCTCTTGGATCTCCTGTTTTATGTATGATTCGCTTGTCATTTTTTTCACTGCATTTATTATACAATGGATATCTTAACAGATATACCGAGAAACCTGTAACAAGAAAAAATAATTAATGCTATTGTGTCTTTTTTTAATAATCATTTTCCGAGAAACTGTAATTTTGACAGTTTACCGTTTTGGTTAGAGGACAAAAAGTGACAGTTTTTAATTTTCGTAAGAACTACAACACAATAATCGTATATTTAATACATCTTTAAAGTTTATATCATATGGAAATTTCAACGAAAAATCACAAATGTTGTAACTGAACGCACTTTGATAAACGAAAATATTGTCATTTATGACATTATTTTCTGTATGCGTATGGTTGGCAAACCTAGCACTTAACTGTTGTTGGTTGCGCGGTGCGACACGTTTTTAAAAAAATAAAATATTAAATAATTACGCTACATTTTTACGATTATAAAATAAAATATATGTTTGGTAAGAAATGTCTTTTACGTAAACGCTTTTGTTATCAAATAATTAACCCTCAAGTATTAAACAATATCTTACCGCTTACGTGAATGGTAGCGCATGCTGCGCAGACATCAGACTATGGTTAATTCTTTTCAATTATTACAAAAAGAATACTCAAAAAGTATAAAAGCGATGAAGTCAAGAATTAACTTTTGCTAACCGAATGAAACACATTTTAATTTATTATTTGAAGTTTCGGCACATAATTTCCTTTTTCGCTTAGAAGTACAGACGAACATTGATTGTCCGTTAATTTTGGCTGACGAGTGATGGACGACGGTGTCTCTTCTCTATGCGACGGTGTCAGTTGCAGTTAGCCTACGAAATATCATAATATGTACATGATAAAGTGTACACAATAAACACGAGAACCGGTGGACCGATTTCGATGAGACTTTCACTAAATGATAAGAAATGTCATCAGTTTGAACAGGAGATTGTTATTCCCGAGCCACGCCGAGTAAACGCGACTAGATTACCATTCAGTGCATAAAAATCCAATGAGTGGAAATGACTATAACATTTTATTACTAATAAAAAAGTATTTGATATTAACTTTTACATGTTCACTCATTTTTAGAATGTGAAAATGTCATGTGCATAGAGTTACCAGATGGCCGGGATTTCCGGAATCTCCCGGAATTCGTTGGTTTGTCCCGTATCCCGAAATTTAAGTCTTCTATCCCGAAAATGCACAAGCTCAACGAATTCGTGCTCGCGATGGCAAGAAACGACACTAAGTAGTACTTATTTATTTAGCAGTATCTGCAATTTCTGCACATATTATATTTTTTTTTTACTTGTATTTAATAGTATTTTTCGGACTTACCCTATATGTCAATAAAGATAAATTGGGAACAATAAAATGAATTATTAAAGATTCACACGAAATTAAGCGTGATTTACACACTCAGAAGCGCGTGCCACATCTCACCGTGTATTGGTGTGCGATAAATAAATAAAATTAGACAAGTCTAATGATAAATACAAAAAAATAGTAAAATAATAAAACATTTTTTTCACAATAACTTTCCCCCCTGAAATAAATTGCCTAGGTACCTGCCAAGTAGGGTTGCCAGATGCCCCGTATTTAAGGGTTACCCCGTTTTTCAGGCTAAGATAATACAAAAACCCATAATCTCAAAAATAAAATACGGGGTAAATAAAGCTCCAAGTTACAAGTCAAATGTAATTTTAAGTTATCTTGCAAAGATTTTTATATATTTGCTTCTCAAAATGAAGAGCTTTTAAAAGCTGTTTCTTAACCATAAATATAAATTTAAAAAATAGATTATCTTCATTAAACATTGCTGTTTTAATTGTCTCCCGTAAAAATATCTAAAACCCGTATTTTTTATACTGGTAACCCTTCAATCAACTAGCGGCAGCTGGCAACCCTACTACCAAGTTTTAACACAAGATTTAATTCATCCATCGCCTTAGAAATGTCCCGAAAACCTTGGTTTTTGATCTGACAACCCTACGTGTGCAGCAAAAGGTTGTAGAAACTACAATAGGAAAGGTGTAAAGACTAAAGATGAATTCTTTTCAGTTTTCCTAGAGATATTCAACGGCGAATGATCTGGTTAAAAAATGCTGGACTAAAAATGAAGGTCTTATGGCCCATAGCTTACTACAGAATTATAAATGCTGTCTATGTTATTTTCCCTGTTACCTTTTGTAAGCCACATCATGTATACATTATAATAAGTTATCATAAATGAAATTGGGCCCTTTGATTATAATTAATTATTATTATGGCCACATGACGAACCTCTCTAAAGCTACGTATACACTAGAGATTTATTTCATGTTAGAAATCTCAACTATCGGAGACATTTTTCTTGGTGTGTTTATACTATGACATAAATATAAGAGAGTAAAATGCTGACATTTCTGGTTGAGAAAAAATGTCGATATAAGTGTACCATTGTGTTTAGACTAGAGGTAGAGAAATATTATGTCGACACTTCTCTCCACATTTCCATTTTCCTGTTTTGATCATGCCTTGTGCTAAGCGCCAGGCGACTGCATTAATAATTTTATTATTGCATGAGAAAAAAAGTAAAGTTTGGGTGCGAAATTGGTTATTGAGAAGAAGTTCCCTAGGAGCTTACTCACAGTTATGCAATGAATTGAAAATTGAAGATCCAATGCAAATACAAAATTTTGCAAGAATGTGTTCAACGGATCTCGACGAATTAATAAATCTAGTTGGGCCATTGATTGAAAAAAAACAATACCAAAATGAGAGAAAGTGTTCACTTATTTGTTTGATTGCTTGCATCTTCTTTATTTTATTTTAATATTCCACGGATTGCACAGTCCACAAACACTGATGTTCTTCATAAGAAGAGATCAACTCAAGTACTTCTGCACGGGTCCACTCTTTTTTTCCCGACATTTTGAAACGTATTTGCATACACACAATCATAAAATATCTCGATAGATTTACATTTATTACATTTTATGTCATCTAACTAATATTATAAATGTGAAAGTTTGGATGGATGGATGGATGTTTGTTACTCAATCACGCCAGAACGGCTGAACGGATCTGGATGAAATTTGGTACAGAGATAGATTCTAGCCTGGAATAGCACATAGGCTACTTTTTATCCCGGAAAAATGTACGGTTCCCGTGGGATAGTTTTGTTTTTGTTTTTCATTGAGCAAGGGATCGACATGATTTTTTGCATAGTGGTAGTTTAGGGGTCAGAGAATGTTATAGGCCAATTTTTATCCCGGAAAAATGTACGGTTCCCGTGGGATAGATTTGTTTTTGTTTTATCTCTGGAACTACTAAACCGTTTCTAAAAATTCTTTCACTAATAGAAAGCTACGCGGGGGGGAGAATCTCGAGGGGGGATAACAAATTAGGGGGGAAGATTTTCGCGGGGGGATAATAAATTAGGGGGGAAGATTTTTGCGGGGATAACAAATTAGGGGTGGAGATTCTCGCGGGGGGATAACAAATTAGGTGGGAAGATTCTCTCTGGGGGGATAACAAATTAGGGGGGAGATTCTCGCGGTGGGAAAAAAAATTAGGGGGGTAGATTCTCGCGCTGGGATAAAAAATTAGGGGGGGAGATTCTTGCGCTGGGATAACAAATTAGGTGGGGAGATTCTCGCGGTGGGATAACAAATTAGGGGGGAAGGTTCTCGCGGGGGGATAACAAATTAGGGGGGAAAATTCTCGCGGGGGGGTAACAAATTAGGAGGTAAGTTTCTCGCGGGGGGATAACAAGTTAGGGGGGATTCTCGCGGTGGGATAACAAATTAGGGGGGAAGGTTCTCGCGGGGGGATAACAAATTTTACACAGGAGATCCTTATATAGGTATCGTAGATGAGCAATAATGTATTAATAAAATTCCAGCGAACGAGCGAAGCGAGTGAGTAATGTATTATAAATATTCGAGCGAACGAGCGAAGCGAGTGAAAATGTATTAATAAAATTCGAGCGAACGAGCGAAGCGAGTGAGTAATGTATTAATAACATTCAAGCGAACGAGCGGAGCGAGTGAGTAATATATTAATAATATTCAAGCGAACGAGCGAAGCGAGTGAGTAATGTATTATTAATATTCGAGCGAACGAGCGAAGTGAGTGAGTAATGTATTTATAAAATTCGAGCGTACGAGCAAAGGATAACAAATTAGGGGGGAAGATTCTCGCGGGGGGATAAAAAATTAGGGGGGAAGATTCTCGCGGGAGGATAACAAATTAGGAGGGTGATTCTCGGGGGGGGGATAACAAATTAGGTGGGGACATTCTCGCGGGGGGATAATAAATTAGGGGGGGGAGATTCTCGCGGGGGATAACAAATGTAATGTATTATTAATATTCGAGCGAAGCGAGTGAGTAATGTATTAATAAAATTCGAGCGAACGAGCGAAGAAGGAATTAATAATATACAAACGAACGAGCGAAGCGAGTGAGTAATGTAGGTATTAATAAAATTTTAAAAAACAGTTTTTTGACGTTATAAAACAGTGTCGTATGGTGAGTAGGCTTTGGAAAAAACAAACTACTTTGTGTCAAAATATTCTGACAGTTAATCGTTTCGGAATAATATTCTGAGAAAATAATACAAAATCAATATCTCACAGTAAGTACTATTTTTATTGATCTCGTCCGAGCAAAGCTCGGTCACCCAGATATTTGTAGTTAAGTTAGTTATATTTTTTGTTTTCTTATAGGTTGAAGTAGGTACATTGTATTGTATAATAAAATTTTTTTAAAAACCCTCGATTCCAAGCAATCTCAATCTCGATCGATAAATAAAATTATAAATCGTAAAATACGTGGGCGAAGCCACGGGTAACGGCTAGTGTAATATATCTCAGCTTTGTGAATAAATCTCCGATAGTTTATGTCAGCAAGGTTTACACGTGACTTAAATATACTTATTACAGAGAGAAATGTAGGGAAATAAATCCTAGATAAAATAAATCTCTAGTGTATAGGTAGCTTTACACTTAACTAAGCTCTAGGCAGGACGTTTTTCTCTTTGCCATCTATGCAACAAAATAAACGTTATTGTACACCAGATACATAAACCTCACAGTGTAGATGTTGTATGTTCGTAATTGAAATTGTTTGGTAACATACCGATAGATGGACCGCAGGAACAGTCCGTGTCCTTATTTTGTGCTTTCAATCTGCACTATATACACTGAGCTAAAATGTAATAGAGGCGCTACAAACACTTAATAATGAAGCCAGTGAATAATATTCCCAATCCATCCCATGTTTGACCGTAATGTTTGTTATCCACTGTGACGTATTCAACTTTGTATTTTATTTATTTATTGTAAATTATAGACGCGTCGACAACTTAGGTCATTAGCGTATTGTTTACATCAAATAACAACTCACTTAAAACTAAATAACATCACAAAACATCCATGAGCGGAGGCGGGATTCGAACCCACGACAGTGTGATCCAAAGGCCGCTACGCTAACCGTTACACCACTCTGTCCTCTTCAACTTTGTATAAGCAGTTACAATAATGCATACGGTATAGCGCCTCTATATCTTTTAACTCGGTGACTATACCTACCAGCATTTCCCAGACTTCAGCGGACCACCGATGTACCATGGAAAGCCAATAATTCCCGTGAAAAATTATGAAAATTAATAATATAAGTCTCGTATAATAATAATTTAATTTTTTCAATTTCTTATTTTTACTAATAAATAACAAAAATTTCAAATATTTTAATATTTTATATTACTCCAGCTGGGCGCAAACCTGCGATCTTATGAACGATACGCAAATCAGATAACACGATATGCCACTCTACCCACACAGCCACGACGCTGTATACGCGTGACGGCTTAGACAAGCTGCTTATACTTACTCATTATTGAAGGTTTGTTACACAAATGAAATGTTGAAAATACTGGAAATGGACAAACGCCGCTACTTTTAGGGTGTAGGACAAAAAATAAAGTGCGTATTTAAGGCGAAATACTATTTTGACTCGCGTAACTGTTAAACTCGGTGACGCTCGTTCACAGTGCCGGATTTATATTTTTTATGAGTGTAGGCCACTTTATTTCCGCCGCCCCATGTACATACCTTTCTAAAATAATAATTTTCCATTTGTAGTAAAGGGGCCTCCTTTACTACAAATGGAAAATTATTATTTAAATAAACGAATGAATTAGTCATTAAGAAAGAGAGCGTAAAAAAGAAACAAGATATACAATTTTTTACGGGCATTTTTAATAGCAAAATCATCTATAATATCATCATAGTTTATGGTGTTCATTATCTCTGCTTCTATGTAGAGAAGAGCCAGAGAATTCATTTTTTCTTGAGACAATGAAGACCTTTGATAATTTTTCACGCGTTTTAAACAGGAAAACTCCTTTCCCCAGAACAATTTGTAGCCGGAGTGGAAAGTGCAATGCGGAGAGCTATATCCAAGTTAGGGTAAACATTAGACAGAGATTGATTCCTCAAAAATGTTGAGAGACTGAGTAGTGAGTTTGATCCAGGCTTCACTGTACACTCTGCAGTTTTATCAGAGGAAATGTGACTTTGAAAATGCACACATTCTTGAATCAAATCATCCTCTAACGTGTTTGACTTTTATCCTCTGAAATCAAGTGACCGTCCTCTGAAATCTGCCGCCCCTAGGACGCTGCCGCCCCTAGGCCGCGGCCTATATGGCCTATTTATAAATCCAGGACTGCTCGTTCAACATGCCACAACTCGTCGAAATTCGAAAATATAAGTAGGTAGTAGGTATCTACTTCATTTCACCCTAGATAGGTACACAATCTGCTATATTCATATATCCATCATTAGATTATTGTCTAAAATATTAAGTAATTGTTATTTTTTATTTTAAACACAAAAAAAATATATTGGTAGCGACTTAGTACTTATCATTTTTAAAAAGCAGTACCTATACGTACAGTCAACAGTAACACATTGCTGTCGCTACTCTCGCTTCTTTAACAAAATGTCTGTAACAAGTAAAATGTTCACGTATTGCAAAATCCATTAACCACCCATCGATAACGACACAAAAGCCACTTCAAATTTTAACATCAATTATCAAAACCTGCAAACATCCAAATCATCCAGGTGCAAAAAAGAAAAATTATTTCTGCATTTACGGTTTATTATGCACTAACAGTCTGTAGACAGTAAGTAATCATTAATTAAATCAGTTTTTGGTATTTTTTTTAAAACAAGCTTCTTTTAACTTTTCAGAGAATATTATATGGAAAAACATCTTGTAAAACGTTATTGTTTAAAAGTTACAGCGCAACAGTCTATAGCCAACGTCGTAATTAGGATCATCGGCGCCCCTGGCAAAATTCTGATTTCGCGCTCTTTCTTGAAAATAATCATATAAGCATCGCTGATTTCGCTGACAGCGCCCTCTCGGGGCCCCCTGGCGCGGGCCCCAGTTGCAGCCCTTAGCTACGACGCTGTCTATAGCTAAATTATTAAAATATGTATAATGTAATCACTCTTGTAATCTTGTAGTGATAATTATTTCGTTGATTTTCTATTTGCAGTATGGTATCTTGAAAATGACTAAATATGTGTTTTAGTCTAAACATCGACAATAAAATCATACTAATATTATAAAGAGAAAAGATTTTATTTTTTGTATGTTTGTTTCAACGAAACAACCGATGTTTCATTGAAATCTCAATTAGTGATAATCTTTAGATATTGCCATAACGGTGAACCTGTAGAACGGTTTTGGACTTACTTGGTACCCTCGAAACATAATGCCGAAACTTTGACAGAAAACATCTTTAGTGTTCTGAACCCTATTTTGGAAAATTCTCCTGATAAATTAATTGCTCAGAGTTATGATGGAGCAGCGGTTATGAGTGGACGACATACTGGTCTCGCATAATGGGAGGGGGGGTGCTACTCCAGTCTCCAGGTTGACTCTGCAGAACACCCATTTAAAATGTTCACGCGCCGCCACTGTTTGTTTGTATTATGGATAAACTCAAAAACTACTTAGGTAACTGATTTTAAAAAATTTTTCACCTATGGAAAGCTACATTATCAGCGAGTAACATGAGCTGTATTTTATTTTCAAAAAAATTAGAGATTCCTACGAATATTACATAATAATGTAACCCAAGGTATCAAAAATTTGCCTATAAAAGTCATTATTTGGCGTGCGCTGCGAAAACTATTGATTAAATATAAATTCGAGCAAACGAGCGAAGCGAGTGAGTAATGTATTAATAAATTATAAATTCATAGCACCTGGGCGAAGCCGAACCGGGCCGCTAGTATTAAATAATATTGAAAATTTAGCAAATTTTTGATGCCTAAACCAAATTACAAAAAAATAAAAAGTTCTTTGTAATAAATTAATAATAAAATAAAAACAGATCAGTTTTAATGTTTCATGAGCACATTCAGATCTTTAGGAGTAAAAAAGATGTAAAGAATGGCGCAGGTATGTAAAGAGCTGTATAAAGAAATTTTTAGAGACATCTTTGAATTTGACTCTAAGTTTTGAACAAGAATGCCGTCCACATCCATCTGTTTTATCCGATCTACACAGCCGATAAATATAAATTTACGTTTTCGTTTTTTTGTTCATAAATGTTTTGCACCATTTTAGTTCTTTTGTAGCCAACACTTAAGGCTTAAATATTTTATATTACTGCTGGTCAGTTTGGTCATAAATTCAAAACGTCAAATTTAATGTGAAAATGTGTCGCTTGTGTCACAGAGCCGTATTAAGGACCAAATGTTTTATTTATTGTAGATTATATAGAGACTCGAAAACTATAGCGTGTAATTAGCAAATTACTTCAAATTTAAACGACATTACAAAACATCCATGAGCGGAGATGGGATTCGAACTCATGACAGTCTAATTTAAACGTTAGCACGGTAATACACCAAGCTCTCTCCACATATAAAATTCTAATTTTGAACATTTTTTATGCTGTATTTACGTTGAATAACTTTAGAATTGGGTTATTAATTAAAAAATATACGTGAAATATTTGCCTCCTATATTTTAACATTAATAAAATAGAAATTAAAAAAAACTGGTGTTGCAGATTATATATAATTACTTCTATAGAATTATTTAATAAAATTCTATACCTAACTCTTGGATTCTAAAAATTGCCTATTTAATAAAAAATACCATTAAAAATCCAATCATAGAATGATTTCATCGCAAATTTATTCACTTTTCGATGCACGGGAGTTCCCTAAATATAAATGCAATAAAAATAATTATTATTTGTCTAGTTTTGGGCCGTCAACTTACAATATTGACTTCACATGCTAAATTTCTTCATTATTTTGATTTAAAATGAATTCAAGTTATATCAAATAGTATGCTAGCTCATACCTCCATTTGCTTTATATTGAATTCAAATTAAATAAAATAGTAAGCTAACTCTGAAATCTACCCAAAATCATGGTAAATTAATTGTTTCTGTAATTTATTTATTTATATAAATAACCTACAAACAGGCCAAGGCCTAATTATATGTAGGTAAAATATAATTATAAATCCAGAATATTCATACTCTAACATAATTAATCATTATATTGTGTGTGAGCTTACGTATCAGAATAGTTAGGATATAATGTAATGAATAGTTAGGATATAAGGTAATATTATATTTTATTGCCAAAAATAAAGTCCTTCCCATGGTTTTTATGGATCGAGCCTACTATTTGATATAACTTGAATTTAATGTAAATGAAATGAAGAAATTTAACATGTAACGTCAATATGTTGGTTTAAATCAAAAGCACTGTATGTAGTTGTTACAGTTTAGGTCTTCGGAGCTAGAAGGCTGTGACAGACAGACAGACAAACGGAATTCAAATAAAAATGACTATGTTTTGATAGGAAGACACAACATTTCCTTTCTATAGTTTTTGGGCTGGTTGATGATAAATAATAGGTATCCTGTATGATTGATAATTTGATTCAGACGCGACAAGCAAAATAACAAGCCGTGAGGTGGGTTGTTTATTAGGACTAAAGTGCGACCCTTGAGGTCCACACGACGAACTTCCCAGTTTGATAAATATTTAATAATAATAATTAAATTAGATATTACACAGAAAAGTAATCATTTTAATCATTAAAACATAATTATTATTTATTTTTAACAATAATTAAAAAACAAAATGGCTGAACCGATTTTTTAAAATTTATTTCGGATCAAAATGACGTTAACACGCCTCGATTATGACACCCTTACGAAGTCGATATAATTTTTTATTCGCGAGATATTGTGTAAAATCTACTTTTTTGGAGTCTATTTGGTTAAGAAAAAAGAACGGCTGAACCGATTTTGAAAAAATTTCTTTCAGATTATATTTCCGTTAATACGCGTCGATTGGCATCCTAACGTAGTCGATATCATTTTTCATTCTCGAGATTTCGTTTTAGAAAGAAATGGACACATACGTACGTCCGTACGTACGTACATACGTACACACACACAGACATCTTTCTAAAAATAGTGTAAAAATAGTGTAGTGACCTTGAAACATAAAAATGTGTTATACATTTTGATTTCGATTTTCGGACCCATTACAATAACTTCCAATGGGAAGTTAAAAATAACTAATAATCAAGAAAATAGATTTAATTAATTAATTGTAAATAATAGACGCGTTGACAACTCAGGTCATTAGCGTCTTCAACACAACAAATAATCCATTTGTGTATTAGAATCCGCCAGCCGGCATACACAAACCGACTGGTACGAGCTCGGGTCCCTGGGAGCGTTAAGTCCCAAAGAACAATTTGCGATAGTGACCACATTCCAATGGGGGGAATAGAAAATAGAAAAGTTTTAAGAACTTATTCAGCTGAAACGTTTTTACGAAAAACGGTCAAAATTAATTCCACCCCTGACACTAGAATAAACGCACATGTCAAAGATGCAGGTTTTTTTAGAGAGAAAAAGATTTTTTGCGCAAAAAGGGTGTACAAAGTAACATTACACAATAAGCATTTACAAAACCCATTCGGTCAGAATCGTTTAATACTTTGTATTATACGATGAAAAAAACACATTTTTATTGTCATTTTTACAGAAGGCTACTGTATATCCTATTATGATTTCTAAACGTCTTTAACCTGTTAGTGACCAGTATTCATCTTTGAAAATATTTACAAAATCCAAGTAGCACCTTTTCGCTTTTAAAGGCCACCATTTGCTAAATATTAAAAAACCATATTAAAAAAATATCTGTTGTGTCGTGTGCGTGCCCGTGGTTTCACTCGATAGAAGTGAAACTTAATAATAAAGAATAAATAGATTAGAAAAGGAAGGCGTGGCGGAGTCGCAACTGTCTCCTTCTAACTAGAATCTGCGTTAAACGTACGTTGTGAATTGAATCAGCCTTTCCCTTCCCCCTTCACCCATTGACACGACACAACTGTCAAATTTCATTTATTCTATAGACATAACCTCGTTTTTTTAAACACGTCGTCGTTAATAATTAAAACAATTTGTTATGGGATGGTGTCTTGTACCTGGTAATGAATATTATGACTGCAAAAAGTTTAAATTTCCGACTGAGGAAAAAGTTAAAATAATACCTAGATAATAGATATCCAATACCTAATTGATGAAAACATTTTTTTATCCTTTTAGTTTACCCTCCATTGATCTAGCGTAGCTCAGACGACTTCAGAACACTTTTTCAACTCCAAATGGAAAGAACAAACTCATTTCTAATTATAATTGCTTAAATTATACCTCGCCAAACGTCAACGAGGTTAAGTTAGGTTAGAATAAAAGA
Organism: Mongoloraphidia duomilia; assembly: GCA_039654895.1. NCBI lineage: Eukaryota > Metazoa > Arthropoda > Insecta > Raphidioptera > Raphidiidae > Mongoloraphidia > Mongoloraphidia duomilia. Next base: position 13,392,364 of record CM077519.1, on the reverse strand, counting down.
CTTCAAATAAACCAATGTATGCGTTTTAAATGAACCTTGTTTCCTTACTTTCTTGTACCCAAATTACTCCTGTTCGACGCAACGTAGAACAACAAAATATGTAGGTACCAAAATTTTCAGCTACACCCAAGGAGTGTTTTTAAGTAGGTCTTATCTTGATTCGCCATTTTGTTTCAAAATGGCGGCTATTTAAATGTTATTATATTTTTTATAGAGTATTTCATTGGCAAAAATAATGCGCACTGAGTGCGCACTCAATATGGGCAGCGTGTTTCATTGGTAAATCGAGTGCCGAGTTTTTGCACGTACCTACTAATACATTTCGAAATATTTGTTTTCACATATTTAAATAGTTAAAATGAACCGTTTTAAAAAAATACGCGGTTTTAGTAAACGAACTTGGTGAAATAAATATTGATCAGTCAACGGGAATCAGTCAGTGTAGATTGTACTGTGACAGTGTTGAACAGCGAAATAAATCTGACAGTGACATAAATAATTACAAATAAATAATCCTTGTATATATAGTTATTTGTTAAGTGTTATTTAAGTGGCTCGTTTAGTTCAATAATTACCATTTAAGTTTTTTTTATTGTTAGAATTGACTTTTCGTTGTTGCAATTATTGTATATAGTTAATTGTTACGAATTATTGTAAATAAATATATTGATTCCGCCAATTCAGAAAACACTTTTGTAACAATACAGTGCAAGTAGGCATGCAAGTTATAAAATGCATGGTAGCTAAAGGGTTAAAAACAATTTTCAACCCTTCAGTGCTTGTATTTTACGACTGACGTAAATCGTTATTAGTTGTATTATCAGGACGTTTTGGACATTTTTATGTTACTACAGAAGCGAAAGAAGTTCGTTAGATATGCCATTTAATTTTTTTTATACAGAAATGTTAGTTAATACATTTTGTGACTGTTACTGCAGTATTAGGTAGGTACAAATGAACTTCTGTTGCAGATAATAGCGAGTAGGTACTAAATGAATTCATCTCTCAAAATGTTGTGATATAAATAAAATAATTGTTCAAGGAATCAGCGACTTGTGCAGTCAGCTATAAAATAAAATACTTTAGAATCGACAAATTTTTATACAGAAATGTTTGACAAGAGTGTTTAAAAGATATTTTTGTAATTTCGACAAAATTTGAAAATTTATTAATTTATCAACATTTTTCATACCAGTTTATTTTCAGAGTTATGATATTATTTATAAAATAAAAAAACAATATATTCTTTCATAATAATTTCTCTTTTGAATATTTGTTATTATCGACAAGTTCCTTCAAACTGTTTCCCTGGCACCCCCCACTTTGGATTGTTTATAACTAATTGGGGTTTGCTGCACAAACGCTGAAAATCGGGCACAAATCAGCACAAATGTAGCGCAAACAAAGGCTCCTATTTTGAACCCAAAATTCCTAGGTGGGGGTGCTGGAGAAATGCATCTCTTCAAACTATGTAAATTAAAAAATAAGGCTGATATAATAAAATTTATTACTACAACACTTAATAAAAATCAGTATGCAAAATGTTATTTCTTATATAATTTACATTATATTGTATTTAAATATTGTCTAATGCTTGTTTCAAATCTTCGATAATGTCTTCGGCACATTCCGTACCTACTGAAAGTCGCATGTAATTATCTGTAATGCCGAGTTGATTCAGTATTTCGGGAGAAATCTTATCATGACTTATCATTTTCCTGAAAAGACATGCATATCAATCGATAATTGATTAGTGTACCTATTCAGGTTAGTTGGTTTTCCGATTGCTTTAGAACAGTTTTTAAATGTAAAGAATTGAACTGACACTTCAAATTGTGTTTTAAAGACCACCAACAGCTAAGGTTATTTGGGCCTAGCATCAATTCATATTTTCAATTCATTATTATTTTTTTTTTTATAATAAATTGAAAATCCAATTGACACTTTTACCAGCTCTCGGGCTAGAACCCGGGAACTGGGGATTTGTAATAGAGGAACCATAGCAACGCCATGTAAACAACAGCATTGCTACACGCTCGGCTATTCTCAAGCCCGAACTGACACTTCAAATTGAGATGACGTTAACGAATTAAGTATAAAAACATAACAATATTTCCAGCTTGATACATACGGAATAAGTATCACTGATTCTGCGCCACCCAGACTACCGGCCGAAATGATCAGTTTCAAAGATTTGACAAACTTCTTTGAATCGTCATAATTTCCTTTTATATAAAATCCGACCATGCCGCTGTGTCCGGACGTCTGTTTCTTTGTCACTTCGTATTGTGGATGCGAAGGTCGTCCTAGAAAAATTATTTTGAATTTGTACTCGGCAATCGCAATTAGGAAGTTTCCCTTTTTTATCTTTTTAGTCTAAATCATAGTTCTAAAAATTAAAAAATTAATAGCCAAAGAATTTTTGAAATATCTTTAAAAACAATAAAGTTATGCTACTTCAAAGTTTGAATTTGACAATTCTCTAAGAAATTCCGTTTTCAGTCCGGGTGACGTCACGCGGCACGATATTTTTAAAAGTTGTTTTCAGTTTGTATGTGTGATAATTTAACATTGTAAATTCCGATAAATCTCTTTCTTTAAACTTGTAAATTGTTATGGAAACACTAAAAATAAACCAGTTTTTCTGTGACGGAAATATTGACATAATATCTAAATTTTTGACAGTTAATTTTAATTTAATATAAATAGAAAAGTCTGTATTACAACAAAATAGTTACTAAGTAACTTAGGTTCTAATTACTCACAAAGCAAACAGCAAACTTGTACCGCGTGACGTCATATTCATAAATCAGTTTCGTTTGCGAGTTGCGACCCCACGTACAAGAAATTGAATATGTCCGTTGAAATTAAAGATATCAAAATAATTCTTTCAGAATTTTTAAAGTTATCTTCATTACAATGATGTGACAGTATCATAATAAGTATTTTCGTCCAATGGAAACTTCCTAATTGTTGGCAAGTGGCTTTTGCAACTGCGGCCATCATACGATTAAAATCGGAAATAATCAAATAGAATACAACTGTCAAAAGACAGTGCAAGGCCAGGCTACACATTTCAAAAGATATGATGAGTGAAGTTCAGAATGTTTCTTTTTACCTGGATGTATTACTTTTTCTATTTTCGGATGGTTCTCTAAAAATTTCGCAATGATCAAACCGTTTTTCATATGTTGGCACATTCTTAACGGAAGTGTTTTAAGTGATCTCAAAACTTGATAGCAATCGTGTGACGAAGGGATAAGACCACCGACTAAAAAGTCAATAACTTTTGAGTAAAAAATGTTCAACGCGTAATAAAAACAATAGATAACACTTTTTTATTACGGTTTTGAATATATTTTAATTTTTTGTAGAGTTTTTCATCGTTTAAAGCAGTAGCTCCCATTAAGACGTCGTTGTGTCCACCCATATACTTAGTCACAGAAGACATTGATATGTCGACTCCAAAATCCAGAGGTCTTTGCAAGTAGCAGGTTAAAAATGAATTGTCGACGACGAATAAAATATTGTGTTTTTTTGTAATAGTTGCGATCGCTTTCAAATCGGATACTTTCAGAGTTGGATTCGTTGGAGTTTCGATCCATACGAGCTAAAATAAAATTTAAAAAAAAATCATGAACTGTCGTGGGACACCCGACACAATCTATTCTTCTTACGCACTTTTTTGTTAATCTGGCATCGGTTTTAGATTTTTTATATATCATCAATAAACCCATTTTTATTGCTGGTGATTTCAATCTGAATTTTTTGGTGCAAAGTGCGGATAAGTATGTTGCGAATTCTTACGAAAGTAGTTTTCACTTCAATAATGTATTCATGTAATTAGAAATGCAATAGACTTTTACCTTTGTATTTTTCTGCACTGCATTTTCTACATTTCTCACATCACTCGTATCGACATACGCTACGTCGATGTTCATCGGTTCGGCGTGTTCACGAAACGCACCGACAGTTCCTCCGTAAAGACAATCTCCGGCTATGACATGGTCGCCGGGACGGAGTAACTTAATCACGGCGTCCGTTGCTGCCAAACCGGACGGGAACGCTAGCCCATATTTAGCATTTTCTAAAGCAGCTATACATTTCTCCAGCGCGCTTCTGGTTGGGTTACCACATCGAGTGTACAAGTAGCCCTAAAATTTGTTTGTTTTAAACTTAAAAGCATTACGACTACATATTGAACGAAGTCTTAACTGGCTAAAATTAAAATAATTTCAAAAATTCATGCTAAAACTCTCCCATGTAAGATGTTTCATAATAATCTCCTTAATAAAGACTTTTTAACAAAAAAAAAACCTCCTTCAAAAAACCACTAAAAAGAGGAAAATAATGAAATTTTGAGGTCTGTGCCAATTTAATAAAACACGAAGTCGGTTAAAAAGTATAGTATAGTGATTAATATCTTCGTTTTAACCAACTTCATATTTTATTAAATTGGCACAGACCTCAAAATTTCATTATTTTCCTCTTTTTAGTGGTTTTTTGAAGGAGGTTTTTTTTTGTTAAAAAGTTTTTTATTTTTTACTTTTTAGTGTCAAAAAGTGACATTTACCTTAAAAGAATCACACGCCATTACTCACTTTTATTAAACCGACTTTCTTACGCTGTCTGATATGTCAAAAAGTTACATTTACCTTAAAGAATCACACGCCGTTACTCACTTTTATTAAAATCAGCCGAACTACTGAACCGATTTTGATGAAATTTCTATGGGACCAATCTGAAAGTATATTCTTTCAAATAAAAAAAAATTTTCAAAATCGGTTTATAAATGACTGAGTTATGAGGTAACAAACATAAAAAAAAAATACAACCGATTTGAGAACCACTTCTCTTTTTTGAAGTCGGTTAAAAATAACAACTCTCGCATGAAGTGAAATTATGAACGCGTTCTGCATATATGGGAAGATATATTTATCAATATTTGTCACGGTTGAGTAAATGATAGCTCAATCCGCCGCGATAATGGTAAAGTTCGGGTTTGAATCCCGACTGTGACAATGGTTGATAAGATAAATTTTTCCTAATATTGCGGAATGCATTATGTAATTTGGCTGATGTAACAATATAACTCTACTTATGTATTTCTCAGTCGCACTAAATTCACTCTTTAAATTACGACTAGTGTTGCCGTCTGGATCTAGACTTTCTAGACTCTTGTCTTGTCTAGATTTTCAAGACAAGACAAGACTTGCTTTATCTAGATCAAGACTCTTGTCAAAACTATAGACAAATTTCAAGAGTCTAGAATCTAGATAAACTAAGTAGTAGTAGGTAAAGTAAACTACTCGGTTAATCTAGACTCTTGAAAATAATCTAGAGTCTTGATATTAGACAAGACAAGAGTTTTTTAATCTAGACTTAGACTTAGTGAAGTCTTGATATTTCAAGACAAGACAAGACTTTGAAAGTTTTGTCTTATCTTGTTTACACGGTAATTACGACTTACGAGTACCTATACTTATTATAAAACCCGGCAATAAAACGAAATTGCTATTTTATGTATTAGTGTTATTGAAATCTTACCCCTTCTTCCGTCCCTGTGGGATCCGGCAGTTTAAAATTTGTCGAACAAACAATAGGCGTTACTACGCTCTTGTGACTCCACTTATCAGGAAATTCACCTGCGTGAACTGCTAATGTGTTGAATTTCGTGCAAAGAGGAAGAAAATCTTTGTAGTCTTCCATTTTTATTTCTTTCTGTCTGCTGAATTCTGGGATTTTTAAACAGTCGCAGAAACACTTCGCAACAATTCAAATTTGATACGTTAATGAAAATTAACTTGTTATTGCGCTTACAGTCAGTTTAAATAACAAATGCCGAACGTACATAACACGTGAGAAGCTGTATTTTTATAAATTGTCAAAATTATCGATAAAATTGTTTATTTTTAGATAACAAACTGTACTCAACAGTGTTATCGCAAATTAAAGGCATGATTTGACAAATATCTAAGTAATTTATATAGAGTTCTATATTAATATAGTACGGGAGGCAGCGTTGCATTTTAGGTAGTGATTTCATACCGACCAATTCATATTTCTAGTAATTGCTTAGGTATCAACAGCAACCAAAGTGAGCGTCAGTCGTCGCACCCGTGGTGGGTGTAGTAGCTAGAGGGTATTGAAGTCGCTAAAAAATTGGATTTTAAAATTATTTTATACCGCGCCAAATTTGGTATGGTGATTCTTTATATAAGAAACAATAAGAAAATAACCGTCAGCTGCGTAGATAGTGGGGGAAAGGACGTCAGTTTCGCCCTAGAACATACGTGTCGGTAGATAATTTGGACGCCATTATAGATAGACGTCACGATGTGTTCATTTTGAAACATAGATGTCGCTCATTATAAGAATTTGTTCTCCAAAGAAACAAACCCCTCTGGAACAGTTATCGCATTATTTGCATCTGTCATTGAAAAGGTAAATTGTTTATTGTAAAAATAATAATGTTTTGCGCTTTTAATTCGATAAATTTATGATTTCTTTTATATATACAGAGTAACATTTAAAATAAAGATGACATTTAGACGTCTGCATTGACTTACAGTAATTAGTTGTTACAACAAAATGCTTTATTTTTAGGTTAAGAGTCATAATATGACAGGTACTTTAATTTTTGGCCATGTAAGGCAATATTTGCCTCTCTCAAAGTCAAATGACAGTCAGTGATCATTTAAAATCAAAATATGGCTATACTCCTGTTTGTGGATATTATATTACTGTTCCAGAGGGGTTTGTTTCTTTGGAGAACAAATTCTTATAATGAGCGACATCTATGTTTCAAAATGAACACATCGTGACGTCTATCTATAATGGCGTCCAAATTATCTATCGACACGGTATGTTCTAGGGCGAAACTGACGTCCTTTCCCCCACTATCTACGCAGCTGACGGTTATTTTCTTATTGTTTATTATATAAAGAATCACCATACCAAATTTGGTGCGGTATGAAATAATTTTAAAATCCAATTTTTTTAGCGACTTTGACACCCTCTAGCTACCACCCCCACCGCTACTGGCGCAGCTGACGGTCGGATATCTCATCATGGAGATGAGAACTAACATTGGTATAATTATCAGCCGGTATGAAATAATTTACTCATTTACAACGCTGCCTCCCGTACTAATATGATGTAATAACAATATAATTGACATAGTATTGACTATTGAGAAGCAACATTCACTAAGATTAGAAAGGACAAAAACTGTAGGAATTTTTTTTTATTACAAATTGAGAATTTTTATCCGTACCCTGCCTGTTTGTCCATCCGTCTGTCTGTACTATGTCACAGGGCTCTATCTCATAAACGGTAAGAGGCATAGAGATATTAGATTAGAGTACGCGCTAAGGATACAGCTATCTGTAAGTGGAAGCGATAGAGACGAAGAGAAATTATAGATGCCGAGTGATCTCTATGGATATGAATATATTAGATAATTAGAGAGATAGATGTATAGTGATCCCACTATCTCTTTTCTATATGTATTTAGAACACTCTGCATCTATCTCTCTCGTTGCCTCTATCGCGAAATTAGGGCTCTTGCGCACTCTATTCTAATATCTCTATGGTAAGAGGTAACTAGTTGAAATTTTCACAGATTATATTAATATAATAATAATTATAATTAAATAAATAATTAATTTTAATAAATTAACGGTGTTACAAGTTCATAGTATACCATCTTCTCTACATAGTATAAAATGAAGTCGCTTTCCGCGTCTGTCTGTCTGTATAACCACTAACACCTCCTAAACCACGCAACGGATTTTGATGCGGTTTTCACTATCAGATAGATAATTTTTCACGGAAGGTTTATATATATTATATAGCGAACGAGCGAAGCGAGTGAGTAATGTAATTCCTAAACCACGCAACAGATTTTGATGCGGTTTTCACCATCAGTTAGATAATTTTTCACGGAAGGTTTATATAATATATAGCGAACGAGCGAAGCGAATTAGTAATGTAATTATAATATTCAAGCGAACGAGCGAAGCGAGTGGGTAGTGTATTGCACCCGGGCGAAGCCGGACAGGGCCGCTAGGTCATACATAATATTATATTAGAGCTCTCTTCTGACTGCAGTGTCCATATTATAGCAGCAATACTGCTTATAAGTACTGCATTATGGACTCGCCATAACACCGTACGTGTGGTGTACTGGTATAGCGTTTGACTGAAAATGAAAGGTCACTGGTTCGATCCTGGGTTTTGAATCGCAGCATTTTTGTTGTTTCTTTTTTATTCATAAAATATTCTGTTAATATATTTTTTTACTTTAAACATAATTTAATTAAATTTGATACGGAAAAATTTTGAAACACTAAAAAGAACAGAATAAAATATAAATAAAAAAAAAAAATTTAAAAGAAGCTTATGTATTGAAGTACTTATTGATTTTAAAATTGTTAAATAGGTATGAAAAACATGAATATATCCTATCACCTATGAATTCAGAAACGAACAATTATATGTCACAATTTTTGTGAAAAATGTACCTACATTTCTGTGGGTGTTACAGTTTCTTTAAAGAGGTAGATTTATATGTGAAAGTGTATTTCTGGGTTGATTTTTAAACGTTTCTTGGAAACAGATGACCTTTTTTGATAATTTATGGTTGTATGTGAACAGTTAGGCATATGCATGTTTTATGGAATTTCAATTTACAAATTTTTTGTAGGCAGACAGTTTCAATTATTAGAGCATTTGTAAAGATTGACATTTTTTTAGGATTTCAAAATAGCTGTACAATTAATTTATATTCTCGCAATGGTTAAGATGTTAAAAAACAAGGGTATTGTTCGCAAAATTTAAGTTATAATAACATTTTTAAAATTTTCAATAATAATTTTAGTTAGCTCAATAGTATAATTGACAGTGAAATAATCAAATTTTTTCCTTTTTTAAAATATGAACTGATGGCATCACAGTTCACTATTAAAAAAATTCGACTGATGACCAGTCCTATACTTCCCACCTAGTAAATATTTGCAAAAAATAAACACTTTTTTTTTTTATTCTTTGACTAGGCCCAAATAACCTTAGCTGTTGGTGGTCTTTAAAACACAATTTAATTTTTATTCTTTGAAAAAAGCATGGCCCTCTTTTTTGTTTGGTGATCTACTGATGGCTAACTTAATATAGCAAAAATCATGGTTACCTTGATTTACGTACAATTTTTATTTTTTTTAGTAAAATATTTTTTTTCTCGAAAACTATACATTTTTGAGAAAAAAAATATTTACATTTTTTTCATATTATAACATCTAGAATTCATTTATATTTTTTTTTACCTATGTTAATACGTGACATTGAGGACGTTTTTTTGAATATCTCAGGATCCACTGAACCGATTTGACTCAAAATCTAATCAGATCTATGTTAAAGGCTGATAAACACAATAGAACAATCGGCATGCCCGTATGTTGTTCCGTTCTTAAGATATCGAAGGCGAAAAATTGACCACATACACACATACACACACACACACACACACATACACACACATACAGACATCAGTCAGAAAATGATCTTAAACGATTGCTAGGGTCTCAAAACGTGAAGATCTGTTAAAATCTCGAAATATTTTTTTCGGACTAAATCCATTAGGTACTTCCCTACCATAGTAGAGGTGGGAAGTAAAAATTGTAACGACACTTGATGTCAGACAAACTAATTTAAGAACTCACAACCGGCCATTTTAGATTTTGGTCTAAAAATTGATTATTTCAAAGACAAAAGAATTTTAATTTAATCAACTAGATGTCTATAGAGTGTAATATTACTCAGATAAAGCAAGGCCTTAACATTAAGACAAATGTGAAACTGAATTTTGAGAGCCTGAGGAAGTCGGGAATTCCGACGAAACGTCGCGATCAATAATAACGTGTCACTTTCATTTGCGGATCCAGACGTTAATGACCCCTGTTGTCGAGCGTCTATAATTCACAATTCATTCATTCATTTGCGGATCCTAAAAACCTCCTAAAGTAATTTTTCTAATTTATATTTTTTTAAATTTTATTACAGAAATCAATACGAGCTTGAGTTTTCTTCAGTGTGTTGCTGCCAATTAAAAAGTCATATGGAAGTTCCTTGATAACCAAGAATGTCATTTTCCAGGTGAAGTTAAGAATTTTTATTATTACAGAAAATCGCTGTCTAACACATACTTGTCTTCCGTCCGCCAAGGTAGCAGTTGTATAGGTCTTGACAATCGAACCGATCCCCTTTTGACGTAATTTTTGTATCAGAAACAGACTCCCTACATTTTCAAGATTTTTACATTTTAAGAAATATTTCATCTTTAGAACAATAGCATAATTTATTTTGTAATTATATAATAACGATTGAAATTTGAAATTAATCAGGGGCGGCTTAGGCAAATAATTTATAAATTAATAAATTATGCTAATAAATGTGACGTATCCAAAATAACCTTTTGGACCCGTTACAACGACACGTTTCAGCTACGAGTTGCCATCTTCAGTTGTGGTTAATTATTAGTGTATTTGCCATATGGCACATACACTATTGGCGTCGGTCGGATGGCGGGACCTAGGGGTCGGACCAAAATTTCTCGACGTTTCATAGCCTCCTGAACACTTTGGCACCATTTTTAGAAATGTCTGTTTATATATGTATATATATATAGATATATTTATATATTTGGAGATATATATATATATATATGTGTGCGGGCTATAACTTTCTAAAGAGTTAATTGATTTTGACGAAATTTGGTAGGCACGTTGAAATCCATCACCGCACGAAGCCTATTTAAAATGGGCCCAATCGGACCATTTTAAGGGTAGTTTTTAGGGGTTGAAAAATGTTTTTGGGCCCAAAAATGCCGAAAAAATTCTCAGAATCGTTTCAAAATTGAAATTTAACCTTTCAGTAACGATTAAAATGTACTGCTAAAATTCTAATAAAATCGGCCCGACAGGGCCGGACTTACAAATTTTATGAAAACACTAGTTTGCGGATAGTGCTTTACTTACTGAAGGGTGTATTTAATTTGGTACCGAGGTTGCATTGATAAAAATATTGAAATTAAGAAAAAAAATATTATTTTAAGGGATGTATTAAGGGGTCAAATTTTTTATTTTGTCCAAAAACAAACATAATAAAGCCACAATGCCAGTATTAGCAAATACACTATATTGTCGGCAGGGTTTTGGCACTGCGACCCGAGTTTTTTTTTTTTTAAACACACTGAGTATTCGTAACACTATATAATATTATGATGCTAAGCACTGTGTATTATGTCGTGGATTGTGAAGTACTTCACAATCCACAACATAATACACAGTGCTTAGCATCATAATATTATATAGTGTTACGAATACTCAATGTGTATATTATGAAGTATTAGAAATACCTACCTTGTATTATGTCCGTTTTGTGACTTCTTGTGAATTTACACTACGCGTTTCAGTAACGAGTTGCCATCTTCAGGTGTGGTTAATTATTTCCGCAACACTCTAAAAATGTACTCAATGTGTGTGTTTAAAAAAAATAATTAACCCCACCTGAAGATAGCAACTCGTTGCTGAAACGCGTCGTGTTAAATCACAAGAAGTCACAAGACGGACATAATACAAGGTATTTCTAATACTTCATAATATTCATATAGTGACTTGAAGACCCAACACTCTAAAAATGTATCAAATATATCAATTTCTAAGCAGACCGGGGGCCTCCAACGGGCTTAGTCCGCCACTGGGACAAACTAGTAGTGAAACTAAAATAGTGTGAATCAATTTTGACTACCGATATCTAGTGAATAAACAAATTCCACCGACGAAAAAAGAGATAAAAGCGGGATAAGTTCTCAATGGCTTACGCCCGGATAACTTCGATTGAAGTTGTATTTATTTCTGCTTCAACACTTTATTTGTTTGAAAATTTTTCGGTTCGCAGCACATTTTTCATGACGCCTTAACAAAACCCTTTTTGAACGTACAGTAAGCGATGCTGTATAGTTCATGGTTTCGAAATTGGGAAATCAAAATAAGATAAAATACAATACGAATGTAATCTGAACCAATATTATAAAGAGAAAAGAGTTGATTTTTTGTATGTTTGCTTGTTTGTAATGGATAAACTCAAAAACTACTTAACTGATTTTAAAAATTCTTTCACCTATAGAAAGCTACATTATCAGCGAGTAACATGGGCTGTATTTTTTACAATAATGTAACCCCATAGTACTCGCGGGGGGGGGGGGGTAATAAATCATAAATTCTTATCTCTGGAACTACTAAACCGATTCTAAAAAATCTTTCAGTAGGTAAATTCACAGCACTCGGGCGAAGTCGGACCGGGCCGTTAGTATCATTATATAATGGCTCCATTTTTACGGTTCCGTACCTCCGTATTTATCCCTATTACCCTGCCTTAGATGTCTGTCCGTCCGTCTGCCACAGGGCTCTATCTCGCAAACGGTAAAAGATAGCTAGTTAAAATTTTCACAGATTGCGTGTTTTTATTATTATTTATTATTATTTTATTTCGTTCAAAAGACTTCAAGGAGTCGAATTTGTCAGACATGATAAATATAAAAATAATAGCAAATATGAAAAAAAAACTCGGGTCGCAGTGCCAAAACCCTGCCGACAATATAGTGTATTTGCTAATACTGGCATTGTGGCTTTATTATGTGAACTTAAGTTTGTTTTTGAACAAAATAAAAAATTTAACCCCTTAATACATCCCTTAAAATAATATTTTTTTCTTAATTTCAATATTTTTATCAATGCAACCTCGGTACCAAATTAAATACACCCTTCAGTAATTAAAGCACTATCCGCAAACTAGTGTTTTCATAAAATTTGTAAGTCCGGTCCTGTCTAGCCGATTTTATTAAAATTTTAGCAGCACATTTTAATCGTTACTAAAGGGTTAAATTTCAATTTTGAAACGATTCTGAGAATTTTTTCGCCATTTTTGGGCCCAAAAACATTTTTCAACCCCTAAAAACTACCCTGAAAATGGTCCGATTGGGCCCATTTTAAATAGGCTTCGTGCGGTGATGGATTTCAACGTGCGTACCAAATTTCGTCAAAATCAATTAACTCTTTCGAAAGTTATTGCCCGCATACACACACACACAATATATAATATATATATATATATATATATATATATATATATATAAATATATACATATATAAATAGACATTTCCAAAAATGGTGCCAAAGTGTTCAGGAGGCTATGAAACGTCGAGAAATTTTGGTCCGACCCCTAGGTCCCGCCATCCGACCGACGCCAATAGTGTATGTGCCATATGGCAAATACACTAATAAAGTATAAACAATACAATAAATTATTTCATAGTAAAGTCATCAACGATATACAAACATTGTGCAATCAATGATTTCTTAAGTTTCTTTTGAAATGTATTGAAAGGCAAGTCTTTAAAGTCATTAGGCAAATCATTAAAAAGCATCAAGGCAGCATAACGCGGACTGTTTGTAAAGAGAGAGAGAGATTACATTTACAATAAGTAATTAGAATTAAATAATCAGTTAATTTTATCAAATTAATGTTTTTTTTACTGACAAGTGGATATGGATACAAATTTTGATACCTGATTACATCATGGGCGCCAAGTGCGTTTCTCTGCAAATATTCCATATAACAAGGCCGCCTATGTTCCCTGTACACTGATCTCGCATGACTCGAATGAGATAGATAATGTATTAAATATATGGGCTGTAGTTAGTGGGCCGTGATAAAATGAATTTTTCTTGTATTGCATTGTAACGTTACGTTATTAATACTAACTTAATTTATTTGTATTTAATAGATACATAGAGATTGTATCGGTTAAGCGCATGCCCAAAATGCGATGAAATCCTGCGGGGCGCTATTTGCAGACTATTTAAAACATTTTTTGATTGAGAACATTTATAAACGATGGACTACAATACTTTGTTAGAAAGCTACAGTTGGGAACAAAATAATAAAAAAAAGTGTGTGTGTCAGCTCCGACGCACGACTTGAGTTTACTCCTTAAGTACGATTGTCTTTGACTATGCAGTAGGCAAACATACATACTTACATGCGTCAGCTGTCGCGCAGCATACCCTGTGGCCTGTACACGTCGGCTGTGTACAAGTATACACATACATTGAAAGGTGCGCAAGGTACGTTGCACAGAAAAACGTAACGCTTTTTGGTTAACGCTTGTATAAATTTTATTCCTGATAAAATGTCCATACCGGAGGTCTTATAATATGAAAATCAATTCTTAAGGAGTAAACTCCAAAAACACAAAATTGAACCGCCTAAAAAAGGAATTAAAATGCATAAAGTAATTGTTTCTTCGTTTTACATTTATTTAGAACTCGGCGCAATTATTTCTCTATTTTAATCTTAGCGGTTTATTTAATTTTTAATGAGCCATTTTCCTGAGAGTAGTTCCTTCAATTATCCACGAGAGGCAGCACTTGTGGTAGGTACAAACATTATTTATTCCCCATTAACTTAATTATTAATTAATTTAATAATAATAATAATTTAATAATTAAGTTATACCACTAAAATGACACGACACTAATGGGGAATAAATAATGTTTGTATCTACCACAAGTGCTGCCTCTCGTGGAGAATTAAAGGAACTACTCTCAGGAAAATGGCTCATTGAATGTAGATAAGGAATGTTACTCGACAATAAGTAGGTTTTTAAACCGTGAAAGATTTTTCAAATCGGTCCAGTATAGTCTACAAGTATTCAGTCGAATTGATAACCTCTTTTTAAGTCGGTTAAAAGCCGAAAGTTAGCATTATTTTACCTTACTGTAATTTCGTCATAATAGAAAAAACGACACTGTTGTAATACAACGCATGCGCATTGTTGAAACTTAACCGAGCATGTTTATGTGGAAGCAAAAGGATTATTATTAACGTCGTCTCAAATCATATTTTATATAAATAAATACATACTCGACTGCTTCACAATAGGGTTAAATATGTATTCAATTTAAACGTTTGGCACTGCCGCTGTAGGGTACAGCCGGGTAATTGGACATCAAACGAAGCAAAAGTTAACAGTAGGAGATTTTTGAAGTGAAAACTTCTTTAGGCGCACTTTGCGTTCTTTCTGAATAGTAAACGAAAGTAAACCGTCACGGTCGGGTCGGTGACACTGAATCGGGTTTACTCGGCTCCACTCGACAACAAGCGCGCTTGGATCGGTGACCACGATTACTTTTTAACAAGGTGTGCATCGTTTCAAGAATTACGTTTTTATTATTACGTATTATAATAATAAAATAATATTATAATATTATGTATGTTTTGCATATAATCAAGTTTTCACTTCTGTCGTGTAGTCATAAGCATACACCCACTTTTTTAGGTAGAAAATATTAGATAAGTACCTAGGTATTACGTCTAAAAAGAATTAGGGAATCTATCACGAATTAAATGAATGCATAATGACTGTATATGAAACACCTATTGTAAGAACAATATGACGTAACACAATGCTGTAATCAGAAAAAAATCATTAATTCAAACCTATATCACCGTAGGGATTCTAACCCTAAACTTTCCACTATCGCGGCGGACTGAGTTGACAATTACTCACACAGTGACACATTTCCAAACGATCGACTTTCTCCCTTTAAAGCATTCTGTCACTGAAAAACCACTACATGCGAGAGTCACGAAGTCAAAAATCATCAAATTTCAAACTCATATAACATTGCGAAAAAAATCGTAAAATTGTTTTGAATGCGTAATTTTGACGGGAAAAGCCTCAAATTTCGGTGTTTGTTATTCAATTTCCCTGCGATGACGTTTCTGTCGTATAAAAAAAATTTACGATTTTTTTCGCAAAGTTAGGTGAGTTTGAAAATTAATGAATTTTGTCTTGATCAACTTGAGAAATTTATTCGCAATTAAAAGCAAAATGGCTGACATCTGGTATTCGAATCCGAAGACGCCATTTATGTAGGATCTACGAAAAAAATGGCAGCTCCCGTAATGTCATTATGTCTTATTTGACTCAAACCAAAGTATTTATAAATATCTATTGGTGCGTTCCACTTGGCGACCATTGCGCCAACTACGCTCACGCCTTATGGCCGCGCTTTTACGTTTGGTCGTTGTAGGCGTTGCGATCGCCAAGTGGAACGCACCCTATGTATGTTATTGCTCGATCTGGCATTATTGACATAAAAACCTAACCTCATTCCGCGTAGTGCTGACATCTACATTAGATTTTAATTGCGAAAAATATGTATTATTAGCTACATCTTTGACAAAAATCTTATCTCAAACATTACATCAAAAAGTTCAAAAATTACCTGTAATATGAAGTTAGGACTTCCGATTCTTCTTTCTGAAAACAAAAGCATTTGTAAAAATTTGACGAAATTCTCAAACGTAATAACATATCACTAAAATAAGAAGAAATTATTGTACAAGCATCTTAAAATAGAATATTTTGCCCCTTTCGGCATCTTTAATAAAAACTAACCTTGCTTTACCTTATAACTTAAAGGTTGTACGTTTGTCACAAGCCTTGATAAGTACAGTTTAAGCTCTACAATACATTGTAAAAGATTTTTTTTTGTTGAAGTGTCAAATTGTCGGTGAAATAAAAAAGTTGTTTTGTAAACAGAGCTGTATGAGTTTGCAAAAATATGTCAAAAAATATGAAATTTTAAAGAACCGAAAACTTGTCAAATTGAGGCCGCTTTATCACGCCTGCCTGCTAGCAATGACATGAGAACGAATTTTGCTCGTAATTTTTCTCGATATCTTTGGTGAGATAAATTCTGTTTGAAATTACAGTACACTCTTTTTAATCCGCCCCCACGAAAATCAAGCTATAGTGTCGGATTAGAAGAAATAACGGACTACAGTGTATACATCAGGGGTGTTGAACTCTTTGGAAGTGGAGGTCCAAATTAGATATTTTACATGAAATTGCGGGCCGCAATATAATAGTATTAATAATAATAATACTTCAAAAAGTAGGTATAGTCCTACATAATGTGCATCTAATGACATGCGCCCAGGCTGCGCTTGCGCTTTAATTAAACATGGGCAGCAACCTTGTATGAATTAATATTTTACCGAGGGCCGCAACTGCAGTGGCGGAGAGCCGCACGCGGCCCGCGTGTTTGACACCCATGGTATACATGGTAAATGAATAATAGTAATGAATAAATACAGGCGTATTGCTGAGTTTACTACCCCCTTCGTAATGACGCGATTAGATAGAGCGAGACAGACCGGCACAGTGTATTTTTGGCGTAAGCGGCGGACTATAGAACATGACTTATTTATTAGAACAGGTGGATTAAATAATTTTGCATTATGCCTTCAACTAGTTAACAGCTATAGTAATTAAATGGAACAAGCACGTTGTTGTTCGAAAAGCAATTTAAGCTATTTGAAGTTATACTCCTTTAGCAAGAGTAGTGAATCGGAAAAACAAAACATAAACCGACTCAAAAATTAATGAAACGCTAACACGGAAAACGGTTGAAACGATTTGGATGAAATTTAATGAAAAGGGGTCAAAAAATCGATTTATATACCTATAAGGTCTCATGCCAGGAAAAATTCGTTTTCTTATAGATTTTATAATTTTAAATATCAATTTTTTGACGTTTCAAAATAGTGTAACATTGTATAAGTAGGCTTTGGATACTTATGTTTCCATGGCTTAAGGAAAAGTTTATAAATTATCGAAATATGTCAAAAATACAAAAATAAAGATAGTTACTTCTTACCACAACAGTTTTATTGATGGATGTACATTTCGAAAGCTATGCTTTCATCTTTAGCAAACACTATACATGTATAGTGTTTGCTGAAGATGAAAGCATAGCTTTCAAAATGTACATCAATAAAACTGTTGTGGTAAGAAGTAACTATCTTTATTTTTGTATTTATTCCAACCACAGTGCTCATATATTTTTATGTCAAAAATAAGTTAATAGTTAAAATTAAAAATCCCAAAAACTTCAACGGAACGTGTTGCAATGAAAAATGTATAAAGTATAACTTCGACCGTGCGCTTATGTGGGTAAGGCACACAGTCTATTTTTTTTTTTCTTATAAAAACATTATATCCAACTTGTATGAAGTGAATCCACTTGGCTTAAAACAGACGATTTTCTTTGTATATTCGGACTGTATTAGCGGAGCAATAAAACTGGAACATATGTGTTATCGACATGGTTAGAGCAAACTGAGCGTGTGACCCCGGATGCTAAAAACAAGGCGACTTCCTTCTACCGTGAACCCTTGGCCGTCCCTTTGGGCCCAACCAACACTCACTGCAGTGTCTCTATAATATTATGTCCTTCTCTTTAACTTAACCCAACACAACAGCCATAACTTATCATACTTGACAAGTCTTATTGCGATCAAGGATGTGTGAATTGAATTGAATTGTGAATTATAGACGCTCGACAACAGAGGTCATTAGCGTCTGTGTTCAAGGATGTGTCTCAAGCAAGAAAGGTGGAGGCATTTCTAGATTTTGTTGTTATTCTGATATTTTAAAATTCAAGGTTTTTGAGTCTTCTTATTATATTGTTACACGCATCAAGAGCAGTGGCGCTTCAGTTCGGCTGATGATATTGTACTACCGATTTAGCTTCACTGGCGTAGGTATAACCATAGACAATTACCATAACCATAGACAATGACAACAAGGCGTATATATTAGCCTAGCGGCACTGGCGAGAACTAATTGTGCCAACACGGCACACGGTGAATGGTCCCCAGGCAGATGGGGGGAGGTCAGGGGCATTCCGGCGAACGGCGACGCGCGTTCCACACGTGTATAACTACGTAGCTAATAAAAGTGTATTTTTACGGACATAATAAAACGGTATAAATAATTTCTGTAACGATATCAAAAACAAGATTTTTATTTAGTAAGGGAAGTAAACTTATCATACCTACTTGTCATGTCTTATTGCGAACAAGGATGTCTTTTCGTGAAGAAAGGTGGAGGAGTGACATTTCTGGTTCAGTGGATTATTTCAAATGTTTTAAAATTCATAATTTCCGGAAATACTTATTATAAAACCAGATTTTTACTGCCAATAACTTTTTTCATACAACGAAATTAGTTTTTATTACAATTCAGTTTTCTTCTTCTAAATCAATTTTTTATGAATGTTTATTTGCTGAATATTTTATATGTCTGTTACCAAATTTTGACGGAATATGGTAAAATCATTCTTTGAACGTTGCTCAAAAAACGAATATAAATGGTTTTGCGATAAAAACACCCCCATGGTTGTGATCGAATCAAAGATAAATGTAGAATCTAAAGAGAGAACAAACAAGTAAGTAATCTTTTTTCAATTTTGGATCAACAATTGGAATAAGAAGTGGAAGACAAAACGAGACTCGCAGCGCCGAACCTTCCATCAACCTCCGGTTGATATATTTAACTATGTGACCAAAATGGGATGTTCATTTACACACGCCATGTTGGTGAATAAAAAATTCTATTACTTTGAAATTCCTTTAATTTAAAAATACGTAGGGAGAGAACTACTAGGTTTCTTCTAAGCTATTTGTAACAGAGTTTCTACTGAAGAACAACTATTAACTTCGTAGCAAAGAAATCATCCTTACAGCAGCACCAATGCTCTTCACAAACTTCTCTTTTCCAAATATTCATAAAATGTAACCATAAATTATTAAAATCGTGCTGTTTGATTTCCAAATACTAAATCATATTTATTATAAGTACCAAAAAGGTCAAGTATTATTGCTTTAGATAAAAAGTAAATTGTACTTTTATTCATACCAAAGGTGTTTTATAAGTTTTCGCTACCCTCATTGAGCAATTACTTACCCCTCCAACTTGAAAACTCCCAAGCAATTCTTTAAAGAAATAGTAGATTGCATGTCTAGATACGTAGTGGGACATATTACGGCGAGTGATGACAGTATGTAAAAACGAGCGAGACATATATGGTATTTTTTGACATACCCACTACAAAATACCTACTTTTCACGTTATTTTCCAAAAATTCTAAAGTTCATTAATTACGTCGCCATCTTTTCTTCCACAGTGTGCCGCGAAATTCGTGCAAGTAAGTAATGACAGGCGCACGTAAGCGTACGCAGGCGTATATTATAGAGCGAATAAACAGAAGTTGCTATGGCAACCGTTATTTTCTGCGGAAAATAAAACATTTTCCGCACACCTGCCTGTTAAATGACTCATTAAATGCCTCTATATACATACATCGAAAGTAGCTATTTTGTAGTGGATATGGCAAAAAAGCTTTTACAGTTTTATGTTTAGAATTAATGTAAGCAATTGCTTTACAATATTAATGTTTGTTGTCATAGATTCTCTTAAGTTTTAAGTAATACTGTAGAACTATTCGCTAAAAAAACAATATTGCAAAACAAGGTTTTCTCATCCCTGGTCACAAATATTCACGTGCATAAGTAATATGTCGATGTTATATAATATATGTGGACGTTTCAGCGAAATATTCGTCGACTTCCTCCGGCACCAAATGTCTGTGTTTAGTTATGATATCCCTTATTGACCGCTGCGTTCTTGTTTGCCTAACAATTATGTGTATCTCCATGCGTTGAAAACGTCTTCGTTTGTTTTAGATAACTGTCACTTACATAACATTTACGGTCCTTATTTTACCATCGCCAATATTATTACATGTTTAGCACATTAGTAGCCGATTTAAAATTGGTTGAGGCTTCTATTTTCATCAAAACCATTTAACGCTAAATTCAGAATAATAATGCGTTTATCTCCCATTTCTCGAGCGTCTATAATCTACAAAAAACTCGGGTCGCAGTGCCAAAATCCTGCCGACAATATAGTGTATTTGCTAATACAGGCCATGTGGCTTTAATACGTGAACTCAGGTTTGTTTTTGAACAAAATAAAAAATTTAACCCCTTAATACATCCCTTAAAATAATATTTTTTTTCTTAATTTCAATATTATTATTAATGCAACCTCTGTACCAAATTAAATACACCCTTCAGTAAGTAAATCACTATCCGCAAACTAGTATTTTCATAAAATTTGTAAGTCCGGTTCTGTCGGGCCGATTTTATTAAAATTTTAGCGGCATATTTTGATCTTTACTAAAAGGTTAAATTTCAATTTTGAAACAATTCTGAAATTTTTTTCGGTATTTTCGGGCCAAAAAACTTTTTTCAACCCCTAA
Organism: Mongoloraphidia duomilia; assembly: GCA_039654895.1. NCBI lineage: Eukaryota > Metazoa > Arthropoda > Insecta > Raphidioptera > Raphidiidae > Mongoloraphidia > Mongoloraphidia duomilia. The sequence goes on along the minus strand of CM077519.1, from coordinate 13,371,133 downwards.
AAACCACCCTTAAAATAGTCCGATTGGGCCCATTTTAAATAGGTTCCGTGCGGTGATGGATTCCAACGTGTGTACCAAATTTCGTTTAAATCAATTAAGTCTTTCGAGAGTTATGCTGCGAACACATATATATATATATATAAATATATATATATAAATATATATATATACATATATATATAAACATTTCCAAAAATGGTGCCAAATTGTTCAGGAGAGAAATTTTGGTCCGACCCCTAGGTCCCGCCATCCGACCGACGCCAATAGTGTATGTGCCATATTATGGCAAATACACTAATAAATAAAATAACCTATCTATAGTCTATACTAATATTATAAAGCTGGAGAGTTCGTTTGTTTGGTTGAACGCGCTAATCTCAGGAACTACTGGTTCGAATTGTTGGATAGTCCATTTATCGAGGAAGGCTATAGGCTATATAATATCACGCTACGACCAATAGGAGCGGAGCATCTATGAAAAATGTTGCAAAAACAGGAAAAATTATTCCTTTTAAGAGCTTCCGTTGCGGGCGCTGCGTAAACGGTTAAAGTTACGCAAAAATCATGTATTGTTTCCGGAAGGTTTATATATGTAATGAACGAGCGTAGCGAGTGAGAAAGCGAACGAACAAAGCGAGTGAGTAATGTATTTATTTATTGTAGGTTATAGACGCGTCGACATCTAAGGTCATTAGCGTCTTTCAACTACACTAAATAACAACTAACTTAAAACTAAATAACTTCACAAAACATCCATGCGCGCAGGTGGGATTCGAACCCACGGCAGTCCAGTCTAGAGGCTGATGCACCAAGCATGCTAACCACTAGGCTATACTTCCCTCGTGAATAATGTAATTATAATATTCAAGCGAACGAGCGAAGCGAGTGAGTAATGTAATTATAATATTCAAGCGAACGAGCGAAGCGAGTGTGTAGTGTATTTACAATATTCAAGCGAACGAGCGAAGCGGGTGAGTAGTGTATTGCACCCGGACTTTCTTAGCACCCGGGCGAAGCCGGACGGGGCCGCTAGTCTATAATATTAATAATAATGAATGTTTATTGGCATTTCACATAAAAACGTACAAAAGGCACGGTCAACTTACGTTGTTCTTCCACCTAGCCCATAAAAATTTACATTAAAAATTACAAATTAAAAATATAGATACTAAAAAAAAATTACTACTACTCTGTCAGTAGCTTATTATTAATGTAGAAAAAATATTTTTATTAGATATAATTTTTTACATGAGCAGGTAGATCATTCCACATATTTGATGCGACATAATATAATATGTAATAGATTTTTGATACGCCGATGTATATCAATTAGAAAATTTGATTTAAAACGTGTGGAATGACCATGACATGCTGTTTTACATTTGTGAATAGCGTTAATTTAATTTAAAACAAGATTTTAATTAAATCTGTGAAATGAGAGTACTAGTTACTACAGCAGTGAACGCTTTTACATATATTAACGGACATTTCGATTTTTTTATGCTTTCGCATACAAACTTCAACACCCCGTTGCTCTCCTCCTTAGGGGTTGTTTTAAAAAATTCTAAAATATGTATTTTATTATTTGTTTTTAAAAAATTCTAAAATATGTGTTTTATTACTTGTTTTTAAAAAATTCTAAAATATGTGTTTTATTATTTGATTTTAAAAAATTCTAAAATATGTGTTTTATTATTTGTTTTGAAGAGTATTTATACCAAGTTTCAAGTTGATACACGCAGGCAATACGATTTTCTGTACAAACATTTTCACCTCTTTAGGGATTGATTTCCGAAAAATCTTTTCTTAGTGCACCTCTACACCCTGTGATGAACATAACTTCCAAATCTACCATATTTCTATCTTCAGTGGTTTAGCTTGTGCAATACACCCCCTTTTGAGCCCCTTAGGGGTTAAATTTCTAAAAATCCCTTTTCAGTGGGTGCTTAAGTCACAAAAGTAACCCACTGTCCAAATTTCAAACTTAGAGCTTCAGCGGTTTGGTCTGGATGTTGATTGTCAAAAAATCCTACACCCCCGTGTCAACATTTCAGGAGTGTGTAAGTATATGTCTATTCAAACTGGTTAACTGAGAGAAACACTTATTACAATGATCACATTGATAAGGTTTCTCACCGGTATGTATACGCTTGTGTCTATTTAAATTGGATGGATGGGCAAAACGTTTATTACAAATAACACACTGATAAGGTCTCTCACCGGTGTGTTTAAGCTTGTGATTTCTTAACGCGGATGAGTAAAAGAAACACTTATTACAAAGGTCACACTGATAAGGTTTTTCACCGTTATGCACACGTTGGTGATCATTTAAGCCGTATGAATAGGCGAAACACTTATTACAAAGGTCACACTGATAAGGTTTCTCACCGGTATGTTTAAGTTTGTGTCTATTTAAACTGGATGGATAAGAGAAACACATCTTACAAATGTCACACTGATAAGATTTATCACCGGTATGCATACGCTTGTGCTCATTAAAATTGGATGAATGAGCAAAACACTTATTACAAAGGACACACTGATAAGGTTTCTTACCAGTATGTATACGCTTGTGTTTAGTTAAATTGGATGAGCGAGAGAAACACTTCTTACAAAGGTCACACTGATAAGGTTTCTCACCGGTATGTTTAAGCTTGTGACTATTTAAAGTGGATGAATGAGTGAAACACTTTTTACAAAGGACACACTGATAAGGTTTCTCACCGGTATGTATACGCTTGTGTTCACTTAAACTACGTGAATTGGCGAAACACTTTTTACAAAGGGCACACTGATAAGGTTTCTCATCGGCATGTATACGCTTGTGTTTATTTAAAGTGGATGGCCAATAAAAACACTTCTTGCAAAGGTCACACTGATAAGGTTTCACACCGGTATATACACGCTTGTGTTTATTGAAAGTGGATGAATGGGCGAAACATTTATTACACAGATCACACTGATAAGGTCTCTCACCGGTGTGTTCAACCTTGTGATTATTTAACGCTGATGAGTAAGAGAAACACTTATTACAAAGGTCACACTGATAAGGTTTTTCACCGGTATGCACACGTTTGTGTTCATTTAAATTGTATGAACGGGCGAAACACTTGTTACAAAGGTCACACTGATAAGCTTTCTTACCGGTATGTACAAGTTTGTGTCTATTTAAATTGGATGGATAAGAGAAACACATCTTACAAATGTCACACTGATATTGATCACCGGTATGCATACGCTTGTGTTGATTTAAATTGTATGAATGAGCAAAACACTTCTTACAAATGTCACACTGATAAGGTTTCTTACCAGTATGTATACGATTGTGTTTATATAAATTGGATGAGAAAGAGAAACACTTCTTACAAATGTCACACTTATAAGGTTTCTCACCGGTATGTATACGCTTGTGTTTATTTAAAGTAGATGAGAAAGAGAAACACTTCTTACAAATGTCACACTGATAAGGTTTCTTACCGGTATGTATACGCTTGTGTTTATTTAAATTGGATGAGAAAAAGAAACACTTCTTACAAATGTCACACTGATAAGGTTTCTCACTGGTATGTATACGCTTGTGTTTATTTAAAGTGGACTGCCAAGAAAAACACTTCTTGCAAATGTCACACTGATAAGGTTTCTCACCAGTATGTATCGAAATATTTTTATTTGTCTCTTTACATTTACTAAAACTTTCGCTCACATTCGCAGAACGTAGACACGAGTTCTCCGATGCGTCGCCCATATTAATCTTCGTACCTTCGCAGGTAATTTCATTTCCATCACCTTTAGACGAAGCGCTTTCCGTGTCATCGACTGATTCTGTTAGAGTTAATAAATTATCACTAATCATTTCATCATTGATTTCGGATTTTAAAGATGTTTCGTCCATTAATTTGTTCATCACAGTGTAATTTTCCGCTTTTTTCTCTTTCCAATTGATTGTGATGCCTTCGTTCACTTCAGTCTCGCCACTGTCGATTTTTGAGTCTTCACAGCTGAATTCTATGCCATCTATATTAGACGATATGTGATCTGTGCCACCTGCACTTTTTGTTGTTAAAGAATCATCAACCAGTTCGACTTTGATTTCAGATTTTAAACTCATTTCCTCGTTATTTTTATTTTCTTGGTTGAAATTTGCATGTCCGGTCTCTTTCCAACGATCCATGTCAAACACATCATTGAGCTCTAAAGAATCACATTTCACAATATCGTTATTAGTGTTAATGATTAAATTATCCTCAGAAGGTCGAACAGAACATTCAACTTTGATTGGTTTGTCAGAAATGCATAATAGCTGAAGATAACGTCGCAGTGTTCTGTCAGACTGTTTTATTTGCATTTGGAACTGGTGTGTTTTCTCCAGTTGAGTGTAACATGATTGGCAAATGAAATTCGGCATTTCATCACCTCTGATTATCTGGCAATACAAAGAAATTTTAATTATTTTCAAATTAATTATTGATACTTAACATTTTATAAAAAGAAATGTTTCATAAATGATAGATTATCTTCTGGATTATCTAATATATTCAGAGTTAAATTGCCGTTTGTGGCACTAGTGGTACAGTAGAAATTAAAAATAAGTAGTTATTCCGAAAAGTATAAAGCAACCTGAACAACACAGAAGCTAAATTAAAATTTGTTGTTAAAAACTATGGTATGATAGACCTGAAACGATGGCTTGCTTGTGACAAGTTACGAACTAAAATTAAAAAAAAAAACGATATAGAAACATAATCAAAATATATGAGCACTGTGGTTGGAATAAAAACAAAATAAAATATAGTTACTTCTTACCACAACAGTTTTATTGATGGATGTACATTTCGAAAGCTAAGCTAAGCTAAGCTGTAGTGTTCGCTGAATATGAAAGCTTAGATTTCGAAATGTACATCCATCAATAAAACTGTTGTGGTAAGAAGTAACTATATTTTATTTTGTTTTTGATATAGAAACAGTTATAAACTATAATGCTATTTCAAGTAACAATTTGAAAGGAACAGAGCTTACCTGAACAGGAGCACATTTCATGACTACACCAGCCACGCTATTCTGCATTTTCGATGAAAACCAAAATATATCTAACAACGTAACGCCCCTTGATAAGCACAATCGACACATTGCACTTACGCCAGATCCAATTATCGATATTTCTTTCATTTTAGAACTTGTCATATTTCGACAAATCATTAATTTAATATTCAGTTTTGATAGCGTTCACCAACTAGGGATGAGCATCGATGGTCGATGTTTTCAAAACATCGATGTTTCCATGTCGATGTTCGATGTTTTTGACATCGATGGTAAGGGAACGGTGTTTTTCGTACATCGATGTTTTATAAACGCGAAATTGCTAATTTTATTTTCAACACTTAAAGTTTTTAAGAACACTCTTAACTCTTTGTCTAAATAAATCTAGAGTAGCCTGTACCTACACCGGCGGGCAAGACCAGTCGGTTAGGAGTGTTCTATAATCTATAGGATGTGTACTTTTAATATAAAATTAGTTGAGTGTTTCATTGTATTTAGTATATTCCTACAATTACCATTTTAAAACGATTTTTTCCTAAAACATCGATGTTTAGAGACCGATGTTTTCCACACATCGATGTTATGGTTCGATGTTAACATCGATGGTCAACATCGATGTTTTCTCATCGATGCTCATCCCTATCACCAACATCCTAATGATCCAACTTCACTACAGTGTCAGTCGCACAAATGCGTTACAACTGATATTTATGCTTCTATAGGCGCGTTAGACGATTTCTGGCAGGGGGTAAACTTTTAGATTTGCGTCACGTTACGTCACGCTCATGTTATTAAAAGCATGCGTAGTGGCCTATGTAAAATTAATATCTGAGAGTTTTATAGGACACAATAAAATAAAATGGCGTCAGATTTTTAAATGGCGGTCATATGTACTTTTGTAAAAATTATCCGATCTTTTTGAAAATTGATATTTAAGAGTTTTATAGGACACAAAAAATAAAATTGCATCAGATTTCAAAATGGCGGTCAAATAATAACTTTTCAATTGTATTGTCTATAGCTTTGATAAATTCGGTTTTATATACAATTCGTAAAAAGCATAGCTTCTGTCGGGTGTCCCATGACACCTCTTGACTTTTTTATTATATAATTTGTTGGCATTTGTTGCGTAGAACAGAAATCAATAATATAAAACTATTGGTACCTACCTACATAAAAAATTCACAGATTTCGCAATCCTTGCAACCATCGAGGACATTGGAAATGATAACAGCATATATGAAACATAATTAACTGTTTATTATACACACAATATTTATCAATGCACTGTTTAGTTTTGTCAGGAATAGCCCTATTATTCTTCTGTTATATACGCGTTCACTTTTGCTTGATTACTTAACTTTTAAATGGATTTTTTTACAGTATTTATTAACATTTGCTCAAAAATAACACCGCAGATCGTCGCAAATACCTCTCAATTAACTAGACATGATATAAAACACATTTCGAAAAAATTGCACTTGTTCAATTTTGCATGATTGCTCCTCACTTGATCGCGACACCGTTGTCTTTTGGCCTTGAACGAAAACTCGTAACTCTGCCCCCATATACGAACATAAACATTTCCAATGTTAAAATCTCCTTCAAGAAAGTTTATTTCATAGAGTTACCTAATTCAAAACTTACAGAAACTACATTGAACTACTTCATTCCCAACGATTCCAGGTGAATGAATACAGATATCCCATTTCCCGGCTGTCGTGATAACTATTCCCTATCGAGCGAATGCAGCGAGTATGCGATGACGTCATATCCGCATGACGACACATTCAAGGCGGCTTCCACACATGACGTAACGTGCCATGACCTTGGTCAATGTCATGTATGTTGGATAGGCAACTCACACTAGAAACGGATTTAACACGCTATGTAACTACAATCTACATGTGACGTCATTGCTCTACGTCATGGATAATCGAATCTGTAATATCATACTTAATCATTTCGAGCGCAACGTCCTGTGCCGGATTTCCTCCTAGGCCCACAAGGCCCCAACTTAAGGGCCCAGTCCAGGGCCGTAGCTAGAGCTAAATTCAAGATAGGGCACTAAAAGTTTAAAGTAGGGCTGAAGCAAAAGACTACAATTTTTTAATTGGATTGCCCACCTCATCTGGTGATATCAAATTACAAAAGCAAGAAAACGGTAAATGACAATTTATTCAAAAAAAAAAAAAATACAGAACTTGCCATGTTATCAAATTTCCGAAGAACTTCATTTAGTCCAACGAATTTAATCTTGTTTTTCCAAATGCCAGATAGGTCAAGTCTGTCATTCTGTCGTGACAGTCTTTGCGGCTTGTTTATAATTCCTTAAAGTAGGGCACTGGATGTTTAAAGGTAGGGCATTGCCTTTAATGCCCCCCCCCTAGCTACGGCCCTGGCCCAGCCAGCCTAGGGGCCCCAGTGGCGGAACTTTCATACTTATAAGCTCAAAAGCTTGGCTTGCCTTATCAAAATGCTTTATCGAAAATATTATTGAAAATATTATCGAAAATATTATTTACGGATAGGACTAATTTCTTGGTTAATTATAATAATACCTTAAACTACCTTACAGATCTTCTGTATTTTGATTTGATTAATTAAGGCGATTAAAAATTATATATTCTGTACTAGTGCATTTAATTCGCTAAATTTCCAAAATGGCTTCGAGATGGGGGGAGGGGCAAATGCCAAGCGCCTAGGGGCCCTGGGTCTTTAAGTTCGGCACTGATAACGTCTGGGATACAGTTATTTTTTAAGACCACCAACAGCTAAGGGTTGTTATTGGATCTAGAATCAAATTATTCATATTTTCAATTTGTTATTTTTTAATAAGAAATTGAAAATTCAGTTGGTATTTTTAACAATTCTCGGATTAGAACCTGGGAACTGAAGACTTGTATAATGAAGGAGCGATTGAAATGCCATATAAAACAACGGTGTTGCTACATGCTCGGCTATTTTCAAGCTTGTTAGATAATTACCTATATTATTTGATTATTTGATTTTGGTTATCATATATTCGAATTCGGTTTTCAAATATTTTTCACTCATTAGTCTATAATATTAATAATAATGAATGTTTATTGGCATTTCACATAAAAACGTACAAAAGGCACGGTCAACTTACGTTGTTCTTCCACCTAGCCCATAAAAATTTACATTAAAAATTACAAATTAAAAATATAGATACTAAAAAAAAATTACTACTACTCTGTCAGTAGCTTATTATTAATGTAGAAAAAATATTTTTATTAGATATAATTTTTTACATGAGCAGGTAGATCATTCCACATATTTGATGCGACATAATATAATATGTAATAGATTTTTGATACGCCGATGTATATCAATTAGAAAATTTGATTTAAAACGTGTGGAATGACCATGACATGCTGTTTTACATTTGTGAATAGCGTTAATTTAATTTAAAACAAGATTTTAATTAAATCTGTGAAATGAGAGTACTAGTTACTACAGCAGTGAACGCTTTTACATATATTAACGGACATTTCGATTTTTTTATGCTTTCGCATACAAACTTCAACACCCCGTTGCTCTCCTCCTTAGGGGTTGTTTTAAAAAATTCTAAAATATGTATTTTATTATTTGTTTTTAAAAAATTCTAAAATATGTGTTTTATTACTTGTTTTTAAAAAATTCTAAAATATGTGTTTTATTATTTGATTTTAAAAAATTCTAAAATATGTGTTTTATTATTTGTTTTGAAGAGTATTTATACCAAGTTTCAAGTTGATACACGCAGGCAATACGATTTTCTGTACAAACATTTTCACCTCTTTAGGGATTGATTTCCGAAAAATCTTTTCTTAGTGCACCTCTACACCCTGTGATGAACATAACTTCCAAATCTACCATATTTCTATCTTCAGTGGTTTAGCTTGTGCAATACACCCCCTTTTGAGCCCCTTAGGGGTTAAATTTCTAAAAATCCCTTTTCAGTGGGTGCTTAAGTCACAAAAGTAACCCACTGTCCAAATTTCAAACTTAGAGCTTCAGCGGTTTGGTCTGGATGTTGATTGTCAAAAAATCCTACACCCCCGTGTCAACATTTCAGGAGTGTGTAAGTATATGTCTATTCAAACTGGTTAACTGAGAGAAACACTTATTACAATGATCACATTGATAAGGTTTCTCACCGGTATGTATACGCTTGTGTCTATTTAAATTGGATGGATGGGCAAAACGTTTATTACAAATAACACACTGATAAGGTCTCTCACCGGTGTGTTTAAGCTTGTGATTTCTTAACGCGGATGAGTAAAAGAAACACTTATTACAAAGGTCACACTGATAAGGTTTTTCACCGTTATGCACACGTTGGTGATCATTTAAGCCGTATGAATAGGCGAAACACTTATTACAAAGGTCACACTGATAAGGTTTCTCACCGGTATGTTTAAGTTTGTGTCTATTTAAACTGGATGGATAAGAGAAACACATCTTACAAATGTCACACTGATAAGATTTATCACCGGTATGCATACGCTTGTGCTCATTAAAATTGGATGAATGAGCAAAACACTTATTACAAAGGACACACTGATAAGGTTTCTTACCAGTATGTATACGCTTGTGTTTAGTTAAATTGGATGAGCGAGAGAAACACTTCTTACAAAGGTCACACTGATAAGGTTTCTCACCGGTATGTTTAAGCTTGTGACTATTTAAAGTGGATGAATGAGTGAAACACTTTTTACAAAGGACACACTGATAAGGTTTCTCACCGGTATGTATACGCTTGTGTTCACTTAAACTACGTGAATTGGCGAAACACTTTTTACAAAGGGCACACTGATAAGGTTTCTCATCGGCATGTATACGCTTGTGTTTATTTAAAGTGGATGGCCAATAAAAACACTTCTTGCAAAGGTCACACTGATAAGGTTTCACACCGGTATATACACGCTTGTGTTTATTGAAAGTGGATGAATGGGCGAAACATTTATTACACAGATCACACTGATAAGGTCTCTCACCGGTGTGTTCAACCTTGTGATTATTTAACGCTGATGAGTAAGAGAAACACTTATTACAAAGGTCACACTGATAAGGTTTTTCACCGGTATGCACACGTTTGTGTTCATTTAAATTGTATGAACGGGCGAAACACTTGTTACAAAGGTCACACTGATAAGCTTTCTTACCGGTATGTACAAGTTTGTGTCTATTTAAATTGGATGGATAAGAGAAACACATCTTACAAATGTCACACTGATATTGATCACCGGTATGCATACGCTTGTGTTGATTTAAATTGTATGAATGAGCAAAACACTTCTTACAAATGTCACACTGATAAGGTTTCTTACCAGTATGTATACGATTGTGTTTATATAAATTGGATGAGAAAGAGAAACACTTCTTACAAATGTCACACTTATAAGGTTTCTCACCGGTATGTATACGCTTGTGTTTATTTAAAGTAGATGAGAAAGAGAAACACTTCTTACAAATGTCACACTGATAAGGTTTCTTACCGGTATGTATACGCTTGTGTTTATTTAAATTGGATGAGAAAAAGAAACACTTCTTACAAATGTCACACTGATAAGGTTTCTCACTGGTATGTATACGCTTGTGTTTATTTAAAGTGGACTGCCAAGAAAAACACTTCTTGCAAATGTCACACTGATAAGGTTTCTCACCAGTATGTATCGAAATATTTTTATTTGTCTCTTTACATTTACTAAAACTTTCGCTCACATTCGCAGAACGTAGACACGAGTTCTCCGATGCGTCGCCCATATTAATCTTCGTACCTTCGCAGGTAATTTCATTTCCATCACCTTTAGACGAAGCGCTTTCCGTGTCATCGACTGATTCTGTTAGAGTTAATAAATTATCACTAATCATTTCATCATTGATTTCGGATTTTAAAGATGTTTCGTCCATTAATTTGTTCATCACAGTGTAATTTTCCGCTTTTTTCTCTTTCCAATTGATTGTGATGCCTTCGTTCACTTCAGTCTCGCCACTGTCGATTTTTGAGTCTTCACAGCTGAATTCTATGCCATCTATATTAGACGATATGTGATCTGTGCCACCTGCACTTTTTGTTGTTAAAGAATCATCAACCAGTTCGACTTTGATTTCAGATTTTAAACTCATTTCCTCGTTATTTTTATTTTCTTGGTTGAAATTTGCATGTCCGGTCTCTTTCCAACGATCCATGTCAAACACATCATTGAGCTCTAAAGAATCACATTTCACAATATCGTTATTAGTGTTAATGATTAAATTATCCTCAGAAGGTCGAACAGAACATTCAACTTTGATTGGTTTGTCAGAAATGCATAATAGCTGAAGATAACGTCGCAGTGTTCTGTCAGACTGTTTTATTTGCATTTGGAACTGGTGTGTTTTCTCCAGTTGAGTGTAACATGATTGGCAAATGAAATTCGGCATTTCATCACCTCTGATTATCTGGCAATACAAAGAAATTTTAATTATTTTCAAATTAATTATTGATACTTAACATTTTATAAAAAGAAATGTTTCATAAATGATAGATTATCTTCTGGATTATCTAATATATTCAGAGTTAAATTGCCGTTTGTGGCACTAGTGGTACAGTAGAAATTAAAAATAAGTAGTTATTCCGAAAAGTATAAAGCAACCTGAACAACACAGAAGCTAAATTAAAATTTGTTGTTAAAAACTATGGTATGATAGACCTGAAACGATGGCTTGCTTGTGACAAGTTACGAACTAAAATTAAAAAAAAAAACGATATAGAAACATAATCAAAATATATGAGCACTGTGGTTGGAATAAAAACAAAATAAAATATAGTTACTTCTTACCACAACAGTTTTATTGATGGATGTACATTTCGAAAGCTAAGCTAAGCTAAGCTGTAGTGTTCGCTGAATATGAAAGCTTAGATTTCGAAATGTACATCCATCAATAAAACTGTTGTGGTAAGAAGTAACTATATTTTATTTTGTTTTTGATATAGAAACAGTTATAAACTATAATGCTATTTCAAGTAACAATTTGAAAGGAACAGAGCTTACCTGAACAGGAGCACATTTCATGACTACACCAGCCACGCTATTCTGCATTTTCGATGAAAACCAAAATATATCTAACAACGTAACGCCCCTTGATAAGCACAATCGACACATTGCACTTACGCCAGATCCAATTATCGATATTTCTTTCATTTTAGAACTTGTCATATTTCGACAAATCATTAATTTAATATTCAGTTTTGATAGCGTTCACCAACTAGGGATGAGCATCGATGGTCGATGTTTTCAAAACATCGATGTTTCCATGTCGATGTTCGATGTTTTTGACATCGATGGTAAGGGAACGGTGTTTTTCGTACATCGATGTTTTATAAACGCGAAATTGCTAATTTTATTTTCAACACTTAAAGTTTTTAAGAACACTCTTAACTCTTTGTCTAAATAAATCTAGAGTAGCCTGTACCTACACCGGCGGGCAAGACCAGTCGGTTAGGAGTGTTCTATAATCTATAGGATGTGTACTTTTAATATAAAATTAGTTGAGTGTTTCATTGTATTTAGTATATTCCTACAATTACCATTTTAAAACGATTTTTTCCTAAAACATCGATGTTTAGAGACCGATGTTTTCCACACATCGATGTTATGGTTCGATGTTAACATCGATGGTCAACATCGATGTTTTCTCATCGATGCTCATCCCTATCACCAACATCCTAATGATCCAACTTCACTACAGTGTCAGTCGCACAAATGCGTTACAACTGATATTTATGCTTCTATAGGCGCGTTAGACGATTTCTGGCAGGGGGTAAACTTTTAGATTTGCGTCACGTTACGTCACGCTCATGTTATTAAAAGCATGCGTAGTGGCCTATGTAAAATTAATATCTGAGAGTTTTATAGGACACAATAAAATAAAATGGCGTCAGATTTTTAAATGGCGGTCATATGTACTTTTGTAAAAATTATCCGATCTTTTTGAAAATTGATATTTAAGAGTTTTATAGGACACAAAAAATAAAATTGCATCAGATTTCAAAATGGCGGTCAAATAATAACTTTTCAATTGTATTGTCTATAGCTTTGATAAATTCGGTTTTATATACAATTCGTAAAAAGCATAGCTTCTGTCGGGTGTCCCATGACACCTCTTGACTTTTTTATTATATAATTTGTTGGCATTTGTTGCGTAGAACAGAAATCAATAATATAAAACTATTGGTACCTACCTACATAAAAAATTCACAGATTTCGCAATCCTTGCAACCATCGAGGACATTGGAAATGATAACAGCATATATGAAACATAATTAACTGTTTATTATACACACAATATTTATCAATGCACTGTTTAGTTTTGTCAGGAATAGCCCTATTATTCTTCTGTTATATACGCGTTCACTTTTGCTTGATTACTTAACTTTTAAATGGATTTTTTTACAGTATTTATTAACATTTGCTCAAAAATAACACCGCAGATCGTCGCAAATACCTCTCAATTAACTAGACATGATATAAAACACATTTCGAAAAAATTGCACTTGTTCAATTTTGCATGATTGCTCCTCACTTGATCGCGACACCGTTGTCTTTTGGCCTTGAACGAAAACTCGTAACTCTGCCCCCATATACGAACATAAACATTTCCAATGTTAAAATCTCCTTCAAGAAAGTTTATTTCATAGAGTTACCTAATTCAAAACTTACAGAAACTACATTGAACTACTTCATTCCCAACGATTCCAGGTGAATGAATACAGATATCCCATTTCCCGGCTGTCGTGATAACTATTCCCTATCGAGCGAATGCAGCGAGTATGCGATGACGTCATATCCGCATGACGACACATTCAAGGCGGCTTCCACACATGACGTAACGTGCCATGACCTTGGTCAATGTCATGTATGTTGGATAGGCAACTCACACTAGAAACGGATTTAACACGCTATGTAACTACAATCTACATGTGACGTCATTGCTCTACGTCATGGATAATCGAATCTGTAATATCATACTTAATCATTTCGAGCGCAACGTCCTGTGCCGGATTTCCTCCTAGGCCCACAAGGCCCCAACTTAAGGGCCCAGTCCAGGGCCGTAGCTAGAGCTAAATTCAAGATAGGGCACTAAAAGTTTAAAGTAGGGCTGAAGCAAAAGACTACAATTTTTTAATTGGATTGCCCACCTCATCTGGTGATATCAAATTACAAAAGCAAGAAAACGGTAAATGACAATTTATTCAAAAAAAAAAAAAATACAGAACTTGCCATGTTATCAAATTTCCGAAGAACTTCATTTAGTCCAACGAATTTAATCTTGTTTTTCCAAATGCCAGATAGGTCAAGTCTGTCATTCTGTCGTGACAGTCTTTGCGGCTTGTTTATAATTCCTTAAAGTAGGGCACTGGATGTTTAAAGGTAGGGCATTGCCTTTAATGCCCCCCCCCTAGCTACGGCCCTGGCCCAGCCAGCCTAGGGGCCCCAGTGGCGGAACTTTCATACTTATAAGCTCAAAAGCTTGGCTTGCCTTATCAAAATGCTTTATCGAAAATATTATTGAAAATATTATCGAAAATATTATTTACGGATAGGACTAATTTCTTGGTTAATTATAATAATACCTTAAACTACCTTACAGATCTTCTGTATTTTGATTTGATTAATTAAGGCGATTAAAAATTATATATTCTGTACTAGTGCATTTAATTCGCTAAATTTCCAAAATGGCTTCGAGATGGGGGGAGGGGCAAATGCCAAGCGCCTAGGGGCCCTGGGTCTTTAAGTTCGGCACTGATAACGTCTGGGATACAGTTATTTTTTAAGACCACCAACAGCTAAGGGTTGTTATTGGATCTAGAATCAAATTATTCATATTTTCAATTTGTTATTTTTTAATAAGAAATTGAAAATTCAGTTGGTATTTTTAACAATTCTCGGATTAGAACCTGGGAACTGAAGACTTGTATAATGAAGGAGCGATTGAAATGCCATATAAAACAACGGTGTTGCTACATGCTCGGCTATTTTCAAGCTTGTTAGATAATTACCTATATTATTTGATTATTTGATTTTGGTTATCATATATTCGAATTCGGTTTTCAAATATTTTTCACTCATATATCAGAAATAATAATCAAAAAAACTTTTTAACAAAAAAAAAACCTCCTTCAAAAATAGAGGAAAATAATGAAATTTTGAGGTCTGCGCCAATTTAATAAAATATGAAGTTGATTAAAAAGTATAGTATAGTGATTAATATCTTCTTTTTAACCAACTTCATATTTTATTAAATTGGCGCAGACCTCAAAATTTCATTATTTTCCTCTTTTAGGGGCTTTTTGAAGGAGGTTTTTTTTTTGTTAAAAAGTTTTTTATTTTTTGCTTTTTAGTGTCAAAAAGTGACATTTACCTTAAAGGAATCACACGCCGTTACTCACTTTTATTAAAATCAGCCGAACTACTGAACCGATTTTGATGAAATTTCTATGGGACTAATCTGAAAGTATATCCTTTCAAATAAAAAAAAAATTCCAAATCGGTTCATAAATGACGGAGTTCTGGGGTAACAACCATAAAAAAAAAATATAACCGAATTGAGAACCACCTCCTTTTTTGAAGTCGGTTAAAAATGTTAGTTGGTTACGATTCCACTATTGACTATAGGGGTGTTTTAACCATAGAGCTGTGTGGGTGCGAACCCAGGGCGTCGAAATTTCAATTATTATTGATGTGAAACATCTTATGCCGCGGGTGTGATTTTGTTTGAATGGAGCGACGCGTCTTTACATATCTATATGTTTAATTTTACACAGTTTATGTATGTGTGTGCGAATTGCCAGGAAATTTCCAGCGCCAGCCGTTTCGGAGGGTGGGGAAGGGGCTCATAAATACAAGATACTCGCTATTTTACGTCAGTGTGATTCTGAGCTTCATTAATTATTATGAGTGACAGTGATATTGACAGTAAAAAGTTAGTTTAACACTCATTATATACTTATTCTCATTAAAATTGGAGTATATTTTAATAAAGTCGCGGGAGGTTTAAGCTTTAAAAATGTTTCATATCTGCCAGGCGTCCCACGACGGCTCACATTTTTTTGAAAGAAATATGGAACTAACATTTCGATTAAACAGAACAATTTCAAGTTAAGTTTTCTGTCCATTCTTCCTGTTTATTATAAAACAAGCTACTTTTAAACGGTTTTATTTAACTTGACCTCGTATACTTATGTGTTTGTTTCAAATCTTGCAACCGATTTTTCACCCAGTTCGCGTTATCCGATTTGAAATTTTGCACACATATGTAGCTCCGGTGACAATACAATATTATGGTAATTAGCTGACCGGCCCGGCTTTCGTCCGGGTGTAAATCGTACTTTTGAATTTTACTTCCCGTGATCCGATTGAGTTGAAATTTTGCACACATGTGTAGCTCCGGTGACAATACAATATTATGGTAACTAACTGACCGACCCGGCTCCCGTCTGGGTGCAAATCGCATTTTTGAATAATTTGTCACAGGCAAAAGGTCTTGCTCCGGTAATGTTTCAGTGGATCGGATAAATGTAATAAATTCAGACTAAGCAAATAAAGCACACTAAAAAATTAAAAATAAAAATAGGTAAAAAAACTTTTAAGTTAAACGGTTTTATAAATGTACATGCTAAAAAGAAAAAAATAATATTTAATTTAGGTTCATTAGTATAAAAGTGTCGGTCGTAAACTATGGTAATTTATTACAGTCACGACCCACGCTTTTATACTTATGAACCTAAACTAAATATAATTTTTCTCTTTTTAGTACATTTATAAAACCGTTTTAACTTAAAAGTTTTTTTACCTATTTTTATTAACTTTCCATTGGAAGCTATTGTAATGGGTCCGAAAATCGAAATCAAAATGTATAACAAATTTTTATGTTTCAAGGTCACTACACTATTTTTAGAAAGATGTCTGTGTGTGTGTGTGAGTGTGTGTACGTACGTACGTATGTGTCCATTTCTTTCTAAGACGAAATCTCGAGAATGAAAAGTGATATCGACTACGTTAGGGTGCCAATCGACGCGTATTAACGTAAATATGATCTGAAAGAAATTTTTTCAAAATCGGTTCAGCCGTTCTTTTTTCTTAACCAAATAGACTCCAAAAAAGTAGATTTTACACAATATCTCGCGAATAAAAAATTATATCGACTTCGTAAGGATGTCAATCGAGGCGTGTTTACGTCATTTTGATCCGACATAAATTTTATAAAAATCGGTTCAGCCGTTTTTTTAATTATTGTTAAAAACAAATAATAATTATGTTTTAATGATTAAAATGATTACTTTTCTGTGTAATATCTAATTTAATTATTATTATTAAATATTTATCAAACTGACAAGTTCGTCGTGTGGACCAGGGGTGTTACGAATATTCGCATCCGCATCCGTAAATGCGGAATATTCGCATTAATTCAGACATCTGCATCCGCATTCACATCCGCATCAATCAATGCGGAGTTTTTACGGATGCAGATTCACATCAACAAGTAACTACATGTAAAGAAAGTGGGCGGAGCCAGAGTGGCACGTGCTAAAAATATGATTAAATAAATAAAAAGTTAAAATTAAATTGATTTTCAGTTATTTATGCACTTAAAATTTAAATAATTATCCTTTTAAAATCCCAAAATCCGCATCCGCATCAAATCCGCATCCGCGGATGTGAACTTCTAATAATCCGCATCCGCATCTGCATCCGCGGATGTCTAAATTTTTGCATCCGTAAAAACCCTAGTGTGGACCTCAAGGGTCGCACTTTAGTCCTAATAAACGACCCACCTCACGGCTTGTTTATTTTCAAAATAATAAAAAAAACTCGGGTCGCAGTGCCAAACCCTGCCGACAATATAGTGTATTTGCTATTACAGGCCTTGTGGCTTTAATACGTGAACTTAAGTTTGTTTTTGGACAAAATAAAAAATTCAACCCCTTAATACATCCCTTAAAATAATATTTTTTTCTTAATTTCAATATTATTATCATTGCAACCTCTGTACCAAATTAAATACACCCTTCAGTAAGTAAATCACTATCCGCAAAACTAGTGTTTTCATAAAATTTGTAAGTCCGGTCCTATCGGGCCGATTTTATTAAAATTTTAGCAGCACATTTTGATATTTACTAAAAGGTTAAATTTCAATTTTGAAACAATTCTGAAATTTTTTTCGGTATTTTCGGGCGCAAAAACTTTTTTCAACCCCTAAAAACTACCCTTAAAATACTCCGATTGGGCCCATTTTAAATAGGTTCCGTGCGGTGATGGATTCCAACGTGTGTACCAAATTTCGTTCAAATCAATTAAGTCTTTCGAGAGTTATGCCGCGAACACATATATATATATATAAATAAATAAATATATAAATATATATATATATATATACATATATATATAAACATTTCCAAAAATGATGCCAAAGTGTTCAGGAGGCTATGAAACGTCGAGAAATTTTGGTCCGACCCCTAGGTCCCGCCATCCGACCGACGCCAATAGTGTATGTGCCATATGGCAAATACACTAATAATAATCCACTGTAACTATGTATTGTGAATTAATAAATTCTAATTCTAACTTTATCTCTGCATCAACTGCTTATCTGATAATAGATAAAATCCATAACGTATATATACATGCTATAGGATTAAAAGTCGCTTATGTGTAATGTGACATGTGTAAATTCATAACTTCAAGTGATTTTTGCCAGAAGAGTGACAACAACAGTCAACACTAAGGTTCAATAAGTTTGCGAACGGTTGGCTTTCATCCAATATATATTTTTATGACAGTTCCAACTGCATTTTTGCATAACAATAGCATTTAAAAGAACCAGTTGTAAACATTTTCAAGAAAAAAAAAATGTTTCGCAATTTTATGTCAAGGTTAACTATTCTCGCCTTCCTTATTGCAGCAGACAAAAGAACTAGGAAATATTCGCAAACAAAAGAACTGAGGATATATTCAAAACAAAAGAACGAGGAAATATTTGCAAACAAGTGCAACAGAAGTTTATATGCAAATAAATATTATTGAACAAAAATGCGGCGTTTTAAGTGAACTATTGATTTTTCTAAGAAGTTAAATAGTATATTGCGTAGCCTTTTTTAAAACAAGTGCGATGTTTAAAAAGGAGTTGGAGGCGAGTGCGCCGGAAACGAGTTTCAAAAACATCGCAATCGGAAACTGTCAGTGTAAATGGCATATTGCTGAAATCAGAATGTGATAATATATCCAAATATGCAAAAAAAAATAGAGGGTGACATTAAAAAAAGGCGATGACGTCATACCGGAAAGGGGTGGGGCTAAAAAAATACGACAATCAGAAAAGATGCGCGTTAAAAAAATAAGGCTGACGTGTAAGAATTTT
The DNA here is from genome assembly GCA_039654895.1 of Mongoloraphidia duomilia. Lineage (NCBI taxonomy): Eukaryota > Metazoa > Arthropoda > Insecta > Raphidioptera > Raphidiidae > Mongoloraphidia > Mongoloraphidia duomilia. The sequence continues at coordinate 13,351,687 of CM077519.1, read as the reverse complement.
AGCCCCAAATGATCAGGAATAATCCATAAAAAAAAAATTTTATATGGATTATTCCATATTAGTACTCACTGATATTGTGATAACATTGGGCGACTTACGAATTTGTTGTAGCTGCTCTGAAACCCAGCTCCAATTATGAACTACCGAAGAGTTAAAGGAAGAAGAATTTTTATTATGCAAAAATTTATGTCAACAATAAAACAGTTTTTTTCACTGTCAATAAAAGTGAATTCTTAAATTTATAGAAAAAACCCGCAATAAATTCTCGCACGTACAAAAAGGACATGAAACTTGAATTAACGGTGTTTCACTTGTTTTTTTCCAAACCTTTTCTTTTCACTAGTAAAATAAGAACAAAAAATGTATAATAAAAATTACAGAGCAGGCTTCAAAAAAATATGTGGGCTGTTTTAATTTCGCTAGAAAAAGTAGAGTTTAAGGTACGTGTAGTATGGAGCTGGGATTCTAGATGGTAGCGAAGATCATAGCAGGGCTTGCTTAAATTAATGCTTTGTTATATATGCGAGCGTACACAATGAAACAGTGAGTGTAGCAGATATAAGCGCTGTTACTGCAAGAACTGGTAGATACAAGAACGTATCCCACCATTTTTTTAGCGCGCTGACTACTACAATCAACGTGTGACAACTGTCAAACGGCCGTTTCGCAATGGATGTGACTAGTTTGATAAGTGAAATTTTGCCAGTTTTTATTTAATTTGTTTTTTCTAAGACGTATTTAAAAGTGTTAGGTTCAAAAAACTGGTTTGGATAAAATTTTAATTCTTGGTATAAATGATGAAATTCGCCATGTTTAGATCGTTTTCTATTAATAGGGTGGACATGATAGCTCCTACCCAAATTTGTATTTAAAATATACCACTTTGTAGCAGAAGAACACAAATATTCGTCTTCGCTATCTGACATTTCAAACGCGTCTTAAGCTTGTATCAATGCTAGTATCAGAGCTTCGTTGTGCAAACCTATAAGCGCTTATAATTTCAGCCACCATCTACCATACATGCTACCATCTAGAATCCCAGCTGCGTACTGCACGTACTTTTATACGTGAGAGTAGTAATAATAGTAGTTTGTATATTATCTATAATGGAGTATGTTACTGACGAGTGGTGACTGTGTAAAAACGAGTGATAGCGAGTTTTTACTGTCAGACGTCGGTCAGACAAGTCATAATACCATTACGCATGAGGTATATTATATGGTAGTTTTTACCATACCCACTAAAAAATAGTAAAATACCTTCTTTACACTTCATTTTCAAAAAATGTTGATAGTTTATTTGCGTCGCCATCTTTACTTTCACAGTAGGCCGTGAAGGTCGTGAGTATGCTGTACCTATGTATACGCAGGCGGATAGAGCGAATAAACAGAAGTTGCTATGGCAACCGTTTGCTTACCGCACTTGCTATGCGTATAATGATATTAGAAAACGTCGCGGATTCCATTTTCGATAAACTTTCTATTTATTTTACTTTTTTTTTGTAATAAACAAGTTTCCAGGTCCTAGCCTGAGAGTTGGTAAAAGTTCCAATTTATTGGATTTTCAATTCATTATTAAAAAATAATAAATTAAAAATATAAATTGGTGCTAGGCCGAAATACCTAGTCGTAAAAAAAGAAAAATACGGCTCTGAAAAAATAACGGATATCAAAGATTCAAAGAAAGAAATATGCTTTACATTTCATATACACGAAGAAGAGAAAAAAACAAGCAGATCCAAGCGACCTTGTGCCAAACAACTGCAGAACAATATGCAAATCGGGACATAAAACAATAAAAACACCAAATAAAATATTTTACTGCCAAATATAAAGTTTTATGTTTGCTGAATTACCGGTACAGTTTCAAGCAATTCGTCATTTAGTAACGATCGGAGTGCACTCATTCATTTTATATTAATTGCGGATTAAATATTACCTGATGCAATAATATTAAAAATTCGACTGATGACCAGTCCTATACTTCCCACCTAGTAAATATTTGCAAAAAATAAACACTCTTTTTTTATTCTTTGAAAAAAAGCATGGCCCTCTTTTTTGTTTGGTGATCTACTGATGGGCGATGGCTAGTAATATAGCAAAAATCATGGTTACCTTGATTTACGTACAATTTTCTTTTTTTAGTAAAATATTTTTTTTCTCGAAAACTATACATTGTAGAGAAAAAAAATATTTACATTTTTTTCATATTATAACATCTAGAATTCATTTATATTTTTTTTACCTGTGTTAATACGTGACATTGAGAACGTTTTTTTTAATATCTCAGGATCCACTGAACCGATTTGACTCAAAATCTAATCTGATCTAAGTTAAACGCTGATAAACACAATAGAATAATCGGCATGGCCGTATGTTGTTCCGTTTTTACGTTATCGAAGGCGAAAAATTGACCACACACACACACACACATATATACACACACACACATACAGACATCAGTCAGAAAATGATCTTAAACGATTGCTAGGGTCTCAAAACGTGAAGATCTGTTAAAATCTCGAAATATTTTTTTCGGACTAAATCCATTACTTCCCTACCATAGTAGAGGTGGGAAGTAAAAACACAGAAATCATGTAGAGGAGACGTGTAAGAGGCCAGGCAGTTTCGCTTAGTAGTTACGTATAGTTTAATGGGCACGATTTACATTAGTCAGTTTTATCAAAACCAGTTCAGCCATTCTAGGGGTATAAACGAACATACAGTGAAACAGATCAAAATTCTGGAAGCGTTTTTCCGTCCAGATAAATACACAAAATAGCCGAAAACACAAGATACTTTACCATCAAAGATATTGTTACAAAACTGTTTTCTGAGTTGGCGGAATAAATATTTATTTACAATAATTATTTACAATAACAATAAATTTAACAACGAAAAGTCAATTCTAACAATAAAAAAACTTAAACGGTAATTATTGAACTAAACGAGCCACTTAAATCCCTATATTATTAAACGAGTAAATCTTGTATATATGTTTCTATGTATCTATATAAATATTTTCTCGAAAACGGCTCTAACGATTTTGATCAAATTTACCGAAAAGGGGTTTCGGGGGGCAAAAAATCGATTTAGCTAGGTCTCATCCCTGGAAAAATTCGTTTTCCTATCGATTTTATCATTTTTAAAAACGGTTTTTTGACCTGTCAAAACATTGTAATATCGTGAGTAGGCTTTGGAGAAAACAAACTACTTTCATTATTTATATGTCAAAATACTCTGACAGAATTTTTAACTTATTAAAATAATCCGTGAACTATTTGTATAGTAAAAAATAACAGAAATAAAAACTAAACATAATTATGTAAGTAGTTTTAACTAATATTTAAATAAATAGGTACCTAAGTATGTTATTTTTATATTACCTATATAAAATATGTATATTATGTACGTTAAATATAGTATGACGTATAATCTTACCTAGACTTTTTTTTCTCAAAAACGAATAACGATTTTGATGAAGTTTACAGAATGGGGATTTTTCGGGGCGAGAAATCGATCTAGGTAGGAATCTTGGTCCCAGAGGGGAGCAATTAAAAAAAGGGTTTTTTTATTTATAACTCGGTCAATTGTCAGATCGATTCGAAGCCTATTTCTACATAGATTTTGTATAATATATCACAAGGGTTAAAACTGTAAATGAACACTAATATAAGAAGTGTCTTGCACAATATGTAAATAATGACAAACAGGCGGCCCGAAGGGCCGCACTTCTGGCACCGCGAGTCTGTGTAAAAACACATCGATTTTTGAAAACTATTGTTAAGATACATACAAAAAAGTTTTGTTTAAAAATTTGCACGGCGCACTTCTAGCGACGCAGGCATGCAGTATATCAAAACACATCGATTTTTAAAAACTATGGTGAAAATGCATGCAAAAAAGTTTTGCGCTGCAGGTTTATAGTCTGACGTTTGTTATTAAAAGATATAATATGAATTCTATTTCTTCGAATATCGATTTTTGTGAGTTTTTCAGTAGGTACCTTCTATGCAAAAAAAATATTTGAAATTTACTGGAAGTTGCTAAGATGACATCACAGAGAAAAAGTACTTCGATAAAGTTGATATTTGGTATCAATGTTTAAAAATGGATTATTGAAACGGGCAACGGGCAAGCAGAATTTCATCTGATTCGAACATTTTTACAAGATATTCAATCTATGAAAATCGGTTTTTGCGAGTTCTTCAGTCAACAAAACAATAACGGCGGTAGATTTGAAAATGGCGACCTAAGTAATATTTACAGGAAAAAATGCTTGATTCAAGTTGATACTTAGTTATTACGCTTAAAAATACACATAGGTATTTAAAATATTTAACAGAAACAATTATTTAAATTATGTTTCAGAAATAAATTCGTTTCGGAATAATATTCTGAGAAAATAATATCTCACAGCATACAAGTACTATTTTTTTGAACTCATCCGAGCAAAGCTCGGCACCCAGATATTAACACTTAACTATATATACAATTGACTACACTAATATTTATTTTATCAGGTGGATTTATATCACGGTATTTATATCAGATTTATTTCCTATTCAACACTGTCACAGTACAATTTACACTGACTGATTCCCGTTGACTGATCAATATTTCACTCCCTTCACTGACTCGATTGCATGACACCGTTGACTGACTCTCTGACTCACTCGTACTTCGCTTATATAGGTCGCGCTGCCCAGTCTAGTACGTTCTCGCGTTCTCTAGAACATTCCGGCAGGTACTCGTTGTTCAGTATCTTCGATACCATTCCACGCTTTACTACTGTGACCTTTGTTTCTCGTGGTTTCTATTGGAGGCAGTGGCGTAACATCTTGGGGTTTGCTACAATACTTTATATACCCACTGGACACTATAACAGATACTCTAAGTCTAAGATTATAACATAATATTACATATATTTAACACTGATTATTATTAAGAAGTAACCACAAAACACCAAACAACATAACAATTTCTTCTCGGTGTACGTTTCGCTATCCATGTTAGCATCATCAGGAGTCTCCTGATCAAAGGTTCCGCCACTCTTTAAGAGATTCATCGTATACATCATGGGCATATATTTAAGTTATAAGTACCTGTCTAAATTACTGCAAAAATTATCTTATATAAGATTTCTACTATTACATACTTTTGAGAAGCATCTTCATGGGCTTAAGAATTAGCTGAGCATGTGGCAATACCGTTATAGTCCATTGAAATGTAACACTTTTGTAGGCTAAACCTTGCAATTTGGGTAGGAGTAGGACAAGGTTTTTTAACTGAGTTTTCTGGGTAGGCGCCCCCCACCCAATTGGCCGCCATCTTGAAAAAGGTGTATTAACAGGTTTTGCACTATATCTCCGTAACGGTATTTCTTACAGAAATTTAGTAGAGACGTTTTTGTTTTTCTTTCAATTTTAACAGAAAAAGAAAAAACATTCTGGAAGAATATGGTTCGGAACTATATGGCTGAACTTATCACATCTATTAAAAAATATTCTATTTTCTATAAGGCATATCTTTTTAATTATCCAATTTACGACAAAAAGTATCTTCAGTAAAGTTGTAGATAATTCGATTCTAAACAAAAAACTTCTCTACAAATTTTCTGTAAGATGCATCGTCACGGAGATACAGTGCAAAACCTGGTAGCACTCCTTTTTCAAAATGGCGGCCAAATGGAGTGGCCGCCGACTCCTTAATCTCAATTTTAAACTTACACCGGTCCCACTTACGCAACGGTAAAAAATCTTGTCCTACCCAAAATGCAAGCCTAATGTAACATTTCAATAGACTATCCAGCTGGTTATAATGTGTTGTAATGACAAACCCCAGTTGCCTGGTTCTAGCTCGAGGACTGGTAAAAGTGTTAATTGGATTTTCAATGTGTTATTAAAAAATAGTAAATTGAAAATATTAATTGGTACTAGGTTCAAATAACCTCTGCTGTTGGTCGCTTTAATAAAAAAAAAACATCTTCTGCATGTTTGGATGTAGATAAGTATTCCCCAGTTCTGATTAGTACCTAGTCAATATACCAAATAATTAATTCAAACATAGTAGATAAAATAAAACTAGTGCCTATAAATTCTTTTTCTAAACTCTACATAAAATAAATAATGCAATTTTACGAACACGTGATATATAATATATTTTGTAGAAAACAAATATTTGTTTGTCGATTGCGTTTATCGGAATTTCCGTTTGTCCAGCATCCATTTCCGGCTGACCAAAACTGTCAGTTAACCCTAAATATGTTTGCGATATACCGTAGTACTAATCATATAATAGCAAACAAATGTCACACTCACATAATAGGTATAGCATATTGCTGTCTACCGATCCCAATGGAGGTTTCCATACCTTCAAAATGCAATTTAAGGTCAATCATAGTAAAATTCAGGCCAAAGCAAAATTAGACGTGAAAAAGTGTTTTGCAGTGACGCATACAAACATCATCGGGAAAATTGAATGTTAGGAACTATAAAAACTGTGGATTTTCCGGTCAAATTGGCGTAGGTATTCAAAAAAAAAATTGCGATTTTTTTTGTCGCAAAATTACATGAGTATGAAAATTGATGATTTTTCACTTCGTGATAGTTGATCCCTCAATTTTTTTTGAGGATTTGGTACTATAGATCCTAAATGCACCCTTACTATATTATAATCTTGGATTCGAAATAAGAATGAAGCACAGAAAGCATCCAATAAGTCAGCTTTTGTTTCCCTTAGGACAGTCTATATGTAGAAATAAATACTATAGATTATAGATTTTATAATACGTGCAGCTCTGGCCTAAAATTGGCCACAAGCAACACTAGCGCCACGCGCGACTTAAATTGTTAAAAAAGTTTTGACATATTGTCAAATACTACATCTTGACTGATTTTTTCAATTTTCCCACGTAGCTAAGGAAAATAAATATTAGATTAGAGAAAGTAAGAAATAATGTAGTCCAATTTGTTTCTACACCGTTGACATCCCGAGCTCATAGATAGCACTGTTTTTTGACTGCCATATATTTTAACATAGGTAAAAAAAAAATAAATGAATTCTAGATGTTATAATATGAAAAAAATGTAAATATTTTTAACTCTAAAATGTACAGTTTTCGAGAAAAAAAATATTTTACTAAAAAAAATAAAAATTGTACGTAAATCAAGGTAACCATGATTTTTGCTATTAAGCTAGCCATCAGTACATCACTAAACAAAAAAGAGGGCCATGCTTTTTTCAAAGAATAAAAAAAGAGTGTTTATTTTCTGCAAATATTTACTAGGTGGGAAGTATAGGACTGGTCATCAGTCTAATTTTTTGAAGTTGTACTGCAACCCAATAATGTTTATTTTATAGTATAAAATGAAAGAAAATAAAATATCAGCTTAACGTAAAAGACGTTTTTTTTCTATTTTTTATTTAAAATTTTTTTTGTTTTTATTTTTTTATACATATTTGTAATTCGGTATTTTACCAGTTCTTTCGCGACTCATTAAAAATTTAACATGACACAAAAGTTGAGAAATGCTGCTATATAGTATTTGATAGAAGTCTACTATTTCATTTGGACGATGACAGTCAAATGTCCACTCATATATTTCATGGTACATTTAAACACAAGGACACTTCGCATTACATGCCCCAGAAATATTACACCATTTCTATACATTATAAACCCTTTACCGCCCACTAGATTATGTCCAAAAAGTCCGAAAATACAAACGTTTGCACTATTATTCCATTCTAAACCAACATTTAATGTCAGTCAATACATCATGTAAAACGTGTTGTTTTTGAAATTGAAAACGTTGAAATCATTTGATGAAACGTCGGCGTACAGACCTTTTCTGTGTATAATTTGCTTTGTGTAAAACTGTAATATGGTTGAAAAGGGTTGCTCTATGATGATATATTGATGACCATGTAATGGAGCCCTGACAGGGTTGAATGCTGTTTGATGTTATATTGGGTTTTATTAGACCGTTGTTAAGGGTTAGATTGTGGCAATGTGGATAGCATATGGACAATGGTAATTAAAATTGGCTGACAAAAACATTTTTGCAATAATTTGTGGTTTCAAGAGTATTAAAAATCAATTATAAATTTAGATTTCAAAATTTAAAATTATTACAATTTACAAACCATATAGTACAAAAAAATATTAGAAGGCCACCAACTATCAGAATTATCTGAGCCTAGTACTTATTCATATTTTCAAATTATTATTTTTTAAGAGTCGATACCGACTTCTTCATCTCAAATCCTTTCCCCTCGCCTAAAACGATTATGGCTGTTCGGACGCTATTTTTAAAGCTAAAGGGTTCGGGTAAACGCCAAATGAAGGTCCAAGAATCAACTAGAAATCGCTCAGGCGAATTTTTTGAAAAAAGTTTCGGCTACGTCTGAAAAATTACGTAACTTTTAAAAAATTATAAGTTTCCCCAGGAGTTTCTTTTTCAATTTTTTCATTTAAGGAATTTGTAGTGTAGTTCTTGATCCTTCATTTGGCGTTTACCAGAACCCTCTAGATTTAGGCAAGGGGAAAGGATTCAAGATGAAGAATGCAGGGAGTAACTTCCGGTATCGAATACTCTTATAAAAAAGGAAAATATCATCTATAAATATTTTCGAAAACTATGACTTTTTAAATTTATTTTTAAGGTCGCCAACTGCTAGGATTATCTAGGCCTAGCACCAATTCATAATTCCAATTTTTTCTTTTTTTAAACAATGTGTTCAAATCTTAATACCAGTTCCTAGTTTTAGAACCTAAAAACTCGAGGTTTATTAACACAATATTATGAAGTATTAGAAATACGTTGTATTTTTTGATGTCTGTTAAAAAATACAAGGTATTTCTAATACTCTAAAAATTTATCTTATTAACACACGACGCATGGAAATGACATAATATAAAAAACGACATCCTCAGTATCTAGGATTTCCACATAAAAACTACAAAAAAGTAGATCATTAAAAATCGAAATAACTATAATAATACGAATGTTCAACAAATTCCTATAATAAAAATATCAATGATGTTATCATGCTACCGGAACACTGTGCTGACCTGTTTTATCTGAACTCTAATCAGGTTCTACTCATTATTAATATAATAATCTATCTAGGGTTTCTATAACTTATAAATAGGTATTCATCTATGTTTTTAGCTTCTACTGAACCGATTTTATTTTGTATTAAAATCATTGGCGGCGGAATTGCAAACTAGTTAGCATGTTTAAAACTCTTAATAGATAATAACCTTTTATATGTGATCATGGGTCTATAGCTCCCCCCTCAAAAAGTTGTTCCGCCAACAATGATTAAAATGACAATTAAAAATATGAAACACATATTTTGAGGACAACATTTCATAGGCAATAATTTTTATTTATTTTTGAATTTTACTAATGTAAAATCATTTTAACATAATATAATCCAATAAATATCATAGCATATCTGCATGAAGTAACATTATTCGTATTAATTAAATGGCGTAATATTTTTTGGACGCACTGTATTTTACAAGAATGCTGATTGGAATTCGAACAGTCATCCATAAGGAATGGCTTTAGGGATATACAAAAACCAGAAAAATTTAATAAGAAATTCATCAAATACTATTGTTGGTACTTGGCCTGTCACTTAAAGCTTTAATATGCAAGGAGTTCCTTAATAATTTTTAAATAAAACAAAATAACTCAAATCAAAAATTCAGGACTTTAAAATCTTACTTGGTGACAATGAGTTTGAATTTTTTACAGAATTATGGGATCGATTGACTTTACTATTTGATATTATTATTAATTACAACTTGATAACTCCAGCCGTTTCTGAGAAAAAGGGTCTTGATGGACAGAAGACAGACAGACGGACAACAAAGTGATTCTACAAGGGTACCGTTTTTTTCATTCTGAGGTATGGAACCCTAAAAAACGCCTTGTGTTTTAAACATAATATAATAAATATAGAATTCAAACATTTTGGTATCGTCCTTAATTTATTCAACTTTATCATCCCAGTTTCTATGGACGCGAATTAAAATCGTGAAATATAGCTATGGTGTATGTATCAATATATTGCATAATGGCGATCGGTTAAACCGAGGGGTTTATTGTCAGACCCGGAGGGTCAACTTCGGGCGTTTCCTTTACTGTTTCACTCGCCAGATGTAACCGGATAGAAGTATCTGCGATCGTTTGAAACTGGCGGCCAGCTGTAGTTCGCATTTCTGATTACGTAACCAAGTTTGTTAAAAAGACTAAATGAATAGCAATTAAAACTTGATTAATTTGAACCCGAAATATCATGGCTACTTGTGTTAGATTTTATAGTTCTCAAAAAGTTAAAATGTATCCATTTTGTATGCAAACTAACTTCTCGGTTCGAGCTACTTTTTACAAGCTTTTATTTAACTTGCAATGTATGTTAGTGTGTTTGTTGGTTTGTGTATTTGTTTAGGTCAAATCTTGCAAGTCAATTTTGAACGACTTCCACGTATCCGATCGATTTGAAATTTTGTACACATATGTATTCCCGATGACCATACATGAATAAATCGTTTTTAGAAATAAATTCAACCCCTAAGGGGTTCAAACGGAGATGTAGGTTTTTTTTGACTAATCAACGCTCAGGCCAAATCGCTGAAGCTAGAAACTTGAAATTTGGATAGTTGGTTCCTTTTCTGACGTAAGCATCCAGTAAGAAAGGATTTTTCGAAATTCAACCCCTACGGGTGTCAAAAGAAGGTAAAATTTTGAAAGACTAAAATGAAGAAAATAAATATTAGTAAAAAAAACTTTTTAGTGACAAGCTTTTATTTAAATGCACTAAAAAGGAAAAAATAATTTTTAATAATTTAGGGTCATAATTATAAAAGCATAAATTATTAAAAATTATTTTTACCTTTTTAGTGCATTTAAATAAATGTTTGTCTCTAAAAAGTTTTTTTTACTAATATTTATTTATTAAATTTTTAGTATCTGTTCATATTTAAGCTAGCCTGACTTCTTTTATTTATTGTAGTTTGTAGACGCTCGACAACTCAGATCATTAGCGTCTAATTATCAAATTAAAGTAAACTACATCGCAAAAAATCCATTAGCGAAGGTGGGTTTCAAACCCACGACAGTTTACAACAAAAGCCAGCGTACGCAGCCCGGCAGCTCAGAAGCAACAAAATCTCTCATTATATCCAGTCTCAACACGTATTATTATTCTTATATTTTATGTTGTTTAACCAGTGCACACCAATTTAACTAAGAGATCGCTTACGGAATTGCTGACTTTTTTTACATTTTCGCTCACTGCACTTCCCTATTTTATCTTAGCGTAATAATACATAGCCAAGGTTATTCTAGAAGAAGAATTTTTCAAATAGGTTCAGTAGTTTTTCAAATTATCCTTGACAAACAAGCATACAAACTTTTCCTTTTCATAATATTAGTTTTGAGACTTTTTGGACAACATCAATATACCAGCTGTCATTGTCGACCACAACATTGCTTTATTTTAGCAATTTCTATGAGCTACGCTTTTGAAACAAAGAAGTTTAATAAAAATTTAAATCTCGTTGTGGTCAGACATGTGACAGTCTGGATTAAATCAAATTTTATTGTGTTTTAATTATTAATTTTAAATCTATATAGAGAATAAAGATCACCGTTTAATATCATCAAATAAATCTTTATATTGGTGTAGATATTTTATTATTAATTTTAAATTATCAGTTTTCTATACCTAACCTAGGTATATATACGAGTTATCCTAATAGATACTTCATTACTTGTGCGGAGATTTGGTAATACTCCCTATATCTCCAAATTATGTCGGAGTTAAGATGTAAGGGTATTAATTTTCTTGAGCTTGATAAATATGTCATTTGATTTATATGTAGTTTTTGATGAATTTCGTTCGACTTGCTGTTCCTGATGCTTGTGTACCTCAAGGAATGCGATCGACCATGTAGTGTCTTTCCACTGCAGTGAAAAAAATTCGACTGATGACCAGTCCTATACTTCCCACCTAGTAAATATTTGCAAAAAATAAACACTCTTTTTTTTATTCTTTGACTAGGCCCAAATAACCTTAGCTGTTGGTGGTCTTTAAAACACAATTTAATTTTTATTCTTTGAAAAAAGCATGGCCCTCTTTTTTGTTTGGTGATCTATTGATGGCTAGCTTAATATAGCAAAAATCATGGTTACCTTGATTTACGTACAATTTTTATTTTTTTTAGTAAAATATTTTTTTTCTCGAAAACTATACATTTTAGAGAAAAAAAATATTTACATTTTTTTCATATTATAACATCTAGAATTCATTTATATTTTTTTTTACCTATGTTAATACGTGACATTGAGGACGTTTTTTTGAATATCTCAGGATCCACTGAACCGATTTGACTCAAAATCTAATCAGATCTAAGTTAAAGGCTGATAAACACAATAGAACAATCGGCATGCCCGTATGTTGTTCCGTTCTTAAGATATCGAAGGCGAAAAATTGACCACATACACACACACACACACATACACACACACACACATACAGACATCAGTCAGAAAATGATCTTAAACGATTGCTAGGGTCTCAAAACGTGAAAATCTGTTAAAATCTCGAAATATTGTTTTCGGACTGAATCCATTACTTCCCTACCATAGTAGAGGTGGGAAGTAAAAATTCGACTGATGAGCACTGAGCAGTCTTATACTTCCCACCTAGTAAATATTTACAAAAAAAAATTCGACTGATGACCAGTCCTATACTTCCCACCTAGTAAATATTTGCAAAAAATAAACACTCTTTTTTTTATTCTTTGACTAGGCCCAAATAACCTTAGCTGTTGGTGGTCTTTAAAACACAATTTAATTTTTATTCTTTGAAAAAAGCATGGCCCTCTTTTTTGTTTGGTGATCTATTGATGGCTAGCTTAATATAGCAAAAATCATGGTTACCTTGATTTACGTACAATTTTTATTTTTTTTAGTAAAATATTTTTTTTCTCGAAAACTATACATTTTAGAGAAAAAAAATATTTACATTTTTTTCATATTATAACATCTAGAATTCATTTATATTTTTTTTTACCTATGTTAATACGTGACATTGAGGACGTTTTTTTGAATATCTCAGGATCCACTGAACCGATTTGACTCAAAATCTAATCAGATCTAAGTTAAAGGCTGATAAACACAATAGAACAATCGGCATGCCCGTATGTTGTTCCGTTCTTAAGATATCGAAGGCGAAAAATTGACCACATACACACACACACACATACACACATACACACATACACACACACACACATACAGACATCAGTCAGAAAATGATCTTAAACGATTGCTAGGGTCTCAAAACGTGAAAATCTGTTAAAATCTCGAAATATTGTTTTCGGACTGAATCCATTACTTCCCTACCATAGTAGAGGTGGGAAGTAATAAACACTCTTTTTTACTCTTTGAAAAAAAACATGGCCCTCTTTTTTGTTTAGTGATTTACTGATGGCTAGCTTAATATAGCAAAAATCATGGTTAACTTGATTTACGTACAATTTATATTTTTTTTAGTAAAATATTTTTTTTCTCAAAAACTATACATTTTAGAGAAAAAAAATATTTACATTTTTTTCATATTATAACGTCTAGAATTCATTTATATTTTTTTTAACCTATGTTAATACGTGGCATTGAGAACGTTTTTTTAAATATCTCAGGAACCACTGAACCGATTTGACTCAAAATCTAATCAGATCTAAGTTAAAGCCTGATAAACACAATAGAACAATCGGCATGGCCGTATGTTGTTCCGTTTTTACGATATCGAAGGCGAAAAATTGACCACATACACACACATACAGACATCAGTCAGAAAATGATTTTAAACGATGCTAGGGTCTCAAAACGTGAAGATCTGTTAAAATCTCGAAATATTTTTTTCGGACTAAATCCATTACTTCCCTACCATAGTAGAGGTGGGAAGTAAAAATACTATCCACTGGCTACTGGAAGGTTAATAAATCAGCCTATAGCTACCACAAGGTCATTTTTGAACGAGCCCAATAGTAATTTTTAAGTCTATTCGTAACTTGAGACGACAAAATAATATTTTTATAATTACTTTTTCGAAACAGAACGAAACCTATTTATAAAATGCTTCCTGTATTTGGCTAGTGTTGCAGTTGGCATGTATGCAATCACTAACTCACAATGACTTGCATAATGCAGCTTGCATATTTTTAGAGTTGAGGGAACGTATTCATTCTCGCATTGCATGGTCCTTTTCACGATTTATGTAAACTTGTCTAATCTATGCACCTTTTCATGCAAAAAACCTTTTTTTTCTCTCACACTGAAATTGTATGGGTTATCGACAGACGACAATAGACAAAATAAAATATAAGAAATAGAATTGCTACCACTTTTACGTACCTACTTCACATTTAAACAAATTTATTTTCAGATGATTATTGATTAGTTAAAAAATATACAGGGTGGTGACCGTGACTGCTGCACATAGGGATTTAACCCGTAAAATCAAACTTTCGCGATTTCCTGCTTCCCTAATTATTTTAGGAAAAATATCTTCGAATAAAAGTTTTAGAACGTAAAATTCTGCATCTAAATCATTAAACAAAATTAATTTTGCATGCTTTGTAACGGCAGAAATTTGATATGAAAATGTCAAAATTATCTCAAAAACAGATAGCGATACAAATTAATAAACAAACACTTGAAAAATTCTACACATTTATTAATCTCAACGATCGTTTCGGGTTCCTAACCCATCATCAGGAGTTTACATTAAAACTCATCAAACGATCGTTGAGATTAATAAATGTGTAGAATTTTTCAAGTGTTTGTTTATTAATTTTTATTCAATCATGTTCTACCAAGTGCCTAGCGATAATTCTATAGAATTTAGATAGCGATACACTTGAACAAAATGATTAGAAATTATTCTAACAGCTAAAACGTCATCATTTTGTTCAAGTTCCATGACTATCGCTATCTGTTTTTAATTTTGACATTTTCATATCAAATTTCTGCCGTTACAAAGCATGCAAAATTAATTTTGTTTATTGATTTAGATGCAGAATTTAAAAATATCGGCGGGAGAGCGGTAACCGTTTTTAGGCAAGAGGAAAGGATTTGAGATGAAGAGAATACTTTTAAACAAGTAAATACGATTTCATCTCCATTCTAAATTCGACCTGTTAAAACTGATGGTATTCTACAGTCAATCAATTTCTCACTGATCCATTAACAATAGCATACACACAATAGGCCGGTGGACCGGTGGCGGCGGCCAGGTCGGACTGTGCCCCCCGCGGGAATACATTACCCAACGTGCCAGGAACAGCTACACGGCTCTCTCACTTTATATTATTATGCGAGCACATTAACCGAAGTATGTCAGAGATGCGAATGGACCATTAAAATAACACGTCGCCACAACGCGGTCGAACTTTAGATATCACATAGATAATCTAGAATGATAACTTACTGAAGAAGCAAGTTATGAAAATAACTCAGTTGTCCAGTTAGGAGAAAGAACCGGCTAAGTGCGAGTCCGACTCGCGTATTGAGGGTTCCGTACAATAACAAAAATAAAGAGTTATACAGGGTGTCCAAGACTTGCGTTGTCGGCCGATATATTGATTTTGGGTGAAGATAGAAAAAAAGTTTAAATACAAAAGTTGTATAAATTTTAATGGTGTATAACCTAAAAATATTTTCAATTATACATCCTGTCCCATTTAAGCGTGGCAGATCAAAGTTATGTTTTTTTTAACCTAGCACCCTGTTTTTATTTATTTTTTCAATTCTGCACCTAAATGTGAATAGAAATTGTAAGGAAAGCTATGCTCGAAAATTGAGTAATTTTTGAGTTATTCAAATTTTTTAGAAATTTTTGACATGTCCAGACCTTTACCTAAAATTCGACATAGCCAAAATAGAAATCTTTATCAAACTGAAATTTTGAGGATCACTAGATAATGGACGGACAAATCCAATGTCTGTCCTAAAAAAATGAATTTATTATACAGGGTGTTCAGAATAATGTAATTCTTTTACCTAACTTCAATCACGTGTAACTTTTGATTGTTAAATACAACGAGGTTAGTTTTTTGCTGGAATTGTATTCTTTAGGATATTTACTAACACTTTTATTAAGGGCTGTCCAAACCTAAACCTAATATTTTAGTACGAAAATATTAAGTTTAGGTTTGGACAACCCTTATAAAAGCAACATTCATTGTAGTGTTGTTATAAAAATAAAAATAATATTAGCTCTCGCAGTTTGTGGACTTGCGGTGTATTTGTGCTATATATAAGAAAAGATTAAGTGTACGCCATTGGCACCGTGGAGTAACTGGAAAACTTGCCCGACGCGATATTGGGTGTTCCGGGTTCGATTCCCGGCGGTGCATTTAAATTTTTCTTATGTAGCCTTTCTAAAATATTAATAAGGGCATGTTATGGCGATTAATATCGTCTGATGTCCTTATGTTAATTTCACTAAAATAGTGAATTTGTACAGTATAGGAAGTAATAACAATATTGATTGTTAATCTAATTGTTAACCTTATAAAAGTGTTAGTAAATATCCTAAAGAATACAATTCCAGCAAAAAAATAACCTCGTTGTATTTAACAATCAAAAGTTACACGTGATTGAAGTTAGGTACAAGAATTACATTATTCTGAACACCCTGTATAATAAATTCATTTTTTTAGGACAGACATTGATTTGTCCGTCCGTCAGTACAGATCAAGAAACGATTTTATTTATTTATACTATTGATATTGTTCTAAAATACCTATATAACTTATCGCTTTTGGCAATTTAATAATTAATTCATGCAGCACCGGGGAACTTACTATTATCAAAATTTCTGCCACAGCGTTTTTGAAGTGAAACTTCTTTAGCACTTTTACCGTAGAGTGGGTTAGACCGTTACGGGTCACATGTAACCGGGTTACATGCACCAATTTTTTCATAATTGTATACGCCAGCGCAAAAATGCTTACTTTAGTACATTATAATTCTAGGTTATCTTATGATATCAATGGTTCATTCCATATTATGTAGTTCTATATATCTCGGTTTTGTTATATAATATTATTTACTGCTGTCATTACAAAAGCCGATATCAAAATTACACCAATTATTTTATTTATACATCTAAGAACCAATTAAAAACGCAGTATTTCCAACTCCACATCGCCTGGATTCGCATAAAATTCCAAGCACTTTCATAACGACAAATTGAAAAAAAAAACAACTCAAATATTTTATTTTTTTAGATTTTAATGTATTAAGTGATGAAAAATATTTCGTCTGAGAATCTCTATAGCTGAAAACAAAAATGTTTCCAACAAAATTTATACAGACTCAAAAAAAAATTTTCTGCACCCTCAAATTTTGAGCACCCACCCATATTTATTTTTTAGTATAATTTCTCGTACGATTTTCTATTTTCGCGGGGAAAATAGAAGCGCCAGTCAATAAATAGATAAATACAAAAAACTAAAAACAAATTATAGTGCAGGATTCTTTAAATTGTGTTTTAAAGACCACCAGCAGCTAAGGCTATTTGGGCCTAGCACCAATTCATATTTTCAATTCATAATTTTTTTTTAATAATAAATTGAAAATCCAATTGACACTTTTACCAGCTCTCGGGCTAGAACTCGGGAACTCGTAATAGAGGAACCATAGCAACGCCATGTAAACAACAGCTTTACTACACGCTCGGCTATTCTCAAGCCCAGTGCAGGATTCAAATATGAAACGAAAAATTTACCACATACTTTTAATTTCCCTGAACCTAAGTACCTATTTCTGTACAGTTATATCTATATAATTAAAAGGAACTGTGGTAATTCAATAGATAGCGAACAATCAACTCAGAACAATTGCGTATTTAAATTCTTTGTAGTTGGCAGTCCTGGTTATTCATTTATCCATTAATTTATAATCAGTTGGCAATTATAAAATCCTTTATCTGTAAAGCAACCGTCTTCACTGTTCAACGACGCGAAATCGATGGCTCAGTTATATAATGACGCATAGGATGTCCTCGATGTGTCGTACCAAAAAAAGATTAAAAACGAAATAGCGTTTCCGATCTGTGGTCGACCGATTTTTACCCGACTGCCAAGGTTAATGTGTTCATCAAATTTGTGGGTATATTTGTGCTACTGTCTAGCACTCAAATGGCTGGAAAATTAGGTGTCGACAGGTTGAGATTCAAATCATAATCTCACGAGTGACACTGAATTATGACGTCACGTAAAATTTAATATAGCGAATGTTAGACGCCAATCGCCATATTGACGAAAGGATATCTCTACATACAGGGTGTTACATGACGTACTGTACAAACTAAAGGTAAGTACGTGCAGTACGCAGCTGGGATTCTAGATGATAGCATGTATGGTAGATGGTGGCAGAAATTATAAGCGCTTATAGGTTTGCACAACGAAGCTTTGATACTAGCATTGATAGAAGCTTAAGTCGCGTTTGAAATGTCAGATTGCGAAGACGAATATTTGTGTTCTTCTGCTACAAAGTGGTATATTTTAAATACAAATTTGGGTAGGAGCTATCATGTCCACCCTATTAATACAAAAAGATCTAAATATGGCGAATTTCATAATTTATACCAAGAATTAAAATTTTACCCAAACCGGTTTTTTGAATATTTACGTATGACGTCTTAGATAAAACTCAGAACAAATTAAATAAAAACTGGCAAAATTTCACTTATTAAACTAGTCACATCCATTGCGAAACTTGTAAAGGCCATTTGACAGTTGTCGCACGTTGATTGTAGTAGTCAGCGCGCTGAAAGAATGGTGAGACACATTCTTGAATCTACCGGCTCTTGTAACAGCGCTTATACCTGCTACACTCACTGCTTCGTTGTGTACGCTCGCATATATAACAATGCATTAATTTACGCAATCTCTGCTATGATCTACGCTACCATCTAGAATTTCAGCTCCATACTGCACGTACCTTAAGGGAGCATATTTATGAGGTCATTTCAAGCAAAAAATGAACTATGAACAAATGTCCGATTCGTCATGATTACTGAGCTACAGATGCTCAAAAATTAAGACAAAAACTTTAATATACAATTTAGTAGTGTTTTATTGCAAAAACAAAACAAAACAAAGAAAAAACAAAATAAACAGTGTTTAAAATAACCACCTTCATCATTAATACACTGTATACAGGCGATCAAGAATAGACAGGGAGACCGCTCTTATTACCTCCCGGTTCCTCCTTATTTACTGGCATACGTCACTAATGCGCTGCCACAGTTCAGCTTTACATATTAATGGTACAGAAAAAGGTACTTTCGTTGTCAAAAAGAAAATTTTGAGTGAGATAGTGTTTAAATGTAATGCTAGAGGACACTATGTATTTATTACGCAGTGCAGACAACGTAAATACATACAAAATTGTCTTTTATTATATTATTATATCCTTGCGGTTCGTACTACTGCTGCCATCGCGCTCTATTATTATCTCATATAAAAGAATAGCACGAGATTATTCCAGCGCATGAATAATAACGAACCGAATGTAATCGAACACTAAGGACGATATTCGATTGCGCGACCGGACGAAATAAAAGGCTTTTGATGTGACATCATCAGGAGGAGAGATTATTAAAAAGTAATATAATGGCGATGAGAATGTGTATCATGAATTTTGGCTATGTTTTACATACAGGATGTCTTCAAAAATGTTTCAGAAGTTTAAGGTTTGGTCTTAGAAACTAAATTAGTCTAAAATGTTTTAATTATTTCGTTATTTTAATCATTTACTAATTAATAGTAATTTATGTAACTAGTGGCAAAAGTGACGGATTATGTAACAGTCGCGATACGAGCCTAAGGTTATGTTGCATTTATCTACCTAGATGAATGAAAGATGGCGGAACTAGAAACGTGCATCGTGTGTAAAGAGGAAAAAGATAAAAAGTTTTTAAAGTGTTTTAATTCTAATTGTGGAAACTGTGTTCATTATGAGTGCAGTATTTTCAAGGCAAGTGAGTTAAAACTAATTGAAAGTAATTCTAATATCCTGTGGAAATGTAATTTGTGCGAATGCAAGACTAACCTCAAAGATACTTCTATTGATAAACTAGCGTTGATCATAAACGAACTCAAAAATGAGATCAAACAATGTAAAGATATGATCAAAAAGCAAAGTGATGAACTGAAAAATCACGACCAAGTGATAAATAAATTAAAATCTGTTATAGAAAATAACCAAAAAAAAGATGAACCAAGGATGCAAACCAATGCGGCGATAAATATGCCAATTAAACCACGCACTCGGTCGGAAAGTGCAAAAATAAACGAAACTTTAATCAAAGGAACGGACATCGACAAATCAAATACCATAGAGAATAATCAAATTCGAACTAAAAAAAATAATAAGCAAAATGGTACAGTGCAACAAATGCAAAACATCGATGATGCTGAAACTGAAGAAAAACCAAATAATAAATCAAATGAAATCATAGAAACTGATCTGAAAGATACAGTTAAAGTAGATATTAATATCGAAAAACAAACTGTGTCCAAAAATGAAAAGAACACGGATGATGAGGAAGGTTACATAGAAGTGAGAAGGAAAAGACGAAAGCAACGTGATATAATGGTTGGAAATAGTGGATGTGATAAATTAAATGTTGTTGATAAAAGAGCGCATTTGCATGTTTGGAGACTGCATCCCGAAACTAAGATCGAGGATATACGAAATTTCGTAATAAATAAACTGCCAAATGAATGGGTAGAGTGCGAACAACTGAAAGCCAATGGGAATTATGCATCCTTCAAGGTTACCATTAAATTTGAAAATTTAGATACTGTTTATAATCCTGATTTTTGGCCAAAAGGAGTCGCTATTGAACGGTTTTTTCTTAGAACATCAAGAAACCCCAGGCTTCCCAGCTTACGAAATGACGAAGAGTGATGAGTGTCCAAATAAACAATTTCAAATATTCCATCTCAATATTCAATGTCTTAGAAACAAAATATCTGAACTAGAAGTGTTTCTTCAAGAATATTGTGATATAAGTGTTATGTGTATATGTGAGCACTGGCTTAGAGCAGATGAAATCTGTACCTTAAATCTGTTGGATTATAAAATAGCAGGTCATTACTGTCGCACTATATCGATACATGGTGGTGTACTGATTTATACAAAAGTTAATCTTGAATATAGCGTGTGTAAAATGATAAACGATCTCAGTGTCGAAATGCATATTGAAGTGGTTGGCATAAAAATAACCAAACCAAATTATATTATTGTCTCTCTATATAGATCCCCTACTGGTAATTTCAAAATATTTATTGACAGGTTCAATCAAATATTAAGTATAGCACTTAGCTACAATAAATCAATAATTATATGTGGAGATATAAATGTAAATTTCCTAAGCGATTCACACGAAAAAAACGAAATTATTGACTTATTAGGCAGTTCTGGTTTCAAAATTTGTGTTCACGAACCAACTAGAATAACAGCTACAAGTTCCACCTGCATTGATAATGTGTTTACAAATATTGACCAAATAAACTTTGAGGTTAAAAATTTTGATCCTAGCTTATCGGATCATTGGGGTCAGCTAATCAAAATAAACGAATCTGTCTATGACAAAAAAAAAATAACATACATACAAAAAAGAATTATTAATAATGAAACCGTAACCGAGTTTTT
The DNA here is from genome assembly GCA_039654895.1 of Mongoloraphidia duomilia. Classification (NCBI taxonomy): domain Eukaryota; kingdom Metazoa; phylum Arthropoda; class Insecta; order Raphidioptera; family Raphidiidae; genus Mongoloraphidia; species Mongoloraphidia duomilia. Next base: position 13,329,933 of record CM077519.1, on the reverse strand, counting down.
GCATTATTTGGGAAATTGTAAATGGCATACTATATATGAATGCCAAACTGCCGATACTAGTTTTAATGAATTTTTAAACGTTTTTAATTATTTTTTTAATGTGTCGTTTCCTGTCAAAACAGTTAAAATTAAAAAGAAATCTGGTTTCATAAACTTTTGGAAAAATGATGAAGTTATGCAATTAAAAGAGACATTGAATTTCTTAAATGATTTAAGAAAAGCTACAAATTATGAATACTATAATAATTTGTTCAGGGAAATTAGGAAAACATACAGAAATGCTATAAAAGCTGTAAGACATAAGCTAAGTAATGATGCTATACGAAACTCTGAAAATGTAAGTAAGACGGTATGGAAACTAATAAACAGCACATTAGATAGATCAAATAAGAAAAAAGAAAACGTATCTATAAGTCCGGAAAAATTTAATAATTATTTTATTTCTATTGCGGATAGTCTGATAAAGGAGCTGCCTGATACAAATGATGACTTTGGTAATCTTATGGATGGGAAAATGTCTCCACTTTCTTCAATATATCTTTCACCAACCTATAGAGAAGAAATTGTATATCTAATCAGTAAATTAAAGAATAATAAATGTGCAGATGCCTATGATATTACAGGTGAAATTGTTAAAGCCTCAACGCAATATATAGTGGAACCTCTAGTTTATATTTTTAATAAATGTCTATCTGAAGGCATATTTCCTGATATCTTGAAGGTGGCCAAAGTCATACCTGTGTACAAAAAAGGTGATAAGAGTGAGACTGGAAACTACCGACCGATTTCTGTACTACCTATTTTTTCCAAACTTTTGGAAAACATTATAAAAAACAGATTGCTAAACTATTTAAATGAAATGAATCTTTTTGCAAAAGCACAATTTGGTTTTCGTGAAGGTATGTCTACAGTGTCGGCCTTATCAGCTCTAGTCAAATCAATCTATGCTGCATGGGATAGAGGCACACAAATGGAGGGTACTTTCTGTGATCTTAGTAAAGCCTTCGATTGTGTGTCACATGATATTTTACTTAGTAAGTTGGAGTTTTATGGTGTCAGAGGTATTGTACTAAACTTTTTCAAATCTTATCTTGAGAACAGACATCAGTTTGTAACTAGTGGAGATGGTACGTCAAGTAAACAGATTATTAGAAACGGTGTTCCACAAGGATCCATTCTTGGACCAATTTTATTTATCATCTACATCAATGATCTGGCAAATTATATGGAACCATCCACAACATACCTCTTTGCTGATGACACCACTATTTTGGATGAAACGTCTTTTTCTAAAACAGATGACACTCAAACGAAGGCTTTACATTGGTTTTCTACAAACAAATTGTCTTTAAATACGAGTAAGACTGAAAGAGTCTTATTTGAAATGAAAGATCAGTGTAAAAATACAAATGTTAAATTCCTAGGTATCGTTTTAGATCCATCGCTAAAATATGATCAGCACATAAGTTACCTTAGCAAAAAATTAACTAGTGCGATATATGCTATAAGACGTATAAAACATTCGGTTACTGATGAAGCAGCACGTATTGTTTACAACTCATTATTCCATACTTGTATGGAATATGGTATACTAATTTGGGGAGGAGCATCTTCTACCAAGAGGATTTTTACTTTACAGAAGGCTGCGGTTCGGATATTGGCAGGAGTTGACAGACGCGAACACTGTCGACCTATTTTTGTTAAAAATAAAATAATGACTCTTTCAGCCATGTATATCTATCATTGCTTGGTTTATGTCAAAAAAGAATTAAAAGACTTAGAAAAAAATTCTGATTTTCATAATTATGAAACGAGGAATAAAAATTCTTTAGCATTACCGCTACACAAATTAGCCACTGTGCAAAAAAATTTTATATATATTTCCCTGAAGCTTTATAACAAATTGCCTACACAATTTACGGTTTTAAATATAAAAGATTTTAAAAAAAAGTTAAAATTATTTTTAACTTCAAACTGCTTTTATACTATTGATGAATTTTTTAACTTTAATTTTTAAATGTTATTCTGAGAATTACTATTAGCTATGTTTTTTTTTCTGACGTCACATGTACTTATTATGTATCATTATGTGTTAAAATATATCTATCTATCTATCTATCTATTCCAGAACGAGTGTGTGTTTACCGCGCGAGTGCGGTAATTACACGAGTTCTTGTATAAATGCAGCATAACCTTTAGATCGCGACTGTCAGATCCGTCACTTTTGCCACGCGTTACAAAAAATATTTTTTGCAACAACTGCTTCAAAAGTTCAATTTTAAGCAAATAAAACACAATTTGGATAAATATTTTATTAATGACATTATATAGCAAAGTAATCTATAAAGTACTTTATTACGCACGTGTGTTATAAAGTAAAACAAAACAGTTAATACTTTATAGAACGGAGTGCGTTAAAATTTACTTTAAACACTACCGTTCGAACGCATCAGAAGCTTCCATAAAGAATCACTTTTCAAGCGGTTCACAGCCATCTAAAATTGTACTTTTGATGCAAGTGTTGCAAAAATTACACTATAGACTCACGGCGTTAATGAGGAGAAGTTGATTGTTTACATGTGAGCCGATTCTGATGCCATCTATTTGTAAAAAACGTTATCATTATGTTAAAAGATTTAATGTAAAATATATTACACACGGTTCACGCATTTTAATGTTTTCCTTTTGAGTTAGAAATTTAAAACTTTAGAGAGTTGAGTAATCGATGGGGGAACATAACTTGACTTAGATATTAAATCGTTGCGCAGTCCCTAACCGCCTGACACAGATAACCTTGTTATTTTAAATAGCAACCTATATTTTTTTCGACAGATTTGGAAGGACGATCTCATTTTGAGCATTTTTCATGTTACACACGGTCCACGCATTTTAATGTGTTCCTTTTGAATTAGAAATTTATAACTTTGGAGAGGTTAGTAATCGATGGGAGAACATAACTTGACTTAGATATTAAATCGTGGCGCAGTTCCCAACCGCCTCTGGCGCTGATAACTTTGTTATTTTAAATAGCAACCTATATTTTTTTCGACAGATTCGGAAGGACGATCTCATTTTGAGCATTTTTCATGTAATAAAGCACCCGATTAAAGTAATGATTTCTGAAATATTAGAGATCAAAATTGGAGAAATTGAGATTTTTCATTTAAAAAAATGAGATGGTGCATTTTTATGGAATTCTTCAATTATTTGTCGGTAAACCTTGCGAGTAAGGTTGATAAAAACAAGGGCGGATTGAGCCGTCTGGAACTCCAGAAAGGCTGGGCCGGGCCGCGCTTAATATGATTTGGATATGATTTAGTACTTAGTAGTAATTGTAAGTTGATACAAAAACGATCGACCAAAATAAAATAATTTTTTTTAGAATATTCAGTATTGATCTATTCAAAATGTTTTTACTATTAAGTTTTGACTTTTGAGTGCAATTTCTCAGATTTTGGCTCTGAGGAATTATTCAAGGTCTGATTGTAAGTTGCCAGCTTGCTTCTGATAATAATGTAGTTAAAGATCGCCCGTTATGGATTTATTTTGGAAAGTTAAAAAGAGTCATCCTGCATCCGTACTCCTACACAATATTATATAGAGGTGTACACACAATATTTTTATATAAAATTCTTTTTGATGCCAGTTTTAGCATCAACTTCTATATACCATTTATCTTTCACTTTCTATATTGTGTGGTACACCTTTACAATGTATCTAACTTTGGAATAGGGTGACGGTAGGCGTTCGAATTTTCTATAAGTAAATATTTTCAAATTAGAAAAATACTGTATTTCTATTATAGCAAACTCGTTTGTTATAATAACACGCGTTCTCGATATGAATTTGTCAAAATTATATTTTCTTAGTTACGCTAAAAAATTGAAGTTTGTTTTGATAACAACAAAAAAATTGATTTAGAATTAATCAACATTTAATATTGAGAACACTTATTTCATTGAGATTTTGTTCAACTGAATTTATTGTGTTTTATTATTTTATTAAAATAAGAACATAAATTTGTTGAACAAAATCTCAATGAAATAAGTGTTCTCAATATTAAATGTTGATTAATTCTAAATCAATTTTTTTGTTGTTATCAAAACAAACTTCAAAATATTGAGAACACTTATTTCATTGAGATTTTGTTCAACTGAATTTATTATGTTCTTATTTTAATAAAATAATAAAACACAATAAATTCAGTTGAACAAAATCTCAATGAAATAAGTGTTCTCAATATTAAATGTTGATTAATTCTAAATCAATTTTTTTGTTGTTATCAAAACAAACTTCAATTTTTTAGCGTAACTAAGAAAATATAATTTTGACAAATTCATATCGAGAACGCGTGTTATTATAACAAACGAGTTTGCTATACTATTATAGAAAATTGGCAGGAAATTTAACAATACACAAAATAAATCAAATACCTACTCAAACATTTGAGAGAGACCAAAAATAAAAAAAACTTCTTAGTCTGATTGCACTTGTAATAAATCGGTATAAACTATAAATCATTCAATTTTAAGTTGGTAATGTTTCCTAATAAATATAAGAAGTAATTATTCTCGTTCCATTTATAGGATAAATATTTTTGTATGAGTGTATTTCTAAAGCTAAAACATAAAGGCCATTCAATTAATAGGTACATGGAACATGGGGGGCAGTATATCCTAGTGGTTAGCATGCTTAGTGCCGCAACCTCTAGACTGGACTGCCGTGGGTTCGAATCCCACCTGCGCTCATGGAGGTTTTGTGATGCTATTTAGTTTTAAGTTAGTTGTTATTTAGTATAGTTGAAAGACGCTAATGACCTTAGATGTCGACGCGTCTATAATCTACAATAAATAAAAAAATAAAATACATGGAACATATTTTCCTCCTTTTTAAATTGCAAATTTCATGAGTTTTCCATGCGTTTTTATATCCTTTCGAAACTATTCTAAAATATTTACAGCCTATAATCCTTATTTGTCCCATCAATCTAATTTTGACTAAAAATATTTTCAAATAAAAGAAATAAATTTTCAAGAATGTAACATTTCGACTTTGGCATAATTAAAATTTCGACCTTGGCATAAATTAAAATTTTCGAATAAGTAGCGTTGCGGTAGTTATTATGTAGGTAGATATATAATATACATTATACATACAGTTGAGTCCGTTTATAATGACATTCAAGGGAAATGGCAATTGAGTCATACTAAACGGACGACATAATACAAGTACGACATAGGTATACCTAGTAAGCTGTTAGTCGTTATATATGCGGGAAACGGAAGGGCAGTATAGTCTAGTGGTTAGCGTGCTTAGTGCCGCAACCTCTGGACTGGACTGCCGTGGGTTCGAATCCCACCTGCGCTCATGGATGTTTTGTGATGTTATTTAGTTTTAAGATAGTTGTTATTTAGTGTAGTTGAAAGACGCTAATGACCTGAGATGTCGACGCGTCTATAATCTACAATAAATAAATGCGGAAAACGAGGGCTCTACTGTACATGTATATACTTTCAGAATTTTTTTATGTATATAATATGTTTGTACCAGCATTATTAGAGAACAGCTGAACCGATTTGATGAAATTTAGTACAAGCTCTCTACTGGTATCCAAACTTAGGCTTTATTTTTATTTGGCTATAGGATCGGGTTAAGAGCATTGGATACCTACAAATACCCCCTGCACTCTTCATCTTAATTCCTTTCCTCTCGCCTAAAATCGGTTATGGCTCTCCCAACGCTATTTTTAAAGCTAAAGGGTTCGGATAAACGCCAAATGAAGGACCTTGATCACACTAGTTCCCTTAATTGAAAAAATAAAAAAAAATCCTGGAAAAACACAACTAAAAAAAAGTAAAAATAATAATAATAAATTACCTGCGTAATCTTTCACAGGTAGCCAAAACTTTTTTTCCAAAAAATTCGCCTGTAGAATTTGTAGTATGATAGATAATGATAGACAGGCAAAATGCCCTATTTTAAGGAATACAAAAAGCTCAGAGTTTAGGAGCTTTTCTAATAAAGTGACGTCAATGCCCAAATTTACAACGAAAAAAAAATGTTATGCCCATCTCAAAACCCGCGATCAGAAAATCCGCGGCAACTGTGCTTTAAACACATTGCCACACCCAATTTGTGTTTCATTTTTCTTTATTTCGTTGTCAATGATAACGTAATATGGCATATAAAAGCCGGTTACAATACTGTCTCCATACCTACTATTACTGGTACAACCGTAGTATAGAGTTCAGTATAATATTAAAATTGGAAGAAGCTAGATTTTATTTATTGAAGATTATAGACGCGTCGACATCTAAGGTCATTAGCGTCTTTCAACTACACTAAATAACAACCATCTTAAAACTAAATAACATCACAAAACATCCATGAGCGCAGGTGGGATTCGAACCCACGGCAGTCCAGTCTAGAGGTTGCGGCGCCAAGCACGCTACCATCTAGGCTATACGGCCCTCTGGAAGAAGCTAGAGCGTGGCTTCTTCTACAGTTCTGTGAGTTCAGGGTTCCTCGGAAAAATGCAGGGGTTCCGTGGAGACAAGATGAATAAGTTAACTTGAAATTTGATAAAAACTTATTTTGTAAAAAAACAAGCTGTGAGGTCGGTCGTTTATTAGGACTAAAGTGCGACCCTTGAGGTCCACACGACGAACTTCCCAGTTTGATAAATATTTAATAATAATAATTAAATTAGATATTACACAGAAAAGTAATCATTTTAATTATTAAAACATAATTATTATTTATTTTTAACAATAATTAAAAAAAAAAACGGCTGAACCGATTTTTATAAAATTTATGTCGGATCAAAATGACGTTAACACGCCTCGATTGACACCCTTCCGAAGTATATATATAATTTTTTATTCGCGAGATATTGTGTAAAATCTACTTTTTTGGAGTCTATTTGGTTAAGAAAAAAGAACGGCTGAACCGATTTTGAAAAAATTTCTTTAAGATCATATTTACGTTAATACGCGTCGATTGGCACCCTAACGTAGTTGATATCATTTTTCATTCTCGAGATTTCGTCTTAGAAAGAAATGGACACATACGTACGTACGTATACACACACACACAGACATCTTTCTAAAAATAGTGTAAAAATAGTGTAGTGACCTTGAAACATAAAAATTTGTTATACATTTTAATTTCGATTTTCGGACCCATTATAATAACTTCCAATGGGAAGTTAAAAATTAAATAAATACAATTAAAACATTTAACTATTTTCAAAGTAATAATCACCTGCGTTTTGCTAATTGCTAAGTATTAACACATAATAGTAGATTGTATATCTAGAGGGCGTAATGAAGTATATTATTGACGAGCTGTGACATCATGTTTAAACGAGCAGCACTGAGTCAAAATATCATTGCGCCCTAGATATACAATTTATTTTTATCCTACACCCTATAAAATAGCGTCTTTTGTCTTCATTTCCAGTATTTTTAAAATTTTTGACATTTCACTTGTGCAGCAAACTTATCTTCAATAGTAGGTTAGGTAGTAGCCAGTAGGCACATCTACCAGCAATGACTGCGTGGATAAAGACAAGAGTCTATCTCTGTATTGTGTACAACATTCCAGGTTCGCGCCCAGCTAGGAGTAATATGAAATTTAAAAACTATTGAATTTTTCTTTATTTATTATTAAAGGTAATAAATTGAAAAGCATTAAATTTTTCTTGAATTTTACTTAAAAACCCACTTCTCGTCACCGACCTTTTATATGCAGATGACGCCACGCCCTAGCCTCTTCCAATTTTAATACTTACACTGCATAGCATGAACTGCGTTCTGCTTAACACAATATAAGTATATAAAAATACATTATATTGTTATTCTGTAATATTTCGTTAACGTTCATTTTGACAACAATGACGCGTTTGAACGTCAACCATTTTATAATATGATAACGTTCAATTGTTTACGAACGATGCGCCACTGTTTTGTTTTTGGGCAGATGTCGTTTTGTGTTTGGTATGTTTCAAATGAAATTCAATTTCATACAAAAAAATAGAAAGTTTTGCGAACGTCAATTATTTTATTCGTGTTTTTTTCAATTGTGTCGCAATCTAAGGGGAATAAAAGTTTCTAAAATAAAAGCGGGAAGTTTGTGAACATTATGAATTTGTAAACAATGATGCATCAAAAATTCTTATCAAATTCTATAACGGATGATATGCAATTGTTTTTACAAACGTCAAAATAATCTATTTTGTATTTAATTTCAATGAAGTCACTGTCACAGAAAACATACTAGAAAATGATTTCATAATTTCGAAACATTTCGATGATGTAAAGAATTTTTTTCTACAATTTTACAACGATTTATTCATAGTAATGAATATCATCAATTTAGTATAAATTAATAGATTTATACGACTGAATTGCAATTGAAAATTTTTCGTTGGAAAGCAGCCAATTATATAATTGATTCGAAACATACTGGAAAAAATCATTTTACCAACCATAGTCACAGTCAGGACTCTAACCTGAACCTTTCCACTTTCGCGGCGGAATGAGCTTATATTTACTCAACCGTGACAAGGTTACAAATCTAACATTCCCCTTATATGCTTCGGAATCTATTGATTTTTACTATATGCGAGAGTTAATCCATTATAGGTAGGTAGTAGGTGTGAATCTTCGTTCTAGCGAGAGCTCATCATGAAAGTGAAAATTATTTCAAACACCCTTAAAATGGGATATATTAAATATATATCTAGGTATTTATGTATTTAATATATCCCATTTTAAGAGTGTTTGAAATAATTTTTTGGCATTTTCAATTTTAACTTTTTTACTTATTTTTATTTTTGACATATCATATCATTCCTTAGGCCATTGAAATATAAGTATTCAAAGCCTGCGTACAATATTACACTATTTTGAAACGTCAAAAATTTGAATTTTAAAATTGCAAAATCTAGGACAGCAAATTTTTTCTGAGATCAGACTTAGCTAAATCGGTTTTTTGCCTCCCAAAACCCCTTTTCAGTATATCTATAGATAATTTTCATCCAAATCGTTAGAACCGTTTTATCCCTGTCAGCGTTTCATTAATTTTTAGTCGGTTTTTATGTCGGTATTTTTTGACTCGAGGTCACTCTAATTCACTACCCTTGCTAAAGAAGTATAACTTCAATAATTAAGAATATCAAAATATCAATTTGTAATTCGTACTAAATAATACCAATAATGGTAAAAACTATAATATTGTTACGGATCACCCTGTATATAAACGTCAGGCAAGAATTCTGAGAAGCGGTGTCTGCTTGCTGAACAACGAGTAACTACGCGAAGTTTCTAGAGAACGCGAGAAGCATTGGGCTTTAGCCACGCAGCGTATATAAACCAGTGAGTGAAGCGATCAGGCAATCAGTCAATGGTGAGTCGTGCAATCAAGTGGATCAGTGATATAAATAGTTTCGCGATATAAATACACCTGATAAAATAAATATTAGTTTAGTCAATTGTATATAATTAAGTGTTAATTACCGTTTAGTTATTGTTTACTTGTGTTGATTGTTAGAACTGACTTCGTTGTTGCATTTATTGTTATTGTATTTTTAATTATTGTAAATAAATATTTATTCCGCCAACTAAGAAAACAGTTTTGTAACAATATACGGAGATAGTATTTTAGTCTAATATTTTGATTATATTGTCATTCAAGCCAAATTTAATAAAGAAACACTTTAAAGATACTAAATTTTATTTACCTGTTAGGGCCCGGCTTTAGCTGCGTTTTTCCCCCTAGATCACTGGACTTAATCTTGCAAAGGTGGCAGCTCTACGCACAGTCCTGATGTCCACGGACGATTTTAGATTTCTGTAAGAACAAACCTAATATTAACAATAAATTCGTTCAGTACAAATAACATAAGTATCATACCTAAAATAAACAAAAATTTGCTTAAATCATAAAATAATATAGACACTACATACGTTGGTAATACTAGCCACCTCAAAATTCAGTACTGGAAAATTGAGTATATGGTACTAGAATCTACATAATTAATACACATTAGTATACCACCGATATAATTTAATTAGTACTTCAGTTAGTACCTCAAAGGTTTTCCTAAAAAAACGTGACGTCACGCTGCGGCCGCCTCACTTTCTCTCACGGTTTTTTAGGAAAATCTTTTAGGTACTAACTGAACTATCGGTGATACTAATGAGTATACTAATTATGTAGATTCTGGTACCATACTGAATTTTGAGGCGGCCAGTGTGATGGACACGACATTCATTTCATTCAAGTGAACTTTTTCCCGCGCGTTTTTCTGTATACTTACTGTTCGTACGCCATCGAACACTCTGTATATGAACAATTTTTAAATTTTCTACAACTGTTACTATTATCTCAAATCTTGCCAACTTTAAAAACAAACAAATACTAAATTACCACAAACAAACCATCTGCATATATAATTTGGGTCGAAAAATTTATTTTCTTTTAACCTAAAAATATAATCGTAAAATTACAAATGCAAAACGCTGCACCGGCCGCATGTAGAACCCTGTTTTTTACGACCTAACAACAATAAATCAGACGTCTTTGTCAAAGTTTGGCTCGCGACAACTGTCAATTGTTAAACAGATTTCAAAATAAAATAAACTATTTAATAGCTTGGCTCCCTTTTTTTGCGGTAATTTCAATGCACGGTCAGAATCGGTTTTTTAAAGGCATCAACACACATTGCATTAAAATTTACAGTTTTTTAGTATAAAATACCGTAAAAAACATTATCTTTAGGGTAGAAACATCTAATACATACACGTAAAAATCTACATGCATATATTTAAGTTAAGGATGGGCAAATTATTGAAAAAATTGTCTAGAAATAACAAATAATGTATTACTTATCTGTTTAAAGTTGTGCATATTTATATTTTGGTTACGCTAATGAAGCAAGCTGTACTACTCAAACCTGTATCATTTTTTTATCTTACAAAAAAAATGGGTGTGTGCTTAAGACCACACGATAGAAGTGAAAACTTCAGATTTTATAATTTTTGGTGTCATCTATTATAGCGCATTTATGAAATAAATATAAATTATTACTAAAATACTAAAACTGTATTTTTAATTAATTCCACCTTGGTTTCAAAAAAATTATAATTACCTACTTACTTATTGTCGAAGAAAGAATAAAACAAAAATTAAAAAAAATATAAATAAATATCATGTAGAATTTAGAAGAAAAAAGCGCCCAGGTTCCTATGTATAGAACGCAAAGACGTAACCAACTGCGCTATGAATGGAAGTATCTAGACCGCCGTTTTTATGATATAAGTATAGGTATGTTGCGAATTCTTACGGAAGTAGTTGCGAATTCTTATGGAAATAGTTGCGAATACTTCACATTTTTTCAGTACCTAGGCAAAGAGTGCCTAACGCGCCTAAGGAAGTTTTCACTTCAAAAATAGGGGAATTCCGTGTAATTTGGAACGGTGTGTAAAATGGACCAGTGAAATATTTTGAAACTAAGATCTCTGGTGACACACCACGGAGATTCAATCAATATGTAGAATGCAGTAGGGGGCAAAATAAACTTTTGTCGGATTTCTTCGTTGTCGGTACAGTTTTGTTGAATTTAAGTGCAACGCAGGTTATGTGACAAATAAATGTGGATTTACGCAAAGTGAGTAGTAGCTATATATTTGAAAGATCAAATTATTATTTTAATAATAACTATAGGTACTTATGTGAATCCATATTAGATACTGTAATAGAAAATTTCCAAATTTGTACTGAATAAAAAAAAAAGTTTATTTAAATATTACCCGCTCTGTAATTCGCAATTTTTATGAAAGAACAGAAAAACCAAAGTGCACGCCTCAAACCAAATCACACGTCTTGAGCCGAAATACACGGATTCACGGAATATTTAAATTTTCAATTTTTTTTAATATGATTTAATTTTAGATGCCTTTCTTTGATATGCTAATTTAATCCTTTATTATGTACAGCATATATACAAAAAAGACTGACCCACTTTTCTTTTTTCTAAAAAAAACATCTCATTATCACCTCATGATAATTTGACAATGAATTACTTCTCCCAGCCCTATTTCAAAGCTACACAGATCATCATTTTCGAAACACAATGAAACAGGGGACAGCTTTTTTTTATGAATTTAAATATATTTTTTAAAGTCGATCCGGTTAGCAGTTAAGTGTTTTTTAGTGCGACGCGTAGCACGAGACAAATGACAATCTAGTCGTACGACGATGACAGTCTTTTGTTATATAATATTATGCTCATGTTAACCAAAATCTACAATAATATATTATAGATAATACTTATACAGGGTGTTAGCAAATTTAAAAGAATTCTTCTAACAACTGAACTGAACTGTTCAGTTGTTAGCAAGACGCCTAGAAGAATTTTTCGACCACGTCCTTATTTATTTATTTATTGTAGATTATAGACGCGTCGACATCTCAGGTCATTAGCGTCTTTCAACTACACTAAATAACAACTATCTTAAAACTAAATAACATCACAAAACATCCATGAGCGCAGGTGGGATTCGAACCCACGGCAGTCCAGTCCAGAGGTTGCGGCACTAAGCACGCTAACCACTAGGCTATACTGCTGTCTCGACGACGTCCGCCGAACCACTGCAGATAGCGAAACGTCTGGAAGAAGAAATCGATTCAGTATAGACCACGACCCAGAAACCCGAAACAAATCATCTCTATACAGGGTACTGAATTGCTTTGCGGGTAATAGGGATTTAACCCGTAAAATCAAACTTTTGCGATTTCCTGCTCCCCTAATTATTTTAGGAAAAATATCTTCGAATAATGGTTTTAGAACATAAAATTCTGCATCCAAATCATTAAACAAAATTAATTTTGCATGCTTTGTAACGGCAGAAGTTTTATTTGAAAATGTCAAAATTACCTCAAAAACAGATAGCGATAGCCATGGAACTTAAACAAAATGATGACGTTTTAGTTGTCAGAATAATTTCTAATCATTTTGTTCAAGTTCCATGGCTATCGCTATCTGCATTTTGAGGACATTTTTATATCAAATTTCTGCCGTTACAAAGCATGCAAAATTAATTTTGTCTAATGATTTAGATGCAGAATTGTATGTTCTAAAACTTTTATTCGAAGATATTTTTCCTAAAATAATTAGGGAAGCGGGAAATCGCAAAAGTTTGATATTACGGTTATACCCGCAAAGCAATTCAGCACCCTGTATAGAAGCCGGCCGTGAAAGCTTACACTCGTGGTTTACATTATTTGTTTAGGTATGAGGAATAACATACACTGTTCAAAATTTTGATACGCAGGACGACAGTATTCTGAAAAATATGTATTCTTCAATTACAAATAGATATATTTTGTTTCATTATTAAACTAATTAAACGCGTTAATATTTTACATGTGTACCTAATCCTTTATTATCCATTCACATTCAGTCTTACATACTGTTACGGATCACCCTGTATATAAACGACAAACAAAGAGTTCCGAGAAACGGGGTCTGCATACTGAACAACGAGTACCTGCCGGAATGTTCTAGAGAACGCGAGAAGCCCTGGGCTCCAGCCCACGCAGCCTATATAAATCAATGAACAGTGAGTCGCGCAAGCAGTCAACGGGAATCAGTCAGTGTAGATTATACTGTAACAGTGTTGAACAGCGAAATAAATCTGATATAAATACAGTGATATAAATCGTGCAGAAATATAAATAGTTCCGTGATATAAATTGATCAAATAAATAACTATAAATAGGTAAATAGTCCTGGTATATAGTCAATTGTATATAGTTAATTGTATATAGTTATGTGTTAATTATTGTTTACTTGTGTTGATTGTTAGAACTGACTTTTCGTTGTTGCATTTATTGTTATTGCATTTATAATTATTGTAAATAAATATTTATTCCGCCAACTCAGAAAACAGTTTTGTAACAATACCTACTTATCCTTCAAATATTTTAATTACCTACATATCACAATCTTAACGCTGTAACAATTTATTAATATGATACGCACCCAATACATTAATAGTAAAAAAACCGATTTTAAAATTCTATCTCTGTCCAAATAAACCTTTCCAATCTATAAAAAGTTCGAATACAAAAAAAACTGCATGTGCATTAATAATGCAAAAAATAGTAATATTTATCCATTCGTTGAACAGTTATAAAAAGCCGAGCTAACGGTTTTTTTCTCTGTGGGTTTGTTTGCGAAATAGCGACCCTTCGTCGACCCGGCCGCAATCTGCATAATGGTAACACGGCAGGCATTGTTAAAGCACCGGTTTAAATGAGTTCGGTACGATTAAAAGTTCTGCCATGTTTTGTCCAGTATGCAAAAAATATCCTCGTTTATGGAGCACTGTAACCGATATACAACTGTGGACAACTTTTTACTTCCCACCTCTACTATGGTAGGGAAGTAATGGATTTAGTCCGAAAAAAATATTTCGAGATTTTAACAGATCTTCACGTTTTGAGACCCTAGCAATCGTTTAAAATCATTTTGTGACTGATGTCTGTATGTGTGTGTGTATGTGGTCAATTTTTCGCCTTCTATATCGTAAAAACGGAACAACATACGGCCATGCCGATTATTCTATTGTGTTTATCAGCCTTTAACTTAGATCTGATTAGATTTTGAGTCAAATCGGTTCAGTGGATCCTGAGATATTAAAAAAAACGTTCTCAATGTCACGTATTAACATAGGTAAAAAAAATATAAATGAACTCTAGATGTTATAATATGAAAAAAATGTAAATATTTTTTTTCTCTAAAATGTATAGTTTTCGAGAAAAAAAATATTTTGCTAAAAATAATAAAAATTGTACGTAAATCAAGGTAACCATGATTTTTGCTATATCACTAAACAAAAAAGAGGGCCATGCTTTTTTTCAAAGAATAAAAAAAGAGTGTTTATTTTTTGCTAATATTTACTAGGTGGGAAGTATATAGGACTGGTCATCAGTCGAATTTTTTTAGACGTAATATGCTAAGTCTATATGTTCTCGGGTATACGGCACTTACTTCGACTTACTGATTGTCCGGCTTTTTATGAAACAAGCAGAATCGCGATAACTTTATAAAAAAATAAAGATATAGCTAACGATCCTTGAGGTGTTATTTGAAAGTTCTGTTTAATTATAACTTTAAATTTTTAATGTGCATTTTAGCGTTTGTTAGTTTATTTATTATTTTGGCCTTCCGTGATTTAGGATCGTACATGAAAATTTTGAAAAACGAAAAGTCGATTCTTGGACCCTATTTTGTTCCAATCAAAAACACATCAAGACTGTTTAATGAAAATAAAAAAAATAAAAGGCGTAAAATAAAATAAAAATGAAAAAATCGACTTATACGACATTACAAAAACACAAGCACGCTACATTTTCTTTTGTAATATCATTCTTTTTTTTATTTATCAAGAAAAAAAATGTGTGCAAGTTTCACGCTATTTTGTGTTTATAGAACTAGAGAAAAGCAAATTTTCAAAAAAAATTATTCTTAGAGTAGGTACACTGACTTTCAAACTAATCTTATGACCAAAAAGGTAATAATTTTCGGGCTCTCTGACTTGTCCAAAAATTATGACTTAGATGTTGCAAAAAGTCAAACTTTAGTAAATCAAAATAAAAAACTGTCCACATCTGTAATTTGTAAACTGCACAGCTGACTGACCTTTTTTTCATTTGAAACACTTTTTTCACTCATAAAATGTCCAGTTACGGTCACGCACCAATTTCTATTTTTTTATACCTATATAGGTAATCGTTACATTTTTTTAAAAGGTCAGTTGAACCCATGTTCCAGTTTGAATAGAGAAACATGGCATTATTTTTATGATATACCATTCATATTCAAATACTATGTTGTACTACCGGTTTTAAGGACAGTAATAAATAAACAAAGCAACTACCAGATTTTTTTCTGTAAAAAAAATATTCTTCGAAGATCTTTGCAGCTTGTGATCGGCGCCAACCATTATAATTCGAATATAAATCATCTCTTTATAACTCAACAACTGAAAAGCGCTGACAGTTTTTACTTTCGAGTGAAAGAGTCTTGTAATAGCGAAAAAAGTCAGTTCGAAATTTCGACGGGCTTAGACTTTTCATGGTCTCTAGAAGTGTACCGAAAAAGCGAGTTTTTATAGATGTCCGGCAGACGGCAGTCCATATGTGCAATGGCCTGGATTGAAACCAAATTTTAAACTAGTGTTTTAAGGGAATTATTCGACGTTCCCAAATAAAGGTATAGTTTGTTGATGAACGAAAATCAAAAATTGCAATTTTTTTGAAAATGCGATCATATTTCAAAAATCGGTATGACCTTGCAATATTTTACCAATCATTTGTTTCGAAAAAATCCAGAAAGAGTAGATGACGAACCAAAAACTGGTCAATCATGTTCGGTAAGGAAAAATAAAATAAATGGGAATAATTTTTAAAAGGTTTTCATTCATATTGCAGCGAAAAATACATCCGATTTTTGGGTTAAGCTAGACCCTATCTTAACCCAAAAACAGGTCTATTGGAACTGTCTAAAGCGGATTTTAGCTGCCAGAGCCTCATCTTTTGAGATATCAAATTTTGAAAATTCAAATAGATGCTGATGGCCTCAGCTATTGAGCGTCTATAATCTACAATCTATCTATCTTGAAAATTCAAGGAATTCACGAGGGAGTCTATGAGTGACGTAGTGCTGATAAAGTTATAAGTAGATATCAAAACATTTTTTGAGAATCTAGTTTAT
The DNA here is from genome assembly GCA_039654895.1 of Mongoloraphidia duomilia. NCBI lineage: Eukaryota > Metazoa > Arthropoda > Insecta > Raphidioptera > Raphidiidae > Mongoloraphidia > Mongoloraphidia duomilia. The sequence continues at coordinate 13,313,150 of CM077519.1, read as the reverse complement.
CATAATAAAAGTTAAAGTTGGCCAAAGTTATTTTTGTAAGTCGCTTTAGTACGGGTGAACTCATGAGCTCGTATAGAAGAATTACTTATGCCACTTTGCTTTATAACAACATAGACATAACTGGAAACAAATATAATTTTTGAAAAATGTACCTTTTATACTAACAAATAACGTTTTCCGTTTGAAGCAGTTAAGGCACCCTTTAACTGAAAGGGCTCCGCTTGTTATAAAAGGGAAGACAAGGGACCGGCTGGCCAGTGGCTGTATACTGGACCATAGTGGCGTGTAACATTGACGCAATAAATAATGGCCGCCGGACAATGACGTGTTCGCGATAGTCCACGAAGGGGTGCCGTCTGCTTGCGTGCAATAGATGCATGTGCATTATTGTTGGGGTAAGTCGAGGGGTGCGGCACTAAAGAGTTTGGAAACGCGAACGTTTCTGCAATTCATTTTCCTTTTCTAAACGAATTCTGTGTCAGCAGAATTATTGTTATACTTATATGAATGTTTCAGATCAGACATGTTGGAAAATGGAAACGGGACGATTTCAAAGTGATTTGATCATCATGTTTATTTATTTATTGTAGATTATAGACGCGTCGACAATTTAGGTCATTAGCGTCTTAATTACAGATAATCATGTTGATTTATATTCTCTTTTTGAGGACATCAATCAACAGAATGATTTGGGTCCAATGGTAATTAACACTAAACAATAGCTCTGAGTTTTCAACAACATAAGCAACATATTAAGTTAAATTATACTCATTATGCCCGTCTTCTAAAAGGACAGGTTACTATAGTTTTGTTTTTTTTCCAAAAATATGTTTCTGGATTCGGAAGATCTCAAAACGAAAAAATATTGTAAAATTTTGAAAAGTGATTTTGACCTAAATTAGTACCATTCCCTACTTTTAGAGTTGGAATGGTAAAAGATGACACTGTACTATAAACTGTTAGAAGATGTTGATGATGATGAAGTTATTAATGCAACTATGGTAACAACACCGGCACCGTCTTGAAGTTATGTACCTGTCCTTTAAGAAGACTATTATAGCTAACTCAGTAAAATTAAAAACTAATTCATAGTTGCATTTATAGACTTATATACATAACCAAATTGATTATCCACTCAGTTTTTCTAAAATTACAAGTATATTCTACTACGGTTACAATTTATCATTATAAATTTTTAACAATAACAATATAATAATATAATTCTACTTATGTATTTGATTATTATAATGGCATTCTGTGTTATGATACCACTCATTACTGGTTAAATCATAACACTAGTTTGTCCATATGTATTTATCTGACAATGTAATGTATCGAAAAGATAGCTACAGATAATATAATTGATACATTATGTATTTATAAATTATGTGTCTATATGTATTTATTGACTCTTGCCCTAACAAGCAGTAGATATTGAATGAAGCCCTAACTGGCAAAAATTAAAAATAATTTCAAAATTCATGCTAAAAAACTCTCACATGTAAGATGATTCATAATAATCTACTTAAAAAAAATAACCCCGCCGCGATAGTGGAAAAGTTCGGGTTTGAATCCCGACTGTGACAATGGTTGATAAGATAAATTTTTCCTAATATTGCGGAATACATTATGTAATTTGGCTGATGTAACAATATAATTGGGTTTTTAAATGATTTTTTTTTTTACTTAAATGGAAAGACCACATACAAGTTTTATAGCAAAACTGTTTTTATTTAATTTTTTGCTTACTAATTAAAAAGTTATATTTAAATAAAAATTAATTTTTAAACACAGTTCCGATAACGCGCCGAAAGAATCCGAACGCGTGTGACGTCATTATGTTATCTATGGTCTTTGTATCCATGGTTACTAAGTTAAAAACTTATTATTTTTGATAGTATGTGTAATACATATACACAAATACCAACAAATGCACACAAATTTTAACATAACGACGTCACAAACATTCCTGGCGCGTTTTGAAGTCACGTGATATTTTTTAAATTTTTATACATTTTAATTAATTTTTAGTAATTTATCTATGGCTTTAAAAAAATTTTTCTTTTCGTTTTTCAATATTATTTATGTTAAATTATTAGAAAAAATTAAAAAATTAATATTTTTTTTTTAAACTAAATACCTAATTCTACTTATGTATTTCACAGTCGTACTAAATTCACTCTTTAAAATAAATTTTTAAGTTTATTTAACAAAAAAGTAAAATGTTTTTTCCTGATCAGCGTTTAGTTAAGAAATTAATTTGATGTACCTATAGGTTACAGTATACATAATATATCAGCTTTGTTAATATTTGCTTAAGCAGTGTTGAAAAAAGTAATTATATTTTGCTGTAATTTTTTTGTCGATTGTTCGGGGTAGGGCCAAATAATGCAGTAAAAACTCTATAACTTGATGTTCAAACATCGTGAAGTCGAAATCCTTGTTATTTTATTTATTATCGATTATAGACGCGTCGACCACTTGGGTTATTAACGTCTTAATTACATTAAATAACATATCACTTAAAATTAAATGACATCACAAAACATCCATGAGCGAGGTGGGATTCGAACCCACGACAGCTTGTTCTAAAGGTCAGCACGCTGACCATTATACCAAGATGTCCTCTGAATTCCTCGTTAATTCGAAATCCTCTCTAAGTCGAAAAATTAGGCATTCCCTTCCATTGAAATCGAAAAGACTCTATATAACTCGAACTAAATATGATTTCCATACAAGGCATTGTGAATACATATTACACTCTGTAACTCGAAGTTCCAGTCTCGTGAACTCTATATCTCGAAGTAAGCGACGTGTACACTTTACTACAGTCTCTGTGAGTTAAAGTTTATTTAGACTCCCTATAACTCGATAAGTCGAAAAATCCATAATTCACTGTAAAAAATGGATGTAAAAATACTTCGAAAGTTAAGGTAGAATTCGCTCGATTTTCTAAGTGATTTTACATTATTATTTATTTTTACACAGAAAACTTCATAAAAACTTGGACTTTTACTGTAAAGTTAAACAAATTTGTGATTTTTATATAAAGTAAATTAAAATTACATAATTTGTGTAATATTCCAATAAAATGTGTAAAAATTACAAAATAAAATGTATAGTTACATATATAAAATGGATGAATACAAAACAAATAAATGTAAAATTAGTAACCACGCATGCGTGTTTTTATGGAATCTACGCGATGTGCAGGCGATACCTGTTTGCGACGCCATTGTCTCTTTGTGTGCCTATTACCAGATTAATCGCTGGCTACAAATGGACCATCGACAATCTATGTAATCGGCCTTCTCATTTCTTACAGTGTTCGAAACGTTGCATGTCGAGTTATATAGTTTCCGCTGTACCTATCTAATAATAACTGCATTCTTAACAAATAATTTATTTTCTGATGGTTTTTTTTACGTAGCGCGTGAATTAAGAATCAGACTGTGTCATTTCAAATTTATTTTTATGTTAAAATGTGTAAATATTCGTTTATCGATAGTTGCTGCTTCAGATGAACACGCAAGGGTATTGCGCAGAGGTGGTCAAAGTAACTGTGGGGTAATAGAACTTACGTAGGGGTTCTTTGACCAAAATACAAATGGCCGTCGCCGACACTCGACTGTTTTTTACCACCTTATGGCCTTCCGCCACAATCCAGGGCTGTAACGAAACCAGATCTTGTTATGATTCAAGTAGTGTCCAACCGAAAGTTTAGGTTTCGGCTTAAATACGAGTTTCGGCTAAAATTTGGCCGAGACTACGATCGAAACCGAAACTAAGTTCGTAATATCCAGGTGTGCAAGCTTTCACGGCCGGCATTGTTCCAAGTCTTCATGGTTTCCGGGCTTGCAGGCCGTGGTCCGGTGGTATTTCTACCTGACGTTTCGTCTACAACTGCGGTAGACATTCTCAAAGGCGATGTGGCAGCGGTCGAAGTGTCCTTATTGGCGGCTCACAGGTCACACTGACAGCTGTGAGCCGCCAAGGACGACACTTCGACCGCTGCCACATCGCCTTTGAGAATGTCTACCGCAGTTGAAGACGAAACGTCAGGTAGAAACACCACCGGACCACGGCCTACAAGCCCGGAAGCCATGAAGACTTAAGTTCGTAATGTTTCGCCTAGCCTTCAGCAGTGTGATTTCAATAGAAAATAAAGACTGATTAAGACGCTGTACTTATATTTTCGTACTAGTTACCTCATAGTTTGTTAAAATTCTGTAATTTATTCATAGTCAACAAGTAAATAAAAAATAGTTTTTAATAAATAAAGGTGTTTTGAACATTATTTAAATATTATGTAAGTAAGATTTACAAAAAAAAAAAACGATATCTAAAACTGAGATAAAGCGATTACAAATTACCTTAAACAAAAGTTTGGATTTTGGTTTCGGCCGAAACTAGTACAGAAGCCGAAATTCGGTTTAGGTTTCAGTTTTGCCTGGAAAACTTTGTTTCGGTGGGACAATAGATTCAATAGATACGGAAAACAATGATCTTTTAGACTAATAAACATTATTTCATTCTACAAAAATCTGTCGAAAGAAATATTATATGCTTTCAGTACCTACTACATTTTGTAAACTATATTTACTATGAATGGTTTAATAATAATAAAGTTTGATTCAGTCAAAAAAAAAAAAATTTGAAAGAAATAGAATTGTGTTGAATCAGTTTTTTTGTCCCGTGTTTTACTCTAATCAATCGATGTGGAATAAAAAATTACCGGGCCTAGAATAGATCCTTGTGGTATACTCTACTAGTTTCTGGAAATGAATTTTGTTTTTATTTAGAATAAATTATTTATTTTAATATACTTTCCGTCTTTCATACATACTTCCTTAATTATATTTACTGTAAATTTGATTTGTCCGATTTGTCAAAAAACTGTATTTTACTCATAATATTTGTCAATTGGATTTTCGATTTTTTATTGAAAAATATTAAATGGAAAATATAAATTGATGCTATAGGTCCAAATAACCTTAGCTGTTGATGGCCTTAAAAACAAAAATAAATCGAGTTTTACGTATTACCGTTCATAACAGCAGAAAGATTAATTATGGGTACGTGTGTGCAATCTGACAGCTTCGACTGTAGTGTAGCACGATCCCTACGTACCCGTTGCACTCCAACCCTGTTCGATATCTTCACAGTTCGATTGTTAATGTCTCTCCTTGATCTATCGTTAAATTTATCGTTTATTCCTTATTTCTGAACAACGTGCTCTCGTGGTTTTGTTGGGGTCGTTTTTTTTATTTTAACGGAACTGCAGTTTGGGGTGCTCGCGAGACTATATCACTATGAAATATCTACTCTCTTGTGGTTGAAGGGTGCATGTTTTAAGCCGTAATGCGTACTGAATACATATCGTGATATGTATTAAAAATTAAGATAAAAAACCCATTCAGCAACGGGAGTGGTCTATGGTCAAGTATTGAAGTCGCTTCATTGGCCAATAGAGACGATGACGTCATTATTGATATTACTCATTGTTGTGAGGGAGGATCGTGTTGTGGCAACTGATCCAGCACGGGTGACATTCTTTTGTTTTGTTATGTTATTGTTTCTAAAATACGGTTTTTCTTCCTAGAAATTTAAATATATACAGGGTCTTCAAACTTAAGTCGGCACTATTGCTAACTTCGTTATTTTTGGATCTACAAAATCGGATAAATTAGCAAACTAGAAGTATTTTTTCCGTTGAATAAAACGATGAAAACAGAAAAACAATTGAACATCGCGTTTTCGAGTTATGTCAAAAATATCTATTTTTTTAAATGAGACACCCGGTATACAATATTCACAATCGATAGACAGTTGAATTCTGAACAAAAAGTGTCCCATAGTCTTCTATCTTTATGTCAAAAATGACTATGTTAATAATGATTTTTCAAATTCAAATTAAAGGTAGCTGCGTTAGTGGCAACTTTGGCTCACCATAAAATAGAAAGTGACAAGAATATCCATAAGGTGAAAAATATCGTTTATTTCAAATTATTCTATAACTTGGAAGAAAACAAAATTCAAATAAGATTCTCAAAACATCACCCTCTTGGTCCAAGCATTTTGTAGCCCGCTTGCAAACACTCCTAATGACTCTGGCAATTATAACTCGAAAACGCGATATTCAATTGTTTTTCTGTTTTCATCGTTTTATTCAGTGGAAAAAATACTTCTAGTTTGCTAATTTAACCGATTTTGTAGATCCAAAAATAACGAAGTTAGCAATAGTGCCGACTTAACTTTGAAGACCCTGTATACCCACTGGGATATCGAAATGTTAAAAAAATACTAGGTATAGGCTTTCATGCGTTAATTTCGGTTTTGACTAGAAACTTATCTTAATCCGAACGTTACCAGATAAAATATACCCTAATATAGGTACTTTATAAAGGGTATTAATTAGTTAATTGTTGTAATCAATATAGGTCCAGCCTCGGGTCCAGCTGTTCTCAAGTGACGCTGGCAGAAACAGACAGACGGGTAAAAATTTTGAAAATACGTCTTCTCGTCCAGATAGGGTTACCATATTTGTCAAAAATAAACAGAGGACGGGTTGCCAGGTTTAGGTGTATATTAGTGTTAGGCGTTAGCACACTTACCGGGAGTCTGGAAAAGGAAAAGGGAAAATTTAAAAAAAAGAGTGTGTGTGTACTTATGTACGCACGTCAGAAGTTATAATTCTTTGGCGTAACGAAACAAAAATAACTCAAAATTTTATCCCGCGTGTCAGTACTAAACGTTTGTAAAAAATACGATAAAATAATAAAAAAAAAGATATTAATTAAATTAATTTAATTTAATAAATTATTAATTTATTAGATATATAAATATTTATTAATTATATTTATATCTAATTATTTATTTAAAAAAAAGCATGTTTGTGTTGAGATTCGAACCCGAGACCTATTGCGTATGACGCGGCGGCGCTATCCGTTTAACGCTACGTAGCAGTGCTTACATAGCAGTGCTATATAATCAGGAGCTATCTGACTAACTTCATGGTGTAACTTCCGACTAACTTCATGGCGTTAAATTTTCGTGACGCGATGCACGCGCATCGTAAAAATTCCCTCTCATCATTTTTCCATAACGCGCTAAAAGAAGTATAACTTCAAAAATTGAATTGGAAAACATATTTCTTTTTAATATAAGGAAGATGAAAAAAAATTGTTAACACCCTTAATGCTAGCGCCCTACAAAAATCTCCAATCTGACAAAAGCGATTGTGTCAAGGAATAAAGATGGTATGAGGCAACGCGTGCCGATAATAATGGCTTTCATAATCAGATTTTAAAAAAGAAATCAAATATTTGTTTGACAGAGAATGGTTTTTTTAATAGACGCAGGGGGTATATTAATTTCTTATACACAATAACAATCTCTTTATGCCATGAATAGGAAGTCTTACAAACAAATATTAGCTTTCATTATTGTATCTTTAACAACTCAAATATACTTATATTATTTCACGAATTTTATTATTTCGCTTTTCGACTTACAGTTTTATAACCATAATGAATCTCTACATAGTATAAAATAAAGTCGCTTTCCGCGTATGTCTGTCTGTATAACCGCTAACTCCTCCTAAACCACGCAACGGATTTTGATGCGGTTTTCACCATCAGTTAGATAATTTTTCACGGAAGGATTATATATATAGCGAACGAACGAAGTGAGTGAGTAATGTAATTATAATATTCAAGCGAGTGAGTAGTGTATTGCATACCCGGGCTTTCTTAACACCCGGGCGAAGCCGGACAGGGCTGCTAGTATATTATAATGTGATTACTGATTACTAACGTCTGCCGTTCAATACAAGAGAAACTGTGTTGTGCCGCCACTAGCGGAGCAATCAAATTGTATTTATACTTCATGTAGGTAAGGTTATCTGTTGTTAAAAAGTTTTTTTTATTTTTTATTTTTTTATGGCCGGAGACAAGCGTTTTTAAAACCTTAAAAAGTTTAAATATATCTCGAAAACCGTGAAGTTTTAACTGGGATCATGTTTTGTTATTTTGATAGCACAATATGTCCATACAAATTCGATTCCTCATGTAGGTATCCTCGAAATATTAAACTGGAAATGTGAATTTTTCGGCGTGGTATCCAATTCATCGTTAAAACCGACAAAACAACGTTGTAAACAACTTTCAACAGTACAAAAAACAAGTTCCGATAATTTGAAACTAAATAAATATAAAATGCTGTGATATAGTAATTAGTATGGTATAATTACATTAATGCGGATAAAATAACAGGTATTTAACACTGTGTTTTGTTTATAGAGACCGGTTCACCACGCACGCGCCATATGTTCAGCGACAAATGACTGTAGCAATAATGTGAACCGTTAATGTTTTGTTGTGATGTTACGATAACAGAAGTGCCGGATCTGCCTTTCCAGGTATTTTTAAATTTACTGCAACGCCAAAGCCATAGGCTACTGCGATCCATGTAGTCTACTGCGCATCGTAGTAATTGTTGTAATTCGATCTAAAATCAACGCATGACCTTTATATGTCCTCTAAAGTCTCAACCATTTGTTTTTATTCTCATTAATCTGTTACAGCATTCTATAGTTGTGTGTTATATTTTGTGAAGGTAAATTGAATATAGTAACAGTGCGAGTGATGGCTGCTATGATATATAATGTACCTACTCTTATTTGTATAAATAAATATTAGTAAAAAAAACTTTTTAGAGACAAGCTTTTATTTAAATGCACTAAAAAGGAAAAAATAATTTTTAATAATTTAGGTTCATAATTATAAAAGCATGGGTTGTGAACTCGATGATAGTTTATTAGTCACGACCCACGCTTTTATAATTATGAACCAAAATTATTACATATAAACTATTTTTTCCTTTTTAGTGCATTTAAATTTAAAAGCCTGTCTCTAAAAAGTTTTTTACTATTTATTTGGTTCATTTTAGTCTTTCAAATTTTTACCCCCCTTTGACACCCGTAGGGGTTGAATTTCGAAAAATTCTTTCTTAGTGGATGCTTACGTTAGAACAGGAACCAACTGTCTAAATTTAATGTTTCTAGCTTCAGCGATTTGGCCTGGGCGTTGATTAGTCAAAAAAACCCTACATCCCCGTTTGAACCCGTTAGGGGTTGAATTTATTTCTAAAAATGATTTATTCATGTATTGTCATTGGAAATACATATGTGTACAAAATTTCAAATCGATCGGATACGTGGAAGTCGTTCAAAATTAGCTTGCAAGATTTGACCTAAACAAACACACAAATCCACAAACACACAAACAAACTAACATACATTGCAAGTTAAATAAAAGCTTGTAAAAATGACCTGCACTTTGTTTCATGTCCATCCGTTACCCCTTTCGCTTCAAATGCAACAATTTTTTAATATTTTGACATATTGACATATTATGTGCATAGAGTATAGACGCAACTTTTGCTATTTTCCGCAGCACTGCTGCCATCAGTGTATTTTAACCGTAGTATAAAGTCGGTACTAATATCCACATATTTTTGCGCGCTTCTTGTTACTGAATCTATAAGGCTGCACCTTCGCAAGACTCTATAAACCTAGAGAACTAGGGGGAAAAGCACTAAAGCAGACAAAGCTGGGCCCCAATAGCTTAAATAAAACTCATTACTCAATATCTATTTTAGAGGATTTAATCAGGAATTTAAAAATTTTAGAGGATTTGATCAGAAATACTGGACCCATTGATGTTATTGTGAATCATTACATTTACTTCCAGATGCACACTTCGGCTGGATTAGTTAGTTATAGTAGATTATAGACGCTCGACAGCAAGGTTACAAGATATTAGATAAGCGTCTTAAAATATTTCGGCTGGAGCCCGGACATATATCCGTCAAACCCGAAAACTCCGAGTCAAACCTGGAAGGATGGTAGCCCTATAGCGGAATATGAAACTAAACTAAAACATTTCTTTCACCATAGCAGCATTTCTTTTCGCGTAATGCTATTAGGCCACCCCTGTGAAGCTTTCATTCAAAACGGCTAATTAAGGCCCATGAGGCAACCACAAGAAGAGGGTTGTGTATTTAGTTTTTGAACAGTTTGTTTTAAGCGGCCACCTATAGTGTCGTTAACTTTGACAACAAAAGTGTTCATCCAACAATAGACACTGTGAACAAAAAACAAATAATGACACAATGGGGTTGTTTAAAGACATAGCGTAAGTAATGTCGTAATAAATACTGTGTTCCGGTCTCTGAACTGATTATAGGTTCCATTTATTTGTGACATGCTGTATACTAGTTATATAGTAAGGTGAAGTGTAGCGTTGTAGGTTCCAAGAAACGATCGTGATCATAATATAGAGTATAGACCGAGGTATACAGGGTGTATCACAGGATTGAGAACATAGAAAATAAATGAGTGCAACAGGGAAGACATAAAAAAATGGGTAGCGTGACAAAGATAGAATACACATGGCTAACTCAACTAAATTAATTATCATGGTTTTAAGCATGAAAAAAGGCACAGCAATCACTGATCCTAACTAATTTGCACAATGGAGTTTTCCCTATGTTCGGTTTTCTGTGGGTCACCCTGTAGACTATATAGAGTAACTTCGATTTTGGGCTCAGATCGATTCAAGCGCAGGATAGAGATCTTCACACCGCATATAGATAGATAGATAGATAGATAGATATATTTAGTGACCAATATTGATATAAAACGTCAGAAAGATACAAAGTAATTATTATATAAATATACAATAAATTCTACACGCTACAAGAAAAGAAATCTTCGAAATTGTACAAACACATATTCCGTAGCACATTTTTAATTTTATTTTTAAAAGTGTTCAGCGGTAAGGTCTTGATTTTGTCTGGAAGATGATTATAGAATTTGGGTGCCCAAAAGTTGGGACCATTAATTAATTTATTGTTTTTATAAAAAGGTACCCTTATGTCAGTACAGCTTCTGGTGCTGTGAGAATGTACCTGATTTGCTGTCTCAAAGATTTCCAGGTTTTGTTTTACATAAATTATTAAGTTTTCATATACATACAACGAATGCAACGTCAAGATGTTAAAGCGTTTAAATAAAGGAGCACAATGTTCGGTTGGTTTCTTTCTGGCAATAGTGCGCATCGCTCGTTTTTGTAATACAGGGTGGCACATCTTAAACAATGCAGTGACATATCTCGTAAACGGTACAAACAATAAAAAAATGTTTTATACAAAAGTTATAGTGTCAAGGAGGACAGAAGACTGTGATATCAGATTTAACAGGTGGTGCTGTGAAGGTCATGCGAAGGTCAGATTCGATTTTTTAATTGCAGCAGTGCATTATTCTTCCAGAATACGATACAGTATTTAATAGTGGACAGTAAATTATTAATGTACATATCAGCTAAAGTTAATAAATATTGAGATATTTACAAATTAAAATATAGCAAATTTAATTTGTCAATTCAGTTCTTTTATGAATTGAATTCAAGCCAAGAAGGGCCGGTGCATAATAATGTTTCCGCTAATTTTTAAAATGAATGCTCTGAAGATGGTTAAATCTGCTTGCTCGCTCGCTTTCCTCGGAGCTCATATAGAACGTGCTCGATCTCCTCCAGATGTTAAAACCGAACGCAGGCTAGAGATCTTTCAGAACATATAAATGCTAAATTCGAACGCATTAGAGCACTCAGATCGATCTGAGCGCAAAACCGAGCTTACCCTATATATTTTTTCATAAAAGGAACTGCAATCCAAATGTGAGTTAACTTTAATGTTGAATAATTCTAAACATTTAATTTTGAAGTTTTAGAATTTAAATTTTGGTAAACCCAGACATTTTTCAATTCCGGACAGAAAGCCGGACAGAGTCTCAAAACCCAGATAGTCCGGGCGAAATCCAGACGTACGGCAGGCCTAGTTATAAGCATCGTGCCTAACGTATAAAGTGGCTTACTATAGAAAAGTCGACGTATGGCACATAATAATTTCTTGGTTGCAAAGTCCAACAATTATTTCAGTTCGGGTTTGTTCACAAAAGTAATTGGTATTTAGTTATATAATATTTAACTATTACTGTCTATTATGTAATGGCTGTACTTGTAGTAGTATATGTTTCAAACATCAGTTTTGTTATATAAGTATGAAAGGAAGGAATATCAGATTTCTAGGAAACCGTTTTTTTTTATTTCTTCTTCAATGAATTGATGCTGTGTTCTTAAAAATCTTTGCTTTGTTGTTTTTTACAGCTGATTGTAAACCGGTTTTGAGGATTTCATTTTATAATAATTTATTACAATTAACAAAAAAAGCTTGAAATTTATACCTTTAACAAAATCTGTGAAATCAAAATTTTTTGAGGACATGAAGAATATCTGTAGGTATTCTGTACATTATTTTTTAACGAAATAAAGCCTCCCCCCTCCCAAAATATCTTCTACAGTGACTCGGTGAAATGTCGAAGAGTATCGCGGAAGTGACGTGACCACCTTGGTCAGCTGTCAAATTTTTTTGAGGTTATATGTAATGATGTAGCTGTCATTCGAATATGAATGTTATGCGCATCTCTTGAGTCATATGAAGAGCAACACTATTTAGTTAAATATTTAATAATACTTTTGTTTTAAAATTTTGATATATTAATTGAGAAATAGATGGACATACTGGTGAATTAAACATTTAGACGATCAAGAAAAGAATGATGCCCTAACCGGCTATATTAAAAAATAAATAATTTCATAATTTCATGCAAATAACTCTCACACGTTAAACGGTACATCTACAACTCCAAAATAAAAAATAACACTCTCGCATGAAGTGAAATTATAGAACGTTCTCTGCATATATGGGAAATTAGTTTATAAACATTTGTCACGGTTGTGTAAATAGATAGCACAATCCGCCGCGATAGTGGAGAGGTTCGGGTTTGAATCCCGACTGTGACAACGGTTGATAAGAAAAATTTTTCCCAATAGTGCAGAGATAATTATGTAATTTGGCAGAAAAATATAACTTCACATATTTAGAGGATCCCAAGCGCAACTGAATGAGCCATTTTCCTGAGAGTGCTTCTTTCAATTATCCACGAGAGGCAGCACTTGTGGTAGGTACAAACATTATTTATTCCCCATAGTGTCGTGTCATTTTAGTGGTATAAAATAAGATAAGATAACTTAATTATTTAATTAATTTAATAATACTAATAATAATTTGTGGTATAACTTAATTATTTAATTAATTTAATAATAATAATAATTTAATAATTAAGTTATACATACCACTAAAATGACACGACACTAAGGGCTTGAGAATAGCCGAGAGTATATATAGCGGCGCTGTTGTTTACATGGCGTTGCTATGGTTCCTCTATTACAAGTCCCTAGCTCTCGGATTCTAGCCCGAGAGCTGGTAAAAGTGTCAATTGGATTTTCAATTTATTATTAAAAAAAAAAAATAATGAATTGAAAATATGAATTGGTGCTGGGCCCAAATAACCTTAGCTGTTGGTGGTCTTTACAACACAATAACACAACAATGACACGACACTAATGTGGAATAAATAATGTTTGTACCTACCACAAGTGCTGCCTCTCTTGGTTTATTGAAAGAAGTACTCTCAGGAAAATGGCCCAGTCGAAAAATTTTAAATAGGTACCTACTCAGTATATTTTTGAACAAATAACATAAAACCTAAAAAAACTAGTTTACTTTTTAATTTTTTGAGTCCTATGCAATACCATTGATTAACATATTATATGGGAAGATAGTGATTCCATGTACTGAAAAATATACTATAGCTGCCCGCTTACGTTTCATTCCCCTGGCCCACAAACTCAATGTTGACTTGTGCTTCCACCTATATTATTGTTGAACTAACAACTCAGATATTGTCAATGCTACCTCTAACTGATCCTAAATAATGATATTAGATATTTACATCACTGCCGCAGCTGACATTATTTTAATGTTTTGAAATTTGTTGAGACTGTATAAAACTTATATAAAGTGAACTTAGTTTAGTTACATAATTTATCTGTAAACGCTATCTGATTTTATATTTCTTTGTCTCTGAATAAAAATTGTTCAAACACTCGTAAAATACATTTTGATGTATTCATAGGCTAAGAGCTGATAACACTTTTTTCATGTGTTTTTATAAGACTTGGAACTTTTTTAAAAGATGAATTTTATATATCTCTTCAAGGGGTATATAGTCTGTCATTCCAAACGCGGGGCAAAACCACCCCATATTTTTTTGTTCACTCTTGCGAAAAAAGACTTATGTGTGTTTATCATTAGTAAAGTCTAGAAAAAGTTTTGCCCCGCGTTTGGAATGACAGACTATTTACCCCTTGTAGAGATATTTAAAAGTTATCTTTTAAAAAAAGTTCCAAGTCTTCTAAAAACACATAAAAAAGTGTTATCCGCTCTTAGTCTATCATAGCAACTTATACTAATTAGTTAACAAAAGCAAGCAGTTTAAGAGAATTAGATAATCAAATTCATTAAGATTGTAAAATTTGTTGTTAAATAAAAGAATTTAAAATAAATCTTTCACAATTTTTCCAATCGTTAGGGGCCTACACACGATCAGTTTAACTTCGCAGTTTATCTGTGCAGTCAAACTGCACAGTTGTGTGAACTGTACGGTGTGTGGGCTATTTCAGTTTGCTCCTCAATTGTTCTCAGTTTGAAGAGCTGACGTGCGTGGCTAGACACGACTAGAAAGGGAAGTTCGGTTTTGCGCTCAGATTGATCTGAGCGCAAAACCGAACTTACCCAAAGACTACACATGACTGTGCCAACTGTTCAATTAACTGAGCTGACTTCGCAGTTTATCGGTGCAAAGTAGAGTCAAATGCGCAGGCCAAAAGCCTGCGTTAAAATTTGTCGGAACTATGCAGTTATCTCAGTTTATCGCTCAGTATGACGCCACAAGGGTTAAACTGCGCAGTTAAACTGATCGTGTGTAGGCCCCTTTAATGAATTTAATTATCTAATTTTCTTATGTATGAATATTTTTAGTTTGACATAATAATGATTAACATTATTAAGTTTAAAATTAAATAAAATATCAGAATGGTCCAAAAGTCTTGCCCTAATGTTAAATCCAATTAAATTCAATATAATGTCTATAGAAAGCCGGAATCAGTTGGCTAAAGTGCCGTAACGCTGTCTGGTCATCAAACTAATTCTGTAAACTACTGCAAAAATTTAGGATTATACATAGACAAATACTTAGTGGAATCGCTCATTTTATCATCTTTTAATTATTGTGATATTGTGTACGGACCATGTATAAACTAGTCAACATCGCAGCTTATCCAAAAATTTTAAAATATATGCTTCAGATATTGTATACAACATAAATTTACATATCGCATACTTCGTAGACAACTTGATCACAACCGGGCAGCCAGATTATCTAAATTGCAATTTAAAATATTTATCAGATTATCATAATAATAATAAAAATACGATGTCACAGGATACAACATTGTCAATAAACTTGCATGAAACAAATTTTTATAAAAAATCTTTTACTTATGGTTCTGCCTCTATATACTTATAATAATATTCCTCGTGAATATAAACATCTCAAAAAAGAGGCGTTTCGAAAGAACGTTAGGGGTTGTCTATTAATAGTCACCGCGAAATATTATGCAATATGAACCAATGACGCAAGATTGTCTTAAATAAAATTAAGATGCTAGTCACCAGATGGCCTAACGATTGTCAACACAACTCACTTCTGTAAACTCTACAATTATTCTGTACTCAAAGATTAAATAATAAAACTTAGGATGCTAGTCAACAGATGGCCAATAGTGCGACGTCTAGCTGCCTCTATTAAAAGTGGCCTCATTTACGCTCATAAGGATCAAAATCTTCTAGTAATATGTTAAACAATGGCAATACTGAGGTTTCAACGCGCATATATATTGCGCATGTGCGATGAAGGATGATCCACCATTAGACCGATGTGCACTAAAATAAACCATAAATTTTATTCCAAAACACCAACACAAATTTTATAAAAGCACTCAATGAATTTTAAAAATGTTTTTATTCTTGTAGGTATATACGATTAGAATAAATTATTATTATTATTTGGTGGCATTAAGTCCCCCATTTAAACGCGATACACAAAAAAGAAGTGTCAACAAAATCGATTTTTAATTAACACATAACCTACAAAATATTCTTTTCATCAAATCCACTCGCTAGCAAATTGCAACCACTTCACAAAAAAATTACGCACAATAGAATTAAAATCGTTTCTCGTATAAAAATAACCCCATCGATTGAACGATATAATAATTTATATACAATATGCTTTTTTCACATTATACAAACTCATTTCGGCAGAAATTATTAGAAAGGACCAATAATTCGGCAAAGTAATAAATCAAAAACGTCTACCCTTTTTCGGTTTTATTAGGTGAACGTTGTTGTGAAAGGCTTAAGCGGTTTTTTATGGATAAGTCAAGGGGTGGCCAAGCCAGGGAGAAACGCGCTTCATTGAATGCACCCCACTGAGTTGACTTATTGACTTTAACATTTTTTGATCATTCAGGTATACATTATAGCAGGCTGTGGACAAATAGTTAAATTCCATTTAACTACCGTCCTAAACTAAATTTATATAATCCAGATTGTGCATAGCCTAGAACATTCGCGTGATTAAGACAAACCGATTATGAAAATCGGTTCAGTAGATTTGGCCCTACGAGATAACAAACTGAATATAATTACATAATATAAAGGGTCAGGGCCGGATTTAACGTTAGAAACACCTATCGGAATGACGTAACAATATGATGCAACAATGGAAACATTCATTTTTCAAACCTATGTCACCGTCGGGACTCTAACCCGAAACTTCCACTTTCGCGGTGGCTGAGTGGAAGTTTCGGGTTAGAGTCCCGACGGTGACATATGTTTGAAAAATCAATTTTTCCATGTAATTTTCAAAGTGATAAGAAATGATAAAATATATAAGTGCAATTTGTGATTGGGCCGGTACGAATCCTAACCAAAGGAATTTCGTTGAAGGAAACAGATTCTCAAAGCCGAACATATTATCAAATGTCGGAAATATAACGAGAAAAATACATGAAAAATGAACTGTCAAAAGTAGTAATCTTTACGGCATATTGCTTAAAAACATCAAAATTAAAAGAAAATCTCCACGAAATTAATTATCTGTTCAATGCTCCTTTAAGGCTGTGTTAGGTGAATAATGTAAACCCATAACTGCAACATAATATGTTATATTGTAATAAGTAGGTAAGTTACTAACCTCAAATTATTTGTATATACATAATTAGTCCTAATTTTGTCAATATTCAGAGATTTAACTATTGTAGTACAGTATGATAATGAGTACATCTTATTATTAATATAAAATATTTTTTTAATACATAAATACAGTTTTTCCACATTTCATTAGAAAATAATTCGCTGTAAAGTAAGTTTTACAAGGCAATAACTGATATAGTGTTTAAAGCCGCGACTACTTAGAAACCGCCGCGATTTCCATTTTCAATAAACTTTCTGTTTAATTTACTTGATTTATTTTTGTAATAAACAATTTCACAAGAAATTTGCACTGTCAGCATGTAAAATCATTACCCTCGTTTTGAGTACAGTTTTCTGCCACCAGATGTCATATGCTCATTTGACGGACCCCAATAGACACCGTGGAAAACGAAAGTATACAAGTAAAAGATAACGAATCTTAAAAATGAAACAGAAAGTAACATGTTCATAATATGTTATGTTTAGAAAAGGGTTGCGTGAATGGCAGAGGGAGCGTCTGGTGCCGTTACACAAATGCATACATAAACACTTCAACCCCCAGGTACTACTTACCCCTATCGCGAGACAGGTGCCTTGTGTATAAGCATCAAATGTGTTTAACAGTTAAGGGTTAACGCGACTATACTTTGTAGTGTAAAAGGGATGTTGTGTCGCTCTTTACCCCTTCCGGGTTGAAAACGATTTCACCTAAGAATATAATCTGTTTAAGTCATAGTAAATATTTTTGCATTATGAAAATCTAGAATATAATGCATAATATTGATATTTATTTTTATTGTCGAAAAAAAAATTGATGAACTTAAAGCTCATATTTTTTTAGGATCCCGGAGTTGCATTTCTAAGTAATAACTAGTAAGGAGGGTTTTAATTTTGTTCCGTTCTTAAGATATCGAAGGCGAAAAATTGACCACATACACACACATACACACACACACATACACACACACACACACACACATACAGACATCAGTCGGAAAATGATTTTAAACGATTGCTAGGGTCTCAAAACGTGAAAATCTGTTAAAATCTCGAAATATTGTTTTCGGACTGAATCCATTACTTCCCTACCATAGTAGAGGTGGGAAGTAAAAATGTCTTCCCTTACATCGACCATTCTTAGATGAAACTGTCCATAAACAAGAAACATTTCTATACCTCTAGATATGTTTGGTAGATCTAGATGTTTTCAAATAGCAGGTGGCATATTTACTCTGCTACGCTAAAAAATTAAATAACTATAGGGTGAAAAAGGGGTTAAAATGTGAAAAACATGTTTTTTCTTCGACCCAGAGGAAATGTTAAGTATATGTTTACTAAATAAATGCCAGAAAAAATTAATAAATAAGGGTTGAAATTTAAATAATGTTACAAATAAAAATAGTTATTTATAGTGCTTATATCCGTTATTAACGTTTTCGAAAATCGATAAATTCAATACAAAATTATCCTTCATAAAGATTTTATCAGAAAATTATTTAGTTAGGTACTATTTTTATTGCTTTTGACCACAACTAACTTAAAAAAAATACATTGAAAAAATAAGTCAACATTTTTTAAGCCTTCAATTAGATGCATAATTAATACTAATAGTCAACGGAAAGAGACAGTACTGCTAGTCTGTTTGGCACATATTTTTAATTTAATTACCTTACTGAATGAAACTTGTGAATGAAACGTGACAAATAGTACCTAGGTAAAAGTCTATAATGTACCACGTACATTAAAAAAAAGGTATGTGCCTAACCCACATAAGCGCACGGTCGGAGTTATATTTCATACATTTACATTTTTGCATTCCCCCTCAGCATTTTTAAAACTAATAAATAATTATTATTAATAAAATCCATGGATATCATAACAACTATACATAAGTATCCAAAGCCTGCTTACAATATCACACTATTTTGAAACGTCAAAAAATTGATTTTTAAGATTATAAAATCTATATAAGAAAACGATTTTTTCCTGGGATGAAACCTAGCTAGATCGATTTTTTCCCTCCCCCCCCCCAACCGTTTTTCCGTAAATTTCATCCAAATCGTTGGAGCCGTTTTATCCCTGTCAGCGTTACATTACATTTGAAGTTATACTTCTTTAGCAAGGGTAGTGAAAAAAAAATTAATGAACATTTTTCAATCGAGGTCATTCCAATTCACTACCTTTGCTAAAGAAGTATAAAATGTGCTGCGATGTTTTCTGTCCTATCTCGATAACTTCAGACATTTTTAAATTATAAGCATTTATAAGATCAAGCGAATTGAATGAAAAATTGCCAAATAGAAGAAAAAAACTGATTTTGAAGTAAACTTAAATGCTTATAAGTTGAACATTTTTTAAGTTATCGAGATAGGACAAAAAACATCGTTTAGGGCGTTAAATTTCCTATGGATTCCTAAACGGATTTTTTTTGTATTCGGTATGGAAGGTACTCGAAACGCGTGTTAAAAAGAACACGTAAAACTCTGTGATGATTTCAACTTTGACTGTATAGCTTCTCAATTTTTAATGATATCGAAATGGGACAAAAAGCACGGTTTAGGGCGTTCCTTGCTTTATGAACATAGTTATTTTCAATTTAAAATCCGATGAAGAACACAATAAATAAAGCTATTGAAAAGGACTTAACATTATAACAATTGGTTACCAAGGTTACAAAAAGTGCGTGATTTTCAAGAAGCTGTAGCGCGCTTACCATTAGTACCACAGAAAAGTTGTGGAATGAAAATTGTAGGAAATGTAATCCTCTTTAAAACATTACATAATGGAAGAATTGCTTAAGTCGACCGTTTCTGAGATATTTCGAAAAAAGTAATAAAGGTGGTAAAATTTCGTGGTTTTTTAAGATGGCGGATTTCCCCCAGAGGGATTTTTTGGGAAGTTTGGGATATCAATCAGAACACTATTCTTTGACATTTCCACCAATTTTTAGCTTGAGGTTTCAAATGCCCGGGTCAATGTTTAACACCGTACTAATAGTACAAATTCATTTTTTTCGATTTGATATTATTTCGATAATAAATTTAAAATGCAATTAACACTTGAAAAAAGAAAAAAAAAAGAGAAAGGTCCTATAAATACCTATATCTAAACTTTTAAAAAAAGAAATTTTCTAACAACATTTACAAAATAAAACTACACAAAATGCATCCTGTGCAAAAAAAACATTCATAAAAAAATAATTTATTGCTTATTAGAAAGCCAAACGTCACAAAAATAACCACCCCTAATTACCTTCACGTTACCGCAAAGTGACAGACATGTAATGCGTATTTTAACCCTTAAACAACAATTGAACAAAAAAAACCCAAACCAATAAAAACATTATTAACATCATTTACCTACAAAAAATTGAACATGTTATAAAAGACGCTTTTTTTGACCCTTTCAACCCTTGTAGCGTCATATAATAATAATCACTTCTCGTTTGGGAAAGGGTAAAAAAACTAAATACAAATATTGTCAGGTAGATTTCAAGTTGGTAGGTATAAACGTTTTTTTAGCAATTACCCCTTTTCTACCCCTTTAATGGTTGGCACGCGACTAATCCCTTGCACATTAACATCCAAGGGTGTTTTTTAACTTTTTTATTAGTGGCGTGCGCTAACAGAAGGTATAATCCCTTATATAGCTACTATCGCAGCTTCGCGAACGGGGTTGATTATTTATTGGTGTCTACAATTTTTATACCTGGAATTAAAGATACAACGGACGGTGTCATCGGGAAAGATACGCATTTTTTTTATTCATGAAGAAACTCATCGATAAAGAAGATTTTTAATTTAATTTTTTTAATTTCTTTAATTTAGGTCAGACGAGAGTTAAAAATAAAATCGGGTAGGTTATATCGGGAACACAATCCGTTGTTTTGACGTAAATTACTCGGTCCTGATGTTAGATTGTGGAATAAATTAAAAAAACAGAGTAAGTTTGAACGATTGTTTATTGTGTATATTCAAGAATTCGAAGGTTATCTCAGGTACGGACATCCTTTGTCTACTCGACGCTAATGAAATGAAATGAAATATTTTCGCTTTAGCATAACACCGTCTCGAGAGATTCCAAACTGAACACAATAGCGACGTTGAGAAAAAGCAAACAGATATTATATGTCTGCTTTAAAATATACGATCTGCCGGAAGTGGCATTTGCAAGGGAGATAAAGACCCTGCTATCGTCTGGTCGGTATTACAGAACACCCCTTTATCATCACAGCACCATGTAACTGTACATGATAATAACAGTTACAGAAAAAAATAATAACAATAAAAAAACAAAACAATATCTTTTCTTTAACACCAACGTAATCAATTTAAACTTGACGCGCGTTTCGTTATTAAAGTTAGCATTTGCCTTCTTTTGTCAACATTAATACTTTATATTGTTTTAGTTTTTAAGGGCTACGATACGGAATAAACGAGTAGAAATCAATATCAAAATACAGGGCCGTTCCTAGGGTAGTCAGCGCCCGTGTGCAACATTGCAGTTGAGCGCCCCCCCCCCCCTAGCCCAGCTAATTTCTATTCTATAGTAAATTAAGTAAAAAATATAAATATAATAATATACTATAGGTATATGAATGATAAAATGACACCCTGCCACCATTTCGTAATGAGCTGCCTATAGCATATAACCAACATTTTTTAAAGATCTATTAGAATATATTATTATTTTTGACGGACTGCTCTCTTCCGCATAATACATAGATAGATAAGCTAAATACTGTATTTTACTATGTAATTATTGACGAATTTGTGTTATGACGAAGTTATCCACATTGTGATTTTTAACAAATAAAGTATTTTATTCTATAAAAATTAGGTTTATGAAATTTTAAGTTATATTTCACATTAAATTTTTATTAAATTTGTCATTGTTTCTTGGCGCCTATTTGGCGCACGTGTGCGCCGCCCTCAAAAATATATTTTGTGCCATTCGACTTAATGAAACTTTCTTAATTCCTTTTCTAATAGGTAAGCATATTGAATTTTATTTATGTAAGGTTTATAATTATACCCTGAGCTACTAATTTCTATATGCCCATGATCTCAAATCTAAGCCCGATGTCTTCGCCAGAGAGCTCTAGTGCTTTTTCGAAAAGTTGATTCGAATTTCGAAAAACCAATGTAGAATATTGTTTATCGATCTTGAAAACCACAGATACAAAATTTCTTGATAATAAAACGAGAAATCATTTTCGTAATTTTGAATAGCAGGTACCTATACTGATTTAGGATTGTAATTTCAAAAAAAACTACAGTGCTCTGATTAGCAGTATTAGAAATCCCCGCGAATAGAATTTCAACGCGATCGAACAAACGTCATTTTTTATCTCGTAAGTTAAACATGGAGACTTTTTGGGGCCACAGATTTGATCTTCTTTCGAATTTTTCAAGTTTAAAATGTTTTAAATGATTGTCCGATTCCCAGAAAACCGATCCACGCCGAATTTCAACCTTCTTCGCCAGGGCGAAAAAAATCTCTGGAAGGAAAAATAATCATTAGTCCGTCTTTCCCTCAAGAACTTTTTTTTTCGTACTTTCCGGTGAAGAAGGTAGAAATTCGGCGGGGGCAGTATAGCCTAGTGGTTAGCATGGTTGGTGCCGCAACCTCTAGACTGGACTGCCGTGGGTTTCAATTCCACCTGCGCTCATGGAGGTTTTGTGATGTTATTTAGTTTTAAGTTAGTTGTTATTTAGTGTAGTTGAAAGACGCTAATGATTACCTTAGATGTTGACGCGTCTATAATCTACAATAAATAAATAAATAAATAGAAATTCGGCGTGGAGTGTATGATACACGACACGGATTAATATAAATGGTATAACCAACAAAACACATTTTTGAAGAATTTATTCTAACCTAAAAACTGATCAGCAATCGCCATCCCTTCAGTTATAAGTCTGAAAATTGATAACAGACCAATCGTAATTACCACTTTCACCTAAAAAAAGAACACCAGATGTCCTCACGCACACCGCGCATAATAATTTTATTTAAAAAATTCTAAAAGGCTCCTAAATTACAATATATTTGTTCTATATTTATTTTAATTGTAATTAAAACCGAAACGAAACAAATACTCCAATTAGACGTCAAATATAACATTATATAAAGCATGAATTATTTATCATGTTACAAATGAAAATAGTGCGATGGGATCACAGATAAAAAGGACATGTCAGGAGATTCCTTTCTCTGCATTGTAAGTTTGCTAACAATAATATACAGAATGTTTAGTAAATGCTGGCCCGAGCCAATAAAATTATGAAACCGGCCGGAATGCCCAGTATCGCCCGTCAGGGGCGGATAGGCCCACCAGGACACCGGGATTTTCCCGGTGGGCCGCTACTTATATTGACGAAAATGGGTCGATGAAAAATACTGCTATTGTACATACATACAAATATTCAATGTTAATAAATACAATAATACTGAAATCTATATTTAAATCTATAATTATCATTGTATGGCTGTGCAGTGGAGAAGTTCGCCTTTTCACAAGAGGTGGGGGTGCTCTGAGGTAATTTTTTTGTTGGATCTTGGATATGGTCATGTGGGCCGCTAGATTCTATTTTTCCCGGGCCGGTCAGATCCTGCCTATATCCGCCCCTGTTGCCAGTGCAATTTTGATTTGGCAACAAACTCATAACGTATCACTTTACTAAATCTTATATTTAGTTCAGACATAGAAATAGATAAGACAACTATTTCTATGAACTCAGATATCGAGTGCAGGATCCTCAACTCGCTTTACATTTTCGCTCACTGTTCGTCCCCTTTTGTCGTAACGTAATAATTTTATAGCTTATACGTTACTTGGGAAAAGTCGAGGGAAAAGTAGACTTTTAAATAAGTATACTGAAATAATATGAACAATGAACATTATTTTTTAACAAACTTCAAAAAAAGGAAGGTTCTTTTTTCCCAAGTATGTATGTATGTATGTTTGTATGTGCACGATTTTTTCAGAAAATACACGACCGATTTTTACGATTTTTTTTCCTTTAATTATGGGTATACCTTGGGGATTGTTCTTATATAAATTTTACTTAAATCGATTCAGTAGTTCGACTGATTTTAATAAAAAGTGGGTAACGGAGTGTAACACCGTTAAGGCAAATGTCAGTTTTGACACAGCGAAGTCGGTTAAAAACGTACAAACTACGTGTCGTAAAGGCACTAAAAAGTAAAAAATAAAAATAAATAAAAACTTAAAAAATAGAACCTCCTTCAAAAAAGCCACTAAAAAAGGCTTTAAAAAAAGAGAAAAATAATAAAATTTTGAGGTCGGCGCCAATTTAATAAAATATGATGTCGGTTAAAAGGTAAATATTAATTAAATTGGCACTTTTTAACCGACTTCATATTTTATTAAATTGGCGCTGACCTCAAAATTTTATTATTTTCCTCTTTTTTTTAAAGGTTTTTTAGTGGCTTTTTTGAAAGAGGTTCTATTTTTTTAAGTTTTTATTTATTTTTATTTTTTACTTTTTAGTGCCTTTTTTGAAGGAGGTTCTATTTTTAAAAATTTTTTTTTATTCATTAAAAACCATGACCTAATTTCGCCATTATTGCCAAACTGTAAAGGGTTCGTCGTGTGTATACCTATTATAGCATGACCCGTTTCTAAACCGCTATACTTAAGCGTTTACGGTCATAAAAAATAGCTCAAAACATTTCGTATAAAATAAAAAAACGACCTGAGATCGTGGATAAAAAAACGGCATGCGCGCGTGTGCAGGTAAAACATCAAACACTTGATAGTGTCGAGACAGACGGCACGCGATGCTTCTCTATCCCACTGTATAAACCCAGCCAGCCTACTGTGTTAACCCTATTATAAAGGGTATATCATCTCCTATATCAAACTATTAACAGCTATCGACTAGTCTCGCGTATAAGATATAAAGTTTGGTGCTTGCACTTTGCAAGCAGAGTTGAAATAAAATCTGCGACATATATTACCTGTCTTGGATTCTGTCTCAGCTCTATTATGTAAATTTTTTAGTAATATTCATGAATATTATGTGTTTTAGAAGATGCACAGTCGCGGACGGACTTAATAAAGTTTACACTTGAGTTTTTCAGTGTAAGTTCACAAAAAGTCAGTAGCTTAGCAACAAATTCAGTTTTTAATAGATAAATGTAAACGTCAAAAATTAAAAGAAATAATTGTTGTTTAAATGCCTCGAAATTATTAAAACGATGAACAAAAAAGAAGAATCAATGCAAGATTGGAGGAAGGAATTTCCTAGTATCAAATATTATCAAATCTTTTTATGTTTTAATTGAATAATATTGAGTAATTTGGATTGAATAAAATAAACAAATGAAACACCTCATTTGTTTATTTTATGCAATCCAAATTACTCAATATTATTCAATTAAAACATAAAAAGATGAAATTAAATATTTCGAAACGTTGGCCACTAGCGATATTTTGGTAAAGCTTCATTATTTTGACCCTCAACCAAACCTTCCTTCAATTATTAAAATTCATTGCCTCAACACTACTATACAAGGTGTCCAAGACTTGCGTTGTCGGCCGTTATATTGATTTTGGGTGAAAATAGAAAAAAAGTTTAAATACAAAAGTTGTATAAATTTTAATGGCGTATAACATAAAAATATTTTCAATTATACAGCCTGTCCCATTTAAGCGTGGCAGATCAAAGTTACGTTTTTTTTAACCTAGCGCCCTGTTTTTATTTGTTTTTTCAATTCTGCACCTAAATGTGAATAGAAATTGTAAGGGAAGCCATGCTCGAAAATTCAGTAATTTTTGAGTTATTCAAGTTTTTTAGAAATTTTTAACAAGTGCAGAC
Organism: Mongoloraphidia duomilia; assembly: GCA_039654895.1. Taxonomy (NCBI): domain Eukaryota; kingdom Metazoa; phylum Arthropoda; class Insecta; order Raphidioptera; family Raphidiidae; genus Mongoloraphidia; species Mongoloraphidia duomilia. The sequence continues at coordinate 13,287,024 of CM077519.1, read as the reverse complement.
CTTTACCTAAAATTCGACATAGTCAAAACAGAAATCTTTATCAAATTGAAATTTTGAGGATCACTAGATAATGGACTGACAAATCAATGTCTGTCCTAAAAAAATTAATTTATTATACAGGGTGTTCAAAATAATGTATTTCTTTTACCTAACTTCAATCACGTGTAACTTTTGATTGTTAAATGCAACGAGGCTATTTTTTTGCTCGAATTGTATTCTTTAGGATATTTACTAACACTTTTATTAAGGGTTGTCCAAACCTAAACCTAATATTTTAATACAAAAATATTAGGTTTAGGTTTGGACAACCCTTAATAAAAGTGTTAGTAAATATCCTAAAGAATACAATTCCAGGAAAAAAATAACCTCGTTGTATTTAACAATCAAAAGTTACACGTGTTTGAAGTTAGGTAAAAGAATTACTTTATTTTGAACACCCTGTATAATAAATTCATTTTTTTAGGACAGACATTGATTTGTCCATCAATTATCTAGTGATCCTCAAAATTTGTTTGATAAAGATTTCTGTTTTGGCTATAACGAATTTTAGGTAGAGGTCTGCACTTCTCAAAAATTTCTAAAAAACTTGGATAACTCAAAAATTACTGAATTTTCGAGCATGGCTTCTCTTACAATTTCTATTCACATTTAGGTGCAGAATTGAAACAACAAATAAAAACAGGGCGCTAGGTTAAAAAAAACGTAACTTTGCTCTGCCACGCTTAAATGGGACAGGCTGTATAATTGAAAATATTTTTAGGTTATACACCATTAAAATTTATACAACTTTTGTATGTAAACTTTTTTTCTATCTTCACCCAAAATCAATATATCGGCCGACAACGCAAGTCTTGGACACCCTGTATAGTTCTATCTTAAAATATTAACATGATACAAAACATAAACTATGGCATAACAATGGTAGTTCCCGTCACACATTTTTTGTCACACATTTTTCCTCTCGCATCATTGTACCCCCTGCATACCGCCGGGAAAGACGTAATAATACGTCAAAACCTCTACTTTCTAGCGTCCATAATTTCAACTAATCTAAATAAATTTTACAAAAACTGTAAGTGAGTACTCACGGAGTAGATTTCTGTTCTCATAATATAGTTGCTTCAGGTGTATCTCTAGTATCGTATACATTATTCAATAACACGGTATTACCTACATTAGTTAGTTCAGCCTTCAGGTAAAAAGACGCGTACTGCTACCAAAGCACTATCCAGTTGACACGCGACCAGGTAAAAAATACTTTCTGCTTTTTTATTTCTAAATAATTAAACGACACCCCGAAGACCGTTTCTGGAATTTCCAGTAAATGTGTCTGTGGATAATAATCATACTTCATTCATTTTTTATAACTTTAAATTTCTTATCAACTTATACAATGTATAGTTAAAGTTAAACTATATCAAATGATTACAAAAGTCGATGTAAAAAACCTACTAATAGAGCCTATTGTTGGGTGAATAGTGCGGGATATAAACAAAAAGGAATTTAGAAATTTCATGTGAAAATGTATGAAAAATTTAGTATATTTTTCACCATTTGAACTTTCTTTTGTTTATATCCTTCTCTGTCCAACCTAGCAATAGACTCTATAATTTATTTATTGTAGATTATAGACGCGTCGACAACTTAGGTCATTAGCGTCTTAAATACATTAAATATCATAATTTTCTTAAAACTAAATAACATCACAAAACATCCATGAGCGCAGGTGGGATTCGAACTCACGACAGTGATCCAAAGGACGCTACGCTAACCGTTACACCACACTGTTCTCGTGGGCAGGTATTTTGACCAATGTTTGCAATCAGCTTGTTTGGCAAGATGAAATTACTTTGTGCCAAAAAAGAAATGTTGCAACGAAGTATTCAGTAAAATATAATTAAACATGACAAAATCAGAAATTCTTAAGGAAAAATAAACGAGAAACTCGAAAACAGATTTTCTGTTGGTGATCAAAGAAGAGGAAGGTCAAAATTGTCACGGAGAAGAACAATTCAACATGAATTAGAAAATTCAGAGTACAGAATTATATTATGCCAATACCTTTTTGAAGATAAAAAATTATTTACAGGTAAGGACCAGTCGGAAAATTTAGTTCAGGTTATAACTAAGAGAAAAAACAAAAATTAAACTCGAGATAATGTAAAATTGTGAAATGGGGTGCTTTTTATGGGTTAAAAGTGATTTCTTGCGATTATTGACGAAACTTGACCTCCTAACGGAAAATGTTCTACACAAAAGTTGTAGATAAAAAAAAATCTAAAACTTTTGTACAAAAATTTTTCAACATAACCTCAAATTTCCCGAGAAAATGGCGGAAAACCGGTTTTTCGGTTTTTAATTTTTTTTTCTTGTAAAAATAACTCAATGTACATAAAATTTTGTGAAATTATACCTTTCTTTGCATTGAAAAAGCATGATTTTTTTGGAATCTAGGAAACTTGTAGTTTCCAAGATATTTGCATTTTTCGAAAAAAAACCAAAATCTTCCATGGAAAACTTTATTGGTGTTTTTTTCGATTTAAATATTCTATCTGGTCTCATTTTAACCGTTGAAATGTCTACTTTAAAATGGTCTATATATGTTGATGGTTTATTTTTCATGAAATGGCTTAAAATAAAGAAAAACTAAAAAAACGACTTTTCGGATGACGAATTTTTCAAGACCCATTTCCTCAGGAACGGATAGAGATATCAAGTTGAAATTTATACGAAATGCTAAGGTCTACGGTCCCTTAAAGGTGTAAAGAATTTAAGCTTCTAGGTCAACGCAGTCAAAAGATACGGCCATTTTGTCATCTCATCAAAAACCTATAGGGTACTTCCTGTTGACCTAGAATCATGAAATTTGGCAAAAAGCAAGGTCTCGCAGCACAAGTAAAGGGAAAAATCCAAAAATTACAAAAAGTAAAAATTAAAGGGAGTCCTATACCTATTTTGATATTCGCAAAATCACTATTATCAAGAGTGATTTTGCGAATATCAAAAGGAAAATGGCGATGATGATACTTGATAACAGCGCAGTTTGCTATAAAGCTCTTTTTATTTATCCATTTCTTTAAAAAATTTGCAAGCCTTTGAGAGTTCAACGATTTCTAATGTATAATCCTTATCCGTTTGTTTTAAACGGTGTGGTTTAAACATATGTAAAAAATATCCAGGAGAAAATAGTTTAAAAAAATAAAATAATATCAAAGACGATTTGTCAAATTAATAAGTTTCGTTTTTGTAGTGCCTGCAGTGGATAGACACCATGCTTTTCTAACGCAAAAATCAATTTTTAAAATTTTCAATGCGTGTGGAAGCATCATTATAAGAAGGCAAAAGGTCAGTAAGGTAATATATCTCATTTGATGGCACCGGCACTGTCATTATCAACTAATAACCTGTAATAATATTTCCGAATCGTCTGCTTCATAACTAATCAATGACCAAACTGATGGTTCTGTTCCGTAAGTCTTATAAGTCTTATAGATGTTGGATGTCTTATAGATGTTGGATTAATTTAATCTTATTTCAAAAATATAATAAATCTTTTTAACAGGAAAGGTTTTTATACTTAGGTATCAACCTTTTACTCAGAAGAAGAATTCGGTAATTGTAAAGTTTGATTAATTATTTTGTAGAATTAGTGCTAAATAGAATTGTTATCGAAAATGAAGCATATAGACAAGGTCGCGGTAAGCAAGGTTGGTCCCAATTAAATAGGACTGTAAAAAAATGTTTTTAATACTTATATTGACACTCTTAGATCCTCGAGACACTCCTCACATAATAATATTATCTATATTTTTAACCGCCTTCAAAAAAAGAGGTTATCAATTCTACATGTATATAGTAATCAAATATCAAGAAAAAAGTCGGTTAATAACGTGCAAATTACGTATTGCAAATTCACTAAAAAGTATAATACAAAAAAATAGAACCTCCTTAAAAAAAAGCCACTAAAAAGAGGAAAATAATAAAATTTTGAGGTCGGCGCCAATTTAATAAAATAAAAGTAGATATACTCGTATATAAAAAGTTTTAGTAATCAAATTGGAGCCGACTTCTAAATTTTATTATTTTACTCTTTTTAGTGGCTTTTTTGAAGGAGGTTTTTTTAGTAATTTTTTTTATAAATATAAAGAAAATACCAAGATCCAGCTCAAACCTATAAATTTTTCTTTTTTTAAACGTTAAGTTTCAAAAATCTTATTACTTATATACCTAGCGGATACTATTTAAAAATAATAATTAATATATTCTTAAACTTATCATTCATTTTCCTGTTAATATTTCAAAACCCAAAAAAAAAATGTTGATGGCATGGTGACGGTACTTTTAAATGTGTTAATAAAAAAAACCAAATTTATGTTGAGACAGAAAATAGTTTTGGACAGTACTGATAACAATGGGTACAATTAAGGTTACCTGTTTATGGTACATCTCATCCACCGTCTGGCTAATGCAGCGTGACCCGTGCGGTAGCGCCCTCCTTCTTCATCCTCGTGCCACCCACTGCGTGCGAATCGTGCGATATGCCGCCGGATCCTGAAACAGATGATATTTCAGCGTATATAAAACATAAATCACTATAGCGTCTTATAAATTTACTAGCTGCGCAGTTCGGCTTCTCCCGGGTGCAAGTATCTATTTTCGCTCACTGATCATTCCCTCTTTGCCGTAGCGTTATAATATACAGTCTACGTTACTCGTCAAAAAGTAAGTTTTTATATACAGTGAAAGAGTTTTTCAAATCGGTTCGGTGGCTGTCGAGTTTTGAGGTAACAGATACAAACTTTTTCTTTTATTACCAGACAACGAAAAAGGAAGGGTTATAATTTTAGTATAAGAAAAATGATATCGACTACGTTAGGGTGCCAATCGACGCGTATTAACGTAAATACTTATGATCTGAAAGAAATTTTTTCAAAATCGGTTCAGCCGTTCTTTTTTCTTAACCAAATAGACTCCAAAAAAGTAGGTTTTACACAATATCTCGCGAATAAAAAATTATATCGACTTCGTAGGGTGTCAATCGAGGCGTGTTAACGTCATTTTCATCCGACATAAATTTTTAAAAAATCTGTTCAGCCGTTTTTTTTTTAATTATTGTTAAAAATAAATAATAATTATGTTTTAATGATTAAAATGATTACTTTTCTGTGGAATATCTAATTTAATTATTATTATTAAATATTTATCAAACTGGGAAGTTCGTCGTGTGGACCTCAAGGGTCGCACTTTAGTCCTAATAAACGACCCACCTCACGGCTTGTTTGATATGTAGGGACCATGAAAAGTCTAAGTACGTCAAAATCTCGAATTTTTTCGCCACTATCTACAAGATTTTCTTCACTCCTGTGGTCGCTCGATAGTAAAAATGGACAAAATAATGCTGCAAAAATTACATTTGTCTAGTCAGGTAAAAACGAAAAAAAAATATTTTTTGTAAAAACGATATTTTTCATACATTTTAATAATATAGAAGCAGACAAAACCATCTACATATTACATAGAATGAAAAATAATACAGTTGAAAAGTTCAGATCGGGTGGTAAATATTATTCATGCGGGGGTTATGCAACTTTCCACCCCATTTGTATCCACTACATATTATTACAACGTTCGCAAGTATTGAGGCAACTATTAATATACCTAGTGTCGTTAGATAAATGATACCTATTTGAAGAGGTTCTGTAACCAGTGGCGGATTAGGGGGGGGGGGATCGCCCCGGCCCTCTGATGCTAATTAATATATCAGAAACAGAGTGTTGAAAAATACCGTTTTACCTATGTGAACATGATGTAAACAATCTAAGCTCCATTGCTATGGATACAAAACTGTTTTTTACGTGGGTGGAATAAATTATTTATTTACAACAATTAACAATGTAACACAAGTAGATAACAATAGAATGTAACAATTATATCTCAATTCTAACAGTCAACACTGTTTATATAATAATAACACGAACAGTAATTCTTAAGCGAACTGAAGCACTGTATTTATTTCAAATCGACACTGTCACATGACTCTCGTTCTTCTCTCCGGTGACTACTCCTGCTTATATAGAGCTAGCAGCTTGACCCCCACGCTCGCGCGCTTTCCAGAACATTCCTGTGTCTTTAATATCATGCCACGCCTCACCATTGTTACTTGTTCTCGATGATTCTATTGTCGCCAGCGGCGTAACATCTAGGGTTTTGCTACAATACATTCATTTTTTACTTAAAATTGACGTCACACGTTCTCACACGGTGTTTGAAGTCACGTGACACATAGATTAAAAATCATGATTTTATTTATTTATTTAAATATGTTTACGAAACTTATTTAATAAAAATAAAAATTCTAATAACTATTTTAGCGTATAAACTTTGATTATAACAAAGTTTTATAATTTATTTTGATCACTGGCAAATAATTATGTGGTAGAGAGTAAAAAAAAAGTTATGCGACGAAAAATCCGGTCTTGAATGAAATTCATGCAATTTGGTCAAAGCCCTTAAAATCCGGTCACACACGAAACCTGCCCTAATATACCAAAATTTGTTTTCTAAAACGATATTTTGTGACATTAGAGTCAGTAGCACTGCACGCAACTTTGTAATAAAATATAAACTGTCAATTATAACGCAGAGCTAGTTATTGTTACGGATCATCCTGTAGGTATATAAACGTCAGGCAGGAATTCTGATAGAGCGGTGGCTGCTGCTGAACAACGAGTAACTGCACGAACATTCTAGAGAACGCTAGAACGCGCTGTGCCTAAGCCAAGCGGCCTATATAAGCAAGCGAGTGCGAGGAAGGCAGGCAGTCAATGGTGAGTCGCGCAACCAAGCGGATCAGTGATATAAATATTAATCAATCAACGGTCGAATCAGTTAGTACAGTGATATAAATAGTGGAGTGGATATAAATAAATAGTACTGAAGTAACTGAGTAAATTACCGACATAAATAAACGTTAGAAATAAATCTGATATAAATACAGTGATATAAATAGTTCCGTGATATAAATTCACCTGATAAAATAAATATTAGTGTAGTCAATTGTATATAGTTAAGTGTTAATTACTTGTGTTGATTGTTAGAACTGACTTTTGGTTGTTGTATTTATTATTGTTGTATTTTTAATTATTGTAAATAAATATTGTAAGTAATTATTGTAAATAAATATTTATTCCGCCAAATCAGAAAACAGTTTTGTAACATTATCTTAGCAACAGAAAGCTTTAGTTAAAGTAAAATATTCACTTGAGTAGTGCAGTGGTAGTTAACTGGTCAACACAAAGGATACTGTAGGCGACTATATATTGTACATCAGCTGTGCGTCCCTAAGAACAGGAAGGGCCGCTCGAAGGATGTTGATCTAAGATTCACAGGTAGGTGAATGTGATTACGTAACAAAACACACCCGTCATACAAAACAAGAGACGGTCGGCCTTGGCGCTGAGCTTATACGATATAATACCATACAGAATACAAATATTACAGTCGTCGACTTTTTGCGATTTAGATTTAAAACGTACTTTAAGGTGAATGAATTTCCTTCGATTTAGCGTCTTAGTTGGATATGCGGTTTCCATTTAGAACGAGATTTTCTCTCGATATACCTGTTTATTTTTTACAAATGATTGATGTTCTCTCTAAAGTCATATAGAGTAGCTATACTTATAACTTTGTTTAAGTTTAATAATCGAAGTGTTCCTAATTATTACCAGTCGATAATGATTTTTTTGTTTGTTTGCAAAATTCTGGCTAAAGTTTCATTCAACGTTTTCTGTCAATATTATAGATATATTTCGATTTTAAAAAAAGACATGTTTCTTCTAAAATGCAGTATTTTTGTAGACCTTACTCAATATCGGAACTAGTTCCGGTATTTCGGAATTGCAGGGAACAAAATATCGAAACCAGTTCCGGAATTGAGGATGATATCCGATATTGAAAGTCCCAGTACATACATCAGCTAAAATGTTTCGAGCTTAGTTGCAATCTTCCCTCGTAAATCTTTTTATCAAGGTAGTTTGCATACGATAATATGAATGATATAACGTCTCAGGCTGGGTAAACATTGGCCGTGCTGGTTCCTTTTGATAAAGCCAACACAATCACATGAAACAAGGGTTCATCTATCTCGACTACTCTTCCTTTGTACACATAATCTGCGTATATTGTCTATCTGTAGGTCCTTCAAAATATACAAAAACTTGACCAAGAGCTAATACACATCCAATGTCCATATTATACATTGAAATATAACAATCCAAATTGATTTGATTTCCTCACCGTAAATAAATTCACTATTAGTGAATTGACATAATAATATCAGACGAATCTAGCGCCATGATATTTTTTAATACATGTTGAGTGTATGTGGTAGAGTAGTATAGTTTAGAGAAGATAGTAGCGGCATTTCTGCGCACAAACGAATTTCGGGTCAGACGGGCCTATGTTTTTCAACAAGGGGTGGTCAATGGTGCCTCTCGACAGGCGATGAACAACTAAATGATATGTTTTTCAATAAGGGGTGAATGGTGCCTCTCGACAGGCGATGAACAACTAAATGATCATATTCATAGGACCACCCCTTGTTAGAAGATATAGATCCGACCGACCCGAAACTCGTTTGTGCTCAGAAATGACGTTACAATCTTATCTAAACGATATACTACCCTATATATAATCATAATTCATGCGAAACTGAAATTTAATTGATTAACGACAAAAGTTCAAAATTCCGAAAAACTAATTTGAACAAAGTAGCCCTTGAGGCCAAAAACTGCACTCGCTGAAGAGACTTTGACTTAATCACGTGACTGGACCTCGCTGACTAACGTTTTGGGAGCCAATACTCAAAACGTATACAGGGTGTACAAGACTTGCGTTGTCGGCCGATATATTGATTTTGGGGAAGATAGAAAAGAAGTTTAAATTTTAATGGTGTTTAACCAAAAAATGTTTTCAATTATGCAGCCTGTCCCATTAAAGCGTGGCAGATCAAAGTTATGTTTTTTTTTAGCCTAGCACCCTGTTTTTATTTGTTTTTTCAATTCTGTACCTAAATTTTAATAGAAATTGTAAGGAAAGCAATGCTCGAAAATTCAGTAATTTTTGAGTTATTCAAGTTTTTTAGAAATTTTTCACACGTGCAGACCTTTACCTAAAATTTTCAGTGTACCTATATATTATTATAATTCAGTAAATTATATGAGTGTAAAAAGGCGTAAATACAAAAAAAAAACATAAAAAATAGAAAAGTATTTAATAAAATCTATTTCTTTCATGTCTTTTGTTCATGGATGAAAAACCACAAGCAAAGCTAAAAATATATGAAATTCAAAACAAAACATTGTTTCTGTCTGACCCTGTGAATACAATAATCTTGCAATGTTGCATCTTCTCCCCATAAACGGCTGGTTGGAGCTGTCATATGACATTTGCATTCACAATAATGTTTCACAAAAAGCGAAAGTGAAATTCCAAACAGGTATCAAGTTATATTTCAGAGAAAAAATAAAATAGGACTTGTAAAAGATTAGACACTTCGTGTTCTTCAACATTACGTTGCTATATGTTTTTTTTAAAACTGTCCAAAGTTTAGATTAGATTAAGTATAGTTTTAAGTAATAAGTACCTATTTCATTTAATTGGATAATATTTATATTTATTATCCAAGTGTGCAAGCTTTCACGGCCGGCATTGTTCCAAGTCTTCATGGTTTCCGGGCTTGTAGGCCGTGGTCCGGTGGTATTTCTACCTGACGTTTCGTCTACAACTGCGGTAGACATTCTCAAAGGCGATGCGGCAGCGGTCGAAGTGTCCTCTTTGGCGGCTCACAGGTCAGTGTGTCAGTGACTGGTGTTCTCCCTTCTTTTATGCCTAGTACTAGTGTGTTCTCTGTTCGGTCGTAGTCCGTCTCTCTGCCATTGGTCAACTGCGCAGTGTGTAGTGGTGGGGGTGAGTTCTCTACTCGGTCGTATCCCGTTCTTGTACGATTGGTCATTGGTTTTGTATGTCGGAGCGCTGGTGTCCAGGTTTTACTGAGATTGAGGCCTTCATCTTTTCGGTTGAAATTCAGAATTTCAACCGAAAAGATGAAGGAATCTCAGTAAAATTTATATTTATTTCCCAAGTATCGGAATCAGTCCGAAAATTTATTTTTTGGGATTTTAATATAGACCTTTACGTTTTGATTACCCAAGGACTTGCCTGAGGCAATTTTCTGATTGATGTGTCTTTGTGTGTATAAAAGGGGACAGTATAGGACCAATCAATTTTTTTGTAGTTGTCAGCAATTTTAAGTTCAGAATAGATGTTGGGCAAAACCCGTTCAGCGGATCCAGAAATTTAATAAACATAAATAAATAAAATATGTTCTCAAAGTCATGTATACAAGTATGTATTAATAAATTAATCATCAAGGTCATCACTAAATTATTGACATAAACCTTTCAGTAAAGATGTTTATTATATTTTTTGCCATACCCACTATAAAATAGCTACTTTATATGCGTGTATGTATGCACGGAATGCGTCAGTTACCAGGCAAGTGAGTTGAAAGTGTTTTCAAAATACACTAGTGTAGAAAATGCTTTTCCATAGTGATTTATGTTTATTCCGCACTCTGATCCGTCCGCTATTACCTACTCATGGCCTGCTATAAATGTGAATTTGGTGACAAATTAACTGTCAAATTTTTTTTAAAATGATGTGAAAAGTAGCTATTTTATAGTGGGTATGGCAAAAAACACCATTTATATCTCGTGCGTAATGATATTATGACTCGTGTGACTGTTAAAACTCGCTAGCGCTCGTTTTAACATACTACCACTACTCGTTAGTAATATACCTCATTACGAGTCTAGACATACAGTCTATATTATCAAAGATTCTCAAACTTTGATTAATCCTGTAGCAAAGACTCTAATTAAGTTGTTAACAAATCTATCTTAAAAATTTGTCATTCACCTTTTCATTAATAAATCCTCCATAATTATTGGTTTCGACTCTCATCAAATATTTTCGTTCCACAAATCATCAAAGATTTGCAATCATTTATTGATAAACCCAAAGAGGGATAAACCCTTTAACAATAATTTTTGTTCAATTTTTAATATACCTATCTCGTATAATATTATAGTACCATTGACAGATTTTGCACCAAAGAATTATTTGTTATATTCGTAATGTTTACCCTCCCCCCCCCCAGAACTCCACTCCGCTGATGTGTCCTTGTGGAACTATTGAAATCCCCGTCACTTTTATTATTGAAATTGTATTTTTTATTAACTTCCCATTGGAAGTTATTGTAATGGGTCCGAAAATCGAAATCAAAAAGGAAAAAAAATTTTTATATTTCAAGGTCACTACACTATTTTTACACTACTTTTAGAAAGATGTCTGTGTGTGTGTATGTGTGTGTGTGTGTGTGTACGTACGTATGTGTCCATTTCTTTCTAAGACGAAATCTCGAGAATGAAAAATGATATCGACTACGTTGAGGTGCCAATCGACGCGTATTAATGTAAATATGATCTGAAAGAAATTTTTTCAAAATCGGTTCAGCCGTTCTTTTTTCTTAACCAAATAACCTCCAAAAAAGTAGATTTTATACAATATCTCGCGAATAAAAAATTATATCGACTTCGTAAGGGTGTCAATCGAGGCGTGTTAACGTCATTTTGATCCGACATAAATTTTATAAAAATCGGTTCAGCCGTTTTTTTTTTTTTTTTTTAATTATTGTTAAAAATAAATAATAATTATGTTTTAATTAATGATTAAAATGATTACTTTTCAGTGTAATATCTAATTTAATTATTATTATTAAATATTTATCAAACTGGGAAGTTCGTCGTGTGGACCTCAAGGGTCGCACTTTAGTCCTAATAAACGACCCACCTCACGGCTTGTTGTTATTGTTTTTAGTTCTTATAATTTTCATACTTTACTAGTTTCTCTGTACTATGGTACTACCCTCTTCAAAATATTAGCCCAGAACCGCCCATGTCTTTCGTCAAAGTGTATCGCGTTCGCGCGAGGTGCACAAAAGAGTCCAACTCAGTTATTGAGAAACCATTGAAGATTCCACGGCATTAGAAAGTGCAGAATAATTACTCGATAAATACTATACAGCAATATTTTCTTTTCGTATCAGTTCATGTGCAGTAATGGCCATGATATTCAGTCTCGCGCCAAGTACAAGGGCACGGACGATGGCCGGCGTTCCCACAGGATTAACGAAACGTCCAGACGGGAGCGGCCATCGTGTCATGTTGTGTACATAAGGGGTGAAAGAGGGTGAAACTGAACTCTCCCCCTTATCGTAGAGGACACACAGCCATACATGTATAAAGAATAATACATGTACATCGTAACATCACTATCAATGCGTGTTATAGACTGCGTCTCATTCAGTGCCATTATGCGAAATAATAAGGAATTTTAATCATTTTGTTGAAGTTATACTTTTTTTGGCGCGTTATGGAAAAATGATGAGAGTGAATTTTTACGATGCATATGCATCGCGTCACGAAAATTTAACACCATGAAGTTAGTCGGAAGTTCACGATTATAATACCCTATTATATTATAACAGTGCTAAGTAAGATGTACGTAGCGTAACGGATAACACCGCCGCGTCATACGCAATAGGTCCCGGGTTCGAATCTCAACACAAACATGCTTTTTTTTTAAATAAATAATTAGATATAAATATAATGAATAAATATATTTAATAAATTAATAATTTATTAAATTAAATTAATTTATTTTGTATCTTTATTTTATTATTTTATCGTCTTTTTTACAAACGTTTAGTACCTACTGACGCGGAATAAAATTTTTGGAGTTATTTTTGTTTTGTTTGCCAAAGAAGTATAACTTCTGACGTGCGTACATAAGTACACACATACTCTTTTTTTAAAATAATTTACATTTGGTATGAAATTATAGCGGGAATTGGAAACATGAAGATTACAAATATTCGGGATTAAAATAGAAAACAATTATTTGATCTAAAAAAAACTCGGGAAGTCTTGTCATAATAGAAATGGACACTGCTAAACTTGACCGCTAGGGGCGCCAGCTACATAACCACCTAAGGCTGTGGGCAGTTCATAGTACTGTTTACAGAATAAGTTCATTGACAATGCCGATGTACTACTGTGTTTACCAATGTTCAAATCATAGAGGTTTTTTATTTCCAAAGGATCCGGAACCGAAAAAGCATTGCGTGGTATCAGAAGGGGAAAAGATTGATTCGTATAGTTAAGTCATGTCGCGCGTTTTTCTAAGAAAACCAATCATAACTTAGGTGACTATATAATTGCTGTCACCTATATTACGTTACTCATGTGCTCATCTCTATTCACGTGACCTAAAAACGTTTTCATTTATGTAATGTTACTGAGAAAAACTAAACATTATATAGGGTATGGTTTACTTTCAACAAATAAAAAAAGTCAAGAGGTGTCATGGGACACCCGACAGAAGCTATGCTTTTTACGCATTGTATATAAAACCGAATTTATCAAAGTTATAGACAATACAATTGAAAAGTTATTATTTGACCGCCATTTTGAAATCTGATGCAATTTTATTTTTTTGTGTTCTATAAAACTCTTAAATATCAATTTTCAAAAAGATCGGATAATTTTTACAAAAGTAGGTACATATGGCCGCCATTTTGAAATCTGACGTCATTTTATTTTTTTTTTTGTGTCCTATAAAACTCAGATATTAATTTTCAGAAGGATCGAACAGTAGATATACTTTTAACATGAGCATGTCGGTGACGTGACGCGAAACCATAAGTTTTTCCCCTCCTAGAAATCGTCTAACGCGCCTATAGAAGCATAGCTTCAAAAAGCTATTTTGACAAAGAACGTTTCATTGCGTTTTTGTAACAGAAAAATTATTTCAGAGAGAATTTTTTTGTGTATTTACGAAGCACATACATTATTGGCGTTGGTTGGATCGTGTGTCCCGCTAAAATCAAATGAATGAATTTAGAATTATAGACGCTCGACAACAGAGGTCTGACCCGCTAAAATCAAAATATAAGTCCGCAGTACGGAGAAGTGACGCAATGTCAAAGCACGCCACTTGACGTTCGTCTACACTCCTGGTCTGCACCAACCCAATAAAAAAAACTGAGCCGTTGAAGCTGAATGAGATAGAGTGTAGCTAAGCCAGCATAACTGACCAATGTCTGACGGTCTCGAGTTAGGGTTAGGGTTACAGTGTTGTTCTCTACAATCAATATAATGACTATGTCGGTAGTAAAGTATACCTATATTCACAATACTGTAGTTTGGGCTGGATATTTTATATAACGGCCAGTGCATTATTGCGTTAAGTACATGATTTTTGTAAATTCTCGTTCGACACCAAAAATATAAAGTGACTTAGGTATATTTTTTTTTTCAAAACATCTTGCATGAAGTTATCACTCTTGACGAAACGGGTTACAAGGCAAAAAATAACAATATTTATTTGCATTTCAAAAAAATTTCTTTTACGCAATTTATTATAACATTTTAATTCTAAGAGATAACAATATCTCCCCTTCTAAATACGTCAAGCATAAATTTATAACGACAGATAATGACAACATATATTTGATTAGTAGGCAAGTTTAATAGAATACTAGCTTTTGCCTGGGGCTTCTTTCGCGTGTAGGTATACGTCGATTTTACCCACAAATTTTCTCGCGTCAGTGTTGATTTTAATTGTAATCCTATCTAACACGAGTGTCACCGGTTAAAAATGCCCTATATTATAACTTAATATGAGCTTACATTTACTCAACCGTGACATGATTGAGTAAATGTAAGCTCATTCCGCCGCGAACGTGGAAAGGTTCAGGTTAGAATCCTGACTGTGACTATAGTTGGTAAAATGATTTTTCCAATATGTTTCGAACCAATTATAATTAAATTTCCAACGAAAATTCTCAATTGCAATTCAGCCGTATAAATCTATTAATTTATTTTCTATTTTATTACACTGTTAAGTGTTAAGAATTTTATTAACTAGACTGTTTACACATCTTCCAAGAAGATTAATTTATTAAACAAGTATTATTATATTTTTATACCCTTTGGATTTCACGGGATTAACCCGGACACTGAACTGTATGGGCTGAAGCCCGAAGCCGGTGGGATCAATGTTTATTTCGTATGAGAGTTCTTGTTTAGAAATTGTAAATAAAATTTAAAAATATGTATCTTTTACAACTGCGAATAGAACTTAAAAGGGATTGACTGTATTATGACGTATAGTGTAAATCAAGTCTCTCGGGTTCGAGGATCGAGGATCTAGGAATTGATGAGTATACAAAGAATATAATTAATATTATTTTCTGGATAATTACTACCTTAAACCTTACTTTTTTACATTTCTTATGATGACGTAAAAATCGAACTACCCAACACCGCTTATGTAATGGAGCAATAGACATTCGATATAACCATTCACTTCCATGGAACGCTGATTAATCTCTCTCGTAGGGTTTTTGGCATTGCATCAAACCAGGAGGGGTTAGTTGGCTCTTGCTTGATGGTGAATTATTGCCACTGCCATCTCCTCCCTCGCACATGCTATGACAAAAAAAAATATTCGCAAGGAAGAGGAGGTTCGCTAGTGAATGCGTGAAACGTTGGCATGTGCTGATAATGGCCGAAGCGTTGATAATGCGATTTTGTTGTCAGATGTGAAAAAAACGTGAAATTTTATGGCTGTAATGGCGGCTTCGTTTTGGACGTACGATTATGATTATATTGGATTAACCGTGAAAATAGAAAAATGATCGGTGATTTAATGATTTCGAAAATGAATAGTTATTATGCAAATTGGAAAGCGTCGGTTGAATAATTTTGGAGCCAAACAAATTTAAATTGAAAGATGAAAAAGACAAATTAAGAGGGCTGCAGAAATGTTTGTTATGTAGAACTGAATAGAATGATGTCTATTAGGTTATAGGAGGAACGAGGTATATACAAAAAATATTATAATACGCATAAATCTAAAGATTATTTCCCCAGCACCCCCACCTAGGAATTTTGGGTTCAAACTAGGAGCCTTTGTTTGTGCTACGCTTGTGCTGGTTTGTGCTCGATTTTCAGCGTTTGTGCAGCAAACCCCAATTAGTTATAAACAATTCAAAGTGGGGGTGCCAGGGAAACGACAGCACCCCCACCTCGGAATTTCCAATGTTTTATTACACGATTCGTTTGTGCTGGTTTGTGCCCGATTTTCAGCGTTTGTGCAGCAAACCCCAATTAGTTATAAACAATTCAAAGTGGGAGTGCCAGGGAAACGACAGCACCCCCACCTCGGAATTTTCAATTTTTTATTACGCGATTCGTTTGTGCTCCTAGTTTGAACCCAAAATTCCTAGGTGGGGGTGCTGGGGAAATGCACCTTAAATCTAAAAATAAAAAAAAAAACTTGGATTGCATGTAGTGCTAGTGTTCATCAAACGCCGCTGAGGTAGGTACATATAAACATATTAGTGTTATGATTATAGAGGATGATATATAATGAGTGTAACAAATTTCTAAAGTAGATAGAATACCTACTTAAAAATAATTCGAAAAGCCTCATTCAACGTATGTCTCAAAATGGAAGCTAAGCGAAATATACAAGGTGTTGAAATGTTTTAAAAAAATTATGATTCTGTTAATATATTTGGAAAACTACCGCAGCTATTTATTTGGATTTTTGAACATAATAATTTATTAATCTTCTATTCACAATAGAAATTCTCTCTTTTATTTTTTTCGTACAAAGCATAGTTTCGGAGAAAAATTATTTAGGGTAATATCGTGCGTAATATTAGCGTAACATAGTTTTAGTAATAAATGTGGCCTCCCACCTAGTAGTGACGCAACGGGTGAGAGTACAAAACTCAAAATCTATAAATTAGTCAAGAACTCCAATAAATAAAAACTCGGGTCGCAGTGCCAAAACCCTGCCGACAATATAGTTTATTTGCTAATACTGGCATTGTGGCTTTATTATGTGAACTTAAGTTTGTTTTTCAACAAAATAAAAAATTTAACCCCTTAATACATCCCTTAAAATAATATTTGTTTTTCTTAATTTCAATATTTTTATCAATGCAACCTCGGTACCAAATTATAACACCCTTCAGTAAGTAAAGCACTATCCGCAAACTAGTGTTTTCATAAAATTTGTAAGTCCGGTCCTGTCGGGCTGATTTTATTAAAATTTTAGCAGCACATTTTAATCGTTACTGAAGGGTTAAATTTCAATTTTGAAACGATTCGGAGAATTTTTTCGGCATTTTTGGGCCCAAAAACATTTTTCAACCCCTAAAAATCACCCTTAAAATGGTCCGATTGGGCCCATTTTAAATAGGCTTCGTGCGATGATGGATTCCAAGGTGCCTACCAAATTTCGTAAAAATCAATTAACTCTTTCGATAGTTATAGCCCGTACACACACACACACATATATACACATATATATAAATAGACATTTCCAAAAATGGTGCCAAAGTGTTCAGGAGGCTATGAAACGTCGAGAAATTTTGGTCCGACCCCTAGGTCCCGTCATCCGACCGACGCCAATAGTGTATGTGCCATATGGCAAATACACTAATAATATTATGCATTCCAATATTTTATAATCTTTTTGTTTATTGTATTTATTTGAAAAAAAAACAATAAATAAACGGTCCGACACAATTTGTCTTAGTTAAATTATTCAGTTTAAATGCTTCTGTCTCCTTATTTAATTTTCATTCGCTTTTTGGGAAATATTAATGCTCAGTTGCAGAATGCGTTGTCAAAAAATTTGATTTGACAATGACCTTAGATTGTGACCACACATATTTCTCCATAAGAAAAGCATTGGCAAAATTTTAAATCGATCCTGTTCGAAAAATATTGGTGCTATTCTGTATGGTTAATGATAGAATTCACAGCACTGTAAAATTTCTGTCTCACCTTACCTTATGTAATATCACATTTGTTAGAAAGTGACAAAAATTTAACAGTAGGTACTGTAATTTCTAACATTGATTGATTGAAACGACGTTTTTTACAAGCTTTTATTTAACTTGCAATGTATGTTAGTTAGTTAGTTTGTGTGTTTGTTTAGGTCAAAACTTGCAAGTCAATTTTGAACGACTTCCACGTATCCGATCGATTTGACATTTTGTCCACATATGTATTCCCGATGACAATACATGAATAAATCGTTTTTAGAAACAAATTCAACCCCTAAGGGGTTCAAACGGGGATGTAGGGTTTCTTTGACTAATCAACGCCCAGGCCAAATCGCTGAAGCTAGAAACTTGAAATTTGGACAATTGGTTCCTTTTCTGACGTAAGCATCCACTAAGAAAGGATTTCTCGAAATTCAACCCCTACGAGTGTCAAAGGGGGGTAAAATTTTGAAAGGGTAAAATGAACCAACTAAATATTAGTAAAAAAACTTTTTAGAGACAAGCTTTTTTTAAATGCATTAAAAAGGAAAAAATAATTTTTAATAATTTAGGTTCATAATTATAAAAGCGTGGGTCGTGACAAATAAACTATCATAGAGTTCACAACCCACGCTTTTATAATTATGAACCTAAATTATTAAAAATTATTTTTTCCTTTTTAGTGCATTTAAATAAAAGCTTGTCTCTAATATTTTTTAAACTGTGTATAGGTATTTAACATGTTTTTTTTTTGTGCAATTTCCACTTTGAAACAGCATTTTTCTGCGCATTTTGATCAAAATTTGGTTTGAAAAGCGATGTTTTTCTATGTAGATCAATCATTTGTTTTTGTGTGAGTACAATCTAATGTTCTACATGACAGAGAGTTTCATTACGACATTAGACTGTTCCTTAATGTATAAAAACTGTTTTTATATGATTACAATCTCAGGTCGTTGTCAAATCAGATTTTCTGACAATGCGATCTGCAACCCAACAATGTTATAAATTAACATTTACAGACAAATATAATATTTATTATAATATGATATTGAATGATTTGTTTTTCGTTGTCATGGTTACACTGTTAGAGTTAAATATTTAACGCAAGCGTTACATTTCAAAATTCAAAAATTAAAAAACAAAACTATATCTATAACATGAGGGCAGTGTAGCCTAGTGGATAGCGTACTTAGTACCAGCCTCTAGACTAGACTGTCGTGGGTTCGAATCCCATCTGTGCTCATGGATGTTTTGTGATGTTATTTAGTTTTAAGTTAGTTGTTATTTAATGTTAATTTAAGACGCTAATGACCTAAGTTGTCGACGCGTCTATAATCTACAATAAATAAATATCTAAACCTTAAAACAAGCTGAAGCGAATGGACTTATTAGAGAACCATTTTTATGAAAGTGTGTTAACTGAACGACATCAAAATATCTTAAAAAGTAGGTATCTATTTTTTAAAAAATCCCCTACCAGGAGGGCCGGTTGCAATAAGATACAAGCTATTACATTTTTGATAATAATTTTTGAAAATGTGTACACCTTTGACTATAAATATAGATATATAATAATATAATATTATGTAGCTATAGGTATAGTCAAAGGTATACGCAGAAAACAACAGCAAGGATCTTATTTTGGATGGGGTCTGGCCAACGCATTTTACAAAATATTATTTTCATCAAAACTATATAACGTTAAAAATAACAAAATCACTTTATTTTTTCGTCAATACCTCCTATTTAAAGTAATTTTAAATTTTCTTTCGTGCAGTCGGTCATATCTTCGTTTATAATAATTTTTTTCCCTAAAAAAGAAATGAATTTAGTTGAAAGCAAATATAATCAGAAATAAGGTTTATAAAAATGAGAAAATTAAATACTTACAAAATTTATAATTCTTGGTTATTAAAAAATTAACTCGGAAAACACGAAACTGAACTTATAAACCGAAGTCAATTATAAAATTAACGACAAACCGATCAAATTTCAAATTGTCAAAATATTACATTAAATTTCATTTCAGCTTATAATCTAACATGCATAGCCCTGCGCCCCCAAGAGTTACAACTATAGGCAACTGTAACCTGGGAGAGAAATAATTACCACCACCAAAAAATACAAATACATAATATTATAATAGTCGGGATCATTGCAAAGAAATGTGGGCATGGGCTACGAACGAATTAAGTACTTAATATTAATCAACGGATTTCGAAATAAAAAAAATTTCAAAAATCTACAATTATTTTTTAAAGTTAATTTTAACCTGTCAAATAGCAAATTAACCGAATTATCGTTACTTTCTTTAAAAAACAAGCTAAAAAAACATTTTTAAAAATTGAAAGTTTATTTACTGTTTAACAAAATAATTTAGACTTTAGAAAAAATGATTTAAAGGGGGGGGGGGGTTGTTGTCAGTTTTCTCCATCGTTGGGCAGGTCTAATCTGCCATCGTTGGACGTTGTTTCCGCGTCTTTAACCCAAAAACAAAAAACTTATGCACCATAACTTGGTGTATAATTGTATAAATGAATTAAGTATAATGACTGAAGAAATTACCAATTGAAAATAACTACACTATTTTCTCTTTAAAAAATTTAGCTCTGTAAGAGCGTTGCTTTCAACAACTTAGGTGCTTATTTAACCGAGACGTAATAAATATTACGGAGTCTAGAAAATACCATTTGGCCCACAATGATATTTTCATATTTAACTTATTTTAGCACCTTTTTATAATTTCACGCATAAACAAATAATTTTAAGAACTCTAATTTTAATGTATAATATAGATGCTCGACAACTTTGATTACATTTGGAAAAACACCCCTCAAAAAACATTTAACAACAAAAAAAGACTGAAAATTAACGTCAAAAACCTGAAAAAAACCAGAGCGAAATGACAATTATTAGTTAGACTCTTTGTCTGTGAAAAGCCTAAATCCACAAATCCTACACGGAGTCAAGAAGAAAAAACAACCATCGCCCTTCACAGCGGGCGTCGGCCCTCGCTCCGGTCTCAACAGCTGTGCATTTATTGATGTGAATATAGACTTACAGCCGTTGCGACAGGACGTAAGCACGCTGTTCGAACGAGGTTGTGGGACAACTTTTTTCGTAAGGCTAAGTAGCGTTACGAAACGAGTCACCCCAAGATCTAGATCCCTAGGTGCGGTCCAACGCGGATGTCCACTCGGTTCCTAGAGACCGCGGAATACGCAGCTAGCTAAATATTATAACAATAGTTGCACGACGTACCTGATGCCTTCGCAACATCGTATGCGAAGACAGACAGCACGCAGTACACTGAAATCCGATAACAAATTATACAAGTGTTATGTGTGTCCCTAAACTCGCGGTATGCAGAAATCCACTGGGGAAATTTGACCACCTTTACGCTCCTAGCGCGATGGAGGCTAGACCTTAACCCACAAAAAGCACAGCGACCTTCGCTTTTGGAAAACACAGCCGATTTTCACTACGGAAAATACAACACTTTGATTTTCGTATAGAAAACACGACAAGTGAGATTTTCCTTTTCGAAAACACAGTTAACACGATTTTTACGGTGGACGATACAGCTATTGACTTTCGCTTGGAAGCTAAGGCAGTCTCGACCGAGCCAAGACCTAAGATTTTAAGGGCGGACACCATCGCAGGTGGTCACTAACCGCGCTGTCCTGTCCGAGCCACACGCGTAAGGACAAAGTTGGCCGAACGGCGCCCTACAGCTATACCCTAACATCTAACGTCCCATATTGAATTGGAACCTCTGTGGATAGAAACCCTAAACACAGCAGTGCAAACCATCAAAAGGCCCTCCCTACGTATTTCATCGAAGTCTATACAAGTTACAGTTAAACTGCTGCTATAACCCTAAAGCTAACGATAAACGAAAAATTATGTATGATTGTGTTAAAGCCACTTGCACCAAAAGCGCAAATATCTGGAAACTTGGATTTTTTACTTTCCAAAATTAAAATTATTCTGAGGTATTTAAAAATGATCTAAACAAAAAAATTATTTTTTCGTGAGACAGATCCTATTTAATTAATTTATTTATTGTATATTAAAGACGTCCGACAACTTAGGTCATTATCGTCTTAATTACATCAGATAAAATTATCATTTTTAAACTAAACGACATCACAAAACATCCATGAGCAAGGTGGGATTAAATGTATTTTTACCGTAGTCTGAATTGCAGCTATTGGTGAAAGCGGCCACTGTATAATGAAGTCGCCCATTTTGTACCGCATTTCAAAATTTATTAATTAATTCAAATTCCGTTCGTTGAAATTCAAATTAAAAAAAAAGATTCAAAGTTTTCCAAAAAAATTAGACTTAAATGCGACACAAAACAGGAAACCTAAAATAATCAAATAAATAAAAAATGCAGCTCACAACGTTTTAAATTGAGTGTATTTTTAAAACTACAAAATAAGAAACGTTGCGTTTTACATTTAAAAAAATTGAAAAAGGCGACCCTAAAAGGCAAAAAAATGGGCGATTTTAATTTTATCTAAACTTAATAAGAAAATTAAAACGCGATCGCGAAAGTGTGATCCCGATTATAATATGTAAAATATGTTACAAGTGATAACTGGAAACTGAAGTTTATAAAAAACATTATATATAATTTTTTGAAAAAAGACCTATTTACACAAAATATTGCACAAACTGTCTGTACAGTTGAAATGTACATCAACCATCAAAGAATTTAAAATACAACTAAAAAAATACTTAATAGAGCTTTTACCCTATAGTATGTCAGATTTATTGTGAAAAAATTTTGAATTTTCAACTTTGACAATTTGTATCTTTGTATGAAGCAATGTAAATATAACCTTATTATTATTATTTGTTCTTTTTTGAACTTTCGAATCATTATCATTATTTCTATTTCAATAAAATAGTTTTCATGAAAACATAAAACTTCTATCAGTGATCACTGTATCTGTCACGTGAGCTTCTAACAATTCTAGATTCCCAAAACCCCTAAAAGAGCCAACATTTTCGAGTACATAACAATAAATACGGAGGGCTTTTGTTGACTCCAGCTCACTGTAACAGGATAAATAATTAAAAACAACTCACTCACCAAAATTCCGCAGTACAGTTTCGTCAGCACCTGCAACAAAAAAAAAACATTATTAGCATAAAAATGACAAAAATTCTTTTAATTAATAATTAATTAAAGGAAAACAAAACTAAGTGAAAAAACGAAAAATACATACTTGAGACAAAATCTCTGTAGCGCCCGAAGTCCATTCCTGGTCCAGCCCTGAAAACGAGAGGTAAAAGTCGCGAACTACCTACTGACTGTTATTTTATTAATTATTTAAATCACTGCACTGGACGATCGTTTTAATAAATTATTTTTGATAAATACAAGTTTAAATTCGCGATCACTTTATTAAATAACATTTTAACACTTTCACTGCACTGGTCCAATTCTGATCCTTTTGGTCTGGTTGATCCTATTCTGTCGTTGTCCTGGACATGATGGCTTCAGAAGAAAGGAGCTCCGATTTATTCATTTAAATTTTATTTAAGCACTTACTCGCGCGATCGCGGAGCCGGGGACGATTCCATCTGCAGCGTCGTCTTGGAAGAAACAGATATGTGTGTGTAAAATTTGGTCAATACCAACGCATTCGTGTTTCCACGATGTTTGAATCAAAGTATTCCTCCCCAAGACAACACCGTCTCGGCTCGACCGAAAACGAAGACACTCCCGCACTTCCTGTAAACGCGAGAGCCAGTAACCGACGCCACGCACTACCGACTCAAAAAGCGAAAAACGAGAAAATTCTAGTATTAGGTACATAAAATAAATTCGATGTGATCTGCAAATATTTTCGACGTGATTTTAATTTAGCAATTTTGGCTTTCTAACGCAACATTGCTTTGAATTTGAGAAAACTTCAAAGTGAAGTGAGCCCTTGGTATACCGACTTCCGTTTTGGTAAATATGAATAACCACCCCTTGTCTCACCAGGAAAGTGTTAAATTAGCCAAAAGGAAAAAAGAAATACTCCTCAAATGCTTGCCTACACAAAAAACTAAAATTTGTTATTTGAGGGATTCGTCTGAGAAGAAACAACTGATTGTCGAAATTCAATTAATTTTACTTTACGATTTTTAATTTTTGAAACTTTTAGCCATTTTTCAACGTAAACCCAGAATAATTAATTATTTGTCTGAAAAACTTTGAGAAAAGCTAGAAAAAACTCTAAACTGGTCAGTTATTTTATTTTTTAACTTGATTCTAGTAATTGTCGGTTACACATTTTATTAATAGAAAATTTTATAGGGGATTTGAAGCCACACCGCAACATTCATTTGACAAAGAATGACTTTGCTCGCGCTGGAGGCAACTTTAAATTTATATCTCTGTAAGTATCTCAAAGTAGAAGGGGTATAAATTTTAGGATCGCAATACGCCAGCTTATTAAATGACTTCTCAGGCACTGCACCGGTAGCACGATAGTAACTCTAAATAATATCAATAAAACAATAGCCATATTATATACACTAATGCATATATAATATTATTAATACACATCTGAGATGTCACACCTCGAAGTATAATAATAAATCGTAATATTAACATTATCAAATGCAACACCCAAGGACGCCCCAACCTGTTCTAATATTGCAACAGAACTCTATTCCACAACGTTCCTCAGCGAGGTAATCCACAGGACGCAAGTGAACACCCTTCAATGTAGAGTATCCGAAAATGAGTCCAAAAGAAAGTGTCGGATCGGCTATCAACGACCTCCACTGTCCCAAAACCACACCCAATGAACACCTCATTGCGGTACGCCAATACGCACCACACTAAAGTGGCATGCAGGATTCGGGGAGAGGCGCCGCTTAAGGCGACCTTTCAAAACCTTTCGGAACACTGTCAGACGCCCAACAGTACAAACAATGACGCAATTCAGGGACGAGGAAGAGAACCCGACCTCAAACTGATTCGGTTGCCTGGCCCGCTGAACGAACCCTTATCCACCCTATGAAGCGTCGCAAAGTTCCGTTGGGAATGTTTTATCTAGTCTTAGATCATTTATACCATAATCTGCTATAGAAATCCTTGTTGATATCCTATTTTAAATTGCCGACGCAGCCAGCCATTCATTCGTAAAATGTATGATTAATTAATTTTCTATCTTTAAAGTTAACCGACATTTAAATTTTGAAAAATTACATTAGCTCTAAAAAAAATATACCCTCCCTGACTATAAACAGACGTACAAACATCAAGATTTTGTTTAAAACATTATTTTCAAAACACAAAAATATTTGCAGATCATTTCACACTAAGCATTAAGTTCACAGTAGCAAATCGTGGTCCAGTCCCAAGGACGCCATAGACGCTGATGATTTCAGTTGTCTAACGTCTATAATCTACAAGCTCTCTCTTTCTTTCTTTCCCTCTCTCACACACACGCGCGCACACGCGCACACGCACGCACGCACACACACACACACACACACATCACAAAAATACAAAATCGACAATTGAGTTAAGAAGCATCACGTGGGCCAGGGTGACACTTCTCTCGTCAAAATGCCATATCATACAACATTAAACTGACGGACAACAAATTGTTGAACTGGGTGCCAAATACCTGCAAAAAGATAAATCAATTATAGTAAATATATAAGTAATGATTATTATTTTTATTAATAATTATTTGTACTCAGGAATTGAGTCTGCTAAAATATGAAAATATAATCAACGAATCTCCTGATGATGCTAACACTGTTAGCGAAATGGGTGTCTAGAAATTAGTCCTCGTGTTTAGGAGTTTTGTGGAAACTTTTAATATTCAATTAAGATACGACATTTTATACGAAAATTTATATTAGTTTTTTTGGTAGACATTTAAAATATAAATTTACTTACCAAAATAACCAATCTTCAATTTAGATATAAAATTTTTGTAGGAGACGTCCAAACGTAATTTCAAAAATACGCGAAACTCGTAGTCGTCTAGTTGCTAAGAAGTTGCTCTCATTTGAATGCAGTTGCAGTAGCGTCGAAGTCACGTATTTATACTGTTTAAATAAAATAAACAAATGGCGTTCAGACAATATTAAGAGGGGAAGAAATAGGGCTCAATAATATCATTTGAAATGAGCGCAGATCGTTTTGCCATAACAAATCATAACATTGAGCCCTGTATGTAAAGTCGCCGCCCTCTCTTTACACTGTGATGGGTCCTACAATGACATCCCCATCACCCCACCAATGTCCGATAACAAGTTTAACAAACGTTTCAGAACTAGAAAAAATCGTTATATTACCAATAAACTGATTTTAGTGCTAGCAAAATTGGCGCCCCAGGGCTATAGTCTATTTAGCACATGCAGTTAAGGTGGCCCTGGCAGTGATTGTTTTGTTGTTTTCAGATACGCCTCGCTTTTTGAATATAGCAAGATCCAGTCGAAGCGTCGCGACGTCGCCTTTGCGGATTACATGCTGGATTCGGTCAAACAGGCGGACGAAATGAATTCGCCTAGCTTTATAAAATCTGACTTGCCCTGGACATTGTTGCCCAAACAAATCAGGACGGGCGTCGCTACGCCGAAAGTACGTTCGTAGATTGTCCGAAATCAAATCTGAACACAGCAAATTAATGAGCGCAACAAAGCGGTCATATAATATTTAAATTCACTTTATGCTTATTAGTTATTTCCATGGATAGTTTTATATTTATTTAAAAGTTTGGAAAAAGTTTAGCAATGTGTAAGCAGAACAAAATTTAATTCAACCCCGGAAAGGAAATAAATAGCCGTGTCGACATTCGTAACTA
This sequence comes from Mongoloraphidia duomilia, assembly GCA_039654895.1. Taxonomy (NCBI): domain Eukaryota; kingdom Metazoa; phylum Arthropoda; class Insecta; order Raphidioptera; family Raphidiidae; genus Mongoloraphidia; species Mongoloraphidia duomilia. The sequence continues at coordinate 13,260,225 of CM077519.1, read as the reverse complement.
TTATTAAAAAAACTTGCAAACTTACCGAAATATTCTGGGCCCCGCGATGAAGCTACACTGTTCAGCAAAATCCTAGGGTCTGACGAAATGCAATGCCAACGCAAATATGAGTACTACATGTTGATGGATCCATGGTTAGTGTACTTCAATAATGTGTGTCTCTTATAGATGTATTTATCTGAAATAGCAAACAATTCATATTTTACAAAATTTTATAGCCGATAAAGCACATGAGTACCTAGTTTGGGTTTTTGGTCTAACTACAAATTATTTGAATAAACCCAGATTTTAAAAAATAATCAATTTAGGTAATGCTCATTTCGTTTAGGTAACTAAAAATATTAATTTGAAAAATATATGGATTACAAAATTTGAATTTTACTTAGACATGGATTATAATATTACTGCATTGTTTTATATTATTATAAGTACCTAATATAATCTATATCAAAAATTTAACTTACAATAATATTATTATAAGAAGATATCTTAACGAAACTAAAACTGATAATTTGACTGAATGAATGAAAGAATTCTAATTAATTACGCAACAGGTATTATTGACAAAGTCAAATAAAACAGTGGTACTCAACCTTGGTATAAAAAGTCCATTACAGTATATTATTTAATATGAACGACATCCCAGTTATTAACAGTTTGACGTCTACTTAATATTAAGATAAGATTTATTGCATGTGCCTACGTCCTACATATCCTGTTTGCACACGATTTTTTAAAAGTGGATAATGTAATATATCTTTGTACTTATTTCGTTTGTGTTCTACCTAATTTTTATATTTTTTTTACGTGGCACATTCTCTATTTACTGTTTGATCATTCAATTTAATGTATTTATAGTGACTGGGACAGACGAACAAAAATGAAAAAGACGCTAATGACCTCAGTTGTCGAGCGTTTATAATTTACAATTCATTCATTCAAAAATGAAAAAACTCGGGTCGCAGTGCCAAATCCTGCCGACAATATAGTGTATTTGCTAATACAGACCGTGTGACTTAAATACGTGAACTTAGGTTTGTTTTTGGACAAAATAAAAAATTTAACCCCTTAATACATCCTTTAAAATAATATGCTTTTTCTTAATTTCAATATTATTATGAATGTAACCTCTGTACCAAATTAAATACACCCTTCAGTAAGTAAAGCACTATCGTCAAACTAATGTTTTCATAAAATTTGTAAGTCCGGTCCTGTCGAGCCGATTTAATTAAAATTTTAGAAGCACATTTTTAACTTTACTAAAAGGTTAAATTTCAATTTTGAAACAATTCTGAGAATTTTTTCGGTATTTTTGGGCCCAAAAACATTTCTCAACTCCTAAAACCCACCCTTAAAATGGTCCAATTGGGCCCATTTTAAATAGGTTCCGTGCGGTGATGGATTCTAACGTGTGTACCAAATTTCGTTAAAATCGATTGAGTCTTTCGAGAGTTATCGTGCTAACACATATATATATAAATATCTATATACCGTGCGAGTTTTTTCAAAACGTACATAGGCTGTTTCACAATTTGAATCATGGTATAAATCGTGGTATAGATATTGTTAGAAACTATGGAAACGAATGTTTTTATTTACAATATTTATTATTATTGAGTTGTGATAATAAATTTTATAAGTTCAGAGATTTATTTATAATTTTAAAAAAATGTACACAGTGGAAGAAAAGGTTCTTATGTACAATTTGTGTTCTGGTGGAAATAGTTGTCGGCAAGTCTCTGCGTTATTTAGTGTGCAGTTTTGCAGGCAGACCAGATAGATACCAACAATGTCTATACCACAATTTTAAATTGTGAAACAGTCTATGTACGCTTTGAAAAAACTCGCACGGTATATACATATATATATATATAAACATATATATATATAAACATTTCTAAAAATGGTGCCAATTTGTTCAGGAGGTTATGAAACGTCGAGAAATTTTGGTCCGACTCCTAGGTCCCGCCATCCGACCGACGCCAATAGTGTATGTGCCATATGGCAAATACACTAATTATGTCCAAAAATCCAAATGAATAAGCTCCAATAGTTTTCCAGATATTAAAAAAAATATAATTTTTGTAAGACATTTCAACACCCTGTATCTCGCTTAGCTGGCATTTTGAGACATACGTTGAATAGGGCTTTTCGCATTATTTTTAAGTATTCTATCTACTCTCGAAAGTTGTTACACTCGTTATAGATCATCCTGTATAAGCGAGACACAATATGTAGATCTTTTTCTGCGTTTAAAAATATCTTTATAAGTTAATCTAGCAGCCCGGGTGCAAATCACTATTTTCGCTCATTACTCATCCCCCTTTTGCCATAGCGTTATGTTATGTTACTCGCCAAGAAGCAGGCTTTTAAACAGTGAAATAATTTTTCAAATCGGCCCAGTGGTTCTCGAATTTTGAAGTAGCATAGATACAAACATATTCTTTTATATAGATGCAAACTCTCAAGTTAATAGCAATTTATTTCAGCCATATTAAATCACACAAAAGATATTGATAAATAAAAACCACATCGCGGTTCCTGTATAATATTATGTGAGAGGGTTAACAGCTGACGCCACGCCCCTTAACTCTTTCATCATTGGCTTAAGTGTCAACGCCCTTTGCAAAAGGGTTATAATATAATGATCGACCCTTTTGCTTCAACCCTTTCATTTAAAGCTTCAGTCACTCTCGCTTTCAACATGGATGCGTGTTCGTGTTTGCTTCTTCTAACTCATTTGTTGTCGGTATCATTTCATCTCAGTTTGATGCCCCAATCAAGTATCATCCAGAGACTATTAAAGGGTAGATGTTGATGATGTATCATTTAGTATTCCTCAACGCAAAGATAATCGTCTAGAACAACTGCAGCATTTTAAGGAATCATGGCGATACAATTTGAAATTTCCCCCAATTAACTTTAATTTTCTTGTTGTATTTCAATTCACGTTCTATTAATCCCATAAAGAATTACAGATTCATTGGGTGATAAGAATTCTTCATGACACAAGCATCTTCATGTATTTATTATATTTTATTTATTTATTTACTGTAGATTATAGACGCGTCGACCAGAGCCGTAGTTAGACAATATTCTTAGGGGAGGGGGCGGAGGGATCAAATAATGCCAACTTTAAAAAAAACGCCAACTTCAAAAAAACAAGTTTTCATAAACACTTAAATAAATATTTTTTTATACAAACATAAAAAAAGACGGACAAGTGCGAGTGGAGCTCGCGCTTTGAAAGTTTCGTACCATTATAACAATTTAATACAATTTACAATCATCGCGTAGGATGGCACCGCTTTCGCTTACTTTCAAGACTATAGGTTTTGTGGAGTGAATCAGTATCAAAATTTGTGATTTTTGAAAGGCCGTATCTTTTTATTGCATTGAGTAAGAAGTTTGAATTTTTTACAGGACTGTGGGGTTTTAGACAGACGGACAACGAAGTGATACTATAAAGGTTCCGTTTTTTTCATTCTGAGATGCAGAACCCCAAAAACAAAAAATAAACATTAATTATTTCAAAAAAATTCGACTGATGACCAGTCCTATACTTCCCACCTAGTAAATATTTGCAAAAAATAAACACTTTTTTTTTTATTCTTTGACTAGGCCCAAACAACCTTAGCTGTTGGTGGTCTTTAAAACACAATTTAATTTTTATTCTTTGAAAAGCATGGCCCTCTTTTTTGTTTGGTGATCTACTGATGGCTAGCTTAATATAGCAAAAAAATATGGTTACCTTGATTTACGTACAATTTTTATTTTTTTTAGTAAAATATTTTTTTTCTCGAAAACTATACATTTTAGAGAAAAAAAATATTTACATTTTTTTCATATTATAACATCTAGAATTCATTTATATTTTTTTTTACCTATGTTAATACGTGACATTGAGGACGTTTTTTTAAATATCTCAGGATCCACTGAAACGATTTGACTCAAAATCTAATCAGATCTATGTTAAAGGCTGATAAACACAATAGAACAATCGGCATGCCCGTATGTTGTTCCGTTCTTAAGATATCGAAGGCGAAAAATTGACCACATACACACACACACACATACACACACACACACACACATACAGACATCAGTCAGAAAATGATCTTAAACGATTGCTAGGGTCTCAAAACGTGAAAATCTGTAAAAATCTCGAAATATTGTTTTCGGGCTGAATCCATTACTTCCCTACCATAGTAGAGGTGGGAAGTAAAAAATTGTTGCTTACTAATTAAAAAGTTATATTTAAATAAAAATTAATTTTTAAACTCAGTTATTTTATATTAAAAAATATTAGTAAAGAAAAACTTTTTAAAGACATGCTTTTATTTAAATGCACTAAAAAGGAAAAAATAATTTTTAATAATTTATGTTCATAATTATAAAAGCGTGGGTCGTGAACTCTATGATAGTTTAATAGTCACAGCCCACGCTTTTATAATTATGAACCTAAATTATTAAAAATTATATTTTCCTTTTTAGTGCATTTAAATAAAAGCTTGTCTCTAAAAAGTTTTTTTTAACTAATATTTATTTTGTTCATTTTACTCTTTCAAAATTTTACCCCCTTTTGACACCCGTAGGGGTTGAATTTCGAAAAATTCTTTCTTAGTGGATGATTACGTCAGAAAAGGAACCAACAGTCCAAATTTCAAGTTTCTAGCTTTAGCGATTTGGCCTGGGCGTTGATTAGTCAAATAAACCCTACATCCCCGTTTGAACCCCTTAGGGGTTGAATTTATTTCTAAAAACGATTTATTCATGTATTGTCATCGGGAATACATATGTGTACAAAATTTCAAATCGATCGGGTACGTGGAAGTCGTTCAAAATTGACTTGCAAGTTTTGACCTAAACAAACACACAAACTAACTAACTAACATTGCAAGTTAAATAAAAGCTTGTAAAAATAAACAAGTGGGTCGCGGTACGACTTCAAAAATGTAATATGTTGAGTCGCGTGTCTAAAAGATTGAGAAACGCTGACGCTATGCAGCGTTGAAGAATACTGAAGAAAGTTTTTAAACAGTGAAAAAAATTTTCAAATAGGATTATTAGTTTTGATTTTAAGTCAGTAATTATGTGCAACAAAAAGTTTGCCGGAGTTTCTAAAAAATATTTTTTCACTAAACAAAAACCAACACCGGCATTTTAATACTTATTTAAGTGCATTAAAAAGCAAAAATTGACTAACAAGCAGGTATAAAATAACGAGGGACCCATAACATCAGTGTGTGGTACACCGTTCTTTTATGAACACGTCATCTAACCCTTTTTAACCCATCATAGTTACCCATGATGCACTTGTCAACCTTTCTATTGTCATGCCCGGTGGGGTACCACAGTAGCAATTACACGCTAATATACTTTACGTCTTCCTGTAAAGGGTTTAAATAGGTATAATGTCATTGGTTGATTCAACCCTTCCGTAACTGTCTATTGTTTGTTTTGTGATCGTTGCGCTATTTGCAAACGGTTTTACTTTCATTGCGAATCAGAATTGGGTTTTTAAGTGAATTTTTTTTTTTACTTAAATGGAAGGACCACATACAAGTTTTATAGCAAAACTGTTTTTTTTAATTTTTTTGCTTACTAATTGAAAAGTTATATTTACCTAAATAAAAATTAATTTTTAAACTCAATTCCGATAACGCGCCGAAAGAATCCGAACGCGTGTGACGTCATTATGTTATCTATGGTCTTTGTATCCATGGTTACCAAGTTAAAAATTTATTATTTTTGATAGTATGTGTAATACATATACACAAATACCAACAAATGCAGACACATTTTAACATAACGACGTCACAAACATTCCTGGCGCGTTTTGAAGTCACGTGATATTTTTTAAATTTTTATACATTTTAATTAATTTTTAGTAATTTATCTATAGCTTTAAAAAAATTTTTCTTTTCGATTTTCAATATTATTTATGTTAAATTATTAGAAAAAATTAAAAAATTAATAATTTTTTTTAAACTTAAATACCTAATTGCGCAATTATTACTGTTGCCTGTATTTTTCCGATAAGCTGTTAGTTTACACATTGTCAAACTACGCATAAATTACGATTGATTTATATTAGCTCAGTCAATGAGTGCTCTAAAGAGGAGTCTAACCAGAAAGTCAAAAAGCGCAAAAACCGACTTTGGGACTTTGTTTGGACTGATTAGTAAAAAAAACATATTAAAAGTTCTTGACCCTCGAGTGGGCGCAAGAGGGGGGTGGGGCAGTTCAAAGGTCCCTTTTTTTGGTTTTTCGCGTAGTTATATATCTCGAAAACAGTTGATCCTACGAAAAAATGCATTGCATGAAAATTGTAGCTGACAAAATTTTCTACATTTTCTATATTTGAGGTTTTTTCTGTCTCCAACCGTTAACGAATTACACGCTTCTGAAAACTTTGGATCAGGTTAAGATAAAATGGCATAGTCTGCTGATTGATAAAAATTATTCACTACTTAATTGTTAAGTAGGTATATGAATGCGTTGTGGATAATTTAGGGTAATATCGTTTAATTTAATATTGTGTTTGATTATTTTTGAAATTGAAAATGTTTACAGAACAAATTGCGCTGATTTCAATGAGTTAAAGCAAAAGTCCATGTCACTTTTATTAGAATTGCTACGGCCAAAAAGGGTTAATATAGCTCACAGTTGAGTTTTGAATCACTTCTGCGATATTTCACTGAGCAACTCTAGCAGAAATTGAGGGGTATAGTAAAGATAATAAAATATGAAATGAGAACTAGCACACGAATCTCTCGAAAAATAAAGATAAACATAAACTAAAAACTGAAAAATAAACGAAAATAGAAAATTTTGTAAACGTAATAAAAACTTCAAAAATTATGGAACTAAAATCCCAAAAAAATAGTGTACTTAAACTGTCAATATCTGTTAACAAAAGTAAAAGTGGTAAATATTTGCAGTAAGTACATATTATAAAATATTTATTACAAAACTAAAACGTTGACCTTGAGCAAATAGTTTATGACGAATTTAACCCTTTCTCTTTCAATGTGAACATTACAAGTGCACTAATGTTTTAAAATGGTCAACATACTCGTAATATTATTATGTGTATATTTTATGCTTTATTACTAACCCTAAATGGCCTAAATCCTAATGGTACTTTAAAAACATGGGAAATATTTGCTAAATAACCATATTGTCAACCCTTTGCCTTTCACTTTCAATATTTGCACAGGACAATTTGCAAATTTCTGCTAAATATTTAAATTTCTGTAACTTTATACTCCTTTTACCTACAATCTATTTTTGTCCGCCCCTTGGTATTGTTTTAAATTTATGAATTGAAATTTTTAATTAGAAATCAGTAATTCCCAAAGTGTGGTCCCCGGATGCAAAAATATGAAATTAAAAAAAACTAGCTAGTAGTTCAGTCAATGAGTGCTCTAAAGAGGGGTGTCAATAAGCACAAAAACCGACTTCGGGAGTTTGTTTGGACTGGTTAATAAAAAAACACATTGAAAGTCCTTGACCCTCGGGTGGGCGCAAGAGGAAGGGGAGCACTTCAAAGGTCCCTTTTTTTGGGTTTTCGCGTATATCTCGAAAACAGTTGGTCCTACGAAAAAATTCTATGCATGAAAATTGTAGCTGACAAAATTTCCTACATTTTCTTTATTTGAGGGTTTTTTTCTGTCTTCAACCGTTAACGAGTTACACGCTTCTAAAAACCGCTATTTTTCGAATAAACATTTTTCGCACCACATGCTAACAACTAGGCTATAGTGCCCTCACACCCAGGTTCTAATCTAACAATACTTGTGAAAGCATGAATTGTATTTATTAAAAATAATAGTTATTTCCAAATACGAATTAGTAGCAAACTCAGATAAATATAGTAATTACTAATTAATGACCGAAAAAATACATATCCTTCAGATACTGCCTTTCCATCCATGACGTGGAGTTTCAGGAATTTGTCACGGGTAATTAAGTGGATGTTTTGCAAGAGAGAATAAAACATAAACAACAACAAATATGTTGCATGAGAAATTCTCATATTTAAATTTATTGAAAGTGTAACAAAAATATTGAATATCAATAATCCACGTTGTCATCGATTAACAACTCCTACGAATCTGATTAGGGTTCAAAACGACACAAACAACAAAATTTTAAAATCACAATAATAAAATATTTCCCGTGAGAAATTTGAAAGTTGAATATTACATATAAGTGTAAACAGGTTATAAGTTCGGTAAATGTGTTTGTATGTGGTAATATTACCGAGGTATCGTTGGATGGAATGGTCGAAAATACCTTTTCTATCGAATATAACTTAAATGTTAAAACACCTGCAACTTGGATCATGTGAATACATTTAAATATTGTACAACAAAAGGGTTTTTGCTTTATGTGCGAATATTTTTGATGTTGCACAAATTTATGCAAGATTGTGGGAAAATCGATTGATTTTATTGCAGAAGCTGGTCAACCGCAACGACAATGTAATCAAAGCTATTAGATTACATATACAACTGGAACCGGATGTGTAAACTCAGAGTGTTTTGCGTAAAACTTGTAAAGGTATCACATATTAAATAAAGAGGAAGATGTCTAAAATGTTGTTTCCTTGGAGGGTTTTTTTTTTAGTATTTTTGAGCTTTTGAGTTAATCCGGAACAAACAAACTGATATACAGAGATCGGAAGAATTCTGAGAATTTCTAATTCGGTCTAAGACATCGTATAAACTGTACATCGATGTCGAAATTTTGTTAAAAACTTACAATTACGGACAAAATTAGATGTATTTATTTACACAAATGTAAACGAATAAACCAATACATTACATTATAATTTAAACCCACCATAACTTATATCAGTAACAACTTTTAGACTTACGCCATCTATGCTCTACACCTCTCATATCTAGCAAACATTCAAACACAAAAATGTTTGAAAAAGAAAGAAAGCACTAAAATTATAAATTTAATGATAAATTTTTAGAGTGTTGGGTCTCCAAGTCACTATATGAATATTATGAAGTATTAGAAATACCTTGTATTTTTTGATGTCCGTCTTGTAACTTTCTGTGTTTTAACACGACGCGTTTCAGCAACGAGTTGTTATCTTCAGGTGTGGTTAAATTTTTTTTAAAATTACACATTGATACTCAATGTGAAATTTTTAAAATAAATTTTTTAGTAATTTTTAAAAAAATTTAACCACACCTGAAGATAGCAACTCGTTGCTGAAACGCATCGTGTTAAAAACACAGGAAGTCACAAGACGGACATCAAAAAATAGGTATTTCTAATACTTCATGATATAAATTTAAAATTAATAAAAAATTATAAATAATAAATCTAAAAGAAGGAACATACTGTTGACGAATGGTCTTATCCACCTATCAAAATCTTCCTGCAACCCTTTTTGAAACCTGTTTACGTAAAAAGGAAACGAAAAATTAAAAACCAATTATCAAAAAAGCAAAATTAGTTTCCAAATCGATAAACGATAAATATGCCATTTATAATACCTGCCGACTTGAAAGAAAAAAAAAAACTTATTTATAAATCTGCATTGATTCGTTCCATTCGGAATGCATTCTAGGCTTCTTGCAAATCTTTTCAAATTGCAGCATTACATTATTATACAACGCATCCTTTGTACCTGACGAGCCTAACCAGTCCCAGGTACATTTGCACAATAACAAAATCACTAATATTGATCTGCCGATTTCTCCGACAAAATATTTGTCGTGACCAATATATTGGAATCTCTATACTTTTCTACTTGTGTCTTTGTTCCAATATTGAATCGAAAACCATTCTAAAACGTATACTACACAGCGTTATAATTTTATATTTGTGCGCAGAAATGACTCTCCTATCTTCTCCAAATGATACTACTCTATACCAGGGTTCGGCAAATTGTATTACCCAATAAAACAAATGAATACATATATTTTTAAACTAGAAGAATGCGAGTTTTTTATGTTCTGAATATAGTGTCATCCTCAGCAATATATTCTTCTACAGTCTAAAAAGTTGACACAATTTTACATAACAGCTTTATTTAATTTCTTTTGTTCGTTTTCAGCTTGTCTAGATGTCTGGGCCTAATTACATACACTCTGCTTTTTCAATAGCCCCAGAGAAAAAAATCTGGAGCTGACACTTCCAAAAATCTCGATGGCCAAGGACGGGTACAGCGATGTCTGATTTTTTTAAACCCCCCCCCCTTGGCTTCAAGGATTTAATCCCATGTGCCAGACACAAAATTATAAGGATTAAATAAACAAGGATTAATGGAACCAACACCGATGACTGATTTAAAGTGACAAATTTATCAACATAAAAGACACGATGTTCTGTTGACCAACGCTCCATTTTGTGAACTGTCAGTCAAAAATGTTGTTCTAGTAATTATTGATCAGTTTTGATCCTATCAGAGAAATAAAATGTGTAATACATTTTGCTGGACCCTGTACAACACATTATATATTAATTTTGTTTTTAATGTATCCTGAGCTTAGCTTACAAGAAAACCTTACAGCTGTAGGGACGTCGATTTTTAACACATTTTTTCGCGCTGCTTTTGAAAATGAACGTTCGCTCATCAAGGTTAAAACGTTTATCCTAACTGGTTTGGAACCTTTTCCAGGAACAATGACGATTCTTGTTGTCTCGACTGCATGTCAAATTTATCACATGTTTCACTCTTTCATAATAATGTTCAAACATACCTTTTAATAATAAATATAATGTATAACCTGGAACTGCGAAGTATACCTTTTAAGTTTTTAGGTAAAATTATATCGATAAAGTGGGAATCTTGACATTGGCGTCCAAAACAAAGAACATTAATGTTATAGCTTAAGTCTTAATCTAATAATGAAAGACTAGATTTTTTTGAAAATTTGACAATACTTCGATTTGCACTAATTTTAGTTGTGATTTTTCCAATCATCAAACTTTATTTAAGATATATACACAAATTAGTTTGGTTTTTAAAGTTAACTTTTTTACGCAGAGTAGCGTGAATTGGATTCATGCGGCTGAACGTGTAACGCACGATGTGTAACGAATCGACATAATATTATACCGAAACGAATTACTAAACGCTGCATCACCACTACTCTACGCTGTTGCTGTATGTGTTTGTGTGTTATCAGTCGTGTTTCACCTCTGTAGCGTGTAGTGTAAAATAAGTCTATTTTTTAAGTAAAGCTTCTTAGGCGATACTGCACGGTTTGGAGGGTGAACTGTTGGCTCGATGAAACGAAAATGGGTGACAAAAATCGGGGGTAATCTCAGAAATTACTGTACTGATTTCAATTTTTTTTCAATGTTCGATAGGTACGATACTTTGCTTTAGAACATATATAACTGGCCAGTCCGGCTTCGTCCGTGTGAAAATCAGAGGTAATCTCAGAAATTATTGAACCGATTTTACTTTTTTTTTACTGTTCGATAGGTGATACTTTGCTTTAAGACATAGACTGTAATAACTGGAGCGAACGAGTGAAGCGAGTGAGCAATGTATTAATAAATCATAATCATAGCATCCGGATGAAACCGGACCGGGCCGCTAATAATATATAAATACTAGCGGACCCGTCCCGGCTTCGCTCGGGTGGTATGAAATTATGATTTAATAGCGGTCACCCATTACTCCGCTCACGTATATTTAGTATAGCTGATCCGGCAAACGTTGTTAATAATTTCTAGGAATAATTACATTACTCACTCGCTTCGCTCGTTCGTTTGAATTTTATTAATACAGTACTCACTCGCTTCGCTCGTTCGCTTGAATATTATAAATACACTACTCACTCGCTTCGCTCGTTCGCTTGAATATTTTCGCCTACTCACTCGCTTCGCTCGTTCGCCATATATGTATATATATGCATATATATATACTTAATATAAAAATCGCGATTAAAAATCAGGGGTTGATCGTATAAGGGTGAAAATTTAGAGTTGTATGTATTTTTCAATGCTGAATCATGAAAAAATTAAAACAAAAAATTTTGTCAAAAAAATAAAAAAAAAATTTTGGGGTGGACCACCCTTAACATTTAGGGGGATGAAAAATAGATGTTGTCCGATTCTCCACCCTACCCGATAAGCACACAAAATTTCATCAAAATCGGTCCAGCCGTTTCGGAGGAGTTCAGTAACAAAAACCTGACAATTTTATATATTAGATAAAAATCAGGGGTTGATCGTATAAGGGTGAAAATTTAGAGTTGTATGTATTTTTCAATGCTGAATCATGAAAAAATTAAAACAAAAAATTTTGTCAAAAAAATAAAAAAAAAATTTTGGGGTGGACCACCCTTAACATTTAGGGGGATGAAAAATAGATGTTGTCCGATTCTCCACCCTACCCGATAAGCACACAAAATTTCATCAAAATCGGTCCAGCCGTTTCGGAGGAGTATAATAACGTACACCGTGACACGAGAATTTTATATATAAGATAATTTTACTTACCATTTAAAACTTTTAAAAGGTTTGGAACGCTGCAGAAGATTATTTCCCATAAATCTGTAAGCAAAAACGTAAAATTAATTTAAAAGAATTTTTACTTCCCACCTCTACTATGGTAGGGAAGTAATGGATTCAGTCCGAAAACAATATTTCGAGATTTTAACAGATTTTCACGTTTTGAGACCCTAGCAATCGTTTAAGATCATTTTCTGACTGATGTCTGTATGTGTGTGTGTATGTGTGTATGTGTGTGTGTGTGTATGTGGTCAATTTTTCGCCTTCGATATCTTAAGAACGGAACAACATACGGGCATGCCGATTGTTCTATTGTGTTTATCAGCCTTTAACTTAGATCTGATTAGATTTTGAGTCAAATCGGTTCAGTGGATCCTGAGATATTCAAAAAAACGTCCTCAATGTCACGTATTAACATAGGTAAAAAAAAATATAAATGCATTCTAGATGTTATAATATGAAAAAAATGTAAATATTTTTTTTCTCTAAAATGTATAGTTTTCGAGAAAAAAAATATTTTACTAAAAAAAATAAAAATTGTACGTAAATCAAGGTAACCATGATTTTTGCTATATTAAGCTAGCCATCAATAGATCACCAAACAAAAAAGAGGGCCATGCTTTTTTCAAAGAATAAAAATTAAATTGTGTTTTAAAGACCACCAACAGCTAAGGTTATTTGGGCCTAGTCAAAGAATAAAAAAAAGAGTGTTTATTTTTTGCAAATATTTACTAGGTGGGAAGTATAGGACTGGTCATCAGTCGAATTTTTTTTTCAAATACACGCCACTGGACAACAACAATACCAGACACAAAAATCACAGGATTGCGAAATAGTGCAGGTTATATTTAGGTGTCCAAGTAAATGCCTGGTCACTATTTATAATAAAAGGAAGGGATGCCGATCTCCCAGACAGGGTAAGATCTGAGACACTATAATGCAATGGTAAAGCACAGAAGGGGTCACTAAAGGCGTCAGATATTCATATAGTAATAATGAAGAATGATAAATACCATTCGGTTGAACACTACCGAGAGGATAAAAATTCAAAATTCCATCACTTTACAAGAATGTTCAAAATTTTAGCATTACCACTCTGTTACAAGTCCCCAGTTACCATGGTTTGAATCTGAGGACTGGTAAAAGTATGAATTAGAATATTAGATATCAATGTATTATTAAAAAAATTATAGTAAATCGAAAATCGAATAAATATTTTTATATAACACATGCACGCTTTTAGTGTTTTTTCGTATCAGTTTTGCGAACCTTAAATGACCGTTTATTGACTAGTGACCATTATGTAACGCTTTTCAGTGCTATAATGGTTCATTATGTAACTAGTTACATAATGATCGATTATGCAACGCTTTTCATGAAAAAACAGTTGCATAATGAACCATTATGTAACTAGTTACATAATGAACCATTATGCAACTAGTTACATAATGAACCATTATGTAACTGTTTTTTTTTTATTTTTAATTCAATTAAATTCTAAAACCATGCATGTGTGCTAAATCTTTATGCGTCAGGCGCGATATTTTCAGCACTCGTATTCGGCTCGTGAGCGCTCTCCTACTACTCGTGCTGGAAATATCGCGCCTGACGTATAAAGATGTATTTAGCACACTAGTTACACAATATACTTACTATTAATTTATTCCGCCTTGGTTTCAAAAAAAATATTATTATTGTCAAAGAAGAATACTTATAACAAAAATAAAAATATATATAAATAAATAAATAAATATCATGTAGAATTTAGAAAAAAAATAAGCCAAAAATTCTACGGTGCCATCAGGTTTCGAACCGAGGTTCCTATGCATACAACGCAAAGACGTTGCCAACTACGCTATCGGTGGTTCTGCGTACCGTTTTTATAATATACTAAGTATGTCAGCCGCGTCACATTCTGACGTGCGAACGCGAACGGTTCACTTTATTTCACTACCCAGGCAAAGAGTGCCTAGCGCGCTTAAGGAAGTTTTCACTTCAAAAAATAGCAATAAATGATAATAACGTTTATCGGTTGAAAATAGTAAAGCGCAGGAGAGAAACAATGACTTAACGAAAGACATGAAAAAAACTATATCGAAGTTTATACATCCCTTTTAAGATGGACATCTAGCGAAATCCATACACGTGGGAAAGTAAATACATTTACTCTATATAGGTTCATAGTTGACCATGTCGATGTGATTGGCGAAAAAAAAGGGTTTCTGAACCAAAAATAGTTTCGTAATGCACGTAAATCAACACAATAGGAACTTTATATAACTACACGTATTTATGTACAGGTATGCCCAGTCTATGGTCAAAACTCCTGTCATTGACGTACCATAATATAAAATGTTTTAACACACATCATCAATTTAAATGAATTACAGCCGAAACTATCAGATTGCACACAATCTGAGTGTATTATTAAAGTGTTTTTAAAGTTTGTTTGCCATTTGTACAGATATTACTAGTCCGATCGAAGTTTCGACTTTCGACCAAAAATTGTACCTTCGGCTTCGGCCGAAGATTTTGCCGAAGCCGAACGTTGATTTTACTTAATAATCGAGTATTATTTTTGATGTGAAACATCTTTAGGCACGGGTGTAAAATCGTTTGAATGGAACGTCGTTTAGAACGCACGTAGTTACGTCGCGTCTTCCCGCACTATACTGTTACACAGTCGCTATGTTATTATATTATGTAATTTTATTGATGTGAAACATCTTCAGGCACGGGTGTAAAATCGTTTGAATGGAACGTCGTTCAGAACGCACGTAGCTACGTCGCGTCTTCCCGCACTATACTATTACACAGTCGCTATGTTACGTGTGTGTGTGTAAATATCTGTATATTGCTGTTTCAATATTTTCACAGGGAGAGAGTTTCTCGCGGGGAGAGGGGGGGGGGTTAATAAATCATAAATTCTTATCTCTGGAGCTACTGAACCGATTCTAAAAATTCTTTCACTATTTGTCTTCGCAGGGGGAGAGCTATGAAAATGTTTCACATCTGCCAGGCCTCCCACGACGGCTCACATTTTTTTTTAATTACACACACTACTGACAACAACAAATATTTCAGAGTAATCGATAACGGAAGTTATCCCCTGCTGTCTTCATCTCAAATCCTTATTTTAAGCTAAAGGGTTCGGATAAATGCCAAATGAAGGACCAAGAATTACACTACAGATCGCTCAGGCGAAAAATTGAAAAAAAAATCCCGGAAAAACTTACAACTTTTAAAAAATTATGTAATCTTTGACACTTATAGCCAAAACTTTTTTTTAAAAAATTCGCCTGACGGATTTGTGATGTGATTCAGTTCATTTGGCGTTTACCCGAACCTTTAGCTTTAGAAATAGCGTCGGGAGAGCCACCCGTTTTTAGGTGAGGGGAAAGGATTTGAGATGAAGAGTGCAGGGGATAACTGCGAGTCGGACTCGAGTAGAGAGGATTCCGTACTATTCCGTTTCCCGTGGGAATTTAAAGACTTAGAATTTGCGTTTTATAGGTTTTCCAGTAAACTATGAGTGAGGCACTACATTCCTTTTTTTTTCAAAATTTTAGGCTCAGTAGTTTCGGAGATAAGAGGGGGGAATGCTCGATTTTCGTATATTTTCTTTAATATCTTTTAAACTATGCTGTTAAATTACTACAGTCGAAGTTGTTAGATTACATCATATGTGTAATATCAGAATTCCCCCAAACGTCGAGATTTTATGGTCCGACCCCTGAGTCCCGCTATCCGACCGACGAGACGCCATTAGTGTATGTGCTATATATGGCAAACGCATTAATTGAAATTTTTAAAAAAATTAAAACTTACAGCCCCCTAAGGAGACATGAGATACGCTACTGCTAAAGAATTCAACTAAAGAAATCATTCGATCAAAAAAGTTCTACGTCTTAAAAGTAAAAGGTAAGATATATTTGTGTATTAATTGGTTTTAAATTGTTTACTGTGTCGGTAAAATAGAATCCTATATTTGAAAGGGATGTTTACATTTTGCGAATTGTACAATCCATTTTGTTCGATATTGTGTATTTAAAAATGCACCACTGTATTTCAATGTTTGGCTATTAGTTGACAACTCTTTGTTGCATCTTTTCTTTGCTTTATACAACGACAGTCAAAAGCCCCTCCCCCCCTGATCATTCTAAAATCTAAATAACTAGAAACGTAGAACAACCAAATATGGAAAATTGTCACACGTACCACAATACAACGACATTCTGTGGTTACGCTGTCGCAGCAATGAACCAGTTTTCAACCACATTTTAGTTGGCGTGCAGACGCACGTGTGAATAGATCGCTTTGTCGACAATACACACCAACTTGCAGGGCAAACAGTCAGTCTGCGTTGACACAACACAGACTGCCGGCCTGTTGTTGGTGTGTCGCTGGAGAATCGCACGTGTGAGTTGTGTTGCCTTGCCGACTGCGACAATTTTGTGGATGATACCGTCAACACATTGCGACTGTCGTCGCATTGTCGGGCAATGTGTCGGACGTGTGAGTGCTGCAACCCAGTTTCCATACTTTTAGGTTACATTTTAGCTACTCTCCACAGACGACGACTTTATTGTGGTTCTGATGTCTATTTATTTATTGTAAATTATAGACGCGTCGACAACTTAGGTCATTAGCGTCTTGATTATACATTAATAATAACACACTTAAAACTAAATGACATCACAAAACATCCATGAGCGGAGGTGGGATTCGAACCCACGACAGTCTGATTCAGAGGCAGCGACGCTAACCACTGGACCACGACTGTCCTCGATTCTGATGTTATTCAATATTTATCAAACTGGGAAGTTAATCGTGTGGACCTCAAGGGTCGCACTTTAGTTCTAATACACGACCCACTTGTTAAATTGAAAATTTACTTGATATACTTTCAGCTTTGATGAAAGACGACAGCAGTAGCGGCCCACTAATTTTCATATCGCGAAAGAGGTGTTAATTTGTTGAGGTGAGAAACAGCTGCGAATCGATATTATTAACATAGTAATGCAGCAGTGCTAACTCTAAAGCCGGCTCCAGACAATATAGCAAATGTCGACCAATATGTTGACATTCGGGTAATTGCCATGCCGTGTGGATGGTTTTCATATGGCCAATATTTAACAAACAGTCACTAACGTTAGCATTGGAAGACATCAAAGGGATTGGCCAACGCTGGTCTCAACTTGCAAATATATGATTTTGTTTTCATCCAGACGACTGGACAGTTTTTACTATACGTGGTGTTTTCCAATGCGTATATATTGTGATTTATGAGTTGCCTGAAAAATGTATTAAGATCTGACCATTTCGTTTAATGTCGGTGTATATTCGCTAAACATTGGGTGTACTAAGCTAGGTCAACGCTGGCCAAATAGAATCCTGTCGTGTAGATACTGACATATTCAAATGATCACACGTGTCCAATACATTCGCCAACATTGACATAATGATGGGCCATACGAGATGTTTTTACAATCGAAACAATTGCAATCGTTCATAATAACAATCAAGTCCACAATCGACTCGGAGTTTGATTTTACAATCGAAACGTTCGATTGTTCAAGTCGATTATTTGGCACATAGGTTATAGCAATAGCAGCGAATGACAATACATATAATCGCGATTCAAGGTTATATGCGCCAGTCGACTGACGTTCACGCGACTCGTTGATTGTTAACTGTTCAGTCGATACTCACTACTCTGCGATCTCTTCACTATTGAATTCGTATTACGCGATTACTGCACAATCGACCTTGTATAATATTATGTGGTTCTCGACAGTGTACGATTCAGTACTATGCGACTCGGTCTCAGTGAACTATGAAACAACAACAATCGAATCCAATGACAACCATCGAGGGTCAACGAGATGTTTGAACAATCGAAACAATCGACTAAAATATCTCGTAATCGCACATCACTACATTGGCATACGTTGGCCATGTTATCTGGAGCCGGCTTAAAAGGAACACACAACTGCATGGCGTGTGTCTAATGATGATTGCGTGAGAGATCGAATACTCTGAGGATTTTGTCAGAAAATGGTGTTCCTGCAGCCGCATTACAGCTTTTAAATATGTTTTGTTGGTCGTCATTGTTGTAGCTGTGTTTTATTCCTCCCACAACTGTCATCGAGTTCTATTTTCGAGTTATATAAATCTGTTAAACGCTAACATTTATCGTTTTTACCCAAGGTTAGTAGAGTATAGGTTGCCTCATTACGATAGATAGTAGTGGGGGGATGACGTCACTCAGAATATACCATGCTTGCTCACTTCAATAGAAAAGATCAGACGATGGACGCTGCTAATTTTTGGAAATAAAAACCACAGTAACCATGGTAGTGTGATATGTTTTTTCAATACCTAATAGAAACATGATTCTTCTGTTAGTGAAAAAAATATGATAAGTTGTCAATTTTGCGATAGCTGTTAAGTGTTATGGTGTTTTGTGGTTATTTTTAATATTTTGTGAATATAAAAGATAAAATAATTAATTTATCAATTTGTTAGTTAATTCTATTCGTTTCTTAAATTTAAAAAAATAGGTAATTAACAAGATCTGCCATTTCTTGAGCATTATTTAATTTTTTGTTTGTTTATATTATAGATATTAAAACCTAAATTTTGTAATAAAAATAAAAATTATCCTATTTTTTAACATCTATTCTTCTATTTATTGTCTCCTGCCAATTTTAAGAAAAAATCTGCACGAAGCACCTAATATAAATAAGCATAATCTTCAACAATTTTTGTACTTGATTTAAACTAAATTCTAGCTGACGTCATTCCCGCGCTTACGCTGATTGGTCAGATGGAATGAGGCAACCTGTACTCTAATAACCTTGGTTTTTAGCAGAAAAAAATATTTACGTAGAATTGTTACGAGTTTCAATCCAGCAGTCCGCAAAACTGGTGCGACATGGTTCGTGAAGAACAGAGCTGCCGAATATACGAGATAAGTAGTTTATAGTTACTCAGAGCATATTTTAAGCAGTTTTTACTGGGCGGCACTAGAGTAAGAGTTAGGTGTAATGGTCAGCGTACTGGTTTTTGGAGCAAGCTGTCATGGGTTCGAATCCCACCTCGCTCCAGTGGCGTAACTTCACTTCGCGGGGCCCAGGTGTAAAATTTTTTTTGGGGCCCCCCCTCCCCCACTTTACCCAACTAAGAAACATTTCCAATTATTCATGACATCATCATCCCATCAACATTTGATTGTATTCTCAAAATGTTCTACGTCATATATAAACGACTCTCTAATTAAAAGAAAACATGGCGAATTTCATATTAAAAAGCAATTGATTGAAACAATAGTATTTGAATCTAGAAAGTAAATGCAATCTGCGCTTAGATCATATATAATTGGACTGAGAAAAAAATCGAGTGTAAGGATTAATCAATCAGTAGTTGACCCAAAAATTGGGGGCCCCTCGAGGTTAGGGGGCCCCGGTGATTGCCACCTGGAACACCTGTGGTAGATACGCCACTGCCTCGCTCATGCATGTTTTGTGATGTCGTTTGGTTTTAAATGATAGGTATGTTATCTAATGTAATTAAGAAGTTAATAGTAATGACCTAAGTTGTCGACGCGTCTTTAATATACAATAAATAAAATTTAAGAAGTATCATTGTTTTAAAACACTCTAGTGAGACAGAATTTTGTAGGTATTGTAATAAAATTAGTGTACAAAAATAATCTCAAAAATGAATTAGGTAGGTATTTCATAAATTTATTTCTGCGACAGATATGTACATCGTATGTTGTTTTTTTAATCTGCTCGATTAAGCCGAATTACTAATCTTTTAAATGTAATCATTAAACATATTATAGTTGCTCTAGTAATTTACGTAATCATAGAATAAAAAAAAAGTTTTAGGAGACTAACTGAATTCACAAAAAAAAAATGGCATTGATCGGAAATACCCACCTAGTGCGGTAATAACGATCAACAGTTTCAGTAGGTATATGAGAAAAAAATATATTTTCTAGTTTTCTATCTGTGATAATCCATATATAGAATATTAATTTTGCTAGCTTGATCTGTTATTTGTTATTTCTCGTTTTACACTCTTGCTGAATTTGATAAACTTAACAGTAGCTAGTCTTCTATGTCAAATTATTTTTCTACCACTGGAAGAGGTTAACGTGTACTAAATACACGTAATATTTAAAATTCACACACACGTTTTTGCGTAATCGTAAGCCAAATTATTGTACAACCATATTTAAAAATAAAAATAACAAATGCCGTACTATTTGCGATAGTCTTTTGTGTGTATGATATAATAATGGAATCAGGTAATCTGTGGAATACAAATGTCGACTCTGATGTGTTAATAACAATGTTAACATTATTATTATTATCGTGTATTTGTAAAATTGTAATAAATCATTTCTTAATATTATATTACCAAATATAGTTAAGAGGGTTTTTATTCAGGATAATCTTTATTATAGATTTTTGCCACTATTCAATTAAATTTTCGACTGAGACTAAATTTCAAATTTTTAAGTTGTCTGTCCGTCTAATTAGGGTCACAAGCCTGTAAATTCTAAACGCTTAGTCGTAGGAAAATAAAATCTGACACGCAGATAGAGAAAAAAAATTGCTGCTAATAAAATAAATTTTTTTTTTATTTATATATATCCCTACTCTTTTCCGAAAGTATTAGGTCTAAATTCAATTCATAAGAGAATCGAATTGAAAAATTCAATTTGTCATTTAATTTCTAAATATTTCAATATCTATCCACTTTAGCTCTTAATACCTTAATACATTTTTACTTCCCACCTCTACTATGGTAGGGAAGTAATGGATTCAGTCCGAAAACAATATTTCGAGATTTTAACAGATTTTCACGTTTTGAGACCCTAGCAATCGTTTAAGATCATTTTCTGACTGATGTCTGTATGTGTGTGTGTATGTGTGTATGTGTGTATGTGTGTAGTGTGTGTGTGTGTGTATGTGGTCAATTTTTCGCCTTCGATATCTTAAGAACGGAACAACATACGGGCATGCCGATTGTTCTATTGTGTTTATCAGCCTTTAACTTAGATCTGATTAGATTTTGAGTCAAATCGGTTCAGTGGATCCTGAGATATTCAAAAAAACGTCCTCAATGTCACGTATTAACATAGGTAAAAAAAAATATAAATGAATTCTAGATGTTATAATATGAAAAAAATGTAAATATTTTTTTTCTCTAAAATGTATAGTTTTCGAGAAAAAAAATATTTTACTAAAAAAAATAAAAATTGTACGTAAATCAAGGTAACCATGATTTTTGCTATATTAAGCTAGCCATCAATAGATCACCAAACAAAAAAGAGGGCCATGCTTTTTTCAAAGAATAAAAATTAAATTGTGTTTTAAAGACCACCAACAGCTAAGGTTATTTGGGCCTAGTCAAAGAATAAAAAAAAGAGTGTTTATTTTTTGCAAATATTTACTAGGTGGGAAGTATAGGACTGGTCATCAGTCGAATTTTTGTTACTGTATCGTATTCTGAAATAAAAATGTACCTAGGTACTGTTACAATTAAAAAATCGAAGTTGACCTTCGCCTGGCCTTGATAGCACAATCTAGGTATGTTAAATCTGATATAACCCCACTTCATTCTCTACAACTTTTATATAAAACAGTTTTTATAGTTTCGTCTGTTTACGACATATTTGACTGGTTTTTCTGAAATGAACCACCTATATAATATACAGTGAATTTCATTTAAAATGAATCGGTTTTCTCGAATGCATTAACCCCCCAGGGGGGACATTGGAATGTGGATGCTATCGCAAATTGCATTCCAGTGTTCTTTGGGAATTAGCGCTCGTACCAGTCGGTTTGTGTATGCCGGCTGGCGGATTCTAATACTCAAATGGATTATTTGTTGTATTGAAGACACTAATGACCTGAGTTGTCGACGCGTCTATAATCTACAATTAATTAATTAATTCGAATGCATTAATGTTTTCCATAACTACCAAATAAATAAAACTCTCATATATTTCGTCTTAAGTGAAATTATCATTATAAATATTAATTAATAAATTGAAAATATACATTGGAACTTGTGCTTGACCCAAATATCCTTGGCAGTTGCTAGTCTTAAAAAATTGAGAGTTTGAATTCAAAATTAGTTTTTATGAATGAAAAAAAAAACGAACTGAAAAATTGACAACACTGTACAGGGACCAGAAGACCAATGTCCGTGCGTTATGATGTAATATTATACTTGTGCAATAACAACAGAAGGGCAGAATAACCTGATATTCCGCGTTTCTACTTTTCTAGGTATAACCTCAAAAGAGAAAAAGTATGGCGGGGGATTATATTGCTGTCTATTATAGACAAACATAATCATAGTAGAATACCTCTTTGGATTTGTTCACTTTCAAAATTGATTTAAATTACAATAAACCATCACTTGCAAAGTGGAGATTTCTAATAAACACTTCTTAGCAGCTGGATCGATTATAAAATTAACAAGAATTTAGTCACAGACCTCTGTAAACTTAAATTATTTTACTTTAAAAAATTGAGCATTTAAATTGCAATAAACTTGCATCTGTCATATTAAAGGTTTAAAGTTTAAACAAAGTTTGAACAACGAATTAAAACAATTTTCCGTGAAAGTCAATGCCCTTAAAACTGATAAGTACCTATACAAAATGTCGTTATAATTTTATTTATCAAAATATGTGATTTTATTGATCTTTTAAAGAGAACGTTTTTACAATAAATGTAATTTACAATTGGCTCGAGTGTCATTACATTAATGATATATATATTGTTTTCCGTAGACACCTGAAGACGTTACAATACTGGTAACGAAACGTCTTGGAATTGAGAATAAATTTTGACACATAAAAAATTTAGTCTTTTTATAACCTTATCCTTCATCAATTAAATTTAGTATATGTATTATTTATAACCAGTTCGGTATGTATCTACAAATGATAAAATTGTATTAATTTACGAGAAGTTTCACTTTTACGGAGTGTGAACACGACACACCTGATCTTTTGTTTGATACTTTGAACTTTAAACCTTTATGTTCGATTTTAGAGGTGCCGTTTTGTGGATTTATTTTAGTATAAAGAAATCACACCATATTAAAACTTTAAAGAATAAATTAAATTGGCAAAACAGCGTAAAATTAATCATCATATTTAGTATGTACGTATATGCTTCATAAGCTGCCAATTAGGAAGTTTCCCTTTTTTATTTTTTTGATCTAAATCATAGTTCTAAAAATTATAAAATTAATGGCGGAAGAATTTTTGAAATATCTTTAAAAACAACAAAGTTATGCTACTCAAAGTTTGAATTGACAATTCTCCAAGAAATTCCGTTTTCAATCCGGGTGACGTCACGCGGCACGATATTTTTAAAAGTTATTTTCAGTTTGTATGTGTGGTAATTTAAGATGGTAACTTCCGATAAATCTCTTTCTATAAACTCGTAAATTGTTCTGGAAACACTAAAACAAACCAGTTGATGACGGAAAATATTGACATATTTAAATTTTTGACAGTAAATTTTAATTTAATATAAATAGAAAAGTCTGTATTACAACAAAATAGTTACTAAGTAACTTAGGTTCTAATTACTCACAAAGCTAAAAAACAGCGAACTTGTACCGCGTGACGTCATATTCAAAAATCAGTTTCGTTTGCGACCCCACGTACAAGAAATTGAATATCTCCGTTGAAATTAAAGATATCAAAATAATGCTTTCAGAATTTTTAAAGTTATCTTTATTATAATGATGTGACAGTATCATAATTAGTATTTTCGTCCAATGGAAAGTTCCTAATTACTGACAAACATCAAAATGCCGTCAATCGAGTGAATGCACTGGTAGTTCTATATGCACTGTACTTTAATCGCCTTTCTACACTGGTTTATTTTTTCTATGATTCGTTTATCCATCGTCCTTTCGATTTCCGTGAATATCGAATTACACTTTTATTTATTCATCATCTATAAGTAGTAATTCTTGTTGAAGTTTTTACTTTTATGAATTATTAGTTACCTGTATTTTTGTGTAGGTATACAGTTCGGACTAAGAAATATGGCTCTTGTTTGACCTGGCAGACACAAAAAAAAACGTTTTTTTCTTAGTTGTTCCCGTTTTGATTGTATTACAATAAATAGTTCTAAACTGATTCACAACTCTAAATAAAAATTTGCACTTATCCCTCGGGAAATCGGTATAAAAGTAAAGTTGTAAGTTTCTCTATAGAATAAAACGTCTCTTTTATTATCTATATTCTATAAGAACGCTCTGACATTACACATCGCACCCGATTGTGTGTAATCTGAAAATATAGATGTACTAAAATGTGATTATAACTTTTTTGAACGTAAGTTTTAATTCCCCCAA
The DNA here is from genome assembly GCA_039654895.1 of Mongoloraphidia duomilia. Taxonomy (NCBI): domain Eukaryota; kingdom Metazoa; phylum Arthropoda; class Insecta; order Raphidioptera; family Raphidiidae; genus Mongoloraphidia; species Mongoloraphidia duomilia. The sequence continues at coordinate 13,235,325 of CM077519.1, read as the reverse complement.
ACTTTGTACTAAATGGGTTATATAACTTTGCGTCGAAAATAAAATACATAAAAAGTATACAATTTATTTACTAATAGCAGTTTTTAGGATAATAGTTAGGATGTCAGTTTTTATAAAACTTTTTCTTGTTATGAATTAGTAATAATTAACTTCAATATCTCTATGGTGTATAATCTTGAATATTTGAAACAGAAGGGCGTTCTTTTTTTGTTCGAGTACTTTCAGCGGCTTCTATCAAACCGATTTTGATATATTTTGTTTTCAATTAATCGCATAACTTTGTTGTATTACCAGTGGCGGCGCTAGGATTTTTTGTTAGGGTGGGCCAGTGTTGGGCATGGTGATCTGAAGGTGGGCAAATAACATTTATTCTCAAAATTTTACTGCTCGATAAAATTTTAACACAAGTTACTTGCTTATAGAATTTATAGGAAATATTGCGGAAATTTCGGGGGTTAAAAACGTATTTAAAAAATAACACATAATATTGGATATTAATTACATATAATTATGCACATAAAGACATGTATATATTTGAATAAATCTTTAAGGTTCAAATGTGTTATTAATCAATTTGGGTGCATTCCACTTGGCGACCGTTTCGCCCACTACGGTCGCGCCTTATGGCCGCGTGCATTACGTTTGGTCGTTGTAAGCGTTGCGATCGCCAAGTGGAATGCACCCTTTATAATTCGTGAATTGACTGATGAATAATGATTTGTATGTTTCTATTATTTAATTTTTAAAATAGTTTAACCTAGATTGGGGATAATGTCAGGGTGGGTCAAGACAGTTTAAGGTGGACCATAAACCACCCAGCCCACCCTCTGGCGCCGCCACTGTGTATTGCCAGTTCTACTTTGTTTTACCATATTTTCAATTTTGAATCCGTTCTGTAGACTTTGCCCCGTCATCGACAGGTAGGGCAAAGCTACAGTAAATTTTATTGTATATTTAGGTAGTTGTTAACTTGTGATACAATTAAAGGAAACTATTTTCATAAATATGATCGAAATACAGTCACCTCTCTCTATCTGGGCACTCTCTAATTGACCGTTTCGCAAGTGGGGGAAATTAATTCTGGCTCTCTCTATGTAACCACAACAAAAAACAAGTTAACCTCACTTCACTATACGACTCGCATACACAAAAAGCAAGCACGAAGTTTGTTGATTCGCGCAGGAAAGAGGAGTGTTAAGATTCTAGGAACTCCTTTCCCCTATATGATTGGAGGTATTAATGAAAAAAATTATTTATCCGAAAGTGAACATTTTAGGTTTTTGTGAAGCATCCGCCACAAAACCCATACATATCAGGGCCGTAGTCACATCTTAGGAAGGGTCAAATAATTCACTGGAAAGATCGATATTCTTGAAGTATATTTACTTTAAAAAATGTAAAAAATGCAAAGTAATTATATCACCACGTATTTTTTATGAAAAATACTATAATAAAGTTACCACTTTCTGTTAAATTTAGTTAAAAATAGAGAAAACTTTATATAGCTAGGTATTTTTCACCAAGATAGAAAATGATCAGGTCAACTTAAATTTCTTAAGGAAAGGCAGCAATTTTTCCAGGCAAGACAGCGCCTTGCCTGCCCCCTTCCCCCGGCTGCAGCCCTGATACATATGAATATTCATTGACGTAATCCATTCCACACGTGCGTTTTACTCAAAGCTTTTTTTATTTTTTCTGGCCTTTCTTCACAATAAAAGGACACAATGAAGCCTTAAACATTCATGTAAATATCTTCTCTTTGGGTTACACAATGCGTCCGTCTCATCTGACAATACCTGTTTACTCGCAAATCCAACGCTTCAATCGCAACGTGCAATTATTATCTACATTCCGCAACACCACAATCATTGGCGTGCTGGAAAATTTTAAGGGGCCTTCGTCTGTCTCTATTACAATAAATATCTTTATATCAAGACACAAATAAAAAATAAACAAGCCGTGAGGTGGATCGTTTATTAGGACTAAAGTGCGACCCTTGAGGTCCACACGACGAATTTCCCAGTTTGATAAATATTTAATAATAATAATTAAATTAGATATTATACAGAAAAGTAATCATTTTAATCATTAAAACATAATTATTATTTATTTTTAACAATAATTAAAAAAAAAACGATTTTTATAAAATTTATGTCGGATCAAAACGACGTTAACACGCCTCGATTGTCACCCTTACGAAGTCGATATAATTTTTTATTCGCGAGATATTGTGTAAAATCTACTTTTTTGGAGTCTATTTGGTTAAGAAAAAAGAACGGCTGAGCCGATTTTGAAAAAAATTCTTTCAGATCATATTTACGTTAATACGCGTCGAATGGCACCCTAACGTAGTCGATATCATTTTTCATTCTCGAGATTTCGTTTTAGAAAGAAATGGACACATATACGTACGTACGTACATACGTACACACACACACATACACACACAGACATCTTTCTGAAAATAGTGTAAAAATAGTGTAGTGACCTTGATTTCGATTTTCGGACCCATTACAATAACTTCCAATGGGAAGTTAAAAAGTGGTTGTGTGCTTATGACCACACGACAGAAGTGAAAACTTGATTATATGCAAAACATACATATTATTAAAATACTATTTTATTATTATAATACGTAATAATAAAAACGTAATTTTTTAAACGATGCACTCCTTGTTAGACAGTAAACGTGGTCACCGACTCGAGCGCACTGGATGTCGAGTGGAGCCGAGTAAACCCGATTCAGTGTCACCGACCCGAGCGTGACGGTTCTTTCGTTCACTATTCAGAAAAACGCAAAGTGTGCCTAAAGAAGTTTTCACTTCAAAAACGGGTATGTCTGTATCGCAGGTACAAACAGATCACGTGAATAAGCTTCTATATAATTTACAATTCATTCATATTCATCACGTAAATACCGTTAAACACTATAATAAATAAAATAATTATTGTAATTTTATTTTTTTATATTTTAAATTGTTTTCCATTACCTACATAGTCATACCTATATACGGGTGTCAAAGAATAACTATTCCTAATTTTCAGAAATGATAGAGGGCTCAGGGCACTTAAATAAACATTTTTTATTAACAAACTAGTGTCCGGAAATACTGCATCAAACTTTATAAAAATTGTTCGAAGTTACGACCACCATTTTCGATACACAAGTTATAACGATGTGTAATCGACTGCCGAATTCTTTGAAATAACTGCGGACGTTCACGAATATTTCCGGATACAAGTTTATTAATAACAAAATGCTTATTTAAGTGTCCTCTACCATTTTATAAAAATTGTTCGAAGTTAAACCACCATTTTCGATACACAAGTTATAACGATGTGTAATCGACTGCCGAATTCTTTGAAATAACTGCGGACGTTCACGAATATTTCCGGATACAAGTTTATTAATAACAAAATGTTTATTTAAGTGTCCTCTACCATTTTATAAAAATTGTTCGAAGTTAAACCACCATTTTCGATACACAAGTTATAACGATGTGTAATCGACTGCCGAATTCTTTGAAATAACTGCGGACGTTCACGAATATTTCCGGATACAAGTTTATTAATAACAAAATGTTTATTTAAGTGTCCTCTATCATTTCTGAAAATTAGGAATAGTTATTCTGTGACACCCTGTATATTCATTATAAAAAAAAGGGTGCGTCTATTTATGTACGCGCGTTAGAAATTAAACCTACTTTAAAAAATCATCAAAAATCGTACGCCCTTTTGATATATAAAAATAAAAAATAAATAGAGAAAACAGAAAAAATATAAATATCAAGTGGAACATGGAATAGTTAAACAAAAAAAAACTATAATTAATGTTGCTACACGGATATTCCAACCCCACCACGCAGAGTCTACAGCGAGCTGCTATATTTATGGTATAGCGAGTTGGACGGTTTAATACACACCAATAGGGTATTATAATGGGAGAGGTGATGGTGACGGGTGACGCGTGACGATCACGTTTTTTCTTAGTTTAGTCCCCTGCGGGATTCTAACCTGGGCTTGACGTTTGTACCTGTCGATAGATTCGTACTTTTCCACACGGCCACCGTGGCTTAGAGCTGTCTGAGATCTTAACATAGTTATACATGCTGTTTTGTTTCACATGTCAACCACTTACGACTATTCCCGTTATATCTAATATTTCTAAAATGACACCCCAGTATGAGAAATTAGACGTTATTTACGTCAAAAAGTAAAAAAAACGTAATAAAACGTCACCCAGGAGGAAATTGGTTCAGTAAAGTTCCTGAGATTATTTATATTTATTACTAGCGGCCCGTCCCGGTTTCGCGTGGGTGGTATGTAATTATGATTTAATTGCTCCGCTCACGTATATTTAATATATTGTTAATTTGTTATCCCCCCGCGAGAATCTCCCCCCCCCTGCTTTCTATTAGTGAAAGGATTTTTAGAATCGGCTTAGTAGTTCCAGAGATAAGAATTTATGATTTATTACCACCCCCCCCCCGCGAGTACCACCTCGCGAGAATCTCTCCCCCTGCGTAACTTTCTATTAGTGAAAGAATGTTTAGAATCTGTTTAGTAGTTCCAGAGATAAGAATTTATGATTTATTACCCCCCCCCCCCCGCGAGTACCCCCTCGCGAGAATCTCTCCCCCTGCGTAGCTTTCTATTAGTGAAAGTATTTTTAGAATCGGTTTAGTAGTTGCAGAGATAGAATTTATGATTTATTACCCCCACCCCCTCTAATTTTTTTGAAAATAAAATACAGCCCATGTTACTCGCTAATAATGTAGCTTTCTATAGGTGAAAGAATTTTTGAAATCGGCACAGTAGTTTTTGAGTTTATTCATTACAAACATACACACACACAAAAATACAAATCTTTCCTCTTTATAATATTAATATAGATTAATATTGATTAATAGCATTCTCTTCCGAATTCATTAAAAGTTTTGTGAGGCAACGAGATTGTTTTGAACTGCTGACAAAAATAAGTACCTAAATCAATAAAACCGCTAATTACCGCGTTTCGATTTGAATCTATAAGCGACCTTCAGAATTTCAGAAACCAATTAACTATTAACTATTGAAGAACACATTTTCAGTCGAGGACATTAAAAACTAAAATAACAACACTTATCGTCTTTATTGGAAAAGTTTCTGAAGGCTTCAAATAAAAGAAATCTTTTCTTATATTTTTTTAACATTAGGAATACCCATCGAATGACATAACGTTACAATGCAATATTAGAAAAATTCATTTTAAACCTCTGTCACCGTCGGGACTCAAACCCGAATCTTCCACTATCGCGGCGGCTGAGTTGTAATTTTATTCGATGGGTGGTCCTAATGTTAAAAGAATGGCTAACTTAAGAATTCATTTGTGTTTATTAATGATGATGAATCTTAACTTATCTTCAAAAGTACCCTTAATTTGAACCGTGTTTGTTTTTTTAGGAGGTGAAAGAAAGTAAATGTCTCGAAAATTATCATTATTTTTTTAATTTATTATTTTTTATTTATTATAAGTTATGCTTTTACAGTTCGATCCTTTTTTTGACTAATTTTCCTGGGCTATAATTATATTACAACCAATTTGAATTTGGACCTTATTTCTCAGGGTGCGCCAACAAATATTGATATCGGAATGAAAAATGTCCTTTAACCTTTATTTTTTTGAAAATATTAATTTTATTTCTCATATTATTTAATTATACTTATAAATTATGAAAAGAAAACAGATTCCCAATGCCTTTGATACACCGAAATATTTTGAAACCAATAAATTAAAAACTATTAAAAAATCATTATTAAAGGCGCTAAGAATACTGCAACATATTGAAAAAAAGGCCACACTAATTTGCCTGATTTCCAAGAAATAAATTTTAAAAAACAGCTGGTCAGAGAAATATTATTAAAAATCGCTTTTTACAAGAGAGCTGTGTTATTTTTAAAAGGAAAGATCGAAAGAGGGCCTTCAAATATTGTAACCTTATATGAAGTGTTCATTTTTTTTGTGTACCTAAAGTTGTACCACAATATAATTTCAATTCACATAAAGATATTTTACCTATGGTTAAGTCGAAGCCAGGTCTAAAAATTGAAGAAAACAAATATGGACAGGTAGTAGTTTTTTCACTATGTTTATTTCATTTTTCACTTTCATCCATGCAATGTGGGTGATGAATTGATTTTGAGTTAAATTCATCTTTATTTTTTAAGTATTCTGAATTAGAAATATTATTCATATATTGTACAGTGAATTCCGTTTATCTGAACATGTTTTCACTTTCGTTCCAAACTTCTATAAAGGGTCGATTACACTATCTACTCGCTCACAAATTTACTCGATGTAATAGACTGTATGACCCACTCGCTGTATGTGGATCGCTCGCTTGTCGCCAAAGTTGAAGACACGCTCACTCGCACACGACTTTACTCGCTGACTAGTTGCTAGTAAACTCGCCTAATTTAATCGACCATAATCAATATCTTACACATTAAATATATCTTACACATTACACCTAATTAAAAGTACATAATTATATCTATCCCTATTTTCATATAATTTTATTTTTATTTATTGTAGATTATAGACGCGTCGACATCTCAGGTCATTAGCGTCTTTTAACTACACTAAATAACAATTAACTTAAAACTAAATAACATCACAAAATATCCATGAGCGCAAGTGGGATTCGAACCCACGGCAGTCCAGTCTAGAGGTTGCGGCGCCAAGCACGCTAACCACTAGGCTGTCTGCCCTCTATATTTTCATATAAATTCACTGCTATTGATACATATTAAACAAAAGAAAAAAAAACAAGAAAATAATGGCTTTGAACGAGGGTTAGTATTGAAAACTCGTAACTAAATAATTTCTCTCCCTTACTAGTACAAACAGAATAAGAAAAGTAGCTAAATCACAATATGTCGAAAATATAACTTTACGTAAATATTTTTTGACACTTATTGTGCGTACGTACTGCGATTCGCTATAAATAACAAATTTAGTCGAAAATATAGCGTCAAAGGTTTCAAATTCATTATGAAAAAGCTGTTACTACTTACCCCTGTTATAACTAGCCCCTAGCTCCCTTACTTTTAGCACTGAATTATCACGGAAACCGTAGTAAGATTCAGTACTAAAAGTAAGGGAGCTAGGGGCTAGTTGTAACAGGGGTAAGTAATAACAGCTATTTCATAATGAATTTGAAACCTTTGATGCTATTTATATTAGAAATCGTGTCCATCGCGATTATAATAAAATTAAGAAAAATCGCAGGATAGTGGACAAAATATTTGATTTATTTAATTGAATGTACGACGTTTCGTCTATATATTTAGACTTTTTCAAGTACATAAAAATATTTTTATGTACTTGAAAAAGTCTAAATATATAGACGAAACGTCGTACATTTAATTAATTAAATAAATCAAATATTTTGTCCACTATCCTAGGATTTTTCTTAATTTTACTTTGATGCTATATTTTACTTTTAGCACTGAATCTTGCTACGGTTTCCGTGGTAATTCAGTGCTAAAAGTACTTCGAAACTGTATTACCATGGAAACCACGATATAATTTAGTGTTAAATGTACCTACTTTAAAAGCATTTTTATCGTAGATTTACTTTCAAAATCGTACTAGAAATCGAGCATTATAGAGAGAGAAACGTTAGTCCCGTCCCCTAAAAATGATGTACCAGGTCGAATTTGACCGAAAATGTACGATAGGCAATTAAGTTGTAATCGTATTTCTCTGTCGAAAATTAGCTTTCTTGGTCGAGTGTGGCGTTTTATAAAATACCTAAATAATTTATATAGTTGTACATTTTTTTGGATTTTCATTGTAAATGCCTGAAATTCATTTTTTTTTTAAAACCTTTTGCCACCGTGAAATATTGAAGTATTGTGGTAGGTATTCAAAGAAATGCCGATATCGAATTTACAGATTTATAAAAAATAGCAAATACTATTATTTTTTTTTGTTTGCAGTGCAGTACACTGACCTCATGTTATGCGAATAATAATGAACTGAAAAAATTAACAAGAAAAAAAGATTCTCGTCCATTTTTTTGTTGTTTAGGTAATATTGAAATTGTATTGTGTGAATTTCTATTCAGTAGCTTCAAATTTCATTTCCGGCTTTTAGACAATTTTTTATCTATTACCTATTAATAATGATTTGGATTTGAGGTAAACTCTTAATTATTTTATCCAGCTGGTTTTTTTATAAACTTAAAAAATATAGTTTATTCCTCGGTTTATTCTAGAATTTTTTTAGCACGATATTTAATAAGAATAATTAAGAACACTGTGGTTTAATCTAATAATAAAGAGTTTAGTCACATCTAACCACAATAATTTTATTAATGAATGTACATTTCAAGAGCTATGCTCCCATCTTCAGCAAATACTAAATTTTAGTATTTGCTGAAGATGGGAGCATAGCTCTTGAAATGTACATTCATTAATAAAATTATTGTGGTTAGACGTGACTAAACTCTTTATTACGATATTTAATGCTTAATAATAATTTAAGAATTATAATCTAAGAATTAAATAGGCTTTTCAGTTTATTACTAAACTAAAATTGAAAATATGAACTGGTACTGGCTCCAGATAACTCTGGCGTTTGGTGGTCTCCAAAAAAAAAATGTTAAGGGACAAACAAAATTTCTATTTTTTTTTGTTCAAGAATAGGAATCTCATAATACATAAATCCGTCAAATACTTTCCTTTCTTAGAGAGAAATGGCTCAACAATATAATAATCCCTTTTATACCTCCCTGCCCATAATATAATGTACTATCAGAACCAGAAATACTTCAGTCTTCAATGCTTCAACCCCTCTCATATAGTACTCACTAACTTACCGACTGGTCATTCCCGTCACTGTGTCTTATTCACTCGCTACAATCCAAAACCGTATTTCCATCCTTGTTTCTTTTATCCCCACAGGCACTCTTTTGATATTACTATTATTATTATTATAAATAATACGTAATTTATTATATATTGACAATTATATACATATACGGGCTTTTGAAAAATAAGTATATAATGTAATAATTAAAGCGTTCAATATTAGTTCAACTAATCGCTGTAGTTCTCAGGATATATTAAAATTAACTATTTTTACTCCGTGATTACGCTTCTATGGAATAGTAGTTTATACAACTAGTACAATTAAATATAAGACGCGAGGGGTGAAGTTGGTGCACGAGCCGCAGACGAGAATACTAACACCCCGAGCGTCTTATCACATAATATATGAAATTTTGATAATTTACGTCCATTTTGAAATTATTGAAACTAATTCACAGATATGTGGACAAGTACAATGAAAATAACAAATATTAAGTTATGTACAACGTTTCGCTGCTTGTTGCAGCTTCTTCTGAAGACTTAACTTAATATTTGTTCTTTTCATATTACTTAATATTTGTTATTTTCATTGTACTTGTCGACATACCTGTGAATTAGTTTTAATAATATATAAATATACAACATTTTCAACTTTAGAGCTGTATTGAATTAATTTCAAACACCGAAATCTCACTGACAACAAAAAATATTGACCTTGATTCAATATTTATTTACTTCGTTACCATAGAAACTATATTCCTATATTTCTCGTATTGCATAAAATATGTATTATTGCACGTTGACGTCACAGTTTATGTTTTACGCACGCCTAACTATGCTGTCGTATCACATAAAATATGTATTATTGTACGCGTGTTATATATATCATTTTAAGCAGCCGATTAAAGACACGAAATGTTGTACTTTTCATATATGTATTACAAAAAATAGTTTTATGCGACGATGACAACTGATATTTGACACGGTATATGAAGGGTCAATTTTCATAAATTATGTAAGTTCAATAATAATTTATATATACAATTAAAAAAAGCTGTTGAAATTCATTATTCATACACCTTTCAATAACTCAAATTCAAATAGAAAAAATATTTAAGACTTAAAGAATATTTAATTTTAACATGCCCGTTAATTTTGTTTGAAATTAATGTCTTCCTGTCTAAATTAAAAGGAGAACGCTGTAAAATAAATAATGAAATCACAAGGCCATCTAACCCTGACATTTGTACATAATGTAATTGTACATAGAGAAACTACAATCGAAAAACTCAATAATTTGTTAAATAAAAGAAGAACGCTGGACCTGCACCCAGCTCTCTGTGATCCTTTTGTGCCAATGACATGAGTTACGTGAAAGGGGAATTATTCACTATTGTGCAACGCTTTATACAGGCAGTTCCAGAATTTAGCATTTTGAAGCCTAAAACCCGAACATAACTCGGGAAAAATTGCTTGTTTTAAAGACCACCAACAGCTAAAGTTATTTGGGCCTAGCACCAATTCATATTTTCAATTCATTATTTTTTTTTTAATAATAAATTGAAAATCCAATTGACACTTTTACCAGCTCTCGGGCTAGAACCCGGGAACTGGCGACTTGTAATAGAGGAACCATAGCAACGCTATGTAAGCAACAGCATTGCTACACGCTCGGCTATTCTCAAGCCCAACATAACTCGGGAATACCAATACCGCAACATAGGCGTGTTTTATCAATACCTGGTAGTTATGGAAAACATTAATGCATTACAAAGATTTGCTGTAATTCATTTTTTGCCGAGTCAAAACACTTTAATAGTTAAGACAATAATTTACATTTTAGAATCCTGACGCCGATATCTTTTTTTAACCACCGAGATATCGCGGGTGTTTCTTTTTTTTGTGTTAACATCTTAGCTCTCGCTTCGCGGTGCGGGATTCGAGCGTCAGACGGAAGACACGTAGATGTGAGCTCGAGCGTCAGACGTAAGTTGTGTAGATGTGACTGCGCATACTGTTCGCGCAGCTACTCACGCCTACACTAGTTATATGCCTATACATTTGCAAGCGTAGTGAAACCAATATAAGCTCACAGTCACATGTTTACACATCAACTCTCGGGAGTACCGCATCACTCACACCTTTTTTTTAAGAAGAGAATTTAAGAAAATAAATGGAAAGAATACTTACAATAAATCTACTCCTTTTCTGGAACTATTTTTCGAACCTCGCGCTATCTATATAAAAAAACTATTAAAATTATTCACTATCAGTATACAATATAAAATTGTGACTAATCGTCTGATAAAAATGTAACAGTTCTGAACAAATACTTTCATTATGCAAGACTTGTCGGGGATTATGTAATTATTTAATTTTTATATGCAAAATAAAATACAGTAGAACCTCAATTATCCGTGTTGGGGGAAACAAAGGATATTACTGAAAAACACGGTAAATGAGAATTGTCTTGAAACTCTGATTTATTTATTGTAGATTATAGACGCGTCAACATCTAAGGTCAAATAACAACTAACTTAAAACTAAATAACATCACAAAACATCCATGAGCGCAGGTGGGATTCGAACCCACGGCAGTCCAATCTAGAGGCTGCGGCGCCAAGCATGCTAACCAGTAGGCTATACTGCCCTCTTAAAACTCTGAAAATACAAGTTCAAGGGGTTACGTAGCGGGGATGAAAATTATTGTTTTTAGAGATTTTTTAGGGAGTGTATTGTTAAATATAAGATAATCCATTACCCATTATTTATAGGTTCTTAAAAATACGCATATAAAAATATTCTTTGAAAGAATAAAATTCAGAAATTATAAAGGGAAATACTTTTTATATGGTAAAAATTACAAACCTAGCTATAAAAATTAAAAAGTCTTAATAAAGACAGATATCACAATAATTATAGGGCTAAAACATTAAGGTAATTGTCCAGTGGATGCATTTAATGCAGGATTTTGTAATTTTAACACGAGCTCTTATGGAGAATACAAATTTGTATAAAATTTTTTTTGTTTAAATTCCAAAATAATGCAGGAACTTCATGAAAATTTGATATGTTACAAACCTCATAAAAAAATGAAAATTATTGACCACGTCGAGGTATAATTATTTATGTCGGCGATGATAATAATAATAAATGCTACTGAGCGAATGTTGTTGCCACGATCATTTCTCGATTACTATGGGTGTGTGTGTACAAATACGTATTGATGCTATTTGGTCGTGTGTGAGAGCAGTGAGACTTTACTTTCACAAAAATGCACAGATTTCGCAATCCTTGCAACAATCGAGGACATTGGAAATGATAACAGCATATATGAAACTTAACTGTTTATTACACACACAATATTTATCAATGCACTGTTTAGTTTTGTCAGGAATAACCCTATTATTCTTCTGTTATATACGCGTTCACTTTTGCTTGATTACTTAACTTTTAAATGGATTTTTCTACAGTATTTATTAACATTTGCTCAAAAATAACACCGCAGATCGTCGCAAATACCTCTCAATTAACTAGACATGATATAAAACACATTTCGAAAAAATTGCACTTGTTCAATTTTGCATGATTGCTCGTCACTTGATCGCGACACCGTTGTCTTTTGGCCTTGAACGAAAACTCGTAGCTCTGCCCCCATATACGAACATAAACATTTCCAATGTTAAAACATACTTTTGTATCAGACGGGCACTGGACAACTACCTTAAGATTTCCAAAAATGTTTAGTTATTTTTGGGATCGCCTGTATAGTTGGATGCACCGTACATAAGGAAGGGATTTTTGCTTTGCTATAGAGTTAGCCGAAGTTTAGAACAATTTCTTGTGCGTATATTATATCTGCAGGTAAAAGGAGGATAGGTTTCTGTCCAAAATTATGCAATACTTTACAGCACAACCATACTATGGTACAGCAGTACTGATACAATCAACTATATTCATGCGTACAAACACTTAATTACAGCTCGGTTTCTGATACGATTTTCAGTTTTAAATTTAGATTTAAAAAATGTCATTTATTTCCAACTAAATGAAGATCTCCATTTGGTGAAAACAATTATAGTCCAAGCGGCAGGTAATAAATGAAGGGGGTTACCTGGAAAGTATTCCGAAGTTAGTGATATTTTGGTGTGTTGTTTGCGGGTACTCTGCGGAGTAGAATCTGAGTTTTCGACCTCGAGGACCCTGTGCTAACGTGGGAGGAGCTGAAAAACCACGAAATTTTACCACCTTTTTTGCTTTTTTTGAAATCTCTCAGAAACAGTCGACTTAAACAATTCTTTCATTATGTAATGTTTTAAAGAGGATTACATTTCCTACAATTTTCATTCCCACAACTTTTCTGTGGTGCTAATGGTAAGCGCGCTGCAGCTTCTTGAAAGTCACCCGCTCGGCTTTTTGTAACCTTGGTAACTAATAATAATAATAATAATAATAATACTTTATTTAACCCGGGACTGCCGAAGCAGTATGGGTAATGTCGTTTTACAAAATTGAACAATTAATATAACAAAACATAAAACAAAACAAATCTTAAAATTTATCATTAAAAAAATCTTGAATAAAATAAAATTCTTTGTCGATTAAAAACATTTTTAGGTTTTTTTTAAATATATTTAAATTAGCTGCATTTTTTATCTTAGTGGGCAAATGATTAAAAATTTTCAAACCTATATAATTTGGCCCTTTTTGTGATAAGGTCAGCCTATGTTTTGGTAAATTGAACATGTTTTTAATTCTTGTGTCGTATAGATGATTTTCTGACTGTTTAGAAAATAGGCTTTGGTTGTTAAAAATTAATATAGATACTTCATATAGGTATATAAAGACAGCTCAAAGTTAAAATTTTTAATTTTCTAAATTTTGTCCGACATGATATATCTTGAGTGCATTTCATTATTGTTCTTATCAGTCGTTTTTGCACCACAAACACTTGCTTGGCAGAACTAGAATTTCCCCAAAAAATTATACCATACGCTATCAGCGATTGAGCATTTGCGTGATATACTTCTACTAGAGATGTTATGTCTAGTATTGCATATTGTGTGTAACATGTGTATTTTCAATTTAAAGTTCGATGAAGAACAAAATAAATAAAACTATTGAAAAGAACATTACATTTTAACTATTGGTTACCAAGGTTACAAAAAGCCGAGCGGGTAATTTTCAAGAAGCTGCAGCGCGCTTACCATTAGTACCACAGAAAAGCTGTGGGACTGAAAATTGTAGGAAATGTAATCCTCTTTAAAACATTACATATTGAAAGAATTGCTTAAGTCGACTGTTTCTGAGAGATTTCGAAAAAAGCAAAAAAGGTGGTAAAATTTCGTAGTTTTTCGGCTCCCCCCACATTAGCACAGGGTTCTCGAGGTCGAAAACTCAGATTCTACTCCACAGAGTACCCACAAACAACATATCAAAATATCATTAACTTCGGAATACTTTCCAGGTAAAAAGTACCTGCCTGCTGGACTATTAATGAAAGTCACAAGTTTTAATTTAGATTTAACGCTGAAAGTCGTATCAAAACCGTGCATAAATATAGGTACTAATATTAAGTAATATCTTCATATAAAAAACAGACAAAAAATAATTTGGTACGTTGTTACAGATACTGGATCATTGCGAAGCAGCGCCACGGCGACGTTCTGAAACAAAGCTAACGAGTCAGAGAGTGGAGTGATGTGCAACGCCTGCAGGAAGGGCTGCAGAGCAAAAACCCGATTTTTCCCTTAAATGCTGCAAAATGAGGGAACTCCGTGTCTGCGTTGGACAGACCGACGGACTGTGTATATCCGGAAGGGGAAATCACATTTATAAGTACAGTCAACGCATAAAACAACTCAAGTGTTATATTTATGATGTCATGTTTCGGAATGGACATTATGCGTCAGAAATACTATATTGAGTTTTAAGCAGCGAATCAGGTTCTTCGAAGTAAAACTGTCCCTCAAAATTTTTAAAGTGAAACTTTTTAGGTGCGGTAGAGGACAGTGTGGTCCAATGGTTAACGTCGCGGCCTCTGAATCAGACCGTCGTGGGTTCGAATCCCGCCTCCGCTCATGGATGTTTTGTAATGTCATTTATAGTTTTAAGTTAATTGTTATTTAATGTAATTAAGACGCTAATGACCTAAATTGTCGACGCGTCTATAATTTACAATAAATTAAAAATTGGCAATATATAAAATAAATAATTGGCAATTGGTTAAACTGCTTTGAAATTATGCAGAGATGAAAAAAAAATAAAAAAGAAAATTCCAAAAAGTTGACATAAATGATTCTGCTTTTTATTACAAACATAGGTAATATAATGCATGTTTCACAAAAATTATCGCAACACTTGAGTTTTCCCTGACTTTTTTACGCGAAAACACGATGTAATTAAATAAACTACCTATCAAAAATTATTCTCCATGTACTTCGATATTATGTCATATATTGTATGGTACTTCCTATGTATTAATATTTATATAGCATATATCCATTTGAGTTTACTTGAATCGTGCAATATTTGATGCTATTGTGCAAAATTCTGACATGTTAAAGAATAACATACACTCACATGTAGAGTTTTGATCTATTGAATATTGATGAATGCACCACGGTGGCTCTTGTAGCACACAATATTATAAAGCTCCAAACACAACTATACGATTTACAAAACACATGTGGATCAGATTTGAATACGATGACAGTTTCAACTAACCTCAAAAATAATTGACAAATGACATCTGAACAAGGAGGACAAATATATAGCTGACAGTGCAGGACACTTCGCGACACACGGGAGCCATTATATACCCAAACCAAACATTGGGAGGAGAGGCAGTCGAGGTGTATTTGCACATCAAAAATATAAATAAACAAATAAATACCCAGTCGCCTAACGTAAAGGTCAGCGCAGCCATGCTAATTTTTGTATCGAAAACGCGAGCGATTTAGGATACCAAATCGCAATTTGACGATACTCGGCTACACGAAATTTCGCGTGATAGGTACCTATAGGTTGTGTGCACGAAACCTACTAGCGCCGCTAGCGGGCAATAGTGCACGATTGAACTCATTTTTACTGTTGTTTTAATAAACGAATACCATTTAATTTCGCTGCGTGCATATAGTAGGTATAAATAGCATAGCATAAAAAGCACAAAATTATTTGTTTTTTTCTTTTTCAATTTTGACATATAATAGAAAATAACTAATTAATTTATATCAGACATGGAGGTGTACCTACATCTATGTCTATGGTTTATATTGACAGACGACAGCATAACCTCAAACCATGATGCCTGTAATCTTGCGGACCGGGTTTAAAAGTGTCAGATTTATAGTAATAATTTCCAAATAAGTTAGAAGTAAAATCATGATTTTACTTACTTGACTTTTTAAACAATGCTCACTGACAATTACGGAACATTTGAGTTTCGAGTACCTATACAATGGAACTCACAACGAGCGCTTGCGTCGATATTATTATAACTCCTCCCCCCTGCACACAGTCTATACGTATATCAGTAAGTTGTGTATTTTAACGAAGAGCGTGCGGCCTTTCGCAGCAGTATATTGCCAGATTGGAGGATATATCATCCTGAGAACTTTAGGGAGGAATTTAGGGGAAGGAAATGTTTAAGGGAAATAGTTTGGGGATTTTATATTTTAACTACCATAAAATATTTTCTGTAATCACTCAGTGTCGGACAGTTTCAGTGTTTTAATTATTCAAATCGAAAATATTTGTTTAGAAATTTTAGTTAAATTAAAATTTCAATCAAACAACGCGAGTTTTGCGTAACTCCTTCATTTACCAATTAAATAAAAGTGTATGGCAGCAGACATCCAATTTTTATCTTCCCATTGGGTCCGATTTTGCGAATAAAAAAGTGGGTGTGTGCTTATGACCACACGACAGAAGTGAAAACTTGATTATATGCAAAACATACATAATATTATTTTATTATTATAATACGTAATAATAAAAACGTAATTCTTGAAACGATGCACTCCTTGTTAGACAGTAAACATGGCTGGAGCCGAGTATACACGATTCAGCGTCACCGTCCCGAGCGTGACGGTTCACTTTCGTTCACTATTCAGAAAGAACGCAAAGTGCGCCTAAAGAAGTTTTCACTTCAAATTTTTTTGTCATATCTGGTTTCCATTTAAACTGACGGGCACAAAATGACATTTTAGGTTAAGTGTATGTTCTTTGTGTCACAAGCTTTACAGAAACGGAAGGTAAAAAGGGACACAACATGTGTGTGTGCCGATCGAGTGTGGGAGACAAGAAACGATCGTTCTGGAAGACGGTTAGCAAATCTTAGCCACTTCAAATCACATCAAAAATAACTTATTTGTAAAATTTATTGAAAAAATTATTGGCAACCGCAATTCACAATTTGAAAGAAAAATAATAATAATAATAGAGAATATACTTTGAATCAAATAGTTTACATACGAAACGTATACAGGAGTAAGTAATTTTGTCGAGACATGATATTTGATTTTTCCTCAAACTGGAATACCTTAACTTTTTGCATATTCAAGACAAAATAATAAAGAATACTAAGAGCACTATGGTTGGAAAAGAAACCTCGTAAAAAACAATAATTTAGTCACTTCTTAACTACAACAATCTTATTATTGAATGTACATTTCAAGCGCAATCAAAGACGGACTAGGAGTCTTGGCCGCCCTAGGTCGTTCAGTTCCAACCCTTTTTGCGAACTTTTCAGCGCAGAAATGTGAAGTTGTACGAAAATCGGCATTGCGTTCGGTTCAACCCGCTATATAAATAATTTTTATTGATAGATTATTGATACATTTTAATTAACCACACCTGAAGATGGCAACTCGTTGCTGAAACGCGTAGTGTAAATTCACAAGAAGTCACAAGACGGACATAATACAAGATATTTCCAATACTTCATAATAATTTTTATTTCTGTCTCTGATAGTTATAAGACCATATAGGGTTTTCTCAGTGCACGCCACCACGCTGCGCCGCGCAAGTGCTTAAGCTAGATAGCAAGCGCTCGCTGCCACCGGCCGAGGACGCAGATTGACCGCCTCTAATATTTGGCCGCCCTGGCCGCAATGCTCCCATCATCATTTGTGATTAAAAAGTGACTGAATTATTGTTTTTTAAAGACAAAATATATTTATAAGGAAATTTTTATTAATGAAATGGATTTCACTCATTTTCATAAAAAAACAAATAAATTTGCTGTCCTCCGAAAATTCAACAACTTACCTACTTTACTCTGGTTATTTTAAAAATAAATGTACATAGAGAGAAACTTTGCAGAAAAATTTATCAATTTTTATTGTTAAGTATACCTACATTTGAAAGTTTAAAAACAAGGAAGGACTCACCGTTGGATAGTTTTTGCATGGAGGACAGATACGAGTATTTTCTATTTTATAGTCAAGAAAGTGTTATTCTGGATACTACGGTAGTTGAAATGTATTGCCTAATAATTATTATTAAGCTTCAGTTACTAACCGAATGACTGTGTACATTTTTGCAAGTTTATAGAGTAAATCTAAACGTATAGTTTTGCCTTAAACATCATTTCCGGATAAAACCAAATGTATAATTCAAAATCTTTCAATCGCACAAAAAGCAAAACATACAATTCAAAAAGCAAGGTCATCGTCATCCATCCACCATCATCATTGTAGAGGGTGCCGTGACGTGTCCTGTGACAATATCGAATCAAGCGTTCGTAGCGAGGCGTACAATAATGGATGGTTCTCGAGAAGTTAAAATCAATTATGTATGAAAATTGGCAGAAATCACATTATTGTCAAGAAGGAATATTGTTGAGGTGCATTATATTGAACCAACTGAACTGTGATCGTGTTTTCAAGGACTGCTGATCGGCGCTACTTGATGTGGACCACTCTGTAATAAAAGATGGATGGACATGTTGTTGCTTCCAGTTAAAGATACATAGTTTTCAATTTGAAACATTACACTATAAAAAATTTTCTTCTGTGACTCCACGAATTATCATGTTATCGTGGTTTCTGAAAGTTTGGTGCGGAAGTGACGTCTGTGGCGGGAAATTCAAAAAGTTCTACATATACCCTATTATCTTAAACGTATGCTCTATAATGATCGTTCTTGATCAGCTGTCGACATGTTTTCAGGTTATACTGTCATCGTATTCGAATCTGAACGTTTAATGAATGAATTGTAGATTATAGACGCTCGACAACAGACGTCATTAGCGTCTTCTGAACGTTTACACAACTCATAAGAATATCACCGACTCACTGTCAACGGTCACTCACTATTTTTTTAATTTTGTAAAATCATTTTTTTATTCAAGTAAAATTTCTTATGTTGGTTTTTACCACTGAGGTAGTGCTTCCCAAATTTTTTAACCCGAAGACCCCTCAATCAATCGGAAAATTTTTGCAGGGCTTCCATAACCTTTTGATTTAATTTTCTACTGCATATACCTATTAAATTAGTACGGGAGCCAGTGATGATTTTCATACGTCATAGTGCTGACTGCTGGATTATGCTTCGTTTTGGGGGAACAGATAGAGGATACCCAGCACATAGTTCTGGTCAGTTGGGTCTAAGTGATTGCATTCCGTCCCTAGCGATTTTTGAAAGTGACAGAATTTCAGGATCATTGCTGATAAAAAATGTAAATTGAATATGAAAGTTTAACCTCTGCAGATCACAAAAACAACCGTCTGCCATGCCACAGCAGTTGCCATCGCCGTCTGTCAGGGTGTCCAAGTTACACAAATTACACATTGTCATCGTCATAATGGGAGAACCTTCAATTTCGGAACTCGTTCGTCACTAATGAAAAGCTGTAATCCTACGAAATTTGGAGAAAAACGGGTCACTGGAAATAAACCAAACAACCAAAAAAAACATTTGCACGTTAGTATCAAAAGTGCCGTGATTCTAGTGTGCCGTTTTTCTCCAAATTTCGTAATATTACAGCTTTTTATTAGTGACGAACGAGTTCCAAAATTGAAGGTCGTATCCAAAACGGTTCTCTCATTATGACGATGACAAAGTGTAATTTGTGTAACTTGGACACCCTGACAAACGATGATAGCAACCACTTTGGCATGGCAGACGGTTGTTTTTGTGATCTGCCGAGGTTAAACTTTCATATGCAATTTAAATTTTTTATCAGCAATGATCCTGAAATTCTGTCACTTTCAAAATCGCTAGGGACGGAACGCAACTACTAAGAGTAAACTGACCAGAATTCTATTGTATGCTCGGTATCCTTTATTTGTTCCCCCAAAACGGGATATCAGCACTATGACGTATAAAAATCATCACTGGCTCCCGTATTATATGTGTGTTTATATAAAAACTGGTTTAAAAACTGTATTTAGAAATTGGGCCTAAAGAACACATTTCACCTGAAAAGAACTTAGCTGAAAACTAGCATAATATTCTTCCTAGACTGTCCTCCATCACTTCAATGGGTACATAACCTCAACTGTACGACCGGCATCAAGCGATGGTCGCTCGATTTATCATACGGTCGCCATGTTCTGCTTGAGGGATTACTGAGTGGATAAAAGCAGTGAGTGTATGTCAATGTATTATATATTTGATACACAAATCGTTGTTACTCAATATTGTTGAATAGTAGCTGATTTAAAAAATATTCTTTCCTCGTAATTTATAAATTAAAATGACCGTTTATACATATTTTTATTTCTTACATTACAATTTACATCAAATATACCTAATAATGTAAAATAGATGTTTTTTAGAATTTTCTTATATAAAATCTGAAACGTTTTTTAAATCATACTTTCGTAATTTCCTGCTTCCCTAATTATTTTAGGCAAAAAAACTTTTCAATAAAAATTTTATGGCATGAAATTCTGCATCTAAATCAACAAACAAAATTAATTTGGAATGATTTATAATGGCAGAAATTAGATATGAAAAAGTAGAAAATTATCTCAGAAATAGATAGCGATAGCCATGAAAATAAAATGATTCCTATGATCGACAACCACGGTCACCACCCTGTAGAAAAAATGTTCTAATATTTTGCTTATTTTTTCTACACGCGTTAGATTTATCAAAAAAATTTAAACTTTCAAACGTCTGTCGACTATTCAAATTCTTAAACACATTTAAAGACACTTCCTATATAAGAAAATCATTGAAGAATTTATAGGATAAAAACCTACTTTAAAATAATCGGCTGTATTGGAGGCTAGATGAACTCTCAGACATAATATATATCAATGTTTGGTCCGGTTCATATACGATGTGATTGGGCGGAAACAAAAGAAAACATGTCCACTGGCAAAACAAAAAACACACGTGTGTCCAAACAATTGAACGAAAATGTCAGAATGGAAATGAAATGTTCTATGAGTTGATTATGTTGTCTTCAGCAGGAGCGGCATCATTCTGAACGGATCCAACTTTTACTTTTCAATGACCCTAGGAGTGAAGAATATGTCTTAATCGAATTCAATTCGATTTAGTCCCTACATATCGAAAAAACAAGTTTAGAATGTTCATCCGTTCGGATATGCAAAGACCTAATTGACCGGGTAGAAACCAAATTTTAAAATTAAGATTTTTAGAAGATTCCTCAGGCTATTTTTTTTTATTTTCTCCCTACTCTCTTAAATAAGCGTAGTTTACTGGATAAAAATAGAAAAATGAGATTTTATCGAAAACGTTGCAAAATTTGAAAACTTAAAATCTACTTATTTTTCTGGTTCAAGGAGCCAATATCCTTAATATTTGTTATTAATAACCCTACACTATGCCGTCATTCATTTGTTAATTGTTACGAAAAAATCCAGAAGGGGTAGTTTTTTTATGAACGAAAATCTGGAAAGTAGCCTAAACGATTTCGATCACATTTGACAAGTCGGTATGTCATTAATGACCCTACAATATGCCGCCGTTCACTAATTGTCTCGAAAAAATCTTGAAAGGGTAGTTTACTTATTAACGAAACTTCGCGCATTTCATGCAATTCGGTTTCAGCAGGAAAATTAGGGCGCGGGAGTCGTACCATTAATTTCATTTTTTTTAAATAATAAATTGAGAATTCAATTGATACTTTCCCCACTTCTAAGATTAGAACATGGGAATCGAGTCTTGTAATAGAAGAGCCATGGACAAAATGACATCGCCACGTGCTTGACTATTCTCCTGATTCTTGATAATACAGAATAGTTGACTTAAAAATACATACCTTTTTACATGACATCGTCCATTCTAGCGTTGCTACACAAAATATATTTTCGTTTTTTCAGCCAATGTATCGTTTACTTAAAAACAAAAGAAAATAATAGAAATGCTAGCTGTCATTAAAACATCACTACCTACTGAGTACAGTCGATATCCGTTTATACAACTATGAACATCTGGGAGCACGGTAGTGGCCCTGCCAAGTCGAGCAAACGGCCGCCAACGGGAACCCTTTTCTAGAAGCAACTCGAGGCACTTAAAATTTCTATACTTATCTCAGTTACAAATGCAAGCAAATAAGCTCAAAAATAGCGTTAGAGATTGTACCTAACGTACTTAACTAAATTCTCAAATAACTAGTGTCTAACAAATAAATATAAGTAAGTAGTTCAGAAAATATCTGCCATCAAAGTTTCGCTATTTCGTCACATATTTTTGTTAAAAAATTATTAAATTGTGTTTTAAAGACCACCAACAGCTAAGGTTATATGGGCCTAACACCAATTCATATTTTCAATTCATTATTTTTTATTAATAATAAATTGAAAATTCAATTGACACTTTTACTAGCTCTCGGGCTAGAACCCGGGAACTGGGGACTTATGTAATAGAGAAACTATAGCAACGCCATGTATAAACAACAGCATTGCTACACGCTCGGCTATTCTCAAGCCCACATATTTTTGTTGATGAACGCTTGAAAACTTGAATTGTAATTTTGTAATTTATTTAAAAGTTTATGGACTTTTTAGTCTGAACGAGTCAACTATTGTTTGATCGTCGGTGAAGAGAGAGAGAGAGAGAGGGATTGTAGATTATATAGACGTTAAATCTGTCTCTCTGTCTCTCTCTCTCGTGTTACTCGAGCCAAAATTGGCGATTGCGACTCGGGTGATTGCCGCTTTGGCGAGTAAGCGCCATCCTCGTTCGCAATCGCCAATTTTCACAGAATGTACTATTTAAAAATGAAAAAATTCTTATTTTCGTATTTATTCATAATATATTTCATGAATCTTATTTTTTGTTTACCCGTAGGACATATTATAAGGTTTTAAGAATGACGGAAAGTAAAATCTATCTTAAGATACAAAAAAAAACAAAAACAAAAAATCGATATAAGCTGTTTTGGCGACTACGAGAAAAAAATGATTACAAAGGTTAAGCTCAAAGAAGCCAGCTGAAACTCTTTGCCTTGCATAATCTTCAAACTACAAAAATATGCAAAAAAATATTATTATATTTTTCAACAACAATAAACGGACGGGTATAGAGAACTATCCCCTTCCCGCCTTTTCGATGGTCAATTCAATAGCAAATATTAAACGAAAAAAAATTCTAGATCTCAATACAGTTCAATCATAAGGAGATCAGGTCGGTAAATATGGAAACTGTAACACATTATTATAATGTCTGATGGATAACGTCATCAAAAGCAATACAAATCCAATTCTATTGAGTTTGGGGAGTGATCGAAGAAAACGGTCAAATATGTTTTTATAAATATATATAGTATGTAAGGTTTGCTTCTTTGTTGTACACTATTGTGTTTTGTATTATTAGATCAATACCGGGTGCCTGCCAATTCATGCGACTTTAAAAGTTCTTCGCAGGACGTGGCTCTTTCTTTTACCAAGTCACAGGTCATTTTAGATTTTTATGTTGCGAACTATTGCCAAAGTATGTCCGCACCTTAGAGGATACATATATAGGTATTATCTAACGTTCACACTAAGGTAATTAGACACTGCTCCAAGCGGTAATGTTCAAAACTAATGAAAACTCCAAAATTACATTTCGCGACAGGGCCGCTCTCCAGTTCAGGCTCCGGTACAAAAGGGTCATCACACAAGTCAGAATTTGATCATTTTGAACAGCGAGTATTATTATTGTAAACCAACTCGTTCATTCTTATATCCTGTCACTTATTTGCAAATAGGAATTTAAAAGATCGGACAGACAGACAGACACGAGAGTGATCCTATAAGGGTTCCTTTTTTTCTGAAGTACGGAACCCTAAAAATGAAAACATTTTAAACATCACGAAGAACGATTGTCCCCGCTTTCGCATTATAATTTATAATATTTTGGCACTTCTACGTCAAACGTAACCTAACAAAAATGTATAGGTACAAACCCAACTGGTCGGTCAACTATCATTCGACACCCTACGCTCTAATTAGTCAAGTATCAGCCATTCAACAGAACAAAGTATAAAAAAGCGCTTATCATGAATTTGCTTTCAAATGTGATGAGAGGACGGGATATAGTCAAATGTGATTGGCTGAGCATAGTTCACGTCAATTCCATAGCGGCAATACTCGTAGAAATTTTTTGTTGCGCAATAAGCTTCCAAAACATTTAAAAAAAATGTTTTATAATCTAGATTCTAATCACCCTCATTTTTCTTGTCTATCACCGGACCTGTCTTAAAATTAGTAATCCTAATTGACCTGCAAAAATATTTGAATCAACTGAGAAAAATACATTGTTTTTAAAAAATTCATTGACAGGAAGAATACTTCTTCCTAATAAATTACCAATTTCATCATGTAAATATGAAAAAAGTCAAGAACTAAACAATCAGTATGAAACATAATTCACACGACGTATGTCTTCGGTTCAGTATGTGACATTGTGGCAACAATAACAAACACCCAGTATATACAGATGTCCAGTGTAAGACGTTGTTTGTAAAAACGCGGTGGTCAGAAGGAGAGCTCAACCCCTGTCTGTGCGTATGTGTGTGTGTGCGTGTATTAGAAAGGAGACCCTTTGATCTATGTAACACCACTATGCTCTGCGTATTTTATACGTGCAGAAGTGGTGGTAGTGGTGAGCTGTTCTACCCTTGCAAGAGACACGGACATACCGCAAGGAACCATATCAAGGCCCACCACTCATACGCTGCCCGGTTCCTTTATTAGAGCAACTCTTGGTGCAACACGCACTACTCTAAGTGCAGAAGCAGGCCCGCAATTTCGAAAGAAACAACGGATTTCTTGGACCCTGTTGACTGCGATTACGTTGTACTTGTCAACAATTATTATTGTTAAAATTTTCTATTTTTCATCACTTATGTTTGGAATTTGAGGAACTTTTATATTCCCAAAAGATCGGCAATTCGAATAAACGGACCTGATTTTTTTATTTTAACTACCGACAGACGAAATTCTTAAAGCATTTTTTTGTAATTTTTTACTTTATTTTAACATTTAATTGATTGATTGTTGATTAAAGACCTGTCAAGTTGAGGTCTTTAGTGTTTATTAGAGACCATAATATTTTAATTACTCTGGATTTAAAAGTAAAATTTCAGGTATTTTTTTAAAGGGTCCGTCCCGCATAACGAACCTAGAATATTATTTTTTATTTATTTATTGTAGATTATAGACGCGTCGACATCTAAGGTCATTAGCGTCTTTCAACTACACTAAATAACAACTAACTTAAAACTAAATAACATCACAAAACATCCATGAGCGCAGGCGGGATTCGAACCCACGGCAGTCCAGTCTAGAGGTTGCGGCGCCAAGCACGCTACCATCTAGGCTATACTGCCCTCTAGAATATTATTATATACTCACCGAACTCTTGTTTTTTTTTTATTTTTATCATGAAATAAACACGTAATTTTATTCCCACATAAAATGATGTTTTTCTTCTGCCTAATTCCTATCATGTAAGTATGTTAAACTGTATCTTAGCCAAATAAGAATGGCTGGATGATACTAATATATAGATATATCACAAACATGAATCCTAATTTAGCGACCCCATTCTTCTATACCTACCTATATCTAAATACTAGAAGGAAATAATTTAACTAAAAATTATAATCAATACGGCCCTGTAGTCTGTACACAAACATAATATAATATTATAATACGAAACTGGGGTATAATATTTTGTTAAAAATACACACAGAGGATCTAGACAGCTTTGATCTGATAATGCATAAAAATACATAACAATGTGTCCATTGCGAATTATTTATGTACATCACTGGAAAATACCAACTTATAAACCTAAAAAGTTAGACCGTCAAGAAGGTCTTAACATTTTTACAAGTTAATTTAGAATTTAAAATGTGCGTTGATGAATTTCATTCGACTCGGCGTTTGCGAGGGTCGTGTGATAAGAAAATATCTCGATGGACGGTGTTGTCTCTTTTCATGGTTGCAAAAAATAGGCTTTGGACAACTCATATATCCAGTGGTAGAAGTGTCAGTAGGAAGTCGCTTTGAAATGCAAATTAATTTTGGAATTTATGTACGTAAAGATTAAATATTTTTATGAACACAAAATATATAAACTATCCGAAGATATTGAAAAAATAACATAAAACTAAGTTCCGATTTTATGAAATTGAAACTTTATTGCCATAACCCTAAACGCTTTTAACCCGAAATTGCCGAAAGTTATTTTGTTTACTATGTTTTGATAATGTAATTTGAACCCGGATCAGTATGGAAACGAACATAAGAATCCAGATTGGTGGTCAATAGGTATTTGATGTGTTGCTCGACTGAATATTGGTACTATGTTACTAATGTAGAAGTACAACATAGTTGTGAACATTATCGTCACTGCTTTTTGATGAGTACTGGTCTGGTCGATCGCTTCGATTGGACGTGACGTGACGCTCCACATGCGTAACCGAACGAAAGAGAACGGGGCTAATAAAGTTTCACATTAAAAAAACAGTAAGCTCCCGGTACTTCAGAGATGTGCAAACATTAATTAGATTCGAATACGGTGACAGCTACATATAACCTCAAAAAAATTTGACAGTAATTGATGAAGGAGAATTGTATAGCATACACTGTAAAAAATGGATGTAAAAATACTTTGAAAGTTAAGGTAGAATTCGCTCGATTTTCTAAGTGATTTTAGATTATTATTTATTTTTACACAAAAAACTTCATAAAAACTTGGACTTTTACTGTGAAGTTAAACAAATTTGTGATTTTTACATAAAGTAAATTAAAATTACATAATTTGTGTAATATTCCAATAAAGTGTGTAAAAATTACAAAATAAAATGTATA
This sequence comes from Mongoloraphidia duomilia, assembly GCA_039654895.1. Classification (NCBI taxonomy): domain Eukaryota; kingdom Metazoa; phylum Arthropoda; class Insecta; order Raphidioptera; family Raphidiidae; genus Mongoloraphidia; species Mongoloraphidia duomilia. The sequence goes on along the minus strand of CM077519.1, from coordinate 13,208,185 downwards.
GTTACATATATAAAATGGATGAATACAAAACAAATTAATGTAAAATTAGTAACCACGCATGCGCAATGTGTTTTTATGGAATCTACGCGATGTGCAGGCGATACCTGTTTGCGACGCCATTGTCTCTTTGTGTGCCTATTACCAGATTAATCGCTGGCTACAAATGGACCATCGATAATCTATGTAATCGGCCTTCTGATTTCTTATAGCGTATACGCTCTAAAGACGATAACCGATAGGACCTATTAAGTTTGTGCTCTGCTCGCTAAAAACGTCCCTTTCGCAACACATTTCCACACAACTCCTGACATTTCACCGGAGCACTATGTCTAAATTTTTAGGGAGGGGGCACCGGTAAATATGTTTACACATCAAAAAATTCATACTGTTTTGTCTATTGACCACATAGAAAACAAGCCGTGAGGTGGGTCGTTTATTAGGAATAAAGTGCGACCCTTGAGGTCCACACGACGAAATTCCCAGTTTGATAAATATTTAATAATAATAATTAAATTAGATATTACACAGAAAAATAATCATGTTAATCACTAAAACATAATTATTATTTATTTTTAACAATAATTAAAAAAAAAAACGGCTGAACCGATTTTTATAAAATTTATGTCGGATCAAAATGACGTTAACACGCCTCGATTGACACCCTTACGAAGTCGATATAATTTTTTATTCGCGAGATATTGTGTAAAATCTACTTTTTTGGAGTCTATTTGGTTAAGAAAAAAGAACGGCTGAACCGATTTTGAAAAAATTTCCTTCAGATCATATTTACGTTAATTCGCGTCGATTAACACCCTAACGTAGTCGATATCATTTTTCATTCTAGAGATTTCGTCTTAGAAAGAAATGGACACATACGTACGTACGTACGTACATACGTACACACACACACAGACATCTTTCTAAAAATAATGTAAAAATAGTGTAGTGACCCTGAAACATAAAAATTTGTTATACATTTTGATTTCGATTTTCGGACTCATTACAATAACTTCCGATGGGAAGTTAATTATCTATAACAATCTAAAGTTATTATTAAAACAGATTTTCTGAGTATTCGTTGTGTAACTTAGCATTATTGAATTTGCATACTGACTGTGAAAAATTTACCGCAGCTGTACATGCCAGCATACAAAGTGCATTCAACTATGACATTATAGATTCTAAGGTGAGTTTTATTTCATACAAATCGGTATTTTTAAGTTGAAATTGAAAAAAAAATTATAACAATAAATGTTTATCGCGTGCGAGCGTTTTTTTCGAAAACGGATTTTTTTATAAAAAAAAAATGACCAGCTGTCCAGTTAAATTATTTGCAGATGTTAAACCTATAACATCGATATTTAAAAAAAAATTATCGACTTATTTGACATTTGGTCAACGGATTAGCGAAAAAAAAGTTTATAACAGATGTTAGACTTCTAGAAATTGTTAGACTAGTAAAATATCATTTTGTTGAAGCTTTAAAAATCCAGACAATTCGGCAACGGGACCAAACTTCCTGCCAAAATTTGGTTTCGGTTCGTTTGACCTGATTCGTTTTGGCTGCCGCGAAAACAAACAGACGAACAGACTTTAAGCAAAACCATGTTTTTTGCACTCCAAGGACATCAAGAAAAGAAAATATTATGAAATTGCGAAAAGTTAATTTTGACCTAAATTTACTTCATTCCCCTTGCATGGAGTTGGAATAGTGCCGCAAAAAATTACTTTTAGATTCTGACAAAATAGCGTCTAGCGTCCGCCATATTAAATTTTCCGCGACGTCATATACCCGATGTCACTCTCAAGATTAAGACGAATCTAGGGACACTTCATTTATTAAAATCCATCCAGCCGTTTAGATGTTACAAACGAATAAAGAATCCCACATACATACTTACATACATATACAGCGTGTCCACGAAAGTTCTTTACAAATGGATTTTTTTTTATTAATTATTGGAGCAAAAATTTTTTTCTGTGGAAAAGTTCTGCTTCGTCCAAAACCTCTAAAACACCAAAGAAAATTTTTTTCGGCCTAAAGTTATACGAGGGAAAACAAAAAGTTTTATTTTACTAAAAATAAAAATTATCTGTGATATTCAAGATTTTCGCTAAATTAGTTACATAATCAAATTTAATTCAAAATTATAACATAACTAACATCTAAGTAATTATTTATTCAGAATTATAAATCAGAATTCAACATGTCCTCCATCTCTCTCCATACAAAGAACAGTATAACTTTAGGCCGAAAAAAATTTTCTTTGGTGTTTTAGAGGTTTTGGACGAAGCAGAACTTTTCCACAGAAAAAAATGTTTGCTCCAATAATTAATAAAAAAAAATTCCATTTGTAAAGAACTTTCGTGGACACGCTGTATAGATGGCGCGAAAAACATAATCCTGCCTTTGCTATCGCGCAGTCGGGCAAAAAGGTGTGTATATTAAAGACAATTGAAAATGCATTGTAGGCATGGCAGAAAGGTGTCCTATAAATTTGAACTTGATCAGTTTCGTAGTTAAGAAGATCTCGCACATCGATGAATTCTGCACGAGGACAACGGACAGACCGTACAGATCGAAAAAATCTATCGCAAAATGTTTTTTAGAGTCTAAATAGTCAAGATTGGTCAAAATCTGAATTTCGATTTTTTGCACGATGACATTGCTTTTCTTTCACCGAAGGTGATGAAAAGTAAAATATATAATAAATGAATGCATAATGACTGCAAACAGTATATGCAAACACCTGCTGTGAAGAACAATGACGTAACACAACGCTGTAATCAGGAAAAATTCATTAAATCAAACCTTTGTCACCGTAGGGATTTTAACTCTAAACTTTCCACTATCGCGGCGGACTGAGTTGACATTACTCACACAGTGACACATTTTCAAACGAATTGAATTAATGAATTTTTCCTGATTACAGCGTTGTGTTACGTCACTGTTCTTAACAGCAGGTGTCTGCATATACTGTTTGCAGTCATTATGCATTCATTTATTATGAATTTAGTTGCATTCCCCGTGTTAAAATTTGTATTTTATTTGAAAAGTAAAATACTCAAACAAGTATTAAGTATAGCAAAGTTTTTATAAAAGTTGCCTATTGTTTCCTTTCGGACGCTCAGTTTTCACTGGCTCACTTTTTTATGTAAACCTGAGTTCTCGAGCGTCGATAATCTATAATCTCTCTCTATACAAGTGTTAACATGCTCTAGTCGCGTAAACGTTCATTCAATGTACTTGTAAGTCTGACTGCAGATCCATGGAGGTGAGGTGAGATTGTGGGTCATATAGGAAAAAGCTCTCTGTATATTTGCCTGTTTTCAAGAATTTTTCTCTCCAACTGTAGCTACAAAATCGTGCAGCTTCAAAGAATCTTCAGACGCTAATGACCTCTGTTGTCGAGCGTCTATAATTTACAATTCATTCATTCAAAGAATCTACTGTATGCAGGGTGCTGAATTGCCTTGCGGGTAATAGGGATTTAACCCGTAAAATCAAACTTTTGCGATTTTCTGCTTCCCTAATTATTTTAGGAAAAATATCTTCGAATGAAAGTTTTAGAACATAAAATTCTGCATCTAAATCATTAAACAAAATTAATTTTGCATGCTTTGTAACGGCAGAAATTTGATATGAAAATGTCAAAATTACCTCAAAAACAGATAGCGACAGCCATGGAACTTGAACAAAATGATGACGTTTTAGCTGTCAGAATAATTTCTAATCATTTTGTTCAAGTTCCATGGCTATCGCTATCTGTTTTTGAGGTAATTTTGACATTTTCATATCAAATTTCTGCCGTTACAAAGCATGCAAAATTAATTTTGTTTAATGATTTAATGCAGAATTTTATGTTCTAAAACTTTTATTCAAAGATATTTTTCCTAAAATAATTAGGGAAGCAGGAAATCGCAAAAGTTTGATTTTACGGATTAAATCCCTATTACCCGCAAAGCAATTCAGCACCCTGTATAATGGTTGCGTGTGCAATACTGTTAAGCCTTATAAATATTTTTATTTAAAAAGTCAGACATTTTAAAGAGTACCTATGACACTATCATGGTGTCGAATCTGTCCGCTGTGTCGCGCCAGTCGCGGTGACCATTGTGGACGTCCATCGTATATATATCAATGAGGGAGGCAGCGAGGGGCAGTTATTACGTCACACATTTCTCTCATATTGACAGCCTTCATATATAATAATGTCATCGAATTCCGTGTTTTTATTCTTTACATATATACAGAAATAAGCTCTCTTTATGCTATCAAACGTATGTGAGACAGAGAACAAGTATACAAAAGTACAGTTGGCGCGATATAACAATACAACTTTACTACAGACTCTCATGGTGCGTCCAGATAGGCGCAACAAAAATGTTGTTTTGCTTGCGCAACGTTCAAATTATTGCAGCATTTGATTGTTTGTGCCTGTTCGTCGACTTCCCTGTTTGTCAGTTTGTACCAGGTCCAACATGCACTGTAAAAAATGGATGTAAAATTACTTTGAAAGTTAAGGTAGAATTCGCTCGATTTTCTAAGTGATTTTACATTATTATTTATTTTTACAGAGAAAACTTCATAAAAACTTGGACTTTTACTGTAAAGTTAAACAAATTTGTGATTTTTACATAAAGTAAATTAAAATTACATAATATAGTGTGTAATATTCCAATAAAGTGTGTAAAAATTACAAAATAAAATGTATAGTTACATAGGTATATAAAATGGATGAATACAAAGCGCAATGCGCAATGTGTTTTTATGGAATCTATACGCGACACCATTGTCTCTTTGTGTGCCTATATTACCACATTAATCGCTGGTTACAAATGGACCATCGATAATCTATGTAATCAGCCTTCTCATTTCTTACAGTGTGGAAGAAACTGATTGAAAGGACTAACTAGTCCAAATATTCTGCAACGTTTTGCGCCGTTTGTTTGGCCTGCCGGGACGCAAAATCACCGTTTTCTATAGCTTTTCCCTTAACAAAAGTCTAATGTGCAAGATATTTTAAAATTTACTGAAAAAGAATTACAGTAAAAGTACAGACGCTGATGACCTCAGTTGTTAAGCGTCTATGATCTACAGTAAAAGTAGTTAAATTTAAATTTCAAAAATAATTTTATAGCTATGTGATCAAAAAGTGAGCCATTTGCAATGAAGTCAATTTGATTTCAAATTGAATAAACTGTATTTTTTATGGGATTACAATATTAATTATGTAAGATGTAAAAATTAAATTTTGAAATGCGTTTACTTTTTTATGGTTTGTTATAAAGGAAAAAAATACTATCGACACTGCGGAACCCGAATCCTTCAGTTTCACACTGAATTACTTTCGCCATATTATAAAAGAATATGACCGCGAAGCTACCAATAGATTAGCTATTTTAAAATTACCACTTTGCGGTTCAAGATAATTTTGCCGCCGAGTAGCAAAATATTTGAATCGTTCGGAGCGAACTGTACACACTTGAACATAGGTGCGCCAATGGAGTGCATGGGTACCAACCATATAGGTACAAAACAACTTAATCGGATATAGCAAGCAGGGGGATACCCGCGTCACAAACATACACAACACACCGGACATTGGCCAGGATTTCAAATTGAAAAAACATCAAAAACTCTTACAGCTTATTTATTTTCAATCTCTGTCTGTATTTGTTGTGCCTATCAATATAACTGCTGTAGGTAGTATACAGGTGAACACAAAATTTCTCAAGATCTGAAAACTATTTTAAACAACGAAAAAAACAGCACCAAATCGCTTCTTTAATATCTAAAATGTATAAACAAAATTAAGGACATATAATAGTTCTATACAAACGACTTTTTTTATTAAATCATTGGAACGAGCTCCGTCTAACTTAAATAATGCCGTTGGATTTTTTTGTCTAGCACTTAAAACGGCTTCACAATAATTGTTTAAAGCTGGTTAAATAAATGTTTATTCTTTCAAGAAGCTGATGGCATTAGCGCCAAACATCACGGTCCACTAACTACAGCCCATTTATTAAACACATTATCTATCACATTCTGACGGGCGAGATCAGTGTATAGGGAACATAGTCGGCCTGGTTATATAGAGTATATAATATTTGCAGCGAACGCGTTTTGACTTTAATGACGTATTAAAATTTGAAAATTTGGGTCTCCATAAATACTTGACGTGTTGAAATGAAAAAAACGCCATTGTGTTTGTGGCAATGATTTCTAATAGGAAACAGTCATATATTAATTTTTTACAGTCTCATTGCAAAAATGTTGCAACAGAACTTATAGACCGAGAGCTACTGACAATTTTCAGTGACAATTTATTCAAGGCCTTATTTTTGTGAGGATGTTGAGGGAGGCATATTAAATAACTTTTTTTTTACATGTTGGGGGCGTTCTGCCTCTCTCCCATACCGCTATCTAGCAAAATCTTTTACTCTGGGCACTTTAATATGCCTCCTTCAACATCCTCACAAAAATAAGGCCTTGAATAAATAGTCACTGAAAATTGTCAGTAGCTCTCGGTCTATTACCTTCCAAGGAAAGTTTAATACTAATTATCAATAATTTGTAGGTATATACTTATCTAAATAGGCAGTTATAATTGTACGTGTTTATATGATTTATGTTTCTAAAAGTCCCTGTTTAGTGTTTACCCAATAATGGCCATCGAAGCCGATTCACAGTTTAAAATTTAAAAAAATGCAATTGAGGTTATACGAAAGAAAATTTTATTCCGTTTAGCCAAAATAGCGTTTTTATTCCAGAAAAACTTGTGATTTCTTTATTGAAAACTTGAATTTTTATTTATTGTAAATTATAGATGCGTCGACAACTAAGGTCATAAGCGTCTTGTTTACATCAAATAACAACTCACTTAAAACTAAATGATATCACAAAACATCCATGAGCGGAAGCGGGACTCGAACCCACGACAGTGTGATCCAAAGGCTGCTACGTGCTAACCGTTACACCACTCTGTCCTCATTGAAAAACTTGAAGAAGCATTTTCACGTTAGCGTGAAGTCTCACGCAAAAGCTAGAAAAAAATTCTTGAAAGTTGACTTTACAGTGTAATATTACTTTATAACAAGGAATTTATGAACACCTGTACATAAAATAAATCGTTCGATAAAAAAATCTTTTTATATACGTTTCACGAATGTGCAAAGTAACGCAACATCGGTACAAAAAATATGAAATAAAATCTGAAAATCTGTCATCGGCCAGTTTTGATACGGCAATGACCGGCTGTCATCTGTCAAACACACTGCGTCTTTCGTCTCTTTGCCCCCCTCTTTTCATCATAAACACATTACTCAACAAAATCGAAGAGGGAACTCATAGTTCTGGGTAGAGTTGAGACATTAGATCTGTTTAGTGCAGAGTCCCTGCAGGATTTTCAGTGTAAAAAATCGATCAGTGTACTGGAATATGATACCATCAATTTTCTCTAAACCGGGTGGTTCAAAACGTAACTCAGCCAGCGCGAATCTGGAAGTTTAGAGTTTGAGTCCCGACAGTGACGGGTTAAATAAATAAATTTTTCTTTTTTTTTTTTTACTAATATTTTATTTTGTTCATTTCAGTCTTTCAAAATTTTACCCCCCTTTGACACCCGTAGAGGTTGAATTTCAAGAAATCCTTTCATTGTGGATGCTACGTCAGAAAAGGAACCAACTGTTCAAATTTAAAGTCTCTAGCTTCAGCGATTTTGCCTGGGCGTTGATTAGTCAAAAAAATTTCCGTTTGAACCCCTTAGGGTTTGAATTTATTTCTAAAAACGATTTATTCATGTATTGTCATCAGGAATACATACTTATGTGTACAAAATTTCAAATCGATCGGATACGTGGAAGTGATTCAAAATTGACTTGCAAGTTTTGACTTAAACAAACCAACACACAAACTAACATACGTTGCAAGCTTGTAAAAAGATACACAACACGATGATCCTGAAAAAAATGTTTGGTTTTGGCCCCCTTTTCACCTCGCAAAACAGCTTCCCAGATATGAAATTCCACTTTTCGTATTTTAGGTCTGTGATTGGGCGACTACTTCCTACAACTTTACCAAATTTCAACTTTTTATGTCAAAAGGTCTCTGAGAAAAAAGGCTGTGACAGACGGACAAACAGACACCGAGTTATTTCCATAGGTGTTCCCTGGTATGGAGTAATGAAACACTAAAAATAGTCATGGGTCAGTTTAACATTCTCTGACCCTTCCTATAAACGTGAAGTACACATAATTATTATGACTAATTAATAAAAATATCAAATATTTAATATAAAAGCCAAAAGGCTACAAGTCACTATATTGTTTATTGATTAGTAATTGATTATGGATAGATTATAGTGTTTAATTGTCTAAACACAATCCAATTCCAAGGTCGCGAACCGTTTCAACAGCACTGTGAAACAAACACACCAACGGGATAGAACCATGATTTTCCCAACCTGTAATAATCGCTAGTTAAAGCTACAATTTAGCGAGTTTTCATCATTTCACATGAAGCTACAGTAGATAATTAGATCCGCGAATTAACCGAGCCCATTTTATCCGAGTACCTACGAGATTTATTGAGGTTACCTACATCTAATTTTTATTTCCCGTATGAACTGAGCACTCGCGTGTTTGTGATTGTTTTTTAATTATGATTGGCATTATGTCATAGAAATATACTCGTACATTTTAATCACAATGTTTTTTTAATCACACTGTTAAATTTTGACAGCTACGTGTTCATAGGTTGCTGCGTTTCGTTACCGTAACAACCCGTCATTAAATAGTGTGATTAAAAAACATCGTGATTAAAATGGACGATAAACCGGCCACTAGTCTTTTTTTAAAACCTAAAATTATTATCTGAGTCTTTCGTTCATTTGGGGTCGGGTTGCCCCACGAAAGCTTGTATAATCGAGGTTCTAGTGTATTTGATTTTATGAGTATATTTCCTGTTCTTTTTAATTCTAGTTAAGAATGCAAATTCAAATAGTGATTAAATATTATACAGAAAGATTTTTACTTTCCCAGTGATCATGCAAAAATTAGATTTTGACTTTTTGTTGAATTTACACGTTTTCAAGTCCCCTGAACTCAAAAAAATTGTTTCTATAAAATGTATGTCAATCTGTCTGTTTGTCTGTCTGTGGTTGCACCTTGAGTACAAACTACTGTATCAATTTTGCTCAAATTTTGCATGTGTGTTCAGAACGGTCACACCTCTAAGCGGAATGGCAAAATCGATTCTAAAACAGCATTTTCAAACTGGATCGAATTTTTTCCTGGATTATCGCTCCTATTTGCGGATATTCCCACCATTTATACATGCTTATGGAATTTGGAAAGATGGGATAAGATAGGAATAAATAATAATATGTTAATCACTACACCTTATACAACAAAGTCGCCGCGGTGTCTGTCTGTGCCTGATTTTCTCTGTAAACTGAACGGATTTTGTTCAAGTTTTCACGATTAAACAGACTGATTCACGAGGAAAGTTTAGATGTATAATTGAAACTGGTTGACCCGGATTCGTCCGGGTGAAAATCGGAGGTAATCTCAGAAGACCGATTTCAAAAAAAATGTTCACTGTTCGATAAGTGATTCTTTACAGTAACGTATTAATTAATTATAAATTCATAGCACCCGGGCGAAGCCGGACAGGGCCGCTAGTAATATATAAAACATCGAAGCTAAAAAGTTAAACACATCTAGCAGTCAGATATAATAACAAATATTGAAATCAACTAGTTATTGGGCAACGGTCAAAATAACAACAATAATAATTTGGAATGTTAGAAAGGCATAGAAAGGCAGGGTGTTTTAAAAGATAATTATAGATTGTACAGGGCGGACATTGTTAAAAAACAAACAAAATTACTGTTTGTTTTAACATACTGTTCGTCTTTTCAAGAACTTGTTAATATTTTTTTTTTGCTAAATTTTGTTTTTTTTTCAGTACAGATCTATAAAGCATCACTATTTATGAATAACTTACATAGGTACCTAGTACCTACATATTATATGTATTTTCTAATATATCGGTGATAGATATTTTTAACCGACTTCAAAAAAAGAGGGTGGTTCTCAATTCGGTTGGATTTTTTTTATGTTTGTGACCTCAGAACTCCGTCATTTATAAACCGATTTGGAAAATAATTTTTTTATTGGATAGGGTATACCTCGAAGTTGGTCCACTATAAATTTTACTTAAATCGGTTCAGTAGTTCGGCTGACTTTAATAAAAGTGAGTAGCGGCGTGTGATTCCCTTAAGGTAAATGTCACTTTTTGACACATCACACAGCGTAAGAAATCGGTTTAATATAACATAAAAAGTGAGTAACGGCGTGTGAATCCTTTAACTGAAAAGTAAAACAATAAAAAACTTTTTAACAAAAAAAAACCTTCAAAAAGCCACAAAAGAAAGGAAAATAATAAAACTTTGAAGTCTACGCCATTTTAATAAAATATGAACTTGGTTAAAAAGTGCCAATTTAATTAATATCTTCTTTTTAACCGACTTCATATTTTATTGAATTAGCGCTGACCTCAAAGTTTTATTATTTTCCTCTTTTTTGTGGCTTTTTGAAGGAGGTTTTTTTTTGTTAAAATGTTTTTTTTTCGTAACAGCCGTTTTTTAGGGTTCCGTACTAAAATGGTGAAAAAGGGAACCTTTATAATGTGACTTCGTTATCCGTACATCCGTCTGTCTACAGGCTTCTAACTCCTAAAAGGTTGAACTTTGACATTTTGTTATTATATAAGGTCCGCAGACATTCCAGGGACCGTTTTCACAACAAAAATTGCTATTACATTTTTTTTATATAAATAGCAACTTCTGTTTATTCGCTCTATACGCTTGCGTGCGCCTGTTATTACTTACTTGCAGAAACTTCGCGGCACACTATGGGAGGAAAGATGGCGACGAAAATGAACTGTCAGAATTTTTTTAAAATGAAGTGAAAAGTAGGTATTTTGTAATGGGTATGGCAGAAAATACCATATATGTCTCGTACGTAAAGGTATTACGGCTCGTGTGACTGTAAAAACTCGCTATCGCTCGTTTTTACATACTGCCATTATTTGCCGTAATATTGTCCATTATAAGTAACTATAGACATATAATCTACTATTGTCACATTGTAGATTTATATTTTCTCGTAAATTAGCTGCCATTTTTTTTTCAAAAAACTATTGACTTAAAACACAATAGCAAACTTAAAAAACTTTTTAACAAAAAAAACCTCCTTCAAAAAGCCACTAAAAAGAGGAAAATAATGAAATTTTGAGGTCTGCGCCAATTTAATAAAATATGAAGTCGATTAAAAAGCATAAGTAGTACCTATAGTGATTAATATCTTCTTTTTAACCAACTTCATATTTTATTAAATTGGCGCAGACCTCAAAATTTCATTATTTTCCTCTTTTTAGTGGCTTTTTGAAGGAGGTTTTTTTTTTGTTAAAAAGTTTTTTATTTTTTACTTTTTAGTGTCAAAAAGTGCCCTTTACCTTAAAGGAATCACACGCCGTTACTCACTTTTATTAAAATCAGCCGAACTACTGAACCGATTTTGATGAAATTTCTATGGGACCAATCTGAAAGTATATCCTTTCAAATAAAAAAAAAATCGAGATCGGTTTATAAATGACGGAGTTCTGAGATAACAAACATAAAAAAATACAACCGAATTGAGAACCACCTCCTTTTTTTTGAAGTCGGTTAAAAATTCTGGAGTAAAGGAATGACATAAATTAGGATAAGGTAAAACTTTAATTTCTTTAAAAAAAACAAGTTGTGTTTTTTTTTTGTGAACAAAACAAAATATAATTAGTGTTTTTTTTTGTGAACAAAAACAAGAAGAATAAAATCAACCGTTGTTTTTAATAAACAATACAAAAATACGCTAACCATTACCAACGAAGTTAATAGAGGAATATGTTAACATTTTGTTTTATTCAATATTTCGACACACGTCAACGAAACACGAAACACAAAACAGGGGCACAGCTGGATTACGTCACCGAAACTGATACGAAACAATTTTTAGTAAAATTTTTTACGTTTACTAAAAAAAATGTATTTATATTATTTTCAGCACAAATTTATAGAATCTGTGTACATTGCAGAGTACAAGTAGTTCCATAGGCGGGGTAGTTTTAGGGGCTTTTAACTAACTTGCCTTTGACGGAGTATATAATCGGTGTGCATTTCAAAGCGCAAAAGCTTTCTAAAAAAATTAATCACCACCAAATTCGTAAAATTATCGAAAGTATCGTAGATAAAAATTATACAAAGTAACTGTACCAAAAATAGCGACTTTAAAGTGAAAAATTCGTTAAAACTATTTTTTTTTTTGTTTGAAGCCAGTGTAGATACATCATAAGCCCAGGCCGGGATCTTTGGCGAATCCCCCTACCTACCGCGTCAATTTTTGTCTCCTATTCATTTCTTAGTTGGCCGACCTCTCCTAATCCCGGGTTCCCTAAGCTAGAGCCTTATTAGTCCCTACTTGTAGGGGCCATGGTGTACAGTCTATGGTTATACTCTCGGACCTCGATGTACCCCTTGAGAACGGCAAATGGGACCCTTGAAGGTACAAATACATCAGGTTCTCCAGATTGGGAGTTCCTGCACTAAACTGACTAGAGGGTGGTGACTCGTGACTAGCTGAGGATAAATAAAATATTAGTAAAAAAAAAGTTTTTAGAAACAAGCTTTTATTGAAATGCACTAAAAAGGAAAAAATAATATTTAATAATTTTGGTTCATAATTATTATAAAAGCGGGGGTTGTAATCTCTATGATAGTTTATTAATCGCAACCCCCGCTTTTATAATAATTATGAACCAGAATTCTTAAATATTATTTTTTCCTTTTTAGTAAATTTCAATAAAAATTTGTCTCTAAAAAGTTTTTTTTACTAATATTTTATTTTGTTCATTTTAGTCTTTCAAAATTTTACCCCCCTTTGACACCCGTAGGGGTTGAATTTCGAGACATCCTTTCTTAGTGGATGCTTACGTCAGAAAAGGAACCAACTGTCCAAATTTCTAGTTTCTAGCTTCAGCGATTTGGCCTGGGCGTTGAATAGTCAAAAAAACCCTACATCCCCGTTTGAAGCTCTCAGGGGTTGAATTTATTTCTAAAAATGATTTATTCACGTATTGTCATCGGGAATACATATGTGTACAAAATTTCAAATCAATCGGATACGTGGAAGTCGTTCAAAATTGATTTGCAAGTTTTGACCTAAACAAACAAACACACACACACAAACAAACTAACTAACATACATTGCAAGTTTAATAAAAGCTTGTAAAAATATCCAAAATCGCGCAACGTAGTAGGTATGTGAATAGCCGCTATTCTGGGTTCATATAATATAGGATTTAAATCATTTTTTTATACCTAAAGTAATGTTTAATAACTTACAGTCGCATTAAGCTAAGCCACTTATAAAAATTCCGGGACGACGCTCCGACACAACTACAAGCTTTTCTCGGTCTACTTATTTTATTTTTAATAAATGATACGTACAGGTCAAAAGAAGACGATTGGTTTTAAAACACCTTAGTAAAAGTTGTGTCATAATTTTGATAAATTCCCCCATAAATTAACATCATATCAACTAATTCAATATGAATTTAGATAATCATTTTCCTTTCTTAGAATACAACTTTTACTTCCCGCCACCGCTCATGGATGTTTTGTGATGTCATTTAGTTTTAAGTGAGTTGTTATTTGATGTAATCAAGACGCTAATGACCTAAGTTGTCGACGCGTCTATAATTTACAATAAATAAAATAAAATTAAATACATCTTTTACTTAAGTGTTTTAACACTGATCGCCTTATTTTGACCTGTACTATTACCCATTAAAAATAAAGTAAAAGTAGACTGAGAACATCCTTGTATATCCCAGGTCAAATATTGAGTTTTCCAATTATTGGATAACTTCAAATGTTCCACTAACTACGCTACTGTACGGGGGGGAGAAAGAGACAGGCGTTCCGCCCCGCTCTTGTGCGATGACAAACGCGACCTCTCGTACATGTCAGCACGCGGAGCAACACAATGTTGCCAACACACTGTGAAAAAACCTAACACAATAGTACTAGATGTTCTATCACCCCTCGTCCCGCGACACCCCCCACCACTAACCGTGTTTGTCACATGTTGCGATCATATTTTGTATGGTGAGATCAAGATAGTAACTATTATTATGATATATGGTTAAGTTAAATCGCTCGATTATTAACTGCTCTGGTAATTTTTTTCAATAAACAAGTTGAAAAGGGACTAAATGTCCAAATAGGAAAGCCCTACATGTTTGCATACACACTGTAAATAATGTAAAGCTGCCAAATTACACACAACATGGTTGAATCTATAATCTCAGAACGTCCTAGCCACAACTCGCCTGAAACTTATAGGTAAAATGGTATTTCAATTGAATGAGCCATTTTTCTGAGAGTAGTTCCTTCAATTATCCACGAGAGGCAACACTTGTGGTAAGTAGGTACAAACATTACTTATTCTCCATTAGTGTCGTGTCATTTTAGTGTATACCACTAAAATGACACGACACTAATTATAAATAATTCAGTTATACACTTAATTATTTAATTAATTTTATAATTCAATAATAATTATTGAATTATAAAATTAATTAAATAATTAATAAGAGGCAGCACTTGCGGTGGAAACAAACATTATTTATTCCCCATTAGTGTGGTGTTATTTTAGTGGTATAACTTAATTATTAAGTTATACCACTAAAATGACACCACACTAATGGGGAATAAATAATGTTTGTTTCCACCGCAAGTGCTGCCTCTCGTGAATAACTGAAAGAACTACTCTCAAGGAAAATTGCTCATTGAATTGTGGATTATAGACGCTCGACAACAGAGGTCATTAGCGTCTGAAGTAGTTTTTCATTTTTGCAAGTACGTTTTATGGGACTGCGTCAGATCGTTTGTACAAGTTCGATATTTTAACTTTATTTCGATATTTTTGGGAATTATGAGATACAAGCTTACGCAAGATGGACGACGAATTATAAATTGGGGCACGCGAGTATATATGTAAAAAATCGATCGTTAATTTTTCGACAAATTCGAATCGAGAAGTAAGAAACAACGTTTTATTATAACTGATCGATGACGATCTGTAATAATCTGTGAAGGAAAATTTGTCTGCAATTTTCGAATCTTCACATTATTGACGGATAGTTTTTATAATTGATGTGACATAGAAATATCGCATTTAAAAAAAATTGTGTTTTCCCTTATAACTAGAAAACTACTACATCAATTTCGATACTATTTATTAATCGTCAGCCTCAGAAAGCAACAGAATGCGTTATGTACGAATCGCGGGTACAGCTAGTACTTAATAAGACTGATAAATGAGTCGGGTAGGTAATGTAAGAATAAACATTTAGATACCAAAAAGGAATTACCGCCAATTCCCTTGATTACTATTCTAAATTTATATTAGAAATCGTGTCCATCGTGAGTATAATAAAATTTAGAAAAATCGCAGGATAGTGGACAAGTTACCACGTTTTTGTCTTATATACCCGATCTTATGTTAATTGCTATGGTTAGTAATTAATATTAATTTTCATAAATATTGTTATTTTTATGTACTTGAAAAAGTCCAAATATATAGACGAAACGTCGTACATTTAATTTAATAAATCAAATATTTTGTCCACTATCCTGCGATTTTTCTTAATTTTTCTATTCTAAATAATGAATTTTCCAATCGGGCTCATTATTTTAATAAATCCTTGATTTTTCTGTTCAAATCATGTCGAGTAGTGTATACTGAAAAATGTTGAAAATATTTTTCAATATTATGTAAGCTGTAATGAATTTTTTCTCGACTTGAAAAGAAATACTAACTACTTGCACACCCCTAATTATAACACAATAATTTTAAACAGTTGTCATTAATAAGCAAATAAAACTATAACTAGACAGGACATGACAACGGACCTGAAAATATAATTCAATTTGAAATAGATATTTCGAGAGTAAATAAAATAGTTTACTCGGTGATAAAAATTACATTGTGCAAATACGACACTGGCGCCCAAATACTGTTGGTGAAGGTCACTTATATTAAATGATAAATGTCTTCAATTGTATCAAAAAATAATTATTGTCCTTCGGAAATATAGTAATATAGGCAAGTACATCAAAATGTATTTTGTGGAAACATTTTTTCTTATATATTTTTAAGTTTCATTATTAGAATATTTTAAACGCTCTCCCAATTAACACACTTGAAATTTAATATTATACAATATTCTGTGAGCATCGGTTTTTCAAATCCGTATATTATGGGCAACAAAAATCAAAATTACAACTTTTAGATAGATGAGAAAATAGTTTTATTGTTATTAAAAATTCTGTTGTGAGATTTTGCATTCATTATTAATCAAGTAAAATTATCAAAACAGATAAGAAAAATTGACATATTTTATGAAATTAATTGAGATCATTTATGTAGATTCTATAGAAACTAATTAATTCTTGAACGATTAGAAAAATTAAATATCTGATAATTTGAGAAATACTGCTATATTTTAGATTATTCTGAGGAACCATTGGGAAACAAATAATAATACCTACCTACATCACTTTTCTGAAACTGTCTAAAAATATTGATAATGTCTGATTGAATGGGATTATTCATTTATTCCAAAAAGGTTTGTTTATATTATTTTTATATCAACTTTTTTTTTCTTTATAAAAAGAAATTACATCTTCAATTTTAATTTAAATTACGGGCATCCATGTAATTTAATCTTCCTCAATTCCATATACCTAAATCGAGAATCCGTGCTTTTTATTTCTACTAAAAAATGTCTTTGTTTCATTAAGAAAAGAAAACTGCAAATAACATCTCCAAATCTGCAAGAAATTACTGATATCCGGGCCATGGATACTACTCAACAATCCTTCCATTCAACTTTCTTTGATTCCAGCCTCCACATAAATCGCGATCCCTAACTATTTTTTACGGCACGCGCTCACCGCTGCTGCACCGAAATGCATGGCAAGCTGCGATCATACAAGCATGTACCGTTCTTCATCTGTTTCCCGATGTTCTTCTGTCTCGCCGCACGCGTACCGCGCACGCCTGGCCGAGCAGGTGGCCTCTATATGTATTGGGGCTAAAAATGCAGTTTTTTAACTAAAAAACACGTCGGATTTTTTTAGAAATAAGGGGAAGTTTTTTTTGTGTGTGCGCGAGCGAACGCGCTTACGGTATATTATTATAAAATGTGGGCTTGTGCCGAATGTATAGAGATGTTAGGATGTGGGGTGGTGCAGGGTTAAAAGCATGGGGTTACTGTTTTTTAAGTGAAAACAGAACTTGCTTTGTGCGAGTTGGCGTTGTTTTAGTAGAGGGTGATCATTGTTTTTCAGTATTTTTAGACAGTTTTTTCTTCTAATTCTTCGTCTAAATAACGCAGTTCGAACATATGCAGACAATAATAAACGGAAATAGTTACATTAATGTCTGTTCTTTCCGTATTTTTAAATACTTTTTTATTATTGTCAATGTATTCAGAAAAGACTTTTGTCATGTACCTCTTCTTCTATCGTCAACTGAGCAAGTAGGGTAGTGATAAAGTATACTAGGTGATTATAGATAGTAAGTACACTCGCATTCGGGAGATACCGAGTTCAAATCCGAGCGGACACAGATCTGCCATTAACGCTATGTCCTACGTGAACGCGGGTACGTGCGGTGCGATAAAACGCCCGCATCGGACGCTATTGCGGTGCGTGCGTTTAAACACAGATGGCAAATTATAATACGACAATTCAATTCAAAAACAATGGCTGCGGCGTCAACACGTGCCATGTTACTTATGGAAAATAATTTATTGAAACTAAGATTATTACGAAAATTTAAAAAGAGGCGTGATTATAGAAAACATACTCATAGGATCTATAGAAACAGGTTGGTGTATGGTGAATTTCATCATCTCTATCTTGAGTTGCGAGCAGATGAAATTACTTTCCGCGAATACACCAGGATGACAATAAATACTTATGATTATATTGTTGAAAAAATACGTGGTGCTTGTTATCATGGCAGTGGTCGTACGAGAACTGCGGTGAAAATAAAACAAGTTTTAAATTTAAAACCGTACGTGCGATGCGTCAACCTAACTGCGTGCGAATTTAACGCGACACGTGTTTACATTGGACTGATTCATATAAATTCTTGTTGTTTAAAATTAGCGTTCGTCGCAACGCACGTTCCGCACCGCACGCATCGCAGTACCCGCGTTTACGTAGGACATAGCGTAAGACTTTGTCGTACTGCTTTTCGCCAGTAAAGATAATTGTGCATGTACCGGCTATTTCGTTGAAGATTTCCATGGTTTCTCTCAATAGTTCCAAGCATATATCAAGATGGTTTCTTAATATCGGTTAGCCATTATAGTAGATAGTATGTCTAGATATGTATATAATGGGGCATATTACGGCGAGTGATAGCGAGTTTTTACAGTCACACGAGCCTTAATACCATTACGTACGAGACATATACGGTATTTTTTGCCATCCCTACTACAAATACCTAATTTAATGTCATTTTCAAAAAATTCTGACAGTTCATTTGCGTCGCTATCTTTCTTTCCAGCGTACCGCGAAGTTCGTGCAAAGTAATGACAGGCGCACGCAGGCGTACTGAACGAATAAACAGAAGTTGCTATGACAACCGTTATTTTCTGCACTAGTTCAGAAAGTAAACTATTTTCCGCACACCTGCCTGTTAAATGGGTCGTTAGTGGCCGCTATATATACATCGAAAGTAGCTATTTTACAGTGGGTATGGTAAAAAATAAATATCCTATCTACGTAATTCCTGTACCGCCCATTTTTTTGATCTTCAAGTTGTATTTTTGTTTCATTTTACGGATTTGAAAATTATTTAAAAGATAAAAATTGTCGAATGACCAAGGGTTACGTTGGCGTCCACCGAAATAGGAAGTTGTAAGAATGTCCGACAAAGAATCGGTTGTTCTATATTTGCTCAACAGTTTACTGTCGCTCGACCATAAACAAATTGCAATAAAAATATTGGCAACATTCATGTAAATTTTAACTATACAACGCTTTACCTTACACAAGACTTTTATTATCGGTGGGCAGAGGCGTAACTTGTTTTATTTTTGTAGAGACAAAATGCATCTATAGAGACAAACCAGTAGGCTGCATATTAATTGGAAAAGCAAAATACATCTATATTAATAGATTGGCTGCATAAAAATTATAAAAAGTATAACAACTATAATTTCAGTCAAGCGCGGATCCATCGTTGTGGGCACGATGGGCATGCCCACAACCCTAATTGAGGTCGATAGGCTGATGTTATATCCAATGCCTTAAAAAATTAAAAAAAGAAATTTAATGTATAGATTTCGGAAAGCCGTGACCACAACCTTTTTTGAGGGCTGGATCCGCGCCTGATTTCAGTTATGCATAAATAAAGGACCTTAGGGCTATTTTGTGAAAATGAAACCTTTCAAATACTAGTACATTTTTTTTTCAAAATAATTTTTAATAGATATGAAGGATTTCAGTGCAATTTGCCAGAAAGTTCTTATATTTATTAATTTATTGTAAATTATAGACGCGTCGACATCTTAGGTCATTAGCGTCTTGATTACATCAAATAACATAACTCACTTAAAACTAAATGACATCACAAAACACCCATGAGCGGAGGCGGGATCGAACCCACGACAGTCTGATCTAGAGGTCGCGACGCTAACCACTGGACCACACTGTCCTCGAAGTTCTTATACGATACTTAGACGATAGTGTTATAGATAATACAAAATATACAAAAAACTGCGTAATGCGTATATTTCCAAAAGCAATGATCCAACTGACATTAAAATCAATATGCTCCAACCCTTATAACTTATTGAGAAAAAAATCGGTGAATTTTTACAGAAGATATAGTGAACGAAAGAAGATTCCATAGACAAACAGATATAGACACGCACAGCCAACTTTCTTTACATTTTGAGAATAGTAAAATTTAGAATCTAACTTTATATTAGATAATCTAACTTTATATTAGATCTAATCTAACTTTATATTAGAAATCGCAGGATAGTGGAAAAAATAATTTGATTTATTAAATTAAATGTACGACGTTTCGTCTATAGATTTAGACTTTTTCAAGTACATACATAAAAATAACAATATTTATGAAAATTAATATTAATTACTAACCATAGCAATTAACATACCCTATCTTATGTTAATTGCTATGGTTAGTAATTAATATTAATTTTCATAAATATTGTTATTTTTATGTATGTACTTGAAAAAGTCTAAATCTATAGACGAAACGTCGTACATTTAATTTAATAAATCAAATTATTTTGTCCACTATCCTGCGATTTTGCTTAATTTTATTTTAGAATCTAACCTTTTCTCGGACACGATTTTTCAACTTTTTATCCTTACTAAGAAAATGAGAAAATGAAAACAAAATACGAAAACGTCTAAATGTAATAAGAATCTAAATTCTTAAAATTAAATTTGATTTAATTATATTAAATATTAACTAATATTAATTAATAAGTAATTCATATTATTAACAAATGAGATTAACAATCAATTTTTATTAGATTCCTTACTGTACAATATTTTAGTGAAATTAACATAAGAACATCAGACGACATTATTCGCCCTGAAATGCACTTAGGTATTATTATAGAAGGCTACATAAGAAAAATGTAAATGCACCGCCGGGACTCGAACCTAGAACTCCCAATTTCGCGTCGAGAAAGTTTCCAGTTACTTCACAGTGTCCAACAGCGTACACTTAAATCTTCCTTATATATAGCAACGATACACCGCAGATCCACAAACTGCGAGAGCTATTTTTTTTCATATTATGTCAAGGTTTTAGTTTTATATAGGTTTTTGTCATTTATGTAATCGATGTTATCTCAACACAGCGTTTTTTTCTATAGATAAATTTTCTTACAGAGAACGAAAAAGTAAATCTTTACTTTAGAGCAGCCTAGCGGATACGCCAATGATTTTGGTTTCACAGATGGGCTTACAAAATGAGCCACTAGACAGCACAATAAAGGCTTAAGAGTGTTTGTTGTGTCAACTCAGATAAACTGTTTACACTTGATTTACCCGGTTCTATCTATTCTATGCCATACTTTTAAATGTTTCTACCTCATATTTGCATTTTATTGCACAATGTTTCTTTTACAAAAACTTTTAGTTTCTTTATTGTAGAATATTCTTACGTAATCTTACAAGAAAGTATTGAACAAAAAGAAAACACTTTGAAGAATACTGAAGATTTTGCGATAATATATACGTGTGGTGCAGCGTTGGAGAACACTATATTCCGAAATAATTAGAAGAATAATTAATTCCCTAAAAATCTAAGAGCGAATAATTTTTTGAAGTGAAAACTTCCTTAGGCGCGCTTTGCCTGGGCTGTTAACAACAATGATGTGAAACGCACCCGACGGTGACAATCGGGGCTACTCGGCTCAAACACGAACACGTATTTGCAATATGCTGGTAATAGTGTGTAGTCATAAGTGTGCTA
The DNA here is from genome assembly GCA_039654895.1 of Mongoloraphidia duomilia. Taxonomy (NCBI): domain Eukaryota; kingdom Metazoa; phylum Arthropoda; class Insecta; order Raphidioptera; family Raphidiidae; genus Mongoloraphidia; species Mongoloraphidia duomilia. Next base: position 13,186,540 of record CM077519.1, on the reverse strand, counting down.
ATAGATGACACTAAAAACTTAATACGAGTAAAAAGTCATTTGTAGTTCACAAGTGCGTTAACAGATGACACTAAAACATATATTTTGTAGTTCACAAGTGCACTAACAGATGACACTAAAACTTAATATTATCGTTAAGGTATTATATTCAATAAATTTAATTGTATAGACTGATTTTAATATATTTATGATTAAACTGTGTGATAAAAAAATTATATATATATTTTGAAATTAGAAAATCTGAAGTTTTCACTTCTGTCGTGTGGTCATAAGCACACACCCATTTTTTTACTCTTAATAATCTACAGCCACCGCAATTTAGATTTTTATTAATATTGACATAATATGTGCAATGAGATAGTTAAAAGTGTGTTGATTTTTTACTCGACGGCAGCAAACGCAGGGTTATGTTTTTCGCGCTATCTATATGTATGTAGGTATGTATGTATGCAGGGAATTCTTTATTTACTCGTAGCATTCAAACGGCTGGATGGATTTTAATAATTAATGAGGTGTCATTAGATTCGTCTAAATCTCGAGAGTGACATAGAGTATATTCCGTCACGGAAAATTCAATATGGCGGACGCTAGACGCCATTTTGGCAGAATGTAAAAATAATTTTTCTTCTAAATACATCGATATGAGTATCAAAAGAAATATCTTGTTGAGACAATTTCAAAAAAATTAAAAAGTCGTAAATAAAAAATCACGCTATTCGGTGCTAATTTGAATCATGCAATCACTGAACTGATTTGAAAAAAAATTTCAATGTTTAAAAGCTGACTTCTTGACGAGTACTATGCGTATATAGTAACTATATAATTAATTATGAATAAGGGGGAATAAAGAGTGAACAAAAATAGCTATTTGCACCCGGGCAAAACCGGGCCGGGAAGCTAGTAATGATTAAATGCATTGTTAGAACATATAAATATAGATTTTTACAAGCTTTTTATTTATTTTTTTTACTTCTAATGTTTGTATGTTAGTTTGTTTGTTTAGGTCAAATCTTGCATGTCAATTTTGAACTTCTTCCGCGTATCCGATCGATTTAAAATTTGGTACACATATGCATTCCCGATGACAATACATGAATCAATCGTTTTTAGAATTAAATTCAATCCCTAAGGGGGTCAAACGAGGGAGTAGGGTTTTTTGACTATTCAACGCCTAGGCCAAACCACTAAAACTAGAAACTTGGAATTTGGACAGTAGGTTTCTTTTGTGACGTAAGCACCCACTATATGAAGGGATTATGGGGATTTTTGAAAAATACTCTGACAGATATCTTTAATATATATATATCACTCAGGGATAAAAAGAAGACTAAAAAGTAAAAAATAAATATTATTAAAAAAAACTTTTTAGAGACAAGCTTTCATTTAAATGCAAAAAAGGAAAAAATAATTTTTAAAAATTTAGGTTCATAATTATAATTTAATAATTATGTACCTAAATTATTAAAAATTGTTTTTTCCTTTTTAGTGCATAATAAAAGCTTGTCTCTAAAAAGTATTTTTTACTAATATTTATTTTATTCTAAAAATACTACTGTACCTATTACAGTGCGAAAACACGTCATCAATTTATAATCATTGCATTAGTAATAAGATCAGATAACCCCTGCAGTTAGCTGTGCAAAATAATTTTAAAAAATAATAAATAAAAAATATATATTAGCCGGTACCTACTCAAACTAGAAACCGGCTTCTATCTAAGAGATGTTTTGACTCATTAAAGGGATGAATTACGATTTGAAAGAAATCGAATCGCGATCTGTTTAGTTCCGGCAAGTGTCACTGGACGTCGCTAGTAATAGTGTCCGTGTTGTTGTCATTCATTTAATCAGAGGGTTCAAGTATAAGCGCTCTGCTGGTAGTGCTTATGTACAGCGTACATACAACGTGCCGATTGCGAAATACATTATAAGGGTGCTCTATATACAGAAGGTGGGGGATGAAACGGGAGGGTAGTTACTATATACGGTGGTGGGGATAGCGGCATTGTGCTAGGTCAACCCCCGTGTTTGATACGGAAAGAACGAAACAGTAGTTGGCTATGAGATGTCATCCACATCACAAGCCCGGAGCAACGTGTCCAAACGAAAATGATTAAATAAACTCGAAATATTATACACAAAACCTTACTCTATTTAAAAAAAGACTAATCAAAATTCAAAATTACTCATTGATTGTATTTATAATATTGGACAACAATTTTTTGGTGAAACGTTTTTTGTTTATTTTCAACTGTTTTTGAAACAAATGATAAGTGAAACATTTGGATGATTTTGTCTGTTTGTTTTTGTGGTGATTATTGTTATCGTTTTGTTTTTCCGGTGCTGCGGGGGACTGGTTTTGAACTGGTTTTTTTCTTCATTTTATTGTCGCTGTCATTAGTGTTGCTGAACTGTGACCAAATGTTGATTATTGACATATGATCATTGTCAACGTGACCACTTCAACAGTTTGTTGACAACATGCCATTGCTACAAGAAAGTCAGCCTGGACGAGGTCAGTGATAGATTTTTTTTGTTATTTAACAATCAATTGTTTAATATATTATTTATAAGCACGATACTTAATGTTAATGAATGACTATATTTCAATAAATCTACTGTTCAAATATTTTTTTGATATTATAAAAATGAAATGGAAATATGTATCTATAAATATGTAAGTCGTATTTTTATATAAAACAAATAAATTTTAAATCAAACCGATATCAAATTATATTTAATCACAACAAAAGTTTAATATCTTCATTTGAACAAAATGTGACCACAATAAAATATTTATATTGATATTTGATAATAAATTATTAATCAATGATATAAAAATATTGACACCCGTTCATCAACATTTTGTTTTTATACTGTCCAGAGATACGCTTAGGATACTATTTTAACAAAATGTTGTGACGCTAATGACCTCTGTTGTCGAGCGTCTATAATTCACAATTCATTCATTCATTCAACAAAATGTTGTGATGGCAAATGAGGAGGTCAATGCTTAATAAATTAAATCATAACATAATTATACCTAAGTACTAAATTTTAAGTACACTCGGAATAATTAGGTAAATTAGCATGTTGGTAGAAATTTAAAATTAGGCAATTCTTTAAATTTTATATTTATAATAAGTCATACCCGTTGCGCCAGAAAAAGGTCAAAAATATAAATAGAAAATCACGCATAATATGTAGAGGAAATATAATTTGTAGAGGAAAGTCGGAGAAATTAAACCAAGAACAGCATGCGCATCAAAATTACTGTCATGTATTTTTTTATATCGTAAATGTAGATTTTTATATACCGTGCGAATTTTTTCAAAACGTACATAGGCTGTTTCACAATTTGAAATCGTGCTATAGATATTGTTAGAAACTATGGAAACGAAAGTTTTTATTTACAATTTATTATTATTGAGTTGTGATAATAAATTTTATAAGTACAGAGATTTATTTAATATTTTTTCTATAAAAAATTTACACCGCGTGGAAGAAAAGATTCTTATGTACAATTTGTATTCTGGGGTAAATGATTGTCGGCAAGTCTCTGCGTTATTTAGTGTGCAGTTTCCAGGCTGACCAGATAGATACCAACAATGTCTATACCACGATTTTAAATTGTGAAACAGTCTATGTACGCTTTGAAAAAACTCGCACGGTATATATATATATATGGTAAATTAATTTATCAACATTTGTCACGGTTGAGTAAAAGATAGCTCAATCCGCCGCGATAGTGGAGAAGTTCGGGTTTGAATCCCGACTGTGACAACGGTTGATAAGATAAATTTTTCCCAATAGTGCAGAGATAATTATGTAATTTGGCTGAAAGAATATAATTTCACATATTTGTAACATACAGTCGTACTAATTTCATTCTTGATAGATTTTTATGTCAACAGGAAAAATGTTTGTTTCGATCTTTTCTCGTTGGATAAGATGTAGCATTATTTCTGAACCAAATATACAGGACTAAACCAAACCAATTTGCTTATTTGACCACCCAATCTATTTTCTTTTTAACAGCAAAATGTAGATTAAATAATAATTTATAACTTTCGTACTTTTTGGCGGCCCCGTAAGACGCCGCGCCGGCCCACCAAAAATTTCAATGATTGCCCGCCGACCCAATCCAAGCTTCAACATAATCAAAATGAAACAATTTTCAATTGAATACAGCTAAAAAATGATACATTATTAGCCCTTAAAGTCCAACTTAAAATTAAAGGTACAAATCATTATGTTAGGCCATCGTGAAGCAGCATAATCCCGTTATGTAAAATCGCGGAGTGGAAGCAGCCGCGGGTACTTAAATAAGTAAAAATATAAACGTAGACAAAAAATGTTTATACAAAAGTTGTAGAGAATTTTGTTCTGTGCAAGATTGATGCTAACCTTTTTTACTAAAAATGGAACGAAACCGAGAAATTCGCAAAAAACCGTTTTTCGTGACCTCGAATATCTGGAAACGTCGGTACGATATCAATAGGGACTTTTTACACGTTTTTTAAAACACCATAACGAAGGCGTACGCAAAAATTGAGCTAATTGCGAATTATTTGGCAGATTGGTCTAAAATGACTGGGCTATAATATCAATGCATATAGGAATTTTTGTTTGTTTAGGTTTCCTAAACATTAATACTGGCTTTCTGGTACGACTTTCATAGATAAAAATACTTTTTAACGTACTTCTAGCGTTAAAAGTCGTACCAGAAACTCAGCATTAATGCATCAATCTCGAGAATAAAATTAAAAAATTAAAAACGTCGGCATCATAGTGCTGTAAAATGTACAAAGCTTTCGAAGACTCATATTCATTACATCCAATTAAATTTAATTCTAGTTAATATAATATTTAAATAACAATTACTTTCTACCATCTTCAGTTGAAATAAACTATTTGTCAAATACGAAGCTATTCTGACATAAGAGTACCTTTTTATATGAACAATAAATTAATTAATGGTCCCAATTTGTATGCTCCAAAATTCTATAATCACCTTCCAGACAGTATAAAGGCCTTACCGCTGAACAGTTTCTAAAACAAAATCAAAAATTTCCTGCAAAATGTGTGCTTGTACAATTTCACAGATTTCTTTTCTTGGAACGTATAAAATGTAATGATCTATTTTGTACCGTGATCTATATTTTTGGAACTTTTTATGATGTTAATGTACCAATATTCGTGGTTACTAAGTCTAAATATATATTTATCTATTATCTATCTATTTATCTATTAGTAAATCATGCTTGGTTTTTGATACGCTAAATTTAGGTATCTAATCATCGTGTAGTGTCGATTTAGCGTAGCAATTTGTACCAAAAACCGAGCATGAGAGCAAAGTAATCTTATTCAATGATAAGAGTTACAATTGCACCAACTGCAACGTCGGAATTTGATAGTTAATATATTCTAGACATATTTTTTTACTTTTGAAACTTAAAAAACTCGGGTCGCAGTGCCAAACCCTGCCGACAATATAGTGTATTTGCTAATACAGGACTTGTGGCTTTAATACGTAAACTTAGTTTGTTTTTGGACAAAATAAAAAATGTAACCCCTTAATACATCCCTTAAAATTATATTTTTTTTCTTAATTTCAATATTATTATCAATGCAACATCTGTACCAAATTAAATACACCCTTCAGTAAGTAAATCACTATCCGCAAAGTAGTGTTTTCATAAAATTTGTAAGTCCGGTTCTGTCGGGCCGATTTTATTAAAATTTTAGCAGCACATTTTGCCCTTTACTAAAAGGTTAAATTTCAATTTTGAAACAATTCTGAGAATTTTTTCGCTATTTTTGGGCCCAAAAACATTTTTCTACCCCTAAAAACCACCCTTAAAATGATCCGATTAGGCCCATTTTAAATATGTTCCGTGCGGTGATGGATTCCAAAGAGCCTACCGAATTTCGTCAAAATCAATTAACTCTTTCAAAAATTATAGCTCGTATAAATACACTAATTATGGCAAATACACTAATTAGGAGTATAAAGAATCTAAAACAGATTTCCATATAAATATAACGACCAATCGCAAATTAACTAAATTAATGGATTATAATATTGTTATTTAAACTTAAGTGTTCATAATATATCTAACGCTAATGACCTTGTCAAGCGTTTTTAATCTATAACAAAATGCGTATGTTTTTTCCAAACCAATATTACCATAATACCTAAATTTAATATTTCGAACATAAATGTCAATTTTTTGCAAACGTAAATTTTCAAATGAGAACGCAAATGATATTTGTACAGCAGGATATGTAAGAAGCTTGAAGCGATGGCGAATATAAAAAGCTTTTGTATTGACTGTAAAAATAATTTTTATAATTTAATAAAACCGTATGAAAATTGACACAGTTTCATTTCTGAAGTCGTCTAAAATTCAATACATCCAAAATTTTGTTAGATAAAACATATTAATTATAAATATTATTATTAATTATACGTTCTAAATCCATTTTTCACTTAATTCGTTGGTCATGATGTATAAAAGATATGGTTCAAGCTTTTTTTAAAAATTTATACAGCGCAAAAGCTATAATTCTTCTATCGATTATATTAAGATTGGATGTCCACAGTACCACAATCCAAATTAACTACCTATTTATTAAAATACGGAAAATTAACAAAAAAAGAGAATGCAAATATTTGGCACAAAAACAAAAAACAAAAGTACATAACTTTAAATTAAAATCAACTTTCCCGACGGATGTATTCAAATTTCAAGATAGGTACTTAATAACCTCTTTCGTACTATTTTTTATCGAAGTTTAAATTATAATAATACTTAATACACGCTCATTAATCCGAACTAATAGAAACCGGGAGGATCCTTATTAGCAAAAATGTCTTTATTTTAAAATTAAAAGGTATCCATATAACAGTTTCTTTTATATGTATTTACACAATAATCTGTAACTTTTGTTTATTGGCTGGAAGTCAACATTTTTTTCACCGATTTCTTATTCAATTGTCTCAATAATAAAATCCTGTTATACATTACGTAATTTTCTTCTACCCAACTGGGATTGGAACATAATTTTTTTTGTTCTGAAATTTCCCTGGTTCGGATTAACGTGGTTCGGATTAGCGAGCTACATGCGACGGCCGAACTGTATAAACTCCGTACGACAAACAGTGATTCTAGTCAGTGATCTGGAACGCAAGTTTGTGTGTGGGCAAAGCTATACAGTTCGGCCGTGAACACTAGAGAAGTGAAAGCAAAATATACATCTAATGTTATAAATTGAAATTTACAGAATAACATAATATGATAAGATTTGATCGCGCTCTTGGTAGATTATTAAAAATAATATATTGGAAAACATTAAATTACTATTGAATTTACAATAAATTAATATTGAATTTTAGTTACCGCACTAGTGTGGTAAGTAAAACACTTTCGGCACACCTGCCTGGTAAGTGACCCATTACAGGCCGGTATAGATGCACGGAAAAATGTAGTGGGTATGTGGCAAAGAATAGTGATGGGCGATTACGAGATATTTTAGTCGATTGCCTCGATTGTTCAAACATCTCGATGACTCTCGATGGTTTTCACTTGGACTCGATTGTTGTTGTTTCATAGTTCACCGAGACCGAGTTGCATAGTACTGAATCATACAGACGATGTACACTGTCGAGAGCCACATAATATATAATCGTTCATCACTCAACAACTGTGGTCGAGTCGATGGGTAGTCGATTGTGCAGTAATCGAGTGCTCTGAGACCGACTGAACAGTGTGAACAGTGAATCAACGATGAACGAGTAGCGTGAACGTCAGACTTCAATCGACTATAGCATATAACCTTGAATCGCGATTATATGTATTCTCATTCGCTAGCAAATAATCGACTTGAACAATCGAACATTTCGATTGTAAAATCAAACTCTGAGTCGATTGTGGACTCGATTGTTATTATGAACGATTGCAATTGTTTCGATTGTAAAAACATCTTATAATCGCCCATCACTAGCAAAGAATAATTAATTAATAGCTGCGATATACTTAATTTACACCGAATCTGTATATTTTCAAAAGGCATTCCTTACAATCAAATGATAAGTATCTACTTATTAGCGATTGTCGATCGTATTCATAGAAATAATTGAATTAATTAAAAAAAGAAAATGTTTAATTGCAATTATCGCGAATTCATAAATTCAACGTTTAATATAACCACTTAGCAATCAATTCTTTTATAAAAAGTGAACAGCAGAAACCCGAGCTAAAGAAATAAGAGAAATTAAAAGAATTTATTTGATTGGAAAATATTCTCAATAGGTAGACCATTTAAAGCGTTATAGATTCATTAAAAAAACAAAAAGTTCTAATAAACACTTTTTATTTCAATCTGTCACAAAAAGTAATTTCAATAAATAAAATTTAGACCTCTGTCCGGTGTCATTTTCCGACAAACCAATTTTCAAGAAAAATTGCAGCTTTAAAATGTTATTAATCAATTAATATGTATAAGCATGAAAGAGGTGAAGTTTGTATGTTTGTTTGCGACGGGTAATCTCAGAAAATACAGAAAAATTCAAGGCTTTAAAACATACCTACTTCTTCAATGAGCGAAGAATGTAAGGCCAGTCCGAGTCCCGGGATCCAGCACGCTAAATTAGTGTAGTACGCTCTAGGGGCGGTCCCATCAAAAAGTTTGGGGGAAGGTCAAAAATGGAAAATGAAAAAAAATTTGAGAAAGGAGCGGGGGAAACGTTTTTGCAAGCGACCCCTTAAATTAAAGGTTATTGTCTAGGGCGGTTCTTGCTGGTTAGTATACAATCATGTTATTTTCACTCTAAAGCTAGTAGAACATAAATAAAATGTCTAAAATGATCATGAAATATATATTATAATTCTTGATTAGTGACTATCAAAATTAGTAGATGGCAGCACAAAAAGTTGTTTTGTATTTTTAGTCTAATGTATAGCGCAACAAACAACAAACTTTTTAAAAATTATTTTTTTTTGGAGATGGTTAGGGGCGGTCATGACCCCTGGGATCACCCTTGTGCACGCTGGTAACTGGTTAACTATAAGACTAAAAGTATAAGTGATATGACATGAGAGATTTATTGCGCTTGATTATTTCGTTAGAGCCGTTTTCGTGAAGGGGGGGAGGCACTTCTCTCACATTTAAGTCAAGACCGATTTTGCGATTTCGCCTCGTTCTGGATATGCAAAATCGATTGGGTGCGACCACAGACAAACCTTGTTTTGAAATGACTTTTTTGGATAAAGAGGGCCTGAAAATGTGTAAATTTATCAAAAACTCAAAATTGGATTTTTGCACGATCACAATAATTCCCTTATATGAGTAAATCCCGCATGTTTTTAATATTTATTTCAATTGTGTGGCAAACAGACACGGAGTCTAAACAAATGAAAAAGTAAGAAACTGTTAGTCTTATATAAAAGCCATCAGCCTCGACTTAACTTTTAATCTAAACCACACGTCGTTTAAAAGCAAAACTAATTATACCAAACAATATTGTTGTAATAACACGATTCCCGAAGGTATCGTGTGATTTACTGCAGTATAACCCAGAACTGTCGTTTAGATAGAAATCAAAACACGGTAATTTCAACTAAGTATAGTTGATAGACTTGTTTTCTTGTCAGCGATTTTAAACATTTTTATCCAGGTAGCACAAACTGGTTAAAATAACGTTGGTTCCTTCGGTTAACTTGAACCTGTTTCCTAACCATTTTCTAACTTTTCATCGATTCAAAGGCATTTCCATCCAGCTGGGAATTGTCTTGTATCTAAAGCATTGCTTTGCATATCAAATAACTATTTATATCTTAGTTACATTCGATTGTAAATATTTGTATTAGAAAATGAACATAGGAGATAGAATATTTTTTGTTTTTCCGTTAAAATTGAAAAAAACAAAATTATACTATGTTAGTTCATATTCATGTTTAAATATTAATATGAAAATTTATATTTTTAAAAAAAATTATATTTTGTACTTTCAATTTTAACGGAAAAACAAAAAGTATGCTATCTTCTATAAGGCATATCTTTTTAATTATTCAATTTACGACAAAAAGTGTATCTAGTAAAGTTGTAGAGAATTCGATTCTAAACAAAAAACATCTCTACTAATTTTCTGTAAGAAATACTGTTACGGATATATAGTGCAAAACCTGTTAGCACCTCTTTTCAAATGGGGGGGGGGAGGCGTCGACCCCGAAAACTCAGTTTTAAACTTACACCGATCCCCCTACGCAACGAAAAAAAAACCTTGTTCTACCCAAAACGCAAGGTTAATGTAACATTTCAATGAACTAGTTATCTTGACACTTTTTTAAGTATCTTCTGCAGCTCTGGTTCCACGCCAAAAATTTTTCTGGATTATTTTACAATGTATTAAAATCAACAGACAACATTCCAATGCAGCTAGCAAACTAATTTTGTGCGATCTATAAACGCGATAGGTGGTTTGCATTGTATAACAATAATTATTAATGCTGGTTGTTGATTGGATCAATCAACAACTTAATACCTCAATAACATGCAAACGTGAAACACGTCAACAAGGTACTAATGATTTCATTACAAATATTTTTTTTATCGGCACCGTTTTGGAATTTACGACTGTCAAATTTTTTTCTGAATTTTTAGAGACTCGGAGAGCCCTTAAAAAATAATAAAGTTGAAAATTATTAGTTGGATGACATCATAGGACTATGTTCGTGTTTGCATTCTAACAGCCAATAAGAGAGGCCAGCAGAAATAAAAATACACTGTTGTCGGATATCAAGCACATGTCAAGCGTCAAGAAGCGTGTTTAAGTGTTTTTATTCTACTTCATTCGTTCAAATATCTAAGTGTTATTTTTACACATTATTTTCAAAAGCTTTTGCTGAAAAATTAATACGGTGAGTAATGTACCACCCGGGAGCGAACGAGCGAAGCGAGTGAATAATGAAATTATAATATTTAAGCGAACGAATGAAGCGAGTAAGTAATGTAATTATATCTAATATTCAAGCGAACGAGCGAAGCGAGTGAGTAATGTAATTATAATATTCAAGCGAACGGGCGAATCGATTGATAACGACTAGTAGAATAACAAATTCCGTCGTAACATGACAGGAAAATTTATTAGTTTTGCTTTTTTATTATAAATAAAAAAATTCGAAGACAGCCAAATTATATAAGTATTTAAATTACTACGGATATTTCACATACGTCACCCCGGGTTCTAGCCCGAGAGCTGGTAAAAGTGTCGATTGGATTTTCAATTTATTATTAAAAAAAAATAATGAATTGAAAATATGAATTGGTACCTATACTAGGCCCAAATCTCCTTAGCTGTTGATGATCTTTAAACACACAATTTTTCTCACATACGTCACAATTGTCACAATTTTTAAAAATTTCAAGAAATACGTAAAAATAAACTCAATCTTTAAAAACAAAATTTACTCACATTTTCATTATCTGGAACAGTTTTCTTCCTGCAACAAAAACAAAAGAACAATTTTAAATGCTAATTGAAGCTTTAGATAAACAACGGAAGGATAAATAATTTTGTTGTTTTTGATTCAGTTTGTTTACATCATTAACTAAGAAGGTCAGAAAAAGGAAAACAATATCGATAGGTACTCTTGAAATGTTCAAATTAACCATTTTTACTTCCCACCTCTACTATGGTAGGGAAGTAATGGATTTAGTCCGAAAAAAATATTTCGAGATTTTAACAGATCTTCACGTTTTGAGACCCTAGCAATCGTTTAAGATCATTTTCTGACTGATGTCTCTCTCTCTTTCTCTCTCTGTGTGTGTGTGTGTGGTCAATTTTTCGCCTTCGATATCATAAAAACGGAACAACATACGGCCATTCCGATTGTTCTATAGTGTTTATCAGCCTTTAACTTAGATCTGATTAGATTTTGAGTCAAATCGGTTCAGTGGAACATAGGTAAAAAAAAATATAAATGAATTCTAGATGTTATAATATGAAAAAAATGTAAATATTTTTTTCTCTAAAATGTATAGTTTTCGAGAAAAAAAATATTTTACTAAAAAAAGAAAATTGTACGTAAATTAAGGTAACCATGATTTTTGCTATATTAGGTACTAGCCATCAGTAGATCACCAAATAAAAAAGAGGGCCATGCTTTTTTTCAAAGAATAAAAAAACAGTGTTTATTTTTTGCAAATATTTACTAGGTGGGAAGTATAGGACTGGTCATCAGTCGAATTTTTGATGTTACTGCCGCCTCCCCAAAAATTACCATCGCTACAAATATTATTATCAACTGTTATACTAGTTACTAGTAGGTACCGCGATTACCTGCACCACTACTAAAACGGTGCCAAATTGTTCAAGAGTGTATAAAATTTTGGTCCGACCTTTAAGTTCTGTCAACCGACCGACGCCAAGAGTGTATGTGCCATTATGGCAAATAAATACACTATAAATGTACCACAAACGCGTACGTACCCCACTCTATTAAAAGTTGTAGAGAATTCCCTCAAACTTGTTACTTTCGTTTCTGTTCATAGGTTATTATACGTCGAGAATAATAATGATTAAAGACCCGAATTATTTTGCATTGAGACTTTCAGCCCAGGCTTCTAGGCACCAGGGTCCCTAGGCACTTGACAGTTGGGCCCCCCAAGCCCAAAAAAAGGAGGGGGAAATGGAATTGGACGAAAATTTAGCAAAGAAAAGTCGCATATTGGGTTATCATACAAAATGTTTGGGTTTTTTTTTCTTTAATTTCCATCTCCGCACTGGCTGGGGCCCCCTCGGCAGCTGGGCCCCTAGGCCGGTGCCTTGTTGGCCTAGGCAAAAATCCGGGTCTGTTTCGGCCACCATAGCTACGTCATTGATTGTAGTCACCGAAATACATCCTTTAATTTACAGTGTTTAAAAATAGTTAAATGATAAAAAGTCCTTAAATTAAAGAAACTGTATCATTTCATCATCCAGCAATTAAGTACAAAAGGGTAAATAGCCGGCAGAATTAATTATTAGCAAAGACAGCAGTTAAAACGTCCAAAGTAAATATTGAAATTAGCAAGACAAGGAGGGAGAACGGTTTCCGTATGTCGATGAGTCATCACTCTATATAGTCGTTATAATTAGAGAAGGAGATGGATTGCGTGGTTTGTTAAACGAAGACCATGCCGTATCATTGGACAGACAGAGTTAGCGCTATATACAGGACGAGTTATAAAAGCAGACCGTTTTAATATTTTTTTTATACGTTTTTGAAGTGAAAACTTCCTTAGGCGCGTTAGGCACTCTTTGCCTGGGTACTGAAAAAATGTGAAGCGTTCGCAACTACTTCCGTAAGAATTCGCAACATACTTATATCATAAAAACGGCGTTGGCAAATACTTCCGTAAAAATTCGCAGCATACCTATATCATAAAAACGGCCGTCTACATACTTCTATCCATAGCGCAGTTGGTTACGGGTTTGCGTTCTATGCATAGGAACCTGGGTTCTAGATCCGATGGCAGCGTAGAATTTTTGGCGTTTTTTTTTCTAAATTCTACATGATATTTATTTATATATTTTTTATTTTTGTTATAGTCTTTTTTTGACAATAATTATAATTTTTTTTAAACCAAGGTGGAATTAATTAAAAATACAATTTTAGTATTTTAGTAATAAATTATTTTTAGTTCATAAATGTGCCAAAAATTAGAAAATTTGAAATTTTCACTTCTATCGTGCGGTCATAAGCACACATCCATTTTTTTCCAACAAAAAACTGTCTTGAAGAACCAAATACCTATAAGTTAACATATTTTCGACAAAAATTTTAGTGAACCGTGTTTTTTAAACAATTGATTTATTATTGTCGTAACTTATACTCTTAACTGCTGAAAAAATAACTGTAGTAAATAAACAACGTCGATTCGACGATCTCGCCTTTTCTCAAGCACAAAATTAATCTTATAACATTTTTAGCAAGCAGAAAAAAGTGGAAAAAATATGTGGTGGAAGAGTGGGTATATGGTGGAAGAACGGGTATGTGGCGGAAGAACGGGTATATGGTGGAAAAGCGAGGGCGTCGTCTTTTCGCTCAAAAAAAATATTCAATACTATTTTAAAGTAAAGCTACAATTCGTTCGTCTTTTTTCACGCCGCTTACCCTAAATGCGTATGCATAAGTATGCGCATTCATTGCATTCTTTGATGCGCTACATACTCATACACTCCTAGTCGCGCATATCTTTGTAGCTGAGCGCATGTTTCAAATAAAAAAAGAGCCCCTGTGCTGCCATGTACATTCTTTACACCAGCGTTTTTTCGGTGGTCAAATAGTAAACTAAACTGACCATTTTTTTATAAACTGTAAAGGCTCATTTACATGGGTAGAGTAATGAGGCAAGTAGTTGATAGAGTAGAGTAACTCTACCCGTATAAACGGTCAGTAGAGTAGAGTAGCGAGTAGAGTGTGTAGTAGGTGGTAGAGTAGAGTTACTAGCAACATGTGGCAAAGTAACTCTACTCTACTACCACCACTCTACTCTACCCGCAACTATACCCGTGTAAATGAGCCTTAACTAGAGATGGGCATATCAATGAATTTTCAGTAGCAGTGAAAACTGTGAATGCTACTTTTTATTCACTGCTACTTTTAGCTGTGAAAAATTTCACAGTTAAAATATCTCAGGTAAACTATGGTAAAATCCTTTCAATGCGCAGTGTGGCATATGCATTGTGCACTGTGCAGCGAACTGGGTTAGTTGTTAGGATATAATATAGCAGCGGTGAAATGAATTATGAAAAAATGCGTTTCACAGTCACTATTATTACCTATTAGGCATAACAAAAGATTTGACCGGATGTAACGTAAAGCATATTTGTATTTTGCATGAATGTCACTGTGAAAAATGGGTACCTATATTTTTTTTGTACATGTATTTTTTAATACGTTAATTAACATTATCTAAATTTGAATTAATAGAAAAAAATATTCGAAACACTTTTGGACAATCCGCGTCAAGAAACATTAACAAAGCAAATATATTTTTTTGCTTTTATTTCGCATTTACTTTTCTTATACTTCCTAATTTTTTACACTTAAATAACGTACACTGTACAAGTTAAAAAAACAAATCAATATCTTGTGCCAATAGATAATGATATACGTAAATACGATAGGTACCTACCTACCTGATAAACCATATTTTAAATTTTTCACTGTTGGGTACAATAGGTAGGTAGCAGGTACACATCTGTGAACGTAATTGTAAACTGTGAACTGTGAAATGCTAGCGAACTGTGAACTATTCACAGTATGCAGGTAGCAGTGTGTAAACGTTAAGAGTGAAATTGGTAGCAGCTACTTTTAAGTGATATCTTTTAAGGTCGCTGTGAAAAATTGATATCTGTGAAAAAGTAGCAGTGAAGTGAATACTTGCACATCACTAGCCTTAACGGTTATGTAATCACCCGGTATATCCATGGCCTGACCATCTTGTGTATACGATGAGACAGAACCATTGTACAGAATAGCGATGGCACTAATTACATCGCCCCGCGCTCTTTCTTCAACGCCTGCGCACTGCACAGTTGTGTCGCGCGTCCGACAAAGACGGACTTTGCAGAGTCCGCGGCGCGAGACGCAGACAAGGACGGAATGCGCTAACACCAGGTGCGTCCCCTCTACCCTCCGGTTCTGCGATGGTATGGGTGTCGCTTTTAATTGATACGGACGAGCCCCGGTGTTTATCTTAAGATTCAGAAGAGAAGGCGGTACCGGGACAAGCGCGCGCGCCCACTTTGTCTTGCAAATTATGTTATTTGTGTTCGCAAAGACGAAACATATACGTCGTGATTAAATATTTACGGGTCGACCAATATATACAGTAGACATTCAAAACTATTTCTCAGTTACGCAATTCTTATTACTCAATGATTATGCGGATTTTAAAATCATTCAAATTCTAGAACTAACAAAACTGGATTTTCAGTTTATTAAAAATAATAATACATTAAAAATATGACCTTGTACCAGACCCAGATAAATTGACAGTGCTGATGACCATAATTAGATTTTTTTAGATGTTTTTTTAATCACACTGTTAAATGACGGGTTGCTATGGTAACTAAACGCAGCAACCAATGAACACGTACCTATCAAAATTTAACAGTGTGCTTAAAAAAACATCGTGATTAAAATGCAAGATAAACCGGCAATACATTTTTGAAGTGAAAACTTCCTTAGGAGCGTTAGGCACTCTTTGCCTGGGTACTGAAAAAATGTGAAGCGTTCGAACTACTTCCGTAAGAATTCGCAACCCTACCGTAAGAATTCGCAACATACTTATATCATAAAAACGGCCGTCTACATCACTGCGACTCATAGCGCAGTGGTTACTTCTTTGCGTTCTATGTTTAGGAACCTGAGTTCGAGACCTGATAGCAGCATTGAGTTTTTGGCGTTTTTTTTCTAAATTCTACATGATATTTATTTATATATATTTTTTTGACAATAATTATAATTTTTTTGAAACCAATATGGAATTAATTAAAAATACAATTTTAGTTTTTTGTAATAAATTATTTTTAGTTCATAAATGCGCTATAATAAAAATTAGAAAATCTGAAGTTTTCACTTCTGTCGTGTGGTCATAAGCACACACCCATTTTTACTTCCCACCTCTACTATGGTAGGGAAGTAATGGATTTAGTCCGAAAAAAATATTTCGAGATTTTAACAGATCTTCACGTTTTGAGACCCTAGCAATCGTTTAAGATCATTTTCTGATTGATGTCTGTATGTGTGTGTGTGCGTGTGTGTGTATGTGGTCAATTTTTCGCCTTCGATATCTTAAGAACGGAACAACATACGGGCATGCCGATTGTTCTATTGTGTTTATCAGCCTTTAACTTAGATCTGATTAGATTTTGAGTCAAATCGGTTCAGTGGATCCTGAGATATTCAAAAAAACGTTCTCAATGTCACGTATTAACATAGGTACAAAAAAATATAAATGAATTCTAGATGTTATAATATGAAAAAAAATGTAAATATTTTTTTTCTCTAAAATGTATATAGTTTTCGAGAAAAAAAATATTTTACTAAAAAAAATAAAAATTGTACGTAAATCAAGGTAACCATGATTTTTGATATATTAAGCTAGCCATCAGTAAGATCACCAAACAAAAAAGAGGGCCATACTTTTTTCAAAGAATAAAAATTAAATTGTGTTTTTAAGACCACCAACAGCTAAGGTTATTTGGGCCTAGTCAAAAAATAAAAAAAAGAGTGTTTATTTTTTGCAAATATTTACTAGGTGGGAAGTATAGGACTGGTCATCAGTCGAATTTTTTTATTTATTAGTGTATTTGCCATATGGCACATACACTATTGGCGTCGGTCGGATGGCGGGACCTAGGGGTCGGAACAAAATTTCTCGACGTTTCATAATCTCCTGAACACTTTGGCACCATTTTTGGAAAAGTCTGTTTATATATGTATATATATATATATATATGTGTGTGTGTGTGTGTGTGCGGGCTATAACTTTCGAAAGAGTTAATTGATTTTGACGAAATTTGGTAGGCACGTTGAAATCCATCACCGCACGAAGCCTATTTAAAATGGGCCCAATCGGACCATTTTAAGGGTGGTTTTTAGGGGTTGAAAAATGTTTTTGGGCCCAAAAACGCCGAAAAAATTCTCAGAACCGTTTCAAAAATGAAGTTTAACCCTTTAGTAACGATTAAAATGTACTGCTAAAATTTTAATAAAATCGGCCCGACAGGACCGGACTTACAAATTTTATGAAAACACTAGTTTGGGGATAGTGCTTTACTTACTGAAGGGTGTATTTAATTTGGTACCGTGGTTGCATTGATAAAAATATTGAAATTAAGAAAAAAAATATTATTTTAAGGGATGTATTAAGGGGTTAAATTTTTTATTTTGTCCAAAAACAAATTTAAGTTCACATAATAAAGCCACAATGCCAGTATTAGCAAATACACTATATTGTCGGCAGGGTTTTGGCACTGCGACCCGAGTTTTCTTATCTTGACCTCAGGTATATTATTCGTATAATAGAAAGCTTTCATTGTATTTTAGTTTTTGATCCAGGCCGTAGAAAGACATATTATAAGACTGTATATTTTCTCATTAAGCCGAGACATAATTATTCCTTTTACTTAGCATTTTCTCTGTCGACGACCCGTCATCTTACACAAGCGTAATGCAAATGACACGGCCATTATATAACGGGGATATATTCTTTGTGTATTCATAAATTCCTGTTATTAAATGTAAAATCTCGCCTTAATTATTATTCCTTCGGGTGAAATACTTCTTTTCTGTGCACAATTTAATCGTCGTTATATTATAATCAAGATAAAAAATGTATATTACAATATATTAACCTATACATTTTTATACTGATTAGATTTTCTTTAGATTCATCTTCTTAGTATAAAAAATAACGATCTTCTTTCTACCTCAACAGAATTTAAATACAACTAGCTATGGCTCGTGCATTTTTGTCAGGACTTCGCTCGCATTAATGTCGGATTTTTGACTACTATAAAAGCGTGATGAGATCTAGCCCATCTTATTTACTAACGAATACCGGGTGTATAGCTTAGAAAAGGTAACATAGGAAAATAGTACAGTGAATTTTAGGCATGCTATGAGTCTATAGTGTAGGTAATTGTTGTATAGATACCTACATTTCAAAAGCTACAAAATAAAAATTCAAATAGGGCTTGAGAATAGCCGAGAGTGTAGCAACGCTGTTGTTTACATCATGGCGTTGCTATGGTTATTTTTCATGAAGATTTCAACATGTCTTAAGGTCTGATCCAACATAGAACTTCAAATAAGAATTTAAAAAAAACCAACACTCCCAAATTTTTAAATTCTAATTTGAAGTTCTATGTTGGATCAGACCTTAAGACATGTTGAAATCTTTATGAAAAATAATCCAGCCGTTTTTACGCGGTTCCCGTTCAAATTAGAATTTAAAAATTTGGAAATGTTGGCTTTTTTTAAAATTCTAATTTAAACGGGAACCGCGTAAAAACGGCTGGATTATTTTTCATGAAGATTTCAACATGTCTTAAGGTCTGATCCAACATAGAACTTCAAATAAGAATTTAAAAAAAACCAACACTCCCAAATTTTTAAATTCTAATTTGAAGTTCTATGTTGGATCAGACCTTAAGACAAGTTGAAATCTTTATGAAAAATAATCCAGCCGTTTTTACGCGGTTCCCGTTCAAGTTAGAATTTAAAAATTTGGAAATGTTGGCTTTTTTTAAAATTCTAATTTAAACGGGAACCGCGTAAAAACGGCTGGATTATTTTTCATGAAGATTTCAACATGTCTTAAGGTCTGATCCAACATAAAACTTCAAATTAGAATATAAAAATTTGGGAGTGTTGGTTTTTTTTAAATTCTAATTTGAAGTTCTATGTTGGATCAGACCTTAAGACATGTTGAAATCTTCATGAAAAAGAATCCAGCCGTTTTTGCGCGATTCCCGAACAAACAGACAACAGATTTATTTAAATATATCTACAAATATGAATACGAATCTAGGAAACTATTAAGCGCCAATCATATGTTGATCTTTCGTCGTTTGCACACGTGCCGAGGCGGCGGCGTAAGAAAGTGTGACGTCACTACAGACGCGCGGTAAGAGAAACAAGTGAGTAACGGCATGTGTATGTATGTGACGTCACACGAGCGTGTGTTTACCGTGTATAGTGTGTTTGTGCGAGCGTGCGGGAGGGAGCTATATGTTGGAGAAGAGAGAGCTATACAAGACTGTATAGTGTATGTATATATATGTGTATATAACGTCAACATCGACACAAGCAACAGGATGTTGTGTTTCCTTCAACTCGCGTCCCCACGCGACTCCTTGCCAGTAGCTGTTTGCACGCACGCACACACACACTGCTTCATCCAACAGTGGAACTGTCCCATCTTGATCTGTCCCATATAGTTCACAGACTGGTCTAGAATGCATTGATTGAATTTATTGTCAATTGTACATTAAACGTGTTTTAAATTGAACTATCCCATTTAGAGTTAAACACTTCGAGACTGTCCATATAGTTCATACTGGTCTAGATTGCATTGCATTTGCTTGGATCTTTAATTGTACATTAAACGTTGTATACATTGAACTGCCCCATTTAGAGTTAAACACTTGCGAACTGTCCCATATAGTTATATAGTACTTTGTCTGGATCAAGTGTTAATTAATCAGTACATTAAACGTGTTTTAAGCTGAACTATCACATTTAGAGTTAAGCACTTGTGAACTGTCCCATATAATTCAGACTAGTGAAGTAGGTATCTATACTTATAATTGAACTCTCATTTACATTTACCTACTTACTGTCCTATCTTACACCCACATAGTTCACAGTTTAAACATAAACTTATTGCTTTGTTAAACTTGTTTCCTGCAAGCAGAACTATAAAAAGTCACACAATAAAACTCTATTTTAACCTTGTTTCAAGTAGAACTGACCCTAAATTTATGTCCAACTAAATGTGACGACGGCTGCGCAATTAACAGCTTTTTCGCAGCGGCCCATAATCCCAACGCACCCCTAGTTCTCCCAAGGGGGTGGTAGCGTCCACTTTGGGATCCACTGGTTTAAAAGAACGTTCAGATAGGAAGACGATCGCTTGTATATATATAATATATTGTTATATATGACATGTAAATAAAACAAGAACGTACGTTTGCGGAAATTCTTCAATGTGCATACTTATTTGTAATTCAAAACAAATATTTTCAAAGTTAAAAAATAGAACAGCGTGCTCTTTCAATAACAAGAAGAACGGGGAACAGACTGCAAATAATAAATATACTTGAGTACTCGATATCGAAAGTCGCTTTAACATCCGTTTCTCGACAATAATCATAAATAGACGCCCGCTCAAGGTATCCCCATCAAAAATTAACTGGGTATCCCTAACCTCTTATTTATGGTAAGCAGTTGATACATTAATATAATGCTTTTAACTAAAAAATCGGTACTTACAGAGCTAACCATGTTCCAGAATAATTTTTAAAACGAAAAATGTAAGGTAGTAAAATTTTCCAGAGAACTCATGTATGATATTGTTATAGGTATAAAATATACACCAAAATCAAAATTGCATATATTTTCAAAATTATCGATTCGATTGGTACCAAAATCAGAACAGAAAATAAATATGCATCCATAGAATTAAAAATGTAAATAACTTGACTAAAATTAAACAGATTTGAAAAAACAAAAAGCATCTTCAAATTATAACGAGAAATCTATATACGATTTTTAATATAAACATAAGAAATATAAACATAAGAAATTTTTACGGTATAGGTGTCTAATCATATTGATTGTATTTCTTATGTATATATTAAAAACCGTATATAGATTTCTCGATATAATTTGATTTATAAGGCGCGTCCGGGCCATGAGAAAGCCAGCATTCATTTGTAATGTTGTTATAAAATAATAGCTCTCGCAGTTAATGGATCTGTGGTCATCGTTGCATATATAGGAAGAATTAAATGTACGCTGTTGGGCACTGTGTAGTAACTGGAAACTTTCCCGACGCGAAATTGGGAGTTCTGGGTTCGATTCCCGGCGGTGCATTTACATTTTTCCTATATAGCCTTCTATGTAAATATCATGGCGATCATTCGTCTGATATTCTTATGTTAATTTCACTAATATAGTGAATTTAGTTACGGTATAGGTGTCTAATCATATTGATTGTATTTCTTATGTTTTAAAAGCATCTTGTTTAGAAAGAAAAAAAAACATTCAAATGAGGTATCACTTGCCCTATCATGTTATTTAAAATTTTAAGGGTTGTGCTCATAGCGCAGAGGGTTGAAAAGATCCTTGCAAAAATTTTATTGCAAAAGGTGTCGCCGTTGAAAGCAAAATCGACCTGTTCGAGCGTTTTTTCAAAATCTTATTTTAACTGACCAAAAACGCAGTCGTTTTGTTTTCGGTGGCCCACCCTGTATATATAATTATTAATTTATTTAAATTCGCATAGTTGATGAAGACAAAAGAAGTTTCACTTCGCTTATATGGGTGAGGCACACACTTGCCTTTTCCTTTGTGTGTGTCGAATATTTCAATTCCTCAATTTTTTCATTCCATTTATTTGATATATGCGATCCAGGATTCCGTCTTCATCGATTCTATATATTGTACAGGACCTGTTGTTTATCCTCCGTTAAATATCCCAAAGGCATACACACAAGACCAACACAAAAAGAGAGCCTGATACAGCTATCCGTCCTTATCTAGCGACATGTTTACTCGCTATAAACAACGTGAAAGGTAAAGGATTAGGTAATTTCTCAAAATGAGCTCTCATCAATTTGAAGAATGTGCCGGTCGAAACGACACATTAATATTCTGTTGACTGGTAAAAACGTTACTCACTTTTCATTAGTTTATTTTTAAGCTTATCGCTCTTATTTTTAACTCACTTTGTTCATTGGTCATCAAAAACTGTCATTTACAGTGCTTTCAAAAACCAAATCGCAGTCTAGCATGAAACTAAAACTGTTGCAGAACACGTAACGGGGCACCATTATTTGGACAAGCACTAACATACAGGGCTACCTATATTGACTGCCCATTTTAATATTTATATGAAACTATAGAGGCCCGGTCCGGCTTCGCCCGGGTGCTACAAATTTATGATTTATTAATACATTACGCTGCTAAGTATCGCCGATATCGAACAGTGAAACATTTTTTGAAATCGGTTTTCTGAGATAACTCCGATTTTTACCCGGGCGAAGCCGTGCCGGTCAATTTTTATTATACATCTTAAACCTTCCTCGTGAATCAATCTATCTAATCGTGAAAACCGTTTCAAAATCCGTTGCGTGGTTTAAAAGAAGTAAACGGAAAAACAGACAGAGGCAGACAGCGACTTTGTTTTATACTATTTAGAGATTTAAATGAGGTAACTAAATAATGTTTGCCATACCCACTACAAAATAGCTACTTTCGATGTATATCGACCTATATTGGGTCATTTAACAGGCAGGCCTCTATCCGCCTGCGATTACATACTCATGAGCTTCACGGCATACTGTAAAAGTAAAGATGGCGACGCAAATAAACTGCCAATTTTTTCAAAATGAAGTAAAAAGTAGATATTTTGTAGAAGGTGTTGCGCAAAAAATACCATGTATATCTCGTGCGCAATGGTATTATGACTCGTGTGACTGTAAAAACTCGCTATCGCTCGTTTTTACATACAGTCCCTACCCGTCAGTAATATACCCCATTACGCATTTAAATATACAATCTGCTATTTTGTGTCGACTCGGCAGCCAAGGAGGTTGCCGACTCGACAATGACACACATAGCGATGTCAACTCGGCAGTCAGGCGTTTCTTGTGGAGAACGATGTGTCGAGGCGGCTGAGAATCGGCTTTCAGCCGGCAAGCAATTCTCGCCGCAGTGTGTGTTTTGCATCATTGAAAAACATTAACATGCGTGCCGACTCGACAACCGCCTCAACACAAACCGCTGTGTGTGTCATCGACTTTAGTAGAACTATGTCAAAGGAACCACCAAATTGTTGCATAATCCAAATATATCATCTCCAACTTATTGAAGTGAAAACTTCCTTAGGCGCGCTTTGCCTGGGCTGTTAACAACAGTGATGTGAAACGCACCCGACGGTGACAATCGGGGCTACTCGGCTCTAACACGAGCAATATGCTGGTAATATTGTATAGTTTATAAGTGTGCTAATAGATGACACTAAAAACTTAATACGAGTAAAAAGTCATTTGTAGTTCACAAGTGCGCTAACAGATGACACTAAAACTTAATATTATCATTAAGGTATTATATTCATTAAATTTAATTGTATAGGTCGATTTTAATATATTTATGATTAAACTGTGTGATTAAAAAATTATATATATATATATATATATATATATTTAAATTAGAAAATCTGAAGTTTTCACTTCTGTCGTGTGGTCATAAGAACACACCCATTTTTTATTAATACTGTAAAATTGTGATGTCTTTTAATCGTGAATCGTGATATATCATATAAGAACTACTGACGCAATTAAATTTAAATTCATAATAACCATCCTTAAAATATCAGTAAAGCCATCTTTAAAAAATCAGTTTCAAAGACAAACGAAACATTAAACATTACTCATCCCTGAAATGTTCGGTTACTTCCGTTACATTATATTATGAGAGAAAGAGACAGTATTTTCCATCTTTCTTCAATTCCAACTTCCAAGTGACACGGTCTCTTCTTCTTTATGAGTGACATTCTTGTCACAACAAATAATGTTTCTTGTGCGTTGGCTTTGTTTCATTTGCATTTGATTTAATTACTATTCGAAATTGTGAACAGTTCAAAGAATCGTAATTTGGTTTATTATTGACATCTGCA
Organism: Mongoloraphidia duomilia; assembly: GCA_039654895.1. Taxonomy (NCBI): domain Eukaryota; kingdom Metazoa; phylum Arthropoda; class Insecta; order Raphidioptera; family Raphidiidae; genus Mongoloraphidia; species Mongoloraphidia duomilia. The sequence continues at coordinate 13,162,079 of CM077519.1, read as the reverse complement.
CCCCACAATAGCGCTCTCAATGTCGGAAATTACAAATTCCATAAAGGAGAATGTCCATTTCTATATCAAGATCATCGTAAAGCTTGTCATTTTTAGGGTTCCGTATACTGGAACCACTAACCCTACGCCGTCCGTCTGTCTGTCTGTCCAACCTTTAAAAGGCTGTATCTTTTAAGCCGTAACAGGTGGCCGGTTGAAATTTTCACAGAATATGTTTTATTATGGCGGATATTCTAACAAATAATTAAAAAAAACAACAACAATTAAAAATAAAGGGGGGTCCCAATATAAAAAACGAAAAAAATTTTACAGAATATGTGTTATTATAGCGGATATCCCAGCAAAAAATAAAAAGTAAAAATAAAGTGGGGTCCCATACAATAAACGAAAAAAATTGTCATTAAATAAAATTATCATTAAATAAAAGCGTTCCTTCAATCTCGGCTGTTTTCAAACCTAAACAAACATGAAATAAGTAAGAACAACAAATTAGTACAAGGTTTCACTAACGATCTGTATTTCCGTTTTGTTACAGAGCTAGTATCGTCAACGCGAGGCAACAAGATGAAATGCGAAGACAGCGACCAACTGTCCCTATCAACAAGCAACCCAACAGTCCCTTTCTCCTCCCTGCATCACCTGACACCCGCCCAACTATTGGCCAGTCAAACCGCAGCGTTAATGGCGGCCGGTCTGCCGGTCAGTCTTCACGCTACCTTATCATCCAGCCCGGCGCTTTTCCATCACAGCCTGCTGCAAGCCGCAGCGACCGCGTGGAACGCTGGCGCCGCGACGACTCCCGCTCTTTCCCCGACGCTCAAAGCGCGCAAACATAACAACAACAACAACGTGGTCAGCAGTAGTAGCGGCGACACTGCAATCAAATCACTCGCCAAACGGGCGAAACAAACGCGAATCACCAACAAACAAACGAACGACGACAACAAACTACAGAGCGCATCACCGTCGCCAAGCGACAATAAAGAAACAACATGGTTCTCGCCTCCAGCAAGTGCTTCGTCGCCGGCAATTGGGGATAAAGAAAAGCAGACAGCTTGGCTTTCCCCATCGAGCACGGACAGCAAAATGGTAATTGAACGTAGTTGGTTTTCGTCACCGCCGAGCGGATCTTCCCCGCCTTCCAGCACCGAAAACAAAGAAACAACGACCAGTCGAAGCTGGTTTTCGAGCGGGTCTTCCCCGCCATCTGTCGACAGCAACATAACGAAAGAGCCTACGGGCAGAGATAAACAGTTCACGTGCGGCGTTTGTAACCGAAGTTTCGGTTACAAACATGTATTGCAAAATCACGAAAGAACCCACACAGGTGAAAAACCATTCGAATGTCCGCAATGCAGGAAACGATTCACCAGAGATCACCATCTTAAAACACATATGCGACTTCACACGGGAGAACGACCGTATCACTGCGACCATTGCGATCGTCAGTTCGTTCAAGTAGCGAACTTAAGAAGGCACTTACGTGTTCACACAGGCGAACGTCCCTATTCATGCGAACAGTGCGGCAGCCGGTTCTCCGATTCGAACCAACTCAAAGCCCACGTTCTTATACACAAAGGTGAGAAACCGTACGTCTGCGAAAAGTGCAATGGACGTTTCCGAAGAAGGCATCACCTCATGCATCATAAATGCATTGCTTCGTCGGTTCCGTTGATCCAAGCATCGCCACCACCAGCCTGTACGACAATAAAGGACGAAGAGCTCGAAGAAGATGTCGGTACGAAGATACACGAACGCAAGTCGAAAGATGTGAGAAGAGTTATTCGTATGCCGTCGGTTGCTCCGATAATAACGTTACCGCTACGGGTTGCGTTACCCGAACAAACGGAACCGGAAGATTTATCAATGAGCACAGGACATCATAATGTCCATTCACATTCTCACAGTAGCGGGGATTCACCGCTTTCAAGGTCGCCAAGTTCGGATAATCGCGATGAAGACGAAGAGGATCTGGATGAAGCAGCGACTCTATTCTTAAAACATCAGATTAGAAGGTTACCGTCGTTGTCGTAATGTTATTTATTTTAATCTTTTAAAATTGAAATTAACTCCCGAAGAAAAAGGCTGAATGATGGCCGGTCGCTATTTCAAGGTAAGAACAAGAAATGTTTTTTTAATTACGTTTATAACGATTGAACGGTTTTGATTTTGAAACAGAATAAAAAAAATAATTTGAGGTTTTCTTAAAGAGGACAGACGTTTTTTGAAAGACTACAAGTAAAAATAAAGTAAAGCTAAATAACAAAAACATCTTTCACAAAATAACAATACTTGAAGCTGATTTGTAGTTATCAATTATCCAAATCAAAATGAAATGTACCGCTATTTCCTTTCATTTGTGAAAAATATTTGTGATTTAACAGGGGTATATTTCATTTTGATTTGACCTTAGAAAACGTTAATTTTTTAAATCTGTTTCAAATCAGGAATAATCATTTTAATCTGTGACAAAATGCGGGAGTAACTCTAAAAAAGAAAATACGCTGTAAATTTGTAAATGAAATGACTACGGGTACGAAAACCAAAAATTATGGTAAAGTCAAGATGCGAATTTTAGTTTGTACTGATTTAGTTAGGTATGAAGTTATCAACAGAACAAAAATACACTAAAATTTAACTAAAGTCATTAGGCAACTTTTAAGGTTTCACAAGTTTCGACTTGTTATTTATTATCTGGGGATATTTGGTGATGTGAAAGAAATCAACCCTGCTGTTTAATTCAATAAGAACGTTTTAAATTAGATTAAACACGGGGCTTCAGTTTTTAACAATGTAATAACAACTGAACATCGCCTAAAAACAAAATCGAATCACTACTGCTAGCAGCCATTGCAATATTCTCTCTCTTTTGTTTAATAGTGGATGTTTTTCCGTATCACATATCTATTAATTTTTAAATTGTGGAACAGAAAATCATGCAGGCTTAAAAATACGCATAAATGGAACTTTTTCTGAGTTGAAAAAGATATTTATAAAAACATATACATCATTTAAATTACTATGATCGCCATTTAAAAAAATTTGAAATTTAAATGAGCACATTTTCATATCAAACTCAAAAATATTTTTTGTTTCATCTTTTCACGTGAAATCTGCATTTGAACTTCTCTGAACTCAATTCTTTCTGTAGTTGAATTTCTAGTGTAAGTAATCAGCAGGAACCTCTACAGCTTTAACGTGAAATACAGTAAACTTCTGCACATTATGTCTATCAGTAGTGATTTGTTAATTCATTTCACAAGATTACAAAATAAATAAATACATCTCTTTTTAAGAAAGTTTTACTGTTTACGAATCATCATGAAAACATCACTATTATTATTGTAATTTCACCATAACATTGTTTCCAACAAGCAGCAACCCCGGCTATTCTCAAGACCCTTTTTTATATCGCAACTCATCCCATGTAAAGACGTAACTGACAAAAATTCAAAAAGTGAGATACTACATCGAACAATTTAACAATGACCCTCGGGCTTAAGAATAGCCGAGCGTGTAGCAATGCTATTGTTTACATGGCGTGGCTGTGGTTCCCCAGTTCCCGGTTTCTAGCCCGAGAGCTGGTAAAAGTGTCAATTGGATTTACAGTTTATTATTAAAAAAAAATAATAATAATGAATTGAAAATATGAATTGATGCTAGGCCCAAATAACCTTAGCTGTTGGTGGTCTTTAAAACACACACACACACACACACACACACACACACACACCATGACTCTCTTCCTTACGAAGTGGCGTAACAGTGGTGTAAATAGCAGATATGTCTTTACGCGAGATGAAGAACGACAATATATAGTTCTTTAGCATCAATAAAAAATATTATAACTTCGATAATAATTATCCGAAAAAGTTCACCTAAGCTCAATAAATTTAGATGTCTAAAGAAATATTCTAATTATTATTAAATTTTATTACGGAATTCTATTTTTGCTGAGCAAACAAAATCGATGTCAGAAAATATAAAAAAAAATTTCAATGTTATGGTCAATTTACAAAAATATTTTGTTTTTTGTTTTGTACTGTTGGTACCTACTTATTCTTTCATGTGTACATTTAATTGGCAATATGTTTTGTACAGTCAGGTATGCAAGTTCCTCTATTTGATAGATTTTTAGTGAGTATACATATTTAAGTTGATATATTATTATTATTATTTTATTATTATTAATTATCTATTATATTATTGACTGACAAGTGATCCACGCTTTTAGTTTTTAGAGCAAATGCTGATGTTGAACAGACAATCAAAATGCATTTTTTTTCGAAATATCCATTTTATAATAAACCATTTTAAATTTCGCGCTTATTATTTCTTTTTGTAATTTGAGTCCAAATTAAACATTTAATTTCGTTAAACCATACAAATAGTAGTGGTGAGGTTTTTTCATTGCAGTGAAAATTAGACTAGTAGATAATCCACAAATCTCTACAAAAGTTAATATTTAATTGATGATAAAGATAAGAGAAACAGGACAAATAAATGAAATGTTCATTTAGCCAATTATGCAACGTTTCTCGTTGCTTTAATGCAACTTCATCAGGCATCTTTACCATCAATTGCAATAATAATGGACATTAACAACCAATCCGCTGCCTTTAGAAACGTCATTGAATAAACATTTTAAAATCTTATACTATTTATGAAAGAATTACTTTAGAAAAAAATAATATTAATTATCTATGAATCTCGTAAAATGACATTCTGGTTTTTAACAATTGAATAACCATTCTATTTACATTATCTTGTTGACAAAAGCATAGTTTTTAATGAAAAACATAAAGAATTTCATATTTTAAAATGTGGTAACAAAATTATTGCTTCTTAATTTGTCTATGGAATTTACTTAATGGTCAAAACGTGCACTTTTTAGATAATTGTTTAAATTTGAGTTATTTCCTGATAATTTTAAAGTAAACAACGTTATCTGTTTTGGTAAATAAATTGAAGGTAGGTATTTAAAGATTTGACTTATTAAATGTCACGAAAGTAAAAAGTTTTCAAACACACGTAAACATTTTTTCTGTCCAAAGCACCAACACAAGTAACTTGAAAAATTAATGTAATTTAACAAATGCCGATCTACGACCGTCTTTTGTTACAAGATGCATGGCAAAAAATTATTATTGATCGTCAGATTGGTGTTTTAAATGAAAATATTTGTCGTGTGCTAAAATCGCTTGTAATATTGCATTTTCTGCCCAGTGAAAATTTTGTCCATAGAACAGTCAGATGTTTTTTATTTTTTTTGAAAAAAAAAGTCTGTATACAATGAGCAATGATTTTGAGACCTTAAACTTGTTGAACACATTGAATATTTAAACCTACAACATTTTTAAACAAAACTACGCTTCGAAAACGACGTACAATTCTTGTGAAATTGGAAACAGATTTCTACCTAAGAGAAGACAAAAAGTTATATGGTTCAGCATTGATTCGACCTTGGAAACATGCAAATGACGGTTTTTGCATACGATATTTATTTAGAGCAGCCGCCTGCACAGTTCTGGGCAATAAATAATATCTAATAACTTTTTAAGGTCGCAAAAGTTGTAAATTTCTTTTTCCGAATAACTAACTGTTTTGTATTTTAACAGACCTTCTTAAACAGAACTCAAAAAATGTTACAATTTTTTACCGTTTCTTTTTCAAAGTATAATACATATTTTTTATGACAAAGAACCATAAAATATGCAAAAGATGCTATCGAAAGTCAGTTTTTTTTTTCTTTTAAAAGTAGATGCTGTCTTAAGTCAAACACTTCTAGCAATAAAACAATTGCAACTGTTCTAAAAAAAGAACGGTACCTTCCGGTTCCTCGTTTTATTTTATTTCTAAATATAAAATCATTATTATTATTACGAGTGTATCCTAAATGAACTAAACAATTAACTCACAAACAATTCATTTATTTCTGCATTCATTAATAATGAACTGTCAAAAATCTAAAATAACATTTTAATACAAATGATGTCAGTGGGGCTTAAAAATCAATAACAACCGATTTTGGTGTTCAATATATCCACATTTAATACCAATGTTTCGGCAGACATAATCTTATTTTTTATTTATTTATTTATTGTAAATTATAGACGCGTCGGCAACTTAGGTCATTAGCGTCTTGTTTACATTAAATAACAACTCACTTAAAACTAAATTACATCACAAAACATCCATGAGCGGAGGCGGCATTCGAACCCACGACAGTCTGATTCAGACGCCGCGACGTTAACCACTGGACCACACTGTCCTCGACATAATCTTCCACATTTACGTCAGTTGACTAGTAAATTTTGTAGTTAATACAGACTTGGATCGCGAAAATAAAAATAACAAAAAACATTTAGAAAGTATGTATTTTTATAAAAACACTATAAAAAATTAATTTCTTTGTAGAAATAATTAAAGGGTAGTAAGCTACACTTCCTCAACTTTTTCTTTGTCAGGAGTCAGGGGTTGTGAATTTTTTCCAGGTTTTTCAAATTGAATAGGTATTGTAATTCTACAGACAATATGAGTCACGTTTAGAGTTCTATTTCGGATCCCTATAAAGGAATTATTTTTGAGCTCCCCTTCATAATGTTTTTATCTTTAATTACGTGGGTGCATGGATTAGCGTAAACTCGAAGCTGTGTAGAGGGCAGTAGTAGCCTAGTGGATAGCGTACTTGGTTCCAGCCTCTAGACTATACTGTCGTGGATTCGAATCCCACCTACGCTCATGGATGTTTTGTGATGTTATTTAGTTTTAAGTTAGTTGTTATTTAATGTAATTTAAGACGCTAATGACCAACTTGTCGACGCGTCTATAATCTACAATAAATAAATAAAATCGAAACTGTGTAACCCTAAAAAAGAACTTCGCCATTTTTGCGAGTTTATTTAGATTCAAAATGCATCATACATCGGTAAATAAGTTTGATTTTATTTTGCCGATTTCGACGCTAATTTAGTAGAAGTGTATCTCAAGGCAGTACTGTCTCTTTCCATTAAATTGACAAATAGCCTATTACATGACCCGCGCGTGGAGATTCACAAACAAAATCTCTTTCTTACGATTTTGCTAGAAAAAATAACTTAAAACAGACCGTGTTTTTTATTTTTTTACAAACACAACACCTGGAAAACATGTAGATTTAACAAAAAAAAACGTCGAACTTCTATATTCTATACACAATTTTAAGCGTGCAGTTGTAATATGATACCAGCAATATTTTCGTATGTTTTGTAAGGTTTCTTTGTAGTATATCAGGGGAAACCATGCATTGATTTCTCTGTATGTACAGTAAAAAACTGGTTCATATCCTTAATTTCTTAAAATTCTTCTTTTATTTTGATAAACTATTAGGACCTCCTACAATTCAAATATAATTTCTCATCAAATCAGTTCACTATTTTTACGTGATTTATTTCATAAGTATTTCTAACCTAGAGACTTCCGTGAAAAAAAACGTAAAATTTGTGTGAAATGCCTCAAGGCGGTCGGTCACCGAACTAAGAGATATCTCATGTAAAATGCAGATCACCCACTGCTGATGGCCTGTCGTTCACCCTCTTTTTTTCGCTCGTCAGTTGTTTTTTTTTTACCTCTAGCCAGTAGCATACCTTCGAACTTCACTAATGTGTGGTCATTTTTTGCCCTTTGCTGCTTTTAATGGACATTATGCACTTTTTCACACAAAAAATATCGTGAGAAGTGTTTCTTCGCGTAAAAAATTATACTTCCTGTTTTTTTTTTTACTTTTTTCTGCATCCGTTTTTAATTATTTACTCCGTAGAAATCTTCAATTAATAAGTCAAGTCGCAAATACAGTAAAATTTTTATATTTCGCACGAAAATCCTATACCAACTTTTGGTTTCGATCTGCTCAGCCGAACAAACTTTTTCCAAAAATATGTTTTTTGGACTCCGGTGACCTCGAAACGAAAAAATATTATAAAATTGCGAAAAGTGAATTTTGACCCAAATTAATGCCATTCTCCACTTGTGGAGTTGGAATGGTAAAAATCTATTCCGCCAAAAAAATAGGTATGAAGAAGCCGTAATTAAAACGTTTCGAAGTATTTTTAAATTGTGCAGAATATCCACTATTCTTTTGTCACAAAATATCACATATTGAAGTTACAAATTTTTTTACTAACTAATCATTGTAACAAACCAGAGGGGGCTACAAAATAACAAAAAAAAATCAATAAACAACCAATACATGTTTCCAGCTCAGAATTAATTAACATTTTTAATTTTAAGGGCGTCTAAAAAGTGTCAGGTTAACAAAAGATTTGCTTTTTTTGTTTAATTAGAACACATTATTGACGTTACCAGGAAAAAAACATGCAATCGGAATACAAACAAAAGATCGTGTACCGTATTGTTAAAAACCAGAAGTCAAATCAAAGAATTTCCGTTGTAACCTAATATATTCTTTTATTACGAAGTTATTTTTTTAATTTTCAAACGGTTTCTGTATAAATTCAGAACCTGCTCCGACAATAAAACTGAATAAGAATTCCTTTCACCTTATTTAAACGACCCAATATTATAATTTTTACGATGTTCACTTTTTTTAATTTATAAGCGAATAAGTCTCCAACTTATTTTTCAAATCACAATTATAACCTCTTTTAGAAATGATACGCTGGACTGTTAATTTATTTCTGAAATCGTCTTTTTTCTGTCACAAAGTAAAGCGCGAATTTTCTTACTCATTTGAAGATAAATATTTTTTTACCTTTTCGAGGGGAAATAGCATGAAAATTTCCCTTAAAAGAATTAAAAATTCAACGGTGGTTTCTGCACTACTTTCATTCGAAAATATCCTCAAAAAAAAGATTTATCTTTAAAACAGTACAAAAATTTGCTTATTATTAAAAATAAAACTTGATTTTTCTTTTTGTCTGTTCAAGCGAGTGAATGTGATATTGCCTGTATATTAATGTCATTTTAATGTGATTGGTGCTTTATAAACGATAACTCAAAACAGATAAGTCTAAAAATTCAGTTCATAACAATGTTGGCACGAATTTTCATTGGACTACTTCCAGAATAACCAGAATTCAAAAGATGTTTTCAAATCCTGTTCAATCGACTGTCGGCATACACTAAACTAAAATCAACCGATAGCCTTTATAAACCAACGCGAAATTTAAGTACATCATCAGAAATATTGAATTCTTATTTCTAGTTCAATGTAAATTTGGAACAACGAAGGGTTGATCATAAGATCTTCTATAGTGTAGCGACAAAAATTGTTACGAACCAAAAACAGTCCTACAAAACAATATTGTTGATTTTATTAAATTATTTAAGGCTGGATGTGAAAAATGTCAACAGTGAAACCTAACAGTTAAGTTTCGCAATTGAACTGGATAGAATGACTAAAACATCTAGCCTTAGAAAAATCATTTTCTTTTATTATACGCTTTTGTTATGTTGCCAAAAAATATGATTGTAGTCATTAAACAAAAAAACAATCGGAAGTCATTTTCATGAATTCTAGAATTTGGGAAGTATAAATATTGTGTGCCCAAAAACTGCCGTCAGTTGTTTTGACGTTGGGGGCAGTACATATGATCTCAATTTTATCTACAGTGTATATACGATAACTTTTCAGGTATACAAAACGTAAAAATTCATAAAACCAAAATTATTTCTGTGGTCTCTATGATGTATACCTAAATTATTAAATGTTTGACCCAATCAAACCAATAAACATTTTAAAACAAACAAAAAACGTTTTTATAAAGAAATTTGACTGAAAAATAACAGTACTTAAAAACAGATTAAATAAAAATAAAATTCTGCGAAACAATCGACTAATAGAACAAAATCCCAGCGACGTTCCGTTTTTAAACGAAGTTTTGCGACAGCACTCACGTGTTTAAAAATAAAACAGAGTTTTTATTGGTTTGATCAAAAACAAATTTGTATAAAAATTATTGCGATAAGTTTCTGTAGCTAGAAAATTAGATAAACAAAAAAGAATACGTTTTATCATTGTATATGTCAAACATATGAATGGGACCTAAAAAATTTCAAAAATAGTTACCAATTAAACCGAGAAATATTATGTACATGTGGGATATTTTTATATAGGATATTTAACGTGCCATTGTGTAAATAATTTTGTTTTAGTTTATTTAATTTTAATCGAAAATGATTTGAGTTAGATTATTTGAAAATTATTTGCTTACGTAAATTTGCTTTATAATTTACGAGACAAAAAATTGACTGCATTAAATAAAAAAACTTCATATAAAAGCAATGACAACAAAATTCCTGCTCGATGAAACAATTTAATTCAAAATTAAAAAAACATTTTCAATTTTATTCTCGTAAACTATTAAGCAAATTATACATTCTTCTCGATTTATTTTCTATGACAATTGTTATTTAGTTACAGTAAAATCATTACGGGTATAAGTTCAGTAGCGGCACGTCAGATGGAACATGTGAAACTCTATCTCAACTTACCTTTCATTACTATAAGAACTATACAAGCATTTTTGTAATTCAAATCAACATTTCAACACAGTATTAAAAAAATGATCATTGTTTTTTTAAACAAAAACTCTTTAATCATACATCACGTGCTTTGCCTGACGGTACGCCACTGACATAGTTTTCCTATTAGTTTTTAATGTAATTATTTTTAAAAATTTTATTTTATTAATACTATTAAAATATATATTAAAACAGGGTTTTGCCATTTCATGCCAATAGAAATAGTATTATAAATAAATAAATGAAAATAATTCTATTTAATATTAAATTAAAATATCATATTACAAAGTTGGAATTGATAAACAACAAAATACTTTTTGCTAAACCCTTTACGCTGCCACCAACACAATGCTTGAAAATGTTAAAATTCCCTATGCAACAACGCATATTAGCGTGTCATTTATTAAACAAAAATCATACAGGATTCCAGTGTAATTACAAATTTCTTATTACTTTTTTCATTTTCAACTTGAATATTTGAGTCAACGTTGACATTGTAGTGAAAGTCCGCGTAATTTGGACCTGTGTGCAAAATGGACCATAGTGAAATATTTTGAAACTAAGACCCTCTGGTGACACACCACGGATATTCTATGAAGTATCAATATGTAGACGATATCGGCAAAATAACTTTTTGTCGGATTTCTTCGGTGTCGGTACAGTTCTGTTGAATTTAAGTGCAACGCATGTTGTGTTATAAGGTTATGTGACAAATAACTGTAAATTTACGCAATGTGAGTAGATATATTTGAAAGATCAACCTATCATTTTAATTAGCAACTATGTGTATCCATATTACCTACTGTAATAGAAAATCTCCAAATTTGTACTAAATAAAAAAAAAATTTTATTTAAATATTCCGCTGTGTAATTCGGTTCAGCGAAAAATGTGTCATTCGGTTCTGGTCCAAATTACACACATGTCAATTTTTACAAGCGGATTTTGTATTCAGTATATATTAGTGTTGATCCAATAGAATGTCAATAGTTGAAGGAACGTTTGGTTGAGGATATATAATGCTTCATTATTTGATCCTGAACCAAATTTTCCTTCAACAATTGGAATATGTATTTTTGTTAAAAAAAACTAAAATACACTACTTACTATATTACTTTCTTAATTATTTACTTCAACTTTACCAAAGGAACAATAAAGCCAAAGTAAATTACACATCAAGTAAAACCTAATTACACGTCTTGAGCCGAAATACACTTATTTAAATTTGCAATTTTTGTTAATATGATTTAATTTACGTTGCTATCTTGAGATACTTTATTATACACAAAAAAACTGATCTTCTGAATGACTTTAAGAACAATTTGTCGTGAATATTATTGTTCTTAGAGGGTCCAAATTACACGAACTTCCCCTACAAGTTTAATGATCATTCGTATCACCCAGTTGGAGTTGACTAACATGTCACAAGCGCGAGTTAATTGACACTAATGACCTCAGTTGTCGAGCGTCTATAATCTACTATTTATCTGCAAGCGCTAGTGCCGTACTTATGCTATTATCGTCAGGAAAGTTAAAAGCATTAATTGTACTTTTGTGTACCAGTAGAGTGATACGGATACATTAACAAATTCACTCATTCTTGAGGTTGATGACAGTGCAAACTATTTTTACTGATACCAATATTATGCAAACAGTTTTTTTTTATAATTCAAAACAGAATTTGCGAATCGGAGTGCAATTTTTGTAGTGGCCAAATTTGAACGTAATTGGACTAACAACGAAAAAATGGTATCATGTTTGATTTTATAAAGATGCAGAAATTTGCTTTTGAACTATAAAATAAATATTATGAAGTATTAGAAATGTGTGTCTTTCTTGTGACTTCATGTGATTTATCACGACGCGTTTCAGCAACGAGTTGCCATCTTCAGGTGTGGTTAATTATTTTTTTAAAAACACACATTGAGTAATTCGTAACACTAAAATCGAACATAATATACGACACAATAATTAACAACACACATACACGCAATACTCATTAATCGTCTACATACATAAACACACATACTCACATTTCCATTTCATCTACCTACTATATAAATCATAAAATCTCGAAATTTAAATCAGTACTTCACAATCCACGACATAATACACACTGCTCAGCATCATAATTTATATCGTGTTATGAATAGTCAAAGTGTGTTTTTAAAAAAATAATTAACCACACCTGAAGACGGCAACTCGTTGCTGAAACGCGTCTTGATAAATCACATGAAGTCACAAGACGGACAAATATAAGGTATTTCTAATATTTAATATAGTGACTTGGAGACTCAACACTCTAAAAATGTATTATAAAATAAAATTTAGTTACAACAACTTTTGTAGTATTGTTAATAAATTTCACGTTAATATGTTGCGTACACAAATTAAATGGCTAATCTATTTATGGTTATATTTGGCTTATAATATAAATCGTTATGTATCGTTGTATTATATTATAATATGTAACTGTCAAAATCGTTCCCCCCCCTCAATATTTGTATAATAGAACTCTTTGGTCGCAATTATTAGTGTAGCATGACAAAAGTCCCAATGTTTATTTATTTCTCTTAAACCAAAATTAGGCAAAGAAATAGTATTATAATATTTTATAATATTATAATTGAATAATGATATTAATTATCACACACAAACTTTTACCTTCTACGTCATTAATTTTTATTTTATAGACTGAGATAAAAAAATCAAATTTCAGGAAGTTTGTGGTGCCCTTGCCTATCCTGTGTAAATATTTTTATGAACTTTATAAATTACAGAACGATAAAAACATTACATTTTCGAAGTTTCTTTATATGCCGCTCTGATAATTTCGACCATAGAAAAATATGCGTGTAATAAAAATGTACAGGCAATTCAGAATGACTATCAGAAAGTTCTGAAAACTGTACAGTAAAAATAAAAAGGTCATTCTGAATTGAATTTAATAACATACCAAATATTTAAATGCAATTTTCATTGTTACAAATATTTATAGTAAAACGAACTTTCAAAAAACTGAAATCGTGAGTAGATTATGGCTCTTAAGTTGTATTTTCAAAGAATGATTTATATTACGAAGCTTAATAGACACGTACCTTTTCAACAGAAAATTAACCGAATTTATGTGTCCACAAGATCGCGAAACATAGACAGTTTAAATGCTATTAAAAAGTTTAGTCATAATTTCAAATGAGGCTGTTTCATATATAACACAATTTTGTAGCCACATAAATTATTGATAGACTTGTAACGAATTTTGCACTTACAATATTTTTTCTAGTAGCCATTTTGTTTGTTAATAATAAAATGGCTGAATGTTCACGCCCACATTGCCTATACAACTACAAACCAAAATTGCAACACAATAGTACAAAATAAGTATATACCGACAAAATACAAATGAAACTACCTCAAAAATCATTTTAACAAAATATCAAAGAAATAAAAAATAACAGATTAGATAATCGGTTTAATGATAATTTAGTTTATTTAATGTTAAACAACAACTTACAGGGAAAACTATTTTTAACATGTATTTTCAAAGGCTACTCTCGACAAAAATATGTTAAAAAAATTGTAATGGACTCTTTTCTGAATCGCATACAACAAAAAATAAAAATTAATATTAAATCGATTATCGTTAGTTAAAATAATATATTTTATACATTTAAATCAAACAATTATATATTTGGAACAAATATTACGGGAACTTGCTTTTCAGTTCATTAATTTAATTAATCGCAAGATCATAAGAATTTTTAATTTGAATAATTAATTTTCATACTACACCACTCAAGGCTAAAATCAGCTAGGAATACTTATTAAATTCTGTTTTTTCATATCTACTTTTTGAATTTTCAAAATGAAAGATGGAAAAACATTAACTGAAACTTTAAAATTTTCAAAACCAATAAGTTTCAAAAGTTAGTGTCAGTTTAAACTAAAAAAAAATTGACCGGGTAGTTAAAATCAATAAGTAGTACCTAACTGCAAATACTCTTACGATATTAAGATTAATTTAGATCTGACACTTTACTATTGTAATTAAGCCACGCAGACGCAAAACATAACCTAATCTACAACTTTGAATGAGCCATTTTCCTGAGAGTAGTTACTTCAATTATCCACGAGAGGTAGCACTCGTGGTAGGTACAAACATTTTTTATTCCTCATTAGTGTCGTGTGATTTTAGTGGTATAACTTAATTATTTTAATGATAATAATAATTTAATAATTAAGCTATGCCACTAAAATGACACGACACTAATGAGGAGTAAATAATGTTTGTACCTATCACAAGTGCTGCCTCTCCTGGATAATTGAAAGAACTACTCTCAGGAAAATGGTTCATTGCACTGAATCGCCATAAGAGGCCATCAGAGATCTTTGATGTATATTTTGAGAACGACTGATGAGGATAATAACAGGTCTGAACTCTACATTCACACAAATTTTAAAAAGAAATATAAATTAAATTCCTTTATAAATCAGTCCGAAAATTATAGTCAGTGACTAATAATTAGTTACTAACAATGTTAACAAACAATGTAAGGCATGCCTATATTCTTAGACTTTTCCATGCATAAAAACTGTGCCGCTTATATTGCATTGTGAAACTATAAGTATTAGTCACTGCCTACAATTTCCGAACGGAACTATAGCTACGTACATTTCCTGAATATAAAAGATTATACGATTCGTTTTAATTAACTCATTTTTATCATATTTACAAACAGTGACATCTTATTCGGAGCCGTTTACTTTCTCGTAACATCAAGTAAAGGTTCTCTGATAGATTCAGCACTACTCACACTTACGAAAATGTTTGTATTTTGTTTTGAATGAAATTCAACTTCAGTTTTCCATTCAAATAAAAACACAGAACGTTCCCTAAGTGGTGTACTAAAAGTATCGCTCTACTTGAAATCCCGAATAATTCCGAATCAGAATTTCCGAATGATCTAGAGCCAGAGCAGTAATCCGATATCTAGATGGCACTGCTTATAAGATTCGACATATTACTGTTTATGTATTAACTCTTTTTATATGAATGCAGTATGGGCCAGCAGAATATTGCTACCAGCGCTTCTAGCGGTTGGATTAGTATAGATAGTACAACTTACTGGTGATTGGTGCGATCTCTTTACCATTTATAAGAATAATTAAGAGCACTGTGGTTTAATTTAATAATGAAGAGTTTAGTCACGTCTAACCACAATAATTTTATTAATGAATGTACATTTCAAGAGCTATGCTCCCATCTTCAGCAAATACTAAACAGTTTAGTATTTGCTGAAGATGGGAGCATAGCTCTTGAAATGTACATTCATTAATAAAATTATTGTGTTTAGACGTGACTAAAGTCTTTATTATTTTCTTTACCATTTTTTTATATGTAAAACACTGAGGTTAAAGCTATAGAGAAAGTATAAGCATTTAAAAGTGAAGCCAGTCGCCATTGTAATTCGGCCCTCAGTTTATCTGTGAGAAGAAGAAGAGAATAATATTCCCAATCCATCCCGTGTTTTGCCGCCATGTTTGATCGTCCCTGTGACGTCAAACCTGGCTTCAATTTTGTATAAGCAATTGTATACGGTATGCGTCCTCTATAGATTTTACCTCAGTGGTATTAAAGTCAGTGTGATTATTATATTAACATCAGGTTACTGCCTTTACTGGTTAGGTTATGATTCGTGATTTAGTAGGCATAAAATATGAAGGCCCATCTACAAGTTGAGTCAACAACATAATGTTTGATTCAAATGTTTTCTATATGTATTAAATATTTTGTCTATTTATTGTTTTAATATTTTCCATACGCAACTAAACAAGACTGATTTTAAATAGTAATCCTAAATAATAATATGTAGATCTATTATATAATAAAGAGTATATATTAAAATATAATATTTTATTGCAAGAAAAAGTGAATAAATACAATTTAAAAAACCTATTTGAAGAAATTGGGCTTCGTTTTGTATATTAAAGGAAGATAGAGCTGCGTTTTAACTCGAAATTGTGTAAAATCTGATTTTTGTAATAAGAAGTACCTATAACATTAAAGCTGGAGTTACAGACGCTAATGACCCTTGTTGTCGAGCGTCTATAATTCACAATTCATTCAAAAAGCTGGAGCTAAAACAGTAGTCTGGGTTTTAAAATTTAAAATGATGTAAAGAATCAGATAGTGATATTAAAATTTAGTATCTATACAGCTTTAATGTAATTTTTGGGCTGTCACGTTTCGTGTTTTAAATGGATGTGCTAAATGTTTTATAATCGAAATTTTATTTATTTACCGACACTATATTATCCCATCTGTCTTTAAAAATCGTGGGGCTGCTTCAACACGTAGTTCCGTTAGATCGAGTTGAAATGAGAAATGAAACAAAAATCAATTTTGTTATTACCGACCATATTTTTGCACTAATTCCACAATTTTTTTTATAGAATTAAGATTTTTCGTTTCTCGGTTCTTTTAGATTACTTGAAATATGAAACAAAAAATCAAATTTTGTAAAAAAATGGCAAATACCAAAATTTAAAAAAAAAAAAATGCCTGCTATGTACTATAAATGGCGCATCATAATATCAAAACGCTTATAAGTTTTTATTTAAAAATAACGAAAAACATTTTTCGATCTCAAAATTAAAAAATATGAAAATTTTAACAGAAAATCTCAGATTACACTGTGTTTAATAGTTTAATATTTAGCGTCGCAGTGGCAGCCCAGTAAAATTCACCACAAAACTGTAAAAAAATATTTGATATCAAAAACTCTAGTACTACAAACTGTAGTAATTGAAATTTCACAATGAGAAATTCAAAAAATAAATGTGTATATATGTATTTTAGAAAAGTCATAACAAAATTTGATAGAAATCGCAGCTCTGTCGCAATATGTTAAATGTTTCAACCAAACCTCTTTTGGATGTCAGACGATTGAACCCTTTACCGATGATGATATTATATATATGTGATCACGTGATCCCTCGGTTTTTGTAAAATGGATGTGACAAAAAAAATGTATGATGATTTTTTTCCATGTCAATAACTATTTTTATTATTAAAATGTTCGTTTTAAAAAAATATTTTAGTTGTTTTCTTCAAACAGACCTTTTAATCTTAATTCAAAATAAAATCTAATTTTCCACGAATTATCTTATCCTAATTTTCTTGCGATCCTTTTACCTTTATTAAGGGCCAACCCACACCATATTTTGTATCGAAAACGCGCGATTTGGAATACTACATCGCAATTTTAGGATTACTTAGCTACTCGAAATTTCTCGCCCGGTCGCACGATTTGGCAACAGCATACGCTCGATCTAGCGATCAATGCGTTTGTTTCACATTCGAAGTGTATTCGACAATCGCGCGTTCGCGATACATCAATTCACAGTTGCATCTATTTCAACGAAGAGTGTGCGGCCTTACTTGTAGTCACATTTGACAATCTCCAAGCAAATAAACCGCAAAATCCTGCTACAAAAAGTAACTTGTGTGACTTTTATACTTCAAAAAACGGAGTATAACTTTTTGTTACGAACATTCAACTGTATGATTTATAATATATGGTATTAAACAACCAATAAGATTAGTGGCCGGTTTCTCGTACATTTTAATCACGATGTTTTTTTAATCACACTGTTAAATTTTGACAGCTACGTGTTCATTGATTGCTGCGTTTCGTTACCATAGCAACCCGTCATTTAACAGTGTGATTAAAAAAACATCGTGATTAAAATGTAAGATAAACCGGCTATAAGTGATTTTCCAATTTAATAATGTCAGATTAAACTAAAAAAAATTTCTCTGATTCAGGCTTTAATCAAAAATGGATATTTCATCTTAGATTCACCCATGACTTAATTAGCACTCGTATGTGAGAAGGTTCATATCTAACAATACCTAATTAAAAATCAACTCTCGTATGATGTGAAAAATTAGTTCCAAAATGATTCACAGTTGAAACAATTGATTGTTTAATCGTGTCACCATATAAGAGTAATTAATATTAACTCAGCCGCCGTTTCAGGTTTGAATCCCGACGGTGACAGGTTTGAATGGTAACTTTGTATTTCATAACTTTTAAGGTGCAGTGAATTAAAGAAAATGTTTAAGACCGCTGATCTGAGTTGATTAATATCTCAACCCTGCATATAAAAAAAAATCAATAGCAAATAAATTGAAGTGACAAACAGAAGGGTTGTATTTTATATTCTGGACTATCGCAAAGTGCTATCAAGGATGGTTCTTATGCACTTTAAACAACATATCTATGGCCGGTAACATAAAAGACTCAACAATTGGTTTGCAGAACCTAAACTATAGATACGCATAATCACACCGACATAATTAATTTTGTCCAATCATAAAAATATTTTTTAACAATTAAAATGAAAATTGAAGCTTTGCTTTCTTTCTCTCTGCAGCATCAAAATATATAAAAAATAAAAACAAAAATCAACTAAAATAAAACGAAAACATGGCTAACTATAATATTATATCGAAAATTTGAACTTTCTATTAAAAATACTACTTTTTTCGTGCGAACTCAACACACAATTTTGCATTTCATGCAGCTTTGGTAACTATTGGCCACACTAACAAGAAAGCATGATTAAGTTGTGTTTCTGTCAACGTTTTTTAACAAATTTTAATTTACAAAAAAAACAGGGGTTTTAACCATTTTTGCAATTAAAAATGGTTAAAACCGCTGTTCTTTTCTTAGCTATTTTTAAAAAATATGTAAAGAAATCTAGAAAGTTAAATAGACTGCTAAAAACAAAACCCTCCTTTTTGCTTTGCCGTAGTCGGGTAAATAAAATTTATAGGTAGGTACACGGTGTCCAAGATAAGTGTGAAATGCACGTTAGAGATTTGGTTAAATGAGAGAAAATGTGCAGAGATTTGAAATCTTCATAAAAAAGTGCCTCAATAAAGGGAAAACATTTTTTTCTAACTCACTTAATAAGCGAATTATAAATAAAAAACGAAAATGGGAAAATCTCGTTTTTCAACTGTTTGTCGTAAGCCAAGCAAAATATGGAAAGTTTGACAGCACAGGGTAGTATTACTGGATATTCTGCACATTTTCTCTCATTTAACCAAATCTCTATCTCTTACCGTTTAGAAAATCCCCCTGCATTTCAAACTTATTTTATAGACACTCAGTATATTATAGGTATACATATTTTTTTACGTTTTTAAAAAACAAGAAAAAATGAGGGACTTTCAAACAATAAAAATAAATAATTTTAAAAAGTCAAAAAGTGCTGTGGTAAGAAACGTTACAAAAAAATTCGACTGATCACCAGTCCTATACTTCCCACCTAGTAAATATTTGCAAAAAATAAACACTCTTTTTTTATTCTTTGCAAAAAACCATGGCCCTCTTTTTTGTTTAGTGTATTGATAGCTAGCTTAATATAGCAAAAATCATGGTTACCTTGATTTACGTACAATTTTTATTTCTTTTTTAGTAAAATATTTTTTTTCTCGAAAACTATACATTTTAGAGAGAAAAAATATTTACATTTTTTTCATATTATAACATCTAGAATTCATTTATATTTTTTTTACCTATGTTAATACGTGACATTGAGAACGTTTTTTTTAATATCTCAGGATCCGCTGAACCGATTTGACTCAAAATCTAATCAGATCTAAGTTAAAGGCTGATAAACACAACAGAACAATCGGCATGGCCGTATGTTGTTCCGTTCTTAAGATATCGAAAGCGAAAAATTGACCAAATACACACACACACACACATACACACATACACACACATACAGACATCAGTCAGAAAATGATCTTAAACGATTGCTAGGGTCTCAAAACGTGAAGATCTGTTAAAATCTCGAAATATTTTTTTCGGACTAAATCCAATACTTCCCTACCATAGTAGCGAGAGGTGGGATGTAAAAAGATATCTCAGGCCTAAAACAAAACAGGAACGCATAACGAAATAAAAGCCAGCAAAAAAAAAGAAACACTCCAGTGACATTTATAAATTCAAGTGCTATTAAAAATAATTTTCATTTTGAACCATATTTCATAAAATCTCTTTTAATGCTTCATCGGTGAACATGTCGACACATAAAAAAACGAATGTAATAAAGTAAAAAGCAATAGATGACTGTATTTTAATTTGATTCTATTAAATATTCCATTACGTACAAAAAACATCCAACGTCGAAAGAAAGGAGAAAGAGCCAAGACTTCGTTTACGATATGCAAATGCAAAGACATTTAGAATGAAGATCTCGTTAATATAAAAAATAGGGGTTGAAAAAAAATGTTCTGTGTATATATGTGTGTGTACAGGGAGGGTAACCCTATCGCACGGTCGTTCAGGGGTAGTAAAGCACAAGAAGACGTATACACACTGCTGTTGGGGTGGCGATGCATTCGCTCAACGCACGGAACCGAAACTGGACGAAGATCGACTCGAAGAACTCGTTCAGGTAAGTCAAGTTTTATTTCTTACTCTCAAAGATGCGTTTGATTTTTTAGATGTGAGCAATGCTTCCTAACTGACTGTAATAATTGTTTTGGCGTTTTTAACAATTATTTGTAAACCTGAAACTAATAAATTTATCTATCTGTCCGTCCGTCCGTCTGTCTGTCTGTCTATCTATCTATCTTAATTCAGCTTATTTATTCTCAAAACTGCCCCTAGTGGGAAAGTTTTGGGGTAGTTCTGATTTCTTTCATTCTACCTGTATTTTCGGGTCCTGAATCCGAATCTGAGGTTTGCTAACAAAATATCGTGACGCAACATTGATAAAATCGCAAAAAAAGTAAAAAATTTCTGCTTTTCTCTGAAGTTTTGCGTAAAACTCGAAAACTATTTACTTTTAGTAAATGGCCTGTTTACAGAAATTAAAGTACGTAAAATTCTCTACAAATATTACTATTTATTTTTTCTTTCAGAAGAACCGTTCGGTCTTAAGTAACAGTCGAAATTTGGCGTATTTTGGCAGTCTCTGCAAACCCACTTTTTCGATCCAAAACTTTACTTTTTTTATTAAAAGGCTGTCAGATAGTGATTTTCACCTATAGATTTGTGGTGTTAAAAATGGCTTCTGACGTGTGTTTTATTTGTGATAAAGTACTGGATAATGATGTAGAAAAGGTGACGACGGTGCGGGAAAAAGGTTTGAAAACATTTATTGAGTCTAGCAAGAAGAGGAAGGATGATCATCATGTTCAGCTAAGTAAAAAATCTACAGTTGAGGTTCATGAGCGATGTCGTAAAAACTACAACAATGTAAGAATGATTACCGCTCATTTGAAGAAAGTTGAGGAGGGTAGAGAGCAAGTCCAAAGACGTTCTACTGAACCACCTTTCAATTTCAAAACTCAATGTTTTATGTGTGGTCTCGTCATAACACCTGAGTTCATAGAACAGCAAAGAAAAAAGAAAACTAATCGCAATATGGTGTATCAGGTTCGAGTTTTAAAAGTCAAAGAAACTGTTATGAAAGAAAAACTAAATAGCAATATTTGTAGAGAATTTTACGTACTTTAATTTCTGTAAACAGGCCATTTACTAAAAGTAAATAGTTTTCGAGTTTTACGCAAAACTTCAGAAAAAAACAGAAATATTTCACTTTTTTGTGATTTTGTCAATGTTGCGTCACGAAATTTTGTTCGCAAACCTCAGATTCTGATTCAGCACTCCAAAATACATATGGAATAGAAGAAATCAGAACTACCCCAAAACTTTCCTAGTGAAAACACAATATTACTGAATTATCTGTCGAGACTTGGATAATTCCGGACATGTGTAGCTCCAGGAACCATATCTTCTGTCTGTGTCCTATCTTTCCTTAGAACGGCATATTAACATGTCCATTACTCCGGCATATAGTCCAGTTTCATCACGAGATTTGTCGCCATGCGTAAGTCCAACAACGGCCACAGTATGAGTATTAGTTCGTTCCCGAATGAGAGTGCGTATGTACAATATTGAGCGTCTGGTATGTTCGGGTAAGCTCGGCATTTTACACTACGAAGCATGTCCGTGTCCGTTCAGACTTTAGAGCTGTGAAATGAAAGCGGTCCGCAATTCGCGGACACTCATGATAAGTATTATCATTGTCTTTCCTTCAAACCAAAGATGGCAGTGAGTTCATCTCCTTTTTGTCAATTTCAAAGAGCGGCAAAATGTCAAGTTGCTCAAGAGTTTATCGAACCGAAATATACCTATAGAACTTCTGTAATTACTAAGTATTTATGACACCAAGGCTTTTTTTGATGTGAAACATCTTATGTCGGACTATGAACAGCCGCGTGAGGGGAAATATGCAACGAAATTTATGGTCCGCTCCTTCGCTGCTGTTCTCCCTACCACTGCGGCACTCTCTCTCTCTCTCTCGGCTTCCACGCGCTCGGGCACGGGAACAGAGAGAGAGAGAGAGAGAGAGTATACATACGATTTACGAACGTACTGTAAAGCAAAAGTATATATATACACGCTTAGGTATGTAATACAGATACTTCGCTGTGTATTTAGTTGCGTTTCTGGTTCAGGCGTGCTCAAACGCCACAACCGTGTGTGTTACAGTGCAGTATATAGGATTACGTCAGCATAACAGTTAGTTGCTGCTTTTGAAAAAATATATACTACTACATAGAGAATACCACCGAGTTCAATAACGTTTTCTTTGATGTTTCACATCTGTCGGGAGTTCCGAGACCAACACCCTTTTTTTGTCCCAGAATCTTCAGCGGCTATCATTTGACCTATTTTGATTTTTGTAAATGTATCTGTAGAGTTGTCAGCTCTACTTTGTTTTGCCATTTTTTAATGGTGAATCCATCTACACACTTCGCCTCGTCATCGACAGGTAAGTCACTACCAAAGATATGAGTCTTTGGTA
Source organism: Mongoloraphidia duomilia (assembly GCA_039654895.1). Classification (NCBI taxonomy): domain Eukaryota; kingdom Metazoa; phylum Arthropoda; class Insecta; order Raphidioptera; family Raphidiidae; genus Mongoloraphidia; species Mongoloraphidia duomilia. The sequence continues at coordinate 13,138,663 of CM077519.1, read as the reverse complement.
GTAACTGTATATCAGTATGACCTCTGTTATCGAGCGTCTATAATCTACAATATCTATATAATAATAGTATAGTATATATTTTTATGAATAGAAATGCAATACATTTTTTTGAAACGTCAAGAAACTTAAAACTACATATATTTAAAAATTCATTAAGGTTATATAAAATTCATGTTCGATTAAGAACTGTTTTATTTTGCTTTTAAATGTCCTAAGGGAAGATAAGCTTTTATATTCGGTAGGCAATTTATTGAAAGCCCGGATGGCGAAAATGCGAGGGTTATTCAAAAATATGTTTAAATGTCCTTTTGATCTAATTAATAAGTGATTATTGCAATATAATAAATCGATTTAAATTTTCTTAATTTAGGACTTCGCTTTGTTGTTTAATAGCTCAAAATTGCATAGTATAAAGACAACGATTTTATTTCATTAATACAATTCTTGCGATTCGTTGGTTTTGTGAATGACTCACGCAGGAATCATTCAGAACGAGAGACGATTCATCACTAATTTTTACGCACGGGGTGACTTCGTACGCACACACACAAAAAGAAAAGGAAGCACATAGACAGACACACACACAAGAGAAGAAGGATCGATATAACTCTTCCGCGGGGTGATTGCTCTAAGGGTTGCTTCTCGCGGGGTCGCTTGCCGTGCCGTCATACCATACCGCGCTCGCTTCTACCACCGTCACTCCGTGGGGTAGTAGAGTAGTGTCTGGCAAGGGGTGAGCCACGTGTACGAACATTGCAAAAAAATAATATGTGAAGAACCACAAGTTAAGAAAAAGCTTCGGCTTTGATCTTAAAAACGAATTCATTTTTTTATACAATTTAAAGAAAATAGTAGATAATTGTATAGTGTCGTACACTGTAAGAAATGAGAAGGCCGATTACATAGATTATCGATGGTCCGTTTATAGCCAGCGATTAATCTGGTAATAGACACACAAAGAGACAATGGCGTCGCAAACAGGTATCGCCACATCGCGTAAATTCCATAAAAACACATTGCGCATGCGTGGTTACTAATTTTACATTAATTTGTTTTGTATTCATCCATTTTATATATTACGTAACTATACATTTTATTTTGTAATTTTTACACACTTTTTTTTTTATTTTTAAGACGCGAAGCATCTAGGCTATATGCGCCGGTTTACACACTTTATTGTTATATTACACAAATTATGTAATTTTAATTTACTTTATGTAAAAATCACAAATTTGATTAACTTTACAGTAAAAGTCCAAGTTTTTATGAAGTTTTCTGTGTAAAAATAAATAATGTAAAATCACTTAGAAAATCGAGCGAATTCTACCTTAACTTTCAAAGTATTTTTACATCCATTTTTTACAGTGTAATGAGGTATATTACTGACGAGTAGTGACAGTATGTTAAAATGAGCGATTTAGCGAGTCATTACGCACGAGAAATATATGGTATTTTTTGCCATACCCACTATGAAATAGTTACTTTTTACTTCATTTTCAGTATTTTCAAACAAATTTTGCAGTTCATTTGCGTCGCTAATTTCACTTTTTTAGTAGCCCATGAGTAGCTGTCGCAGTGCAGCGCACGCACATAAATCACTAAGGAAAATGCTTACTTACCACACTATAATGTGTTTTGAAAACACTTTCAACACTCTTGCCTGTTAACTGACCCATTCCATGCAATGCATGTAAACTAGGCAGCTATTTAATACTGGGTATGGCAAAGAAACATTTACAATCTATATATGTCGAAATGGCATCTTACCATCTCGATTTGATAAACTTATGGTCATTTTCTGGGCAAATATTACCTGTAGACTAAACTAATAAAATTATCATAATGACGATATAAATTTTGATTTTTATGGTTAATTTACACATTTTCAAGTCCCCGGAAGAAAAACACGTCGTTTTTAAAAAATGTCTGCCTTTGATTACGCAATAATATAATAATATAATACGCATAATGTGCTATATGTTAATAATACAACAATAAATACAACAGAATTTTAAATACGTGCAACTCTGACCTAAAACTGATAACAAGCAACACTAGCGCTACGCGCGGCTTGAGTTGCTAAGAAAGTTTTGACATACTTATTATCAAATATTTTATAGAAACAATATTATAATAATATAATCAGCAGATTGATTTTCGCAGATTTTTAATTTTTCCGCGCAGTTAAAGAAAATATTAGACAATATTACATTAGAGAAAGAGAGAAATATTGTAGCCATTTGTTGCTGCGCCGTTGACAACCCGAGCTCATAGATGGCACTGTTTTTTTGACTGCACGTATTTACTTGTATCATAATATATTTGGTTATAGTGAAACTAACGGTTTAATATTTTTTCTTATTAGCAAGTATAATGCTAGGGTTGAATCCCAGCTGTCTAACACTATATATTGTTCAGCCCTGCCAAATGTTAACAATTGGACAACAGCAACATAACGCTGTTTCGAACCTGAACAGACGTACAGACAAACAAGCAGACGCTTGGCTCTAAGCCTGCGGGCCGGCGGAAGGAATTTTAATCAAACTACCCCTATAGCGTGCCCTGCTAACATTGAGATATCAAAAAATGTTCTAAGAATGTAAGTTAGCAGTTGAACAGACGACATATGAACCGTCACAGTCTAACGTCGTCGCCTCGGCCGACTTTAATCTTTACATTAACGTAATTAAAGTTATTAAAAAGTATCGGCTGATTTGAAATTATTATTTGTTGGATAAACTTTGTAAACTTATCTTTGCTTGCTGATAAAAAGTGATGCGACTTCATTACGAAAAGATATTAATGAAATTTCGAAGTGGAAGTTTTGATGATTTTTCTTGAACTGTCTCTATCGAACTTTTCAATTTTTTTTGTAGTACAGTCGAATCTCTCAAATTATACAACGTACAAAGATTAAAGTTAATAATAATTATACATATTTACAATATGATTTAATATAATGCATTACAAGGTAAGAAACTTGGTGTTTGCAACCAATGTGAAATTTGCTGCCCGAGGTACGAGGGCATGCAACCACACGTGTTGCAAACGCCAAGTTTCATATCGAGTAATTGCATATTATTTTTCACAACAATTCTATTGACAATTCGATTTGAGGTACCTACAATTTGGGCGTCCAAAAAAGTTGCAAAAATATTAGATCTGTCAGATTTATGTGGGGTTATGTCTGTCATTTTGACGTTTATGAATATTATATGAGGATTCAATATTGCTCTATCTCCTTCTTAATTTGATGTTTTCGAAAATTATATGCGGATCTAATCGCTCTGTTTCCCTCTTAACAACGTTAAAAAACAGAGAGAACCGACCTGAAAATTTTCATCCCTAGGGTTGAAAACGCTCAGTTTGAACCTGCTAAACAGGTACCGAAAATTGAATTTTTAATAGCGGCGTTGTGAAAAATTAATTTATACAGTGCAAACGTTGGCTGCGGATAATCCGCGACCAAGATCCTCGAACACGTCATTAACCTTATTAATTGTTGATCGCACATCTTTTCGGATAGTTGTCAATTAGTTCTACCCCTGCACCCCTTTCCGCAATGACGTCATTGACATTTTTTTATGACAATCCCTCCTTTTTCTGACAAATTCTGATTCTCCGTGAAATTCTACATTGCACCGACATGCGATTATCTTCCTTCATTATGTAGCGAGAACCTTACTAATTATGCCAACGTTCGCACTATATGTTAATAAGAATAACCCATAAAACTGTGTATATTTGTGACGACATTGTACCCTGAGGATGACATGAAATTTCTGCCGAAACGTTGATTATAAATGTAGATATATTATCAATTAACATCAATATGGCCTTTTTATTGATCCTTAATCCACGAAGACATCATCTTAGTCATTTACAGCAGGTTACTACTGGATCACAATCTTTACAAACTTTGTAGTTATAATTGCATAGTGAAGATTTTATTTAATGTAAACTTTATCTTAGGGAGAAGGACTCAATAAAAACTTATAGAATTTTTAATTAGTTAATTTTGAACGTTTCGTCTGCAATTGAGATTTCTTCAGCAACTACAGGTAATATAAATAAATGTCAATAGGATATCTAAGTTTAAGGTATATAATATAATGTAAAAAAATATAATTGCAAAATATTGTTTTAATAATGATTCATTTATTTACATAACTTGTAGTTGCTGAAGAAGTTTCAATTGCAGACGAAACGTTCAACATAAACAAATTAAAAATTCTAGAAGTTTTTAGATAAAGTTTACATATATTTGAAAAATGGACACGAAAAGTGATTTAATAATTTTATTTAATTATTTATTTTTTGTTTAAGGCCACCAAAAAAAATGTTTTTAATTTTTATGCAGAATCATCGATTCAAAAATCTTTTCCACAAATTGCACGCAGACTTAACACTAGAAAAAATCTGAATGGTAGTAATATGTTTAAGGGTGAATTTCACACAAAAATTGAATCGACACCCTTACCGTATTAAGCACTATAAATATATATTTTAATCCGTACTAATTAATCCACATGAGTGGATTAAATAAATGAGTTTATTATTGCGTAACGGACCGATGTCAAATGCAAAGATCCCCGAACATCACTTCTAAACATTTATAGCCACATCATCTCAAAAATTATTACAATGCGTTCAAAATAATAATTTAATTTTTCGGTTAATCGTTAATTTGCTTTATCATATTAAATAATTTGAGATTCTAGTTTTCACACGTTATCTGCTTCGCTTGCGTTATTTTGTCTTTTATTTTATGTATTGTAGATTATAGACGCGTCGACAACTTAAGTCATTATCGTCTTAAATTACATTAAATAACAACTAACTTAAAACCAAATAACATCACAGAACATCCATGAGCGCAGGTGGGAATCGAACCAACGACAGTCTAGTCTCGAGGCTGGTACCAAGTACGCTATCCACTAGGCTACACTGCCCTCTGCGTTATTGTCGGTTTTAACCTAAACCTTATCTTAACCCGAGCGTCGTCGAGTAAAAAGTACCTTAAAATTAAAATTTGAATCCCAATAGATAGCGTACTAACTCTAGTCGTTTTCGAGCCATACACGTGAAAACGGACAGAAAGACAAGCAAACAAAAATTCTGGGAACACGTTCTCTCGTCAAGGTATCGTACAATTTACCCGAAAACTCCACAAGAATGAAATTAAAGACAGAGGTCCCATTATTATTTTTAACTGACTTTGGTATGTTAGTATATTGATGATAATCCACACATATCTCTAAGTACCTCATAAGCACCTACGTATATGTAGGTACCTCATAAGTACCTACGTGTAGATACTAATGGGGTACTTAGAACGTGGGATTATAATCTACTTTAAGCCCCCAAGTCCGACATAAACACTGCCATTGTAGGCTCTATATGTAGCCTCCAAATTTCGATTCGACTTATAAAACAAAGTCGTCCGGCCGCGTCTTCCTGTGTATTCGGCTTAAGGCTTCTAAAGTATTTAATGAATTTTGATGCGGTTTTCACCATCATTTAGAGAAATTCTTGAGAAAGGTTTTAAATACATCAACATTTGATGTACGGATATAGAAATATTGACATTTTTCAATCAAGTCGGGAAAAAGCCACTTTTCGGGCGCTTACATGACTTATGCTGACTAAACCATAAGATATACACCAAATTAATGTATCTATACTACAGAATTGTAGACCTCAAAAAGGTCTACAGAAAATTCACCGACAGGATATGTTTATCTTTTAAGGATGACCTATACAGTATACTAACTATTTTTGTCTTTTAAAATTTGAATTATATAGGCTGGTAAAGGAAATTAAAAAAGCCCGAAAATTTAGATACTTAAAACCTTAAGATCGCCATTATTTGTAAATCGCATCCAGGCGACTGCTATTGCATCTATATATATATATTAAATTTCGTCGGGCAAAGCCGGGCCGGGCCGCTAGTAAGAAAAAAATTGGCGTATTAGGAGTACATAATACATTGGTAATATTTCTACGAGCTCTGTCCACCTCCACTGCAGTTATTTTGTTAATTAATTAAAAGGGAAAAATAATAAGTTTTCCTAGAAAATTTAAAAAAAATTGATTCATTCAAATCAAATAATTGTGTGCAAAAAAATGTAACGACAAAATTAACAGTCGACTTCAGAACTTATGGCTAGCCGAGCAGAGGTTTTACTGGCAGTATGACCTCTGTTATCGAGCGTCTATAATCTACAAAATCTAACTTATATCAGTAAATAATTAAAAACAAAAATAATGTAATTCTTGTAGTATATAAATAAATTATTGTAAATATATTTGATACTATTTTTTAACCGACTTCAAAAAAAGGTGGTGGTTCTCAATTCGGTTGTATTTTTTTTTTATGTTTGTTACCTCAGAACTCCGTTATTTATAACCCGATTTGGATTTTTTTTTTATTTGAAAGGATATACTTTCAGATTAGTCCCATAGAAATTTTATCAAAATCGGTTCAGTAGTTCGGCTGATTTTAATAAAAGTTATTAACGGCGTGTGATTCCTTAAGGTAAATGTCACTTTTTGACACATCAGACAGTGTAAGAAAGTCGGTTTTAAAAAAGTGAGTAACGGCGTGTGATTCCTTTAAGGTAAATGTCACTTTTTGACACTAAAAAGTAAAAAATAAAAAACTTTTTAACAAAAAAAAACCTCCTTCAAAAAGCCACTAAAAAGAGGAAAATAATGAAATTTTGAGGTCTGTGCCAATTTAATAAAATATGAAGTTGGTTAAAAAGAAGATATTAATCACCATACTATACTTTTTAATCGACTCCATATTTTATTAAATTGGCGCAGACCTCAAAATTTCATTATTTTCCTCTTCTTAGTGGCTTTTTGAAGGAGGTTTTTTTTTTGTTAAAAAGTTTTTTATTCAACCTAAATTACAGTAACTTAATACGGACATACTGTATTTTTGTAATGTACAGTGCGTACTAAACAAAGCAATGCATGAAGAATGCACGATTTTTTACACCCTTAAAAAAACTCTTGCCACAGTCGCGTGTCGCACAAGCAGCCTTCAAGTGCAGGGTAGAGGGTTTTTTTCAACCCTTAATATTGTATCCCACACACATGTAGGTACATAGGGTGCTGCTTTTTAATCTACGAAGCACAATTTTTTTCAGCCACTAATTTGCTAAATTCAAGTTAAGTGTTTAATCTAATTTGGAATCATTAATGTCCACAAGCTAGCAAAAATTTAAATAAGGTAAAAATAAATATTATCAGAAAAAATATTATAATTATCCTAGCTTATTGGTTAGATTAAATTGTAGATTATCTAGACGCTCGACAACTGAGGTCACTAGTGTCTAATCTATAAAGCATAACGATAAATAATACAGTATTTGACGAGCTATTTGAATTTTTTCCTCGAACTGAACTATGTATCTTAACTTTTTGCACATAATCCAACACCAAAAAATAAAGAATGCTATAAGAATATACTGTGGTTTTAAACTATGAAAACAACAATTTAGTCATTTCTTAATCACAATACAATTTTATTATTCTAATCTCAAAATATTAGAAATTCTTGTAATTTGTTATCACGAGCTCTTATGCTCGATTGCACAAAAGCATTGTCAAAAATTTGATGTGACAATGACCTTAGATTGTTATAATATAATTAGTTTTTTATACATGCAGGAGCAGTCTAATGTCGTTGTGAAACTTGTCATGTAGAACATTAGATTGTACTGACACAAAAACAAATGATTAATCTAGATAGAAAAATATCACTTTTCAAGCTAAATTTTGATCAAAATGCGTAGAAAAATGTTGTTTTGAAGTGGAAATTGTACAAAAAATTATATTAAAGACTTATATACACAGTTTAAAAAAAATATCGTTTCAATCGATCAATTATTTTTCGATCAGGATCGATTTAAAATTCTACAATGCTTTTCTTATGGAGAAATATGTGTGGTCACAATCTAAGGTCTATGTCAAATCAAATTTTTGACAACGCTTTTGTGCAATCGAGCATCAGACTATTAAAATTCCCTTAAAATTTAGATTAACGCCCTTCTCACACGGAGCTACTGAAATAAAACTAAACTTGTATTACTAACTAAAATCACTAACTAATTAGTAAACAAACTTTGCACACGATGATATACTCAAATCATTGTTTCTTGTTTAATTCGAGCTGATGATGTCTTCTGATTCAAGTGATGAGGATATTAATTTGTTATAATCAAGAAAGGGAACAACGAATAAAAAAACGTCAATATTAGATTCATCCTTATATTGAAAAAAAAATCTATTGTAAGGCATTCGTTGCTGCCAAAGAAGCATTTTTAAATTTAGTGGAAATACTGTCTCCTCTTATCCACAAGAAGAATACTACAATATTATTAATGTTGGATCAGTCGTTTTAGTTGAGTTTCGTTAGTAACCAGTAGCGCGGCGACCAGCACGCTGCGTCGCTTGAAACTTACCAAAAACCGATGATAGTGCCGTGTGAGAACCATTGAAATACTAGTGCTAGTAACTTAACTCGAGTTAGTAATTGATTTCGCTACTCCGCTCACTGGATACAGACTTCGTAGGTTAGAGATAGTGTATTATCCAATCTCTAGTTACGCATTACAATTTAACCGATTTGAAAACCGTTCGAGGATCACCTGTGATTCAAATCGACGAAGAGAAAAAGGAGGAGGCAGAAGAAGAAGTGTGGTACTCGCGAATGCATGGCCACGCGCCAGAGACCTTCATATCGTACCGGAACTGCATACAACGCACCGCGACCAACTGGAATACTGCACTAGAGGTGCATAACCGACTACAGTATCGGCCAAATCATCCGTCTTGTGCGGATCTAATGTTGGGCGAACTGTTATTTTGAGTTCCGTCCCAAAATGGTAAAAAACGAAACGCTTAGAGCCGTACCTCACCGGGATGCCACTGAGCCGTACCTCACCGGGATGCCACGGCAACGTTGCCAGTAATGTAGCCATATGACTGCACTCTGGCAACCAAAGGTCGCCAGATAGAATAGCATAAATGCCAGTGGGTCAGTTCGTCTATGAGCTGTCTCACTGGGAAATAAATAAATGTATCCACTGTCAAAAAAATTAATATACTTAGGTAAAATGATTTCCGAGTGAGCGACCACAATGGCGACTGGCGGTCTACACGTATATATTTTACTGGCAACATCGTCACCGCGCCAGGGTCGCCAAACTCGACATAGCGGGACATTGCTACTGGCTACGCTCCAGATCGGTGACGTTGCCAAACCGTCGCCAGGTGAGTTAGATCCCTATAATTGCAATAGAATCATTTGGCTACGCTGCTGGCGACGTTGCCGTGGCATCCCGGTGAGGCATGGTACCGAAATCGAATTTTCAATAGCGGCGTTGTGAAAAATATATATAACCACAACGGTACACGAATAAATATTATATCCAAAATATATATTGTATGTATTACATGCACTGAAGAACGAGAAAGTTGCTTATAAAAAAAAGGGGGAGATAAAAACTTCAACGGTGCAACGCATTCTCTTTGACGATAAAATATAGCAAGGTGGAGTCCTGCTGTGGAGTATTCATTCACAAGCTAGAACTATGTAGATAAAATATGATTACTAACAAGAATACTAAAATATAAAGTACTAAAATATTTCACAGTAACTTTTAAGCGAAACTTTTTATCTCTAATAGTTATCAGTTTTTATCTAAGACAAACGAGTTTCCCCAGGCGACATATATCTTATTAATTCCTTGCATATTTCAAAGACAGTTTCTTAAAGCTATAGTTAACTAACCTGCAGATTAGATTACACTAATAACCTCTTTATGTGTTAAATATAGACATTAACAATTTTACAATAGGCACATTGTTTATGAAAAATTCATTGAGATGAAAAAAATTAGTTGCAATCAAAAAAGAGAGCTCTGAAAACTGAAAGATCCAACTTTTTAATTCAGACCGGAAATTTGCAATGCTGTTAAATTGCTATCACTTTCTAGCAAATTTAAAATTATATAAGTTAAAGTGAGACAGCAATTTTTACAGCGCAGTAAATTCTAACAATGATCATAGAGAATAGCATCAGAAAAGTACACATTAAACCTATTTGGATTGATGATTAAATCAAAGGATGAAAATTTAATCTCTTGAATACTATCGGAAACCTAAATGTGGTGGATATCTCGTATCTTGATTAATGTTCACTAAGAATCAATGGAACTAGGCTTGCGCAAAACAGTTCCAAAAACGGAACGAACGTGTCCTTTATTGAGCAGGCATGTTTCCGAGGAACGATATCATTCCAATGTTTCGATGGCACCTTTGCTTGAAGGAAAGAAATGATAGGTACAAATGACTATCCGTGGATTGCGGGATGATCTCAAAAATTGTAAATTGTATTTTAAAGACCACCAACAGCTAAGGTTATTTGGGCCTAGCACCAATTCATATTTTCAATTCATTATTTTTTTTTTTTTTTTAATAATAAATTGAAAATCTAATTGACACTTTTACCAGCTCTCGGGCTAGAACTCGGGAACTGGGGACTTGTAATAGAGGAACCATAGCAACGCCATGTAAACAACAGCGCCGCTACACTCTCGGCTATTCTCAAGCCCGCGGGATGATCTCGTTCCACAATGCTATATAGTCTAAATAAACAGAAATGTGCTTGTAGAGTAAAATGTCGAGAATACCCGAACATGCCAGGCGCTCGATATAGTACATATGCACTCACATTCGGGAACGAACGAATACTGTGGTCGTTGTCGGACTTGACGAGTAGCGACAAATCTCGTGATTAAATCGGACTCTATGCTGAAGTATGGACATATTGTAAGATGCGTTCTGAGGAAAGATTTTAGATCTCCTACAGAGGACATGATTCCTGGAGCAGCTATACATGTCCAGAACTTCCCAAATCTAAATGGAACCCTATCTGTATTCATCCACATTCTGAAACTAAACGATCTAAGATGACGTACGTAAAAAAAGACAAATGGTACGAAATGCATCCAATTCGTCTCTGTGCATATATTATTATGCCGTTGGGCAGAAAAAACAACCGAGTTAGTGTATTTTTTTTTCAGTTTTTTGCGGGTGCGTGTGGCCATATTATATGTTTATACTAGAACGTGCACCCGACAACAGGATCGGCTTACACATTTTCACACTCTGTGAATTTATACTAACGGTCCGGTCCGGCTTCGCCCGTGTGCTACGAATTCATGATTTTTTTTAAATCGGTGTTCTGAGATTATCCCTGATTTTAACCCGGGCGAAGATGGGCCGCCCAGTTTCAAGTATACATCTGAGTCTTCCTCGAGAATCAATCTATTTAATCGTAAAAACCGGAACAAAATCCGTTCAGTAATTATGGGGGAAATCGGGCAGAGACAGAAACAGACACGGCGGGGGACATTGTTTTATAATACTTATGTAGTGATTGCTCACAATAGTCAAATAGCTTAAGCCACAATCTGAATTATTATACCCTCACTTTAAAAAACAACCCCAAATGCCAGTAGAACGTTTTGATCAGAATGTTTCAACTAGAGTTCGACCGAATAATCTGCTTTGATTAGTTTCGCTAAAAATTACACCTTCGCTTCGTCAAAATAATCGGCTTTGCCCAAAAACAAACCGATGATTTAGCTAAAGCCTACGCGCAGACGATATCAGACCGCTGCGTGTTTTTACTTCTCACCTCTACTATGGTAGAGAAGTAATGGATTTATTCCGAAAAAAATATTTCGACATTTTAACAGATCTTCACGTTTTAAGACCCTAGCAATCGTTTAAGATCATTTTCTGACTGATGTCTGTATGTGTATGTGGGTGTGTGTATGTGGTCAATTTTTCGCCTTCGATATCGTAAAAACGGAACAACATACAGCCATGCCGATTGTTCTATTGTGTTTATCAGCCTTTAACTTAGATCTGATTAGATTTTGAGTCAAATCGGTTCAGTGAATCCTGAGATATTAAAAAAACGTTCTCAATGTCACGTATTAACATAGGTTAAAAAAAATATAAATGAATTCTAGATGTTATAATATGAAAAAAATGTAAATATTTTTTTTCTCTAAAATGTATAGTTTTCGAGAAAAAAATATTTTACTAAAAAAAATAAAAATTGTACGTAAATCAAGGTAACCATGATTTTTGCTATATTAAGTTAGCCATTAGTAGATCACCAAACAAAAAAGAGGGCCATTCTTTTTTTTTCAAGGAATAAAAAAAGAGTGTTTATTTTTTGCAAATATTTACTAGGTGGGAAGTATAGGACTGGTCATCAGTCGAATTTTTTACTTTATAAGTAGTATTATTTTTAGTAGGTATGTATTATTATTAGTTTAAGAAACAGAAAAAAATATATATTCTTTGTTGACACATAGTTGTTATTGTTAACAATAAACTCTTTACATGAACTAAAGGTGTTTTCTCCTCTTTTTTTTTTGCTTTATATAATTCCTTTAACTTCAGTCGAAAGTGGAAAAAAAAGAAGCGAAAATCGGCAAAAATCACCTTAGGTTGAACTTTATTTTTAACATGACGGTCCTGTTCGATCCACGAAAAGGGACATAGAAGGCAAGAATGAACTCTACATTCGCATTTGTTGACTGTTGCAGCTTTTTTACAGGGAAGGACTAAAATAAAATTTGCATCGTCGTTTTTTTTCCTTTGGCATGAATTGTAACAAAATAGAAACTATGAAGTTGAGAAATTATACACATAGCTAAATAGGAATAAATTAATTATTATATTATGAATTATTGGTTATTAAGTTTTAATCTTAGAGCTAGTTATATTTCTGTTTTGAAATATTTGGTTTTTAAAAAGATTTAATTTTATTTATAAGTTTATTGTTTATTAATTCTATTACATTAATATACTTATTATTTAATATGTAAAAGTATGATGTTATTTGATTAAGCATAGGCAACCATGTCCATTGGCTGTTCTACACTTGAATGAATATTCTATTATTATATTATAGTTCGTCAAGGTACAGTTTCTAATCTGTACCCTGTACCGGATAGCGTGGGTTTATCTAAAAAGACAAACCATGATTTTCTTCATATAACAAGCTGGAAAAAATATCTGTTACATTAGCTTTAGAATTTATTTTACATTGTTATCCAATACCTATATATTTTCATTATTAAAAAAATATATATTAAAAACCTTCGGAATTCAAATCTGGGCATGGCGTTTGTAGTACCTCTCGATACACTCGTACTTTTCCACACGGCCACCTAGCTTACTGCGTCTGTTAACACAATTATGCATGCTGTGTTTTGTTTCACATGTCAACCACTTCCGACTATTTCCGTATTTCTAAAATGTCATCCCATTACTGTATTTACACAGAAAATTGCGCAATAATACCGTAAGTCCGTCCCTGCACGAAGAAATATCCTCACAAATCGCAACACAGATAATAATACTCGCATATGTCGTTGCTTTCCAGGAAACTGCAAACTTGGCCTATATTTTAGAGCCGCGATCAGGGCTGTAAGCCAGGCAGAACGATGTTTAATAATATCAACTGCCTATGTAGATTTTTTTTGCTTAATTGCGTCCTGTTAGTGATCAGTCTATCCAGACTATAAACTAATAAGATAAGCTATGTAGATAATAAAAGTTTTGAGAAAACCTTCGAGCATACTGCATACACGGTGTCCCAATGAAAACTTGTATCCCCATAAAACTCGGCAGAATGAACGTTTTGACAAAAATCCATTAAAAACACGTCGATTTGTATATCAAAGGGCACCAATTTTTATGCAAAAATCATTCTTGCAACTCTAGCCCTGTGCGGGGAGTAGCGACTCCCCCAAATTTTTAAATGGAATGGGGGGTCAAATGATCCCTAATTTGGAAGAGTTTTTCATTACGTACACAACCGTATTTGTTTTTTTCAATTCGATCGATTTGTTACCGAGAAATTGCTTCTTGAAGTTTCCATGTTATTATTGTATGGCAATTGGTGGAGGTCATTTCAAGCAATACATTCGATAGTTTAAACCTTTTTGTGCTTTTATTAGTTTTTTAACTTGGAAACTTTCTCGGTAACAAATCGATCGAATTGAAATAAAAAACTTTTTAACAAAAAAAAAACCTCCTTCAAAAAGCCACTAAAAAGAGGAAAATAATGAACTTTTTGAGGTCTGCGCCAATTTAATAAAATATGAAGTCGGTTAAAAAGTATATATAGTGATTAATGTCTTCTTTTTAACCAACTTCATATTTTATTAAATTGGCGCAGACCTCAAAATTTCATTATTTTCCTCTTTTTAGTGGCTTTCTGAGGGAGGTTTTTTTTTGTTAAAGTTTTTTATTTTTTACTTTTTAGTGTCAAAAAATGACTTATACCTAAAAGGAATCACACGTCGTTACTCACATTTATTAAAATCAGCCGAACTACTGAACCGATTTTGATGAAATTTCTATGCAACAAATATATATCCTTTCAAATAAAAAAAAATCCAAATCGGTTTATAAATCACGGAGTTCTGAGGTTACAAACATAATTTAAAAAAATACAACCGAATTGAGAACCAACTCCTTTTTTTGAAGTCGGTTAAAAAACAAATACGGTTGTGTAAGTAGCGAAAAACTCTTCCAAATTAGAGATCATTTGACCCCCCATTCCATTTAAAAATTTGGGGGGAGTCGCTACCCCCCGCACAGGGCTAGAGTTGCAAGAATGATTTTTGCATAAAAATTGGTCCCCTTTGATATACAAATCGACGTGTTTTTGGATTTTTGTCAAAACGTTCATTTTACCGAATTTTACGGGGGTACAAGTTTTTGTTGGGACACCGTGTATATGGATATGGGTACATATTATTTCATTCGACTTCAATTTAATGCAAAAAAACTGTGCCGCTTATATAGGTAAATAGTGAATTATAAGTGCATGACTCACTATTTTAAATATTGGAACTTGACTATAGTCCACTTGTGGTGGTGCTAGAGGGATGAAAATTGTTATGCAAATAAGGTTTAAAAATTGAAATTTTTCCTGCGAATCCTCAATTGGGAGAGGGGACCCGATCGTGCTAGCGCGGTAAATTCCAGTGGTACTAAAATGAAGTAATTTGGCATATATAAGTAAGATAAAACTGGTTGAATATTCTTTCAAGGTTATATAGTTATTCCAAAAACTGAATAGTACATTAACATCGCTAGCCTCATCTATTGCAGAGCTACAACCCTGCATTATTACCCATATGAGGTGTACCCCTATTCGGTGTGTTCTACATACCTTATGTTAACCCCCAATAGTCACTATAACAGTCATCATAAGTTTACAGTCGTCCTGATCAAACTAGTCACAACAACTATAACCACTCACATAACCATCATACAGCTGACCGACTGTGCAACACATGCACCGGTTTTTGTTTCCAACTATCCGCGATGCGATTTTATTTTTTAACAATACGTCGTAACCTATATATTATTTTTTATTACAAAACCGCACGAGTGCGTGTTTTGTTTTAAACAATGCTTTCAACGCCTTCTACAAAATAATTTGCTACGTATAAAAAAGTCAATTTATTTTTACACCTGTGATTGTTCAGTTTGTGGTATGTATTTAATTTATAAACCGCGAAATGGTATTCATGACGTGCACAAATTAATGGTAGACAACATACTTTTGGAAAACACCTAGTAAATTGTTTAAACCTCCTCCTAAATTAAAAATAAATGCAGAGAAATGCGGCATTTAGTAAACGGTAATAAGTTTTTTATAGAATCATATAAAAATAAGACTCGTTTAAGAACATTAATTAAAATTATTTTTTCAAAATTTAACAATATAGTTTATTCTCCCTAAATCTTCCACCTCTTTAACAAAGCTTATACGTAAAGGCCACCGACAGCTAGGGTTATTTGAACCTAGCATCCTTTCATATTTTTAATTCATTAATTATTCTTTTATAACAAATTTTACCAATTCTCGAATTAGAACCTGGGAACTGGGGGCTTGTAATAGAGGAGCCATAGAAATGCCATATGAACAGCGTCGTCGTCTTCGCTACGCACTCGGCTATTCTGAAGCTACAGAGGAACGTAGGTTTTCAATTATGGCGAATCATTATATAATACTGCATCATGACGTAAGCAAAAGACTGTAGAATTAATCTTCTCCAAAATATTTATTGAAAACAAAATATAGTCATCAAAAATAAAATATTTCATAATTTAGGCACTTAATTGCAACATTTTTCAGCAGTTAATTATCAAAACATTTGAATGGTCCAAGGAAATAACTTTATGAAAATTACCAACTATACATTACTCATATCTTGCGCATTCTTCCAGCTAACCGAGAAATTTGACAAATTTACTGTCTCTATCAACGGCATTTCTCTGAAGAGGTGAATAAAATTCAATAATTATTGCAAAATTTATAATAATTGCGTTCCATTTGGCTCCTTCAGCCTTCGAAGATATCCTCTTCAACAAATATCTCAAAAGATAATTTGTCTTCCATGATTCCTTTCATTTACAATAATTTGTCTTCCATGATTCCTTTCAATTATTCCAGACAGACAAACGTCGAGATGGTTTTTTACACCGATGTCACGTAACTCCGGTTCGTTCCAGTACGTCCTCTACAACATGTCAAAAAAAAATTTTTTTTGGTGGGCTATAGCAATTTTGCTGAAACCACTTGAATATTGCACACAGCTGTATAGTGTACATATCTCTAGTTTCTAGATAGTATAAAATGAAGTCGCTTTCCGCGTCTGTCTGTCTGTTTAACCGCTAGCTCCTCCTAAACCACGCAACGGATTTTGATGCGGTTTTCACCATCAGTTAGATAATTTTTCACGGAAGGTTTATATATATAGCGAACGAGCGAAACGAGTGAGTAATGTAATTATAGTATTCAAGCGAACGAGCGAAGCGAGTGAGTAGTGTATTGCCCCGGGATTTTTTAGCACCCGGGCGAAGCCGGACGGGGCCGCTAGTAATATATATACTATTGTAAATAAAGATTTCTTATTCTTAAAAAAAGAATAGTGCGCCCTTTTACACATGGTCGATTACCTGTCGAACTCCTATTTTCAAAATAACACCTTATTATAATTTCCTATTATTCCTTCACTCGTCTTGTCTTATTAAAGTTTACAAGTTATAATGGCGTTATTAAAAATTAAACAAAGAAACAAACTGAAGTAGTAACGGTGCGGGTTGACAATTTCGAGAAACACGTATTAAAGCAAATTCCGTACAGAGATGCATCCGTCCAACACCGACAAATATCTTTGCATAGAAGTATCGGTACTGTCGTACTGATACAGCACTCCCAATGCAAATACACTGAACAGTTTTAATTGTCTCATCATTATTGAGATGATACGTTCCGTGGCTGTGTGAATAATAGAGAGAAATTGTAGATTATAGACGCTCGACATCTGAGATCATTTAGTGCGTTAATATAATCTAATCTATTATCATTACTGAAATGACAAATTCTTTGAATTTTTCATCCGCAAAAACTCAAAACAACGGACCCATCTCGCTCATCATCAAGGAATTCTTGCGTTATAAATTGAAAAAATAACCGTGTCGAACCACGAAACAGGTGGTTACAGTGGTAATTATTCTGTCTTTCGGCTAATTAAATTTCACTGCAATCGGATGAACCAAGATGATTTCAAGGTCGATCTGCGACGAGACGGACCGACCCACCCACATGCACAGCGGTCGGAGCCACCGCCGCCGATCGACGGCGGCAACAAGAACGACCGACGAGAAGGAGGGGGCGGCGGCGGCGGCGGTGATTCTTGACGACACATCACATAACAGTGTTGCGTGTTCACTGGCACCTGCTGTACAGTTGCTATAGAAACACTCATCCGGGGATGAAAAAAACTCTCCTCGGCGACGAGGACGGCGAGGGTGAAAAAAAACGTGGGGGTGACTCAAATAAAAAAACGGATCAATATTAACTCTTTGCTTGCGCTACCCCACGCGACGGCGACCGTCTCACGCACACAACGAAAGGCACGCACTCATACACACGCGCGGAGATGGGTATAATTCTGTGACCGCAAGGCAAAGTCGTTTATGTCGTATTTTAAGATATTTTCAGATTTTTTTTATTTCTATTTTATGAAACATTATGTAAATAAATAATATATGGTCTCAACCAAAAGACCAACCAAAAGATTAAAGATTTTCCGATTTAATTCGCCTTGATAAAATAGAAAAACTTTCTATGACCCAAGATTATAATTAAAAACGGATATTTCATCTTAGATTCACCCGTGATATTAGCTCCCGCATGTGAGGTGGTACAACCTACAGTAGTACCTAGCTTAAATCAGCTCTCGCAAGTAGTAATATTTCAGTGACAAATTGCTTCATTAGGAAATAATTGATTGTTTAAAAACGTGTCACTGTAGAGTAATTGTCAACTCAGCCACCGCGAAAGTGGAAGTTTCGGGTTAGAGTCCCGACGGTGACATAGGTTTAAAAAATGAATTTTTCCATTGTTGCATCATATTGTTACGTCATTTCGATAGGTGTTTCTAACACAAATGCAAACTGCATTCATTTGTATGTATTAATAGCCGCGAATACTTTAACCGCATGAACAATTTTCTGTATATTATGTAAAAAGGTTTCATTCTCGATTTCATCTATAGGTACCTACACAAATTCTAGATTTTGCGATCTAAAATGGCTTATTGTTTAAGGCTACCGGCAGCCAAAGTTATTTTGGCCTAGCATCAACGCATATTTTCAATTCATTATTTTTTAATATTTGATATTTTTATCACTTGCAATAGAGGAGCAACGGAAACGCCATATTATATGGAGTTTCCATTTTTGGGATTAAGAATAGCCGATCGTATAGCGATGCCGTTATATTATATAACGGCATCGCTATACGCTCGGCTATTCTTAATCCCAAAAATGGCTAATTAACCATCCAGTGTCACCCAGTATTTTTCACTGCAATAAAAAGAAATGGCATTGTTTATTACGTGTCTTCTTCCCACCACAAGATCATCACTAACACGCGACGAGTCGAATGAAATTCATTCACTAAATGCATTTTGAAAAAGAATAGATCGTTAAAAACGGTGAGGCCGCCCCGTTTCGACTTTATTTGGAATTACATTTGTGAATGAGTTTCATTTAAGTAATGTTGCAGGACAATGTCTTAAGGAATGTGACCACAGACCAGCTAAGATAATTCAGTCCCTTTGCATCGAAGTGAAAAATGAACAGTGTATGACAATTGTGATCCAAGCTCCAATCAGAAATTTAAATCGACATTTAATATCACATAAGCCATTTAGTTTTTCGACCACATAATATAGACAGTTCTGTATGTGGCGTACTTCCACTGGGCTGTATTCTCGGGCCTAATTTATCTGGTTGTACTATCTCCGTCGGTACGCAAGACAAACAAAATATATTATGTTTAAATAAACAATAATGGATGATGACTCAGAGAAAAAATTAAATTAAATGCCAGTGTTTTTTAAGCGGTAGTATTTGTCTAGAATTATGTTTAGAAGTTATAGCAATAAGTTACTGATTAGTGTTTTGTGGTTACTTTTTAATATTCAGTGTTTTCACACCAAAGATTCCATCCTTCTCGCAAAAGATTCTTTGACTAATAATGACGAACCAGAATTCATTTATTTATTGTAGATTACAGACGCTTGGCAATTAAGGTTATTAGTGTCTAATTAATAACAAATTACATCAAATTAAAACGACATCGCAAAACATCCGAGAGGTTTTGAACCCACGACATTCTATTTCAAAGGCCAGTACCTACGCTAACCATTTTACCAAGCTGTCCTCAAAAACCAGAAAAAACATCATATTTTGTGATAGTAATATTAAAAACTAATATATTGCAGCTAGACTAAATTTTACAGGGCCTCCACATTCTGAGACTACTCCGCGAAAATGTGAAGCAAAATGGGAATCCCGCACGCGAATTCTGAGCTAAGTTTGAATATTTCGTACACTGCAGAAACGTTAAAAATAAGTATACGATATATATATTCTTTTACTTCTTTATTGTGAATTATAGACGCTCAATATCTAAGATCATTAAATTAAACATCACAAAAAACTCAAACCACAACAGTTTGATCCCAGGGTCAGTACGCTAACCGTTATTGGTGTAACGGTTAGCGGGCTGGCCCTAGGATCAAACCTGTTGTGGTTCGAGTTTTTATGATGTTTAATTTAATGATCGCTAACCGTTATTGGTGTAACGGCTAGCGTGCCGGTCTTTGGATGAAACTATCCTCACGTATATCCAAACTAATATTATAAATGCGAAACTGTATATGTCTGTTTGTTGCCTTTTCACGTCTTAACCACTGAACCGATTTCGACGAAAACTGGCAAAGAGATTGCTTGAAGCCCGACGAAGGACATAGGCTACTTTTTATCCTGAAAAACTGTTCCCGATGGAGAGCATTC
This sequence comes from Mongoloraphidia duomilia, assembly GCA_039654895.1. NCBI lineage: Eukaryota > Metazoa > Arthropoda > Insecta > Raphidioptera > Raphidiidae > Mongoloraphidia > Mongoloraphidia duomilia. The sequence goes on along the minus strand of CM077519.1, from coordinate 13,118,173 downwards.
AAGCCATACATCCACACCAGGTATTGTTCAATGTGCATATCTATGGTGTTGGAAAGACAGGAGGCCATGATTTAATGATGCGTTCTATGTTTCCATAGTTACGCATTATGTATTTGTATATTTTGGAGAACATTATTATTGCATTTTTAACTGTCAAAATAGGCCTTAAATTCATAGTACCCGGGCGAATCCGGACCGGGAAACTATAGTTCTTTTATATTGTATAGTGTAGGTACGTATCATCAACATCGTGGTTAGCATGCTTGGTGCCGCAACCTCTAGACTGAACTGCCGTGGGTTCGAATCCCGCCTGCGCTCATGGATGTTTTGTGGTGTTATTTGGTTTTAAGTAAGTTGTTATTTAGTGTAGTTGAAAGACGCTAATGACCTGAGATGTCGACGCGTCTATAATCTACGATAAATAAATAAAAACATCGCTTAGGTGGTATTGATCTTATTCAAACCTTTAAAATGAGATATGAGGGAAAGACATTAAAATCGCAAAATTAGTATCCGCGCAGACTTCTTTAAAAAAAAATTACCGGAAATTATACTCTCTAATGTCTGGAACCTGATTTCCGGTTTTAAAAGTATGTATATTTACATAAATAATGTTATGTACTCAGCACTAAATGAATTTATTTAAACAAAATATAATAATACATTTTTTAAATAAAAACTAGATGTAGGTAACCTCGGTAAATCGCGAACTCGGATAAGATAGGCTTCTGGATTCTGCTAGTAGCTGCCCAGTCTATCTTATTTATTGTAATATTTGTGAAACGTAGGAACTCTCATCGGGTAAATTAACCATAGTTAATGTCACTGATGCGGCGGGTTTCTAACTTTGCAATGTATTAAAAATGGATATTTTCTCTTCGAAAATTCATTCGACATCATTTTAGTAGAGCCATATTTTGAAACAAATGATTACAATAATTTGAAACTGCATATCTCTAATATTCTTTATAATCAAAAAAAGAACAAAAAGTAAAAATGAAAACATTACAGCTTGTAATAAAATGTAGAGAGAATAAAAAGTATGCAAATGTTGCAACTAGTAGATAGTATTCGCACACTTTCTCTTCACATAGCTAGCCAACAACCCTCAACGCAAGGGTTGCTTTCATCCTTGTACTCATCTTCAACGAATCTCGTGCATGCATATTTAATTAGGCATAGACTTTACCGATGCGCATGCGTCAGATGAGACAAATGACTGTTTTCGTTTCCTATATAAAACAAATTAGCTATGATACTACCACGCGATGCTCAGCTGTGTAACAAACAACTGAATGTCATTTCCAAATGCCATCTTAACATTTTAACTTCTATCCGGATAAATTACAACAGGTGGTCAAAAAGTCCATTACATATTTAAATATAACAGATTCACTCAAACATACAATAATTCTCGTTTAAATGATTGTATCTGCAGTATTTACAAAGCCATTTAGAAACCGGACGTGTGTATTCAAAAAATGGCAGGGCCCCGGCAGGACACGCATCGTATTTCACGCTCACCTAACCTAATCGTAATGACGGAAACAAACCTAGATCCGAACCTGACCGAAAATGCAGTAATTCATCATCTAGAACTATAATAATGTAAAACATATTGCGTTACAGCAGGACGATTGTTGCAGGAATGGATCGTGGCCACTTTAATATTTATTTGATTACAGTGTGTTAGGTCTGTCAGGGGGCGCATGGACCCACTCCATTACGTTATTGCGACATGGCAATATGTTACGAACAAATGGTATAGTATAGACAAACTTATATAACATGTAAAATATAGTCTTTTTTTGAAAGCGTATAAAAAATAATCTAAGGTACCTGTCTTCCACAGTTCTACCAGTTTTTTAGCTTCCCAAAGAATATAGAAATCTAAAACGGTACCAAGGTCCATTCCAATCCCAAACTCAAAACAAGCCGTGAGGTGGGTCGTTTATTAAGACTAAAGTGCGACCCTTGAGGTCCACACGACGAACTTCCCAGTTTGATAAATATTTAATAATAATAATTAAATTAGATATTACACAGAAAAGTAATTATTTTAATCATTAAAACATAATTATTATTTATTTTTAACAATAATTTTAAAAAAAACGGCTGAACCGATTTTTATAAAATTTATTTCGGATCAAAATGACATTAACACGCCTCGATTGACACCCTTGCGAAGTCGATATAATTTTTTATTCGCGAAATATTGTGTAAAATCTACTGTTTTGGAGTCTATTTGGTTAAGGAAAATGAACGGCTGAAGCGATTTTGAAAAAAATTCTTTCAGATCATATTTACGTTAATACGCGTCGATTGGCACCCTAACGTAGTCGATATCATTTTTCATTCTCGAGATTTCGTCTTAGAAAAAATGGACACATACGTATGTACGTACATACAATATTCTGTCGAGTGCCACTTATGGCACGCATGCCATAGGTTCGCCGTCCCTGCGATATGCCATATTCGACATCAGCTTACTGTATAGAAAGCGGCAACGTCCTCTGGTCAGTGCGGCGGCCACCCTGACTTCAAGTTCAAACCGCGATCGTATATCACAACAACGTGATCATATTGCATTTTAGTTTTTCACGCTTTTCGCTCAGATTCTGGGGGAAGTCGTTGTGTCATAGGCGGTGCTACTGAACAATGTGTGATATTCAAGATATATGTTTGTATGTTACAGATTTACCTTCTAACAATAATCTTTTGTGCTTATAAAAAAAATCTATTTTTACAAGCTTTTATTTAACTTGCAATGTTTGTATGTTAGTTTGTTTGTGTGTTTGTTTAGATCAAATCTTGCAAGTCAATTTTGAACGACTTCCACGTATCCGATCGATTGAAATTTTGTACACATACAGCGTGTCCACGAAAGTTCTTTACAAATGGAATTTTTTTTTATTAATTATTGGAGCAAAATTTTTTTCTGTGGAAAAGTTCTGCTTCGTCCAAAAACCTCTAAAACACCAAAGAAGCAGAACTTTTCCACAGAAAAAAATTTTTGCTCCAATAATTAATAAAAAAAATTCCATTTGTAAAGAACTTTCGTGGACACGCTGTATGTATTTCCGATGACAATACATGAATAAATCGTTTTTAGAATTAAATTCAACCCCTAAGGGGTTCAAACGAGGGTGTAGGATTTTTTTGACTAATCAACGCCCAGGCCAAATCGCTGAAGCTAGAAACTTGAAATTTGAGCAGTAGATTCCTTTTCTGACGTAAGTATCCACTAAGAAGGGATTTCTCGAAATTCAGCCCCGAAGCTGGGATCAAAATGGGGTAAAATTTGGAAAGACTAAAATGAACAAAATAAAATATTAGTTTTTTTTTAATAATCAAAACAAGCCGTCATCTTAAACATGGATAAAATATTAGTTAAAAAAAACTTTTTAGAGACAAGCTTTTATTGAAATGTACTAAAAAGGAAAAAATAATATTTAAAAATATTGGTTTATAATTATTATAAAAGCGGGGGTTGCGATTAATAAACTATCATAGAGTTTACAACCCACGCTTTTATAATAATTATATGAACCTAAATTATTAAATATTATTTTTTCCTTTTTAATACATTTCAATAAAAGCTTGTCTCTAAAAAGTTTTTTTTACTAATATTTTTTTGCAGACTATTTTAAAATAATTCAACGTAGTATAGGCGACAGGTAAATTTTACTGACAAGATCACCTAACTAGCTGAAAGTTTGAGTGCAGTTTTAGGCCCCTCTCGACACCACAAATGCACATTTTTTCTGTTTCGGGGGCAAGAAGTAAGCAAACAGGTGCAAGTTTTGTATTGCTAATATCTCGGTTCTTTTTTATCGCATGATAAAAAGGACGGTGCGAGCGTAGAAAGCGCTTCAAGCACTACGACTTTGCTCCTCATGACTTTTGCCGTATCTTCAACCCTTATCACTTGGAGGGTGGGGTACAGGCGACAGGGAGATTTTCCCTATGGTATTGTGGAAAGATCACCTCGCTGATTTTTCGCATGCGTTTTAGGACCCCCTGAGTGTCATGACTGCGCACTTTTCTATATTTTTTTAATCCTGGGGGACGGGGGAAGGCAATCAGGTGCAAATGAATGGCGTAATTTTAATAAATTCAAGTAAGTAGTCTGCAAAATGAGTCGAATTTTTCAAATTTCGACAAATTCTAATGTCTTGTTGGGGGCCATCCATAAATTACGTCACACAAATTTTACGATTTTAACTCCCTCCGTCCTTGTCACAGATGGTCACATTTTTAAAACCTCCTCCCCCTTGGTTTGACGTCACATATTTTTTATTTTTATAATTAGAAATAATTAAAATAAAACAGCAGTTAAAAGTTTTCTTTTATTTCTTTAAATTTCTTAATAAAATCAACATCAAGTCAAATAATTTAAATTTTAACATGTGAAGTCACAAAGCTTATGACCCCCCTGGCCCTTGTCCCACGATGTCACATTTTGTTGACTGCCTCCCCCCCCCCTTAACGTGTGACTTAATTTATGGATGGCCCCTTGATTTTAAAGACAAAAAACTTTTTATAAAAAAAATAGAGCCGCCTTCAAAAAATCTACTAAAGAAAAAAGAAAAATAACCAAATTTTGAGGTCGGCGCCAATTTAATTATTGAAACTTTTTATCCTCAAAATTTAGTTATTTTTTTATAAAAAGTTTTGTTTTTTAATTTTAGTGGTTTTGCAATACGTAGTTCGTATGTTATTAACCGACTTCTTTCTTGGTGCTTGCTTACTAAACTAAAAAAAACTACTAAACCGATTTCGATCGTTCTTTCACTGAGTCCTAAGTTGAAAAATGTCTAACTTTACGCAAAAAGAATCGTCTAAATCGCTTCAATAGTTTTGGAGATATACAGAAACAAACATACATACATTCACACACAGTCTAATATATTATTAAAATATGAATTTCTAACATTAATTAAGAACCTTCTTTTTTTTCAAGTTGGTTAAAAAAATTCAAAACATTTTTTGTTTTCATAATTATTAATTAATATACCTGTGAAATTTAATAATATCTATTACCGACCAACAAAACATTTTTGTGATCCTGCCCTAGCACTGTTTTAAAATATTTCACAAAATTAACTCTGTATCTAATGCAACTAACTATAAGTAGGTAATAATAAACTCACAAAGAAGAAATTTTCGGCTCCACTGCTACTGCACCTGCAACAATGCAAAACAAAAATTCGGTTAAGAGTCCAATAAAATTAAAATAGGAAGAAAATAGGAAGAAAGTTTTAATCATCACCTGATGATGCTAACATGGTTAGCGGAACGTGGGGCAAACAAGTGTTAGTAATTTGATGTTTTGTGATTACTTTTTTTAATATTTTAAGGATACAATAAAATTTTCTTTTTTCCAGATTTCATATATCCAGCGTCACTCGCAGGATTAAAAGGAACAAACCAAGTGCTTTCAGTAATGATGCCATTTAAATGCCAATCCATTTGCCCATTCTTTTAACAGTAGAGTTGCATAAAAACAAGCCTATTCTAATAGAAATTACGTGTACCTAAGTGTCCCATCAAAGTATTTTAATGCCTCCTTGCAGTACGCCACTGAGTCTTATTTAGCACAGTGCAACTTGCATCACGAACATCAGTCCGTCAGTCTAGGTTTGGCTGACGTCACAAATTGAGATATGCATGTAAAGAATCGATCGGGTGCAGATGAAATATAAAAAAGCAACCCCTTTTCTCCCTTACAAAGGTCTACACGTCGATGTATCGATGGAATACATTTCCAAGTATATAAATTGTACGTATTATAGACCAGTAAATTTGCCCAGCATATGGAGAACATTACCGTAAAACGGGGTTACTTTGACATGGTTTCGGAGGTTTTCTTTGTGTAACTTTTTTATTTGTTGCACTATTGTTTTGAAAATTTTTCTATCAGAACAATTGGTCCTTCTGCTTTAAGAAACAAACTTAAAATTTTGCCTCGTGACCATAGTTTTTCAAAAAAAAAATAGACAATTTGGTGTCAAAGAAACCCCGACTTCGGGGTTACTTTGACAGTCCCTTTAATTACGTTGAAAATCAAAGTTATGCTAGCCAGGGGGCTACTTTGACACCCTAGAACTAAAAAAATAATATATACGACAACAGTATGCTGTAAATAAACTTTATTAAGCGCATTAACACAACATAAAATGTATTTTTTCATAAAAATTAAATAACTGTCATTCTTTGTTTTTCTATGACTATAACTATAACATAAAAAGAAAATAAACACAAGTTTGACATCTAACTTGAAAATAAAGTTAAACACATTTCATCAGTCATCATCTTCACATCTGCTACATTCATATGAAGGATTGGTTGATCCATCGTTGCACACACCACAAACCCACTTCTTACAGACAACGCAACAAATCCAATCGTATTTATATTTGTAATAGCGATAGTCACACTTACAAATGGAACACAAGTTGTCTTCTTTAACAGTCTTTTGCTTAGTTTTTGTTGTTTTAGAGCAAGAAGCAATCGATTTGAATTGGAGGTCTTCAGCTTCAGAAAAATCACTTGATTCAGGATCTTGAGGAATCACCGCTTTGTTTTTTCCCTTCGATGTCACCACTGCGGCTTCAGAAGACTCAGGTGAAGCTTGAGTTTTTTTACGGATGTCATTTAATGTTATTTGCGATCCTGGTCTGGCAGCAATTTTTTTACCTCTTCGTTGCCGATCTTGAGCTTGGCTGTAGCCTCTTGATTCCTTTAAAAATTCCAACAAGCTGCTATCTAGGAATCTGCCAGAAGCACTCAGGTCAGATGGAAGTTTATTAAGCACGACTTCTGGATCAAATGGATGATGCCCTGTTGAACGGAAACCACTTTGCAAATTTGCTTTTATCTTTGGACCAATCGCTATCCATAATCTTTGCAATAAACGGGGGAATTGTTCTTTCGGAATGCTTCCTTTTCGTCTGGATTCTTGTCTCCATTTGTCTAAAATGCTTCGCCACTGTTTTTTAAGGGGACCAAACACTGCAACGTCCAGAGGCTGCAGGATGTGTGTTGAGTTAGGTGGTAAGGCGGTGAAATAAATGTTGTTGCCAACAGCATATTTTATAACATCAGGAGAAAAATGTGATGCTAAGTTATCACCAATGACCACAATGTTTTTATTTTCTTCTCTGTTCTTGTTGATATGTGGGATAAGAACCTTAAAAAACCACATTTCAAAAATATTCATATCAAACCAGCCGGAATCACTGTGGCTGTAAATAGTTCCATTAGGCCCACCTTGTGTCCAGTTTTCATACAGATTTTTGGACTTATACACGACCATTGGTGGTAACAACTCACCTTCTGCATTGCCACAAAACATCACGCTTATTGATGTTCTCGTGTGTTCTTGGACTCTTTCAATTCGTTTACGACCTCTTGGTACAAGAACTTTTTTAGAACCCGGGTCGTCTGTTATATTTGTCTCATCATAATTATAAACATCACTTGCCGATATATCATTGAGCACGTCGCGCAGATTGTCAAAATATTCTTTTATTTGAAGAGCACCAACTTCTGCTCTTTGTCTCTTAATGTTCGTTGCGATGCGAGTGGACAAGCCGTTTCTGTCAGAAAATGCTTCTACAAAATCCAAGCCTGGTTTACCGTCCTTCCATTGTGGTATAACCCTTCCTTGCTTGTTAACGAACTTTTCCACCACACTCCGTACATCTGCTTTCGTCATTGGAAAACCCCAATCGCTGACAGTTCCCAACGTGTCTGAAAGAAGTTTTTCTTCCTCTTCGGTTAAAACTGTTGGATGGCCTGGTTTTCCTTCGTACTTTTTGTGAATTTTGTGCAACAAGGTGGTTCTGTTAATTTTGTACTTTTCTGAAGCCGCTTTTTGAGATAATTTGCCGGACCTTATGTCACGTAACGCGTTTTGTAAAGTTTCCTCTGTATAATTCTTATAATTACGGGCCCCTAGCTTTCTTTTATACACTCTAACCATGGTTACACAACTCAGTAACAACTATTACACAACTGTCAAAAGTAAACATAACCTAAAAACGTCAACAGCGTGTTGAAACAGGCTATGTCAAAGTAGCCCCGTAACATGTCAAAGTAACCCGGGAAGTCAAAGTAGCCCCGTTTTACGGTACTATGGATAGTTCTGTGTAGCATTATACTTTTCCCAGAACTGTCAGTACAAAAATTAAATCAAATTTGGTATTACAAGAAGCAGTACCGCATTTGGGGGGAAGCGTGTTCAAGTTAGGCGCCAAGCCATAAAGAGCGGTGGAAAGCTAGATTTTTTTGACCGTACGAATCAAAATCGTTGGCAAAATCAAAAGTATACAACGGTTGCAAGTTGTTTTATCCTATCAATACATATACCAACAGTCATAATATGATTATTCGCGATCTACTGAATTTTGACAAAAAACTATTCTAAAGACATTTTGACAGCTGACTCCATAAAGAACTCTCATAGACTAGTCAAATTACTAAAATAAATAAGAAAATGTGTTATTGGAAGGGAAAAAAATTTAGTGACAAAAATTGATTATTAAAGTAAGGAATTAAATGTAGATATTTTTAATGATTGGATCAATGTAATGATCATCCCTGGGAGGAGAAGAGGACGACTGAAAAAATGTCAACTTGGGCGTCAGACCCGATAAGGCCGACCCTGACAGGAAGGAAGGATTGTAAATTATTTACATTATAGATGTAGTGATGTGCTTAAGATACGTTAGCCGACAGGTCTTGAACAAATATACCAAAACAGACCTAATAGCCATGAAAAACCATCGACCCATGTTTACACAGTTCTGCAAAAAGTTATAAATGCCACAAAACACCAAACCAAATTAAAAACTTCTCGACGTCCAGAAGTTTTTAATTTGGTTTGGTGTTTTGTGGCATTTATAACTTTTTTAATCGTTACACCAAAGGCTCCACCACTCTTCATTGTTATACAGTTTTGGAACATTATAGGTACTTACAAGATCTGTTCGATCGGTTTTTAAAATAAATCAGATCAGAGCTAGGCTCACATTAAGACCTAAAAACGCATGATGAAACTTTTTTCTAAACGTTACTCAATGATCTGATGAGCTGTTAATTAATTAATTAAATGTAGATTATAGACGCGTCGACAACTCAGGTCATTAGCCTCTTCAGCACAAATAATCCATTTGTGTAAATCCGCCAGCCGACATACACAAACCGACTAGTACGAGCTCTGGTCCCTGGGAGCGCTAATTCCCAAAGAACATTGGAATGCAATTTGCGATAGCAACCACATTCCAATGTTCCCCCTGGGGGGTGGTGAGCTGTTATATGTATTATGAATTCGTTTTTTAATAAATTCAAAGATTTTTTACAAAGCTGATAGAGAATCTGGCAACATTGCTGTGGACAGCAAAGGTAGATATTTTATAATTCTTATAAAACATTATAATTATTTTTTTCTTTCCTTTGAGTGATCTACATAAGCGCTTTGTTTGCAGTCAGAAAAGCCTGTGAAAGACACTTTAATTCAACCAGCGACGTACAATGCCAGGTAAATTGGTATCTTTATTACAAGCTTTTATTTAACTTGCAATGTATGTTAGTTAGTGTGTTTGTTTGTTTGTTTGTTTATCCTTTGTTTAGGTCAAAACTTGCAAGTCAATTTTGAACGACTTCCACGTATCTGATCGATTTGAAATTTTGCACATATATGTATTCCCGAAGACAATACATGAATAAATCGTTTTTAGAAATAAATTCAACCCCTAAGGGGTTCAAACGGGGATGTAGGTTTTTTTTAACTAATCAACGCCCAGGCCAAAACGCTGAAGCTAGAAACTTGAAATTTGGACAGTTGGTTCCTTTTCTAACGTAAGCATCCACTAAGAAAGGATTTCTCGAAATTCAACCCCTACGGATGTCAAAGGGGAGTAAAATTTTGAAAGATTAAAATGAACAAAAAATATTAGTAAAAAAAACTTTTTAGAGACAAGCTTTTATTGAAATGTACTAAAAAGGAAAAAATAATATTTAATAATTTTGGTTCATAATTATAATAAAAATGGGGGTTGCGACTAATAAACGATCATAGAGATTACAACCCCCGCCTTTTATGAACCAAAAGTATTAAAAATTATTTTTTTCCTTTTTAGTACATTTCAATAAAAGCTTGTCTCTCAAAAGTTTTTTTTACTAATATTTTATTTATTTTTGACGTGGATAACGTCTATTGTCTCATACTGGGGTGGCATTTTAGAAATACTAGATGAAAAGAAAATAGTCGTAAGTGGTTGACATGTGAAACAAAACACAGCAAATATAACTACCTATGTTAAGATCTCTGCCACAGTAAGCCAGGTGGCCGTGCGTAAAAGTACGAGTCTACCGATAGGTACAAACCCCAAGCCCAAATTTGATTCCCGAGCTTTAATATTTTTTTGTAATCAATGTTCATATTATTTTTAATAATCTAACAGCTGAAAATCGCTATCTGTACATCATCGTAATACAACAAGACATCTAAATACAGCAAACCTCAAAATTTTTTAAATTAAATAATTTAAATTAGGTGCAGCCCTTGTGTCAGCAGTCACATGTCGCCCCGGCAAATTTTGTCCAAATTAATTAAAAGAAAGTCCGTGACTGTTGGCAATTTTAAAGGAAATTATTGAAACTCGGATAATAAACGTAGGTAGGTAGGTAACCTACCTACGTTTATATTTTGTATACGTATACGAGGCCTCCAACTCCAAACTGCCTCTTACTTACTAAACATATTTTGGCCTTGTTTGGGATTTGATTAAGAAAGACTTCTCGTGATTTGGAGGCCCCCCAGGATCAGAGGCCCGGGGCGAGCCACCCCCTTCGCCCCCCCCCCCGTTTGTCTGCCATTGAGTTAATGAAGTCACAGCCTACCCCTGTCTCCCTTTCTTTCTCCCGTCACGCCTAGCATCACTTGTCAACAATGAATATTCAACATATAGTATTCCATTAACCTTTGGACCTAATAGCCTTGTTAGGTGTTTTATTCCAGGACTGGTAGTGTAAAAAAAGTAGATCGATATCTTGGAAATATCATATCATATCTAATGAAAGATTTTTTCGTTGGAGAGCAGCCAATTATATAATTGTTTCGAAACATATAGGAAAAAATCATTTTACCAACCAGTGGTCACAAACAGGATTCTAACCTGAACCTTTCCACTTTCGCGGCGGAATGAGCTTACAATACTCAATCGTGACAAGATTGCTAAACTAATATTCTCCTTATATGCTTCAGAATCAATAGATTTTCACTACATGCGAGCGTCAATGTAGTGAAAATCTATTGATTCTGAAGCATATAAGGAGAATATTAGTTTAGCAATCTTGTCACGATTGAGTATTGTAAGCTCATTCCGCCGTGAAAGTGGAAAGGTTCAGGTTAGAATCCTGATTGTGACCACTGGTTGGTAAAATGATTTTTTCCTATATGTTTCGAAACAATTATATAATTGGCTGCTCTCCAACGAAAAAATCTTTCAATTGCATACAGCCGTATAAAAAAACTATTATTATCATATCTAATGTCTTTAAGATACCAAACCATTGATCTATTTTTATAGTGACAGTTCTGAAACAAGTACCTATATCAATAAAAAAGAAGGTAACAGTTTAGTCACTTCTACCACAACTTTTATATAAAAGTTGTGGTAGAAGTGACTAAACTGTTACCTTTTTTATTGATAACAACCACAGTGCTCTTAATTATTTCTACCTATATCAAATAAATTTATTATATGTACAGATTGTATCAAATTAAACCTGTGCATAGGGCATTCTGTGTGTAAGACAGAGATTGATACATAAAGCAATAAGTAAGAATGAGGTAAATGATCGCTAATAGGAAGTTACTGTGGTTAATGTAAATAAATAATAACGAACAACCTGATAGCGTCATCGTTGTTTTCTGCAGTAAAAATAGTCACTACTGAAATTATTGATAAAATGGCAATTTAAACTGTTTGGGAAAAATCCAAATAATTAAATGGTTTTATGGTGGTAATTCAACCGCCAACATAATAAAATTATTTGTAGCTGCCTTTCAAAATTTCTAATGCATCTCAGTCCATTGACCATCAAATGTTAGCCAATGTGAGGGGAATTTTTTGTAATCGATTAGGATATTGTTTGGCAGAACGTGAAGGTCTTTCGAACACTTAATAAATTAATTAATTAAATAATTGTTAAAACTTTTGTACCAGATATAAATAATATTACGAATTAATATTGTGGTTAATTAGTTGCTTTAGTTGGTAAACTGAAGATTTACATTTTTACAGCATAGAAGGAGCGAAAAAACAAAGATGACGTTATTAGGTTGTATAAATATTATTTATTTACAGTAACCACAGTAACTTCCTTTAGTGATTATTTATCTCATTCTTACTTAATACTTTATATATCGATCTCTGTCTTACACACAGAACGGCCTATGCACAGCTTTAATTTGATACAATATGTATCTTTATTCAATTTAGAGTTATGACAATATATCTGCACAGTCTTTTGTTTCAACTGCGCCACTGCTATCGTGTTTTTAATTTATTAACAAAACAAACGAAACAACAAACAAACAAACATGTTTAAGAAAGTGAAAGTGGAATGGTGAAGCAGCTGAATGAACTGGACAGTTGAACGCATGCTGAACTGCTGAAACTGAACGTATACTGTAATTGAACCTGCAAACAATACAGTGATATTGCTGTTATGATTAGAGGTGGCCGCTTTTTTCGATACATATCTCGAAAAAAATATCAATACATGGTACAAATGTTTTTAAAAAATATTGGTAAGTACACTTATTTATATTTTATACGTTTTTACTTATTAACTTAGGTGTTATAGGTACAAAAATGTTGGAGCATACAAGTAATTCAAGAATTACAAGGCGCGATATTCATGTAGGTACTGTGTGTAAACGGTTTTATCGAACATAGGGAAAATAACACTGAGAAGATTTATAATTTTCTAGTAGGCTATGAGCCATAAGACCTAATATAAATAAGTATTGGATTACATAGAAAAAATAGTACAGTGAATTTTTTAAACAATTTTCCATAGCAACGGTTGACTATTAAGCGTAACTCGGATAGTAATTAAATAAGAAATATTATTTAAAGAAGTGATGCAACACCCTAGAAAAATATTTGAGTACTTTTGAAGATAAACTTTTTTACAATAAACAATTTATGATAGGTAGGATTCTAACCTTTCAACCAGTCATCGCGTCAAAAAGAGCACGAAAAGCGTACGAAACTTTTGAAAGGCGCGATCATAACCATGGCAACGGCGCTTGCGCGTAACTAGTCGTGAAAAGGTCTATAACTCCGACCGACTCCAACTTTGGCGGCTGGTCTAAAAGTATCAATTGGATTTTCAATTTATTATTGAAAAATAATAAATAAATAAATATTTTCAATTTAGATATTAGATAGGTATAAAAAAATAATAAATCGAAACTATTAATTGTACTAAGCCCAAATAACTCTAGGTGTTGGTGACTTAAAAAAAGTATCTAAATAAAGTTCAATATTTTTTTCCATTAAAAAATATAACCTTTTTATTTTGAAGTCGATTCAAAATAAACGTATAAACGTGGTATTCATTTAACATTTAAAAATTTCCGCACAGTAAAGATAAGAAAAATGTATTCGTAATCTTTACAAAGAGTTAATGATATTTTTTAATTTGTTTTCTTGTCGACTGTCGACTTTGACTTGATAATTTCTCGCGTTTGAATGAATTCTTTTTTGGAAAAAAACTTTTTATATTAATTTTTTTCTTTTCTTGCTGAAAGCGAAATGAGGTATACATAAAAAGTGGAGGGCAGTGAAGGACGAGGTTGTAATAACTTATGTACCTATACAATACAACAGAAAATACACAACACGACGGACAAAGTTGCCAGTTTTCTTAAAATAAAATATTAGTAAAAAAAACTGCTTAGAGACAAGCTTTTATTGAAATGTACGAAAAAGGAAAAAATAATATTTAATAATTTTGGTTCATAATTATTATAAAAGCGGGGGTTGTAAACTCTATGATAGTTTAGAGGACAGAGTGGTGTAACGGCCAGGGCAGAGATGGACATTATAAGAAAAAAACCTAAAAATTTTCTTCTAAGATAGCCCAATTGGCGACTTATCGCCCAATTTTGCAACACGTTGCACCGGTATTGTAATGTCGAAATATAAATAATAGTGAATTTTTTTTTGCTATGTTTCCAACCAATCCAATTCCATTTTTTTTCGGATTTGAGGGTCCCATCTGCCACGTGCCTAGTGGTCCTGGGTTCCTAAGTCCGAGCCTGTGCATACCATGGACCCCTGAATGGGTTCCCCCCTCGTCTAAAGGGGCACTTTATACTACATCCCCGGATTTCTATATCTATGTACCTACAGCTGTGCACCTATATGTTATATTTCAGTTTCCCGACAACTCTACCTTTCTGAGCACAGTTAAGTTTTCCATGATTTATTATAAAAGTAGCTACGAATAAAAATTAAATAAGTTTAGAACATTTTATACCTGTATTTGTTATTATTTATACACAATGTCACTTGTTCTACACTCATTTGTTAAAAAATACACATTTTACAAAGCATTTTTATACCTTTAGTACTTATTTTTGTTATTTACACGAATTCTTTAATTTATCTCTTATATTATTAAATTATGTGCCTATTCATAAAAGAACAAAATTTTTTTCAAAATGTTTTTTAAATCAACGAATTTTTCAAAGCGTCGGAAACTAGAAAAAAAAGTAAGTTTGGAATAAGCAGCTATGAATATGCATATTTCTTTATAAATACTTATTCCATGGAGAATTACGTTTCAACAGCATTTATGTAATCTTACAAAAATTGCTAATTACTAGGTTAACTAGGTTAATAAGGAATGACGAGTAGCCTCAAGACGATGCTTTAACAGGATGGCCTAATACAGTCTAATAGCGGATTTACGAAGATCCCATGTTAATTTTGAGCTTAGAATATGACCAAACTGTGTAAACATATAAACCAGAATAATGAACAAATGTGACCTCAGGACAAGACTGCAGCAGGATGGCCGAATGCAGTCTAAATCTGGATTTATAAAGATTCTAAATTAAATTGAGTTTAGATTGTTACTTCTCTCAAACATATAAACTAGGCAGTGGCGGCTTAAGCCCGTCGGAGACCCGGGGCGGCAGAACTAAATGAGGCCCCCGGTCTACTTAGAAATTGATATATTTGTAGTGTAAATTTCGTAAAAAATGAATAATATAGATGTAATGGCTGACCAAAAAAATCAAATATTTATAATAAACAACCTACCTACGTTTATATTTTGTATACATACGGGGCCTCCAACTCCAAACTGCCTCTTACTTACTAAACATATTTTGGCCTTGTTTGGGATTTGATTAAGAAGGACAATTCTCAAGATTTGGAGGCCCCCCAGGATCAGGGGCCCGGGGCGAGCCGCCCCCCCCCTTATTCCGCCATTGAAACTAGGATAATAAAAATGTAGCCTCGGGACGAGATTTCAGCAGACTAGCCGAATACAATCTAATACCAATTTTATGAAGATCCTAAATTAGATGACTTGTTTCAAACTGTGTAACAGATATTCTTGTATTTAGGCCGGAAAGTAATACAAAGCTGTACGAGACATGCATAAGGCATATTCTTGGCCAAGGAGTTAGGCGAGGCTAAAACGCACGCCGGTCGCCGAGTACAGCATAATTCAGTTTTCAGTCGAGATATACCTACACACACTATTTTTGTGCGATCTACTAAAAAAGTAGGTCGTCAAGGATTCTGGTCTAATCAACAAACTTCATAACGCATCTTTACATTGAAGAAAATCAAAAGTTTAAATTTTGCTGTTGTCACAACACTATTTTAATTTTTGAAAAGCTATAACTTTTGAATGCGTTGTTCGATTTTGATCTTTAAAACGGCATTCGACGCAGTTTTTTAAGCTCTAAAAATATTGTAAGAAGTACAAAATCGATTGGTTAAGAAATCTCGAAGTTATTTTGAAAAAACACTCTTTTCCAAATCTGTTGACTACGATATCTCTCGAACGGATTAACCGATTTTGATCCGCTTAGCGGCATTCGACGCAGTTTTATGAGAAAAAGAGCTGATTAGATTATGAAATCAATCGGTACAATTTTCTAAAAGTTATTTTGAAAAAACATCGTTTCAAATTTTCAGGAAATCTAAGTTTAGTGGAACCCTTTCGAATGCCGCAAATCGCGATTCGATCGGTCAAGCCGTTCAAAAGTTATGAGAGGTTTACATATACACACACATACACAGACATACTGACATCATCGTAAAAATAGTCAGAATAGCTTCCTAGGATTACAAAACGTCGAGATCTGATGAAAACTCGATTTTCGAAAATCCGGGTGAAATTAATAACTTCCCCTATTTTTGAAAATTTTCAATTTTCTTAGCGGGAAGATAAAAAACACCTTTAGGCTATTCTCGAAAAATTTACATATGTATAATATAAAAATTATTTTAGCTATAATTTTCCAATAACGTTTTGTGAAACCCGTTCCAACATATTATTTTAAAAAAATATTTCCTGCTGTCTGCAGAATTAAACTGGACTTTTATTACTTAGTTTTAATCGAGATATGAAAATCAAAACAAAAAAGTTATATTAAAATTTTATTTTCTGTCATTTTTTTACTTCCCACCTCTACTATGGTAGGGAAGTAATGGATTTAGTCCGAAAAAAATATTTCGAGATTTTAACAGATCTTCACGTTTTGAGACCCTAGCAATCGTTTAAGATCATTTTCTGACTGATGTCTGTATGTGGTCAATTTTTCGCCTTCGATATCGTAAAAACGGAACAACATACGGCCTTACCGATTGTTCTATTGTGTTTATCAATCTTTAACTTAGATCTGATTAGATTTTGAGTCAAATCGGTTCAGTGGATCCTGAGATATTCAAAAAAATGTTCTCAATGTCACGTATTAACGTAGGTAAAAAAATATAAATGAATTCTAGATGTTATAATATGAAAAAAATGTAAATATTTTTTTTCTCGAAAATGTATAGTTTTCGAGAAAAAAAATATTTTACTAAAAAAAATAAAAATTGTACGTAAATCAAGGTATCCATGATTTTTGCTATATTAAGCTAGCCATCAGTAGATCACTAAACAAAAAAGAGGGCCATGCTTTTTTCCAAAGAATAAAAAAAGAGTGTTTATTTTTTGCAAATATTTACTAGGTGGGAAGTATAGGACTGGTCATCAGTCGAATTTTTACTATAATATTGTTATCGTGTATTTTATTTTTATGTGGTAGAATATGCAAATAATACTTCAAAAATAAAAGTATATAGTAATATGAATCGTACATCCGCTTAAAAATAAAATTGGAGACGTCATTGTCCTTTTTACATTTCCTTTATCGGTACGTCGCTGTTGTAGGATTAAGATTTCATTATCTGTTTCTCGCACAAACAACTACACTTTCCCCATCCCTACGCGAATCACCCGCGCGAGTTCCATTCTCGTAAGGAAGATAAATTAAAAAATATAATTACGAGAGCTCCCTAAAAAAATACACCACCCCACGGGGATCGGGGTGCTGCGCTGCGAACCTCGCGCGGCCACCCCTCGCCTGTCGCCAACAAGCGGTACTCAAACCAAAGAACAGACTCAAACAACAAGCACAGCTAGTCATCATCGGCTGTACTTATACTGCATTTTTAACCGACTTCAAAAAAAGGAGGATGGTTCTCAAGTCGACGCGTATATTTTTATTTTATAAGAACACTAACTGTCAAGATTTTCTAGACCTAGTACCAATTCATACTTTTTTAATGCCTATACTTAATAAAGGATTATAAATTTGTTACTAAAAATAATATCTATCTATTGAAAATTTTGTTGAAAAGCAACCAATTATATAATTGATTCCAAACATATAGGAAAAAATCATTTTAACCAACCATATAGTCGCAGTCAGGATTCTAACCTGAACCTTTCCACTATCGCGGCGGAATGAGCTTACATTACTCAACCGTGACATGATTGCTAATCTAACATTCTCCTTATATGCTTCGGAATCATGTCACGGTTGAGTAATGTAAGCTTATTCCGCTGCGAAAGTGGAAAGGTTCAGGTTAGAATCCTGACTGTGACTATGGTTGGTAAAATGATGTTTTCCTATATGGTTGGAATCAATTATATAATTGGCTGCTTTCCAACAAAAATTTTCAATTGCAATTCAGTTAACAATTAGAGCTTTCTAGATTCGGGCGTAACAGTCTTAGGTATGCTGAATTGAAAAAAACATTGTCAGAAAATCTGGTTTCACAATAACTACACATATTTCTTCATAAGAAAATCGATTCTGCTCGAAAAATAACTGATCGATTCAAACGATATTTTCTAAACTGTGTACCTATACATGTATTTCGACGCTTGTGAAGTTGTGAAGTTGTGACCTCTGTTGTCGAGCGTCTATCTACAAGTATTTCACATACTCTTTTGTACCACTCATCTTTCCAAATAACGTTTTTCTCGGCATTTTGATAAAAATTTCGCCTATCAGCATAGGCATACGCTAGGGAAGGGCAGGAGGAAGCTCTCCACAACCGAATCTGGATTAACGAAACATTTCATGAGGAATGGGTGCCATCCTCAACAATTTATTTCTATTATCTAACTTCAGGCTTCGAAACAATTAAAATGCAGAAGTAAAAGCTTTATGTAACTGCTGATTATTTTGTTGCGTAAAAATCTTTAAAATCTATTCAGTTCAAAAGATACAGATGCACTGGTTCATGAGTGTATATAAAAAAGCGCTATAAAAATGCATGAGACTAGCGCAGGGCAACGTGTAGAAGAAAGGGTGTATACAGATTACAGAGAGCTCTATGGGTCTGGGTTGAGTAGCTCTGTGTTTGTATGTAATTCGGTAACAAAGACTCTGAGGTGACCCGAATGAATCGAATCAAGTCGTTTATTGTCGACTGTCTTAGCGTTCGGGAAGAATCGGACATTTTAATTTTGAAGAAGAGTCTCATAGCACGCTATGAGTAATCGGTGCTTTGAAAAACTCGAAAGTATCCAATCAGGTCGTTTATTGTCGACCGTCTTGCCGTTCGGGAAGAATCGGAGATAATTTTGGAGAAGAGTCTCATAACACGCTATGAGTAATCGGTGCTTGGAGAAACTCGAAAGTATCCAATCAGGTCGTTTATTGCCGACCGTCTTGGCGTTCGGGAAAAATCGGAGATAATTTTGGAGAAGAGTCTCATAGCATGCTATGAGTAACCGGTGCTATGATATAACTCGAAATAATCCAGTCAGGTTATTTATTGCCAACCGTCTTAGCGATCGGGAAGAATCGGAGATGATAATTTTGAAGGAGAGTCTCATAGCACGCTGTCGCTATATGAGTGTGTCTGTTCTCTGGCTATGAGTAACCGATATATGCTTTAAGATAACTCGAAAGAATCCAGTTCGGTCGTTTATTGTCGACCGTCTTAACGTTCGGGAAAAATCTAAGATGATGATTTTTCAAAGAAGAGTCTCATAGATAAAAAAATGAATATATTGTTACTCAGAGAAAACTCAAAAGAATCAAGTCAAGATATTTGTTGTTGACCGTCTTAGTTTGGTAAAATTCAAATAATGGTGTTACAAGCACTGAAAACCAAAAAGTTTGGGTTGACTCAAATGAATTGAGACAGTTTATTGACAAGCTTCGTGCTTAGGAAAATTTTAAAATGATAGTCCAGATATCTGTAGCTGTTATGAATAGATTAAGAACAAACACTTTGAGGAGATTCAAATAAATTGATTCACGTCGTCAGCTAAAACTGCCAACGTTCAGAAAAAATGAAAAATATTGAAAATGATAGTCTTAAATACGTACAACACTAGAATGATTGAAAAATCTTGTTGTTATGAATTGGTAGAAGACAAAGGTTAGAGATAAATGGAATTAACTGTTTCAGTATTTTAAGGCTGTTTATGGCTATTTGCTTCAGAAAATTGAAGATGATGATTTTGAAATTCAAAATAAATCGGTAAATCAGTAGCATAACAACTCTTGCATGAAGCGTATTTATTTATTTATTAATTTATTGTAAATTATAGACGCGTCCACAACTTAGGACATTAGCATCTTGATTACATTAAATAACAACTTACTTAAAACTAAATGACATCACAAAACATCCATGAGCAGAGGCGGAATTCGAACCCACGACAGTCTGATCCAGAGGCCGCGACGCTAACCACTGGACCACACTGTCCTCTTGAAACGCGTTCGATCACGAATGTAGCCCTCGCGGCCCTTCGTTCGGGAATAAAAAATAGCTATAATAGTTATATTGATTACGCAGCTTTTTAGATCATCAGGTAAAGCTCGTGGACCCGTGCTTCGCGAAACATTGATTAGTAGTTACGTAGCTATCAGTAATCAACGACTCTGAAGTAAATCGTTTTGTTGTGAAAAGTGTAAACAAACTCAAGACAGCCGATTCGTACAATATCAATAGACCAATTGAAACCAATTAAAAAAGTCATCGAGTACAATTGGTTAGAACGTTCACGAAGAGTCAAGTATCGAACTGAGATAAAAACGAATCGTTTTACTAATCAAGCATACCGGATTCATTTACGAACGAGTAATCACCAAAATACTGTATAAAAAAACAAGTGAACGCGGCCGCGCTTCTGTAACAGTCGCCCTGGGACAGTGCGTGACAAGGACGACGATAACGGGTTGTGCCGTGGACTAAATAAAGACGGCACTATAGAGTAACACGCTCTGTTCTAAAAAAAATAAGAACGGTTTAAAGTCGTTGTTCGACTCCTCAACAAAACAACAAATAATAAAGACAAACAAAATTAGTTTTCATTGCAAAATTTCAACTTCAAAAGTCTTTTTTTATATAATGATAGACGTATAAAAATTATGTTAATTACATTTATACTAGCTTATAAAAAAACGATATTTCTTGGTAAGGGTACATTTAAAATTCTATATTGCTTCCCTTATTAGCACAAAGTCAAAATATCCAGATTAGACGTCATTCGGCAATTCCGTTTAAACCTTGTCCAGAAAATGATTTATCGTCCTACTTCATGTTTCATTTATCCATACTGTTACAAAACTGTTTTCTGAGTTGGCGGAATAAATATTTATTTACAATAATTAAAAACACAATAATAATGAATGCAACAACGAAAAGTCAGTTCTAACAATCAACACAAGGAAACAATAACTAAACAGTAATTCTAAACAAAGCAAAATAAAACAATAAATAGCACTTGACTAATAACTCGTAATTATTTCCACTACACTAGCATTTATTTTATCAATCTATTTATTTATATCACGGCACTATTTATATCACTCATCCACCGTAGACTTGACTGCGTGACTCACCGTTGACTGATTGATTCACTCACTCGCACTGGCTGTTTATATATGCTGCGTGGCATAAGCCTAGTGTGTTCTCGCTTTCTCTAGAGCTTTGGCGCAGGTACCAGTTGTTCAGTAAGCAGACCCCGTTTCTCAGAACTCTTACCTGCCGTTTATACACAGGGTGATCCGTAACAATACTTAAAAGTTATTCTATAAGCTTACGGTTTGTTAAAAATTCTTAAAAATTCCTATTTGACTAAATTCGGCCATCATGATTTATGTCTCGTCCTGAAGTCACTCAATATCGCTTATCTTTCAAATGTATGTTGCCATTTATCCATAAGTAAATTATCAATAATTAATAGAAATTACGTCTAAGCTCATGCGGTTCATTTAGAATATTTAGAAATTCAAATTTGACTAAATTCGACAATCCTACATAAGTCTCACTCTGAAAACATTAATTATTGTTTTTCATTTTATTTATGTGATTAGTAAACTTTTTTTCCATAATACACAGGGTGTTCCAAAATTGATGGGACACAGAGCTACCACGTGTAGTAGACGCCAAAATAAGTCGATTGGACCCAATTTATTTATATACCAAAATGTACCGTATGCCCGTGAGAATAGTTCAAAGTTTACATAAAATTTTGTATATAAAATTTTGTATTACAAATTATTTTATTAAACTTGTACTATAGGAATATCTGTTAGCATTATTTAAGAAAACATTTTTTTCCTTCGGAACTATGCGGAATACGAAATTTTTACAAGAGTAACAAAATGAAGACAATTAATCAGTCTTCTCGCTAAAAAAATTTGAGAATCGTATTACTACCCCTACGAAAGTTCTGAAAAAAATGTCAGGGGGTGAGGGTGGTTTTAACCTTTCTACAATTTCTTTTGAGTTTCTTTGATTACCGAAAGGAGAGTAATCCTCTAAAATGCACTTTTGTCAAATTTCATTCAATGTGTTTCACTCATTTCTGAACAGCGTACAAAAATGTGTTTTTTTATGTAAACTTTGAACTCTTCTCACGGGCAAACGGTACATTTTGCTATATAAATAAATTGAGTCCAATCGACTTACAGTCGAACCTCTATAACTCGAACCTCTATAACTCGAACAACTCTTTAACTCGAACTTTTTCATTGGTTCACACATTCCCCAAGATTTCCATGTATTACCTCCATAACTCGAATTTCTATAACTCGAACCCCTCTATAACTCGAACTCAACGCTACGTCCTGCCAAGGAAAAAATCTCTATAAGTCGAACTTTTGAAAGCGATCAAAGCCGAGTTTTGACGTCTGGTCGTAAGATGGCAGCGCTCGCGCTTTCAAATCGATTCAATGAATTTCCTCAAGCACGAGCAGCGCTGTGTGTTATTCTGGGATTCTCCAATAAGTATAGATTTAAAATACCAGGGTATGGACACTCAACAGTTTTAGAGGCAAATTATTCGTCGGTGTGGACTGGGTTACTGCCAACATAATAACCGTTTTCACTAGCAAAATTATAGAAATTTCATATTGTTTTTGCAATAGTTGGTACATGATGATTACGACGACATTAAAATTAGACAAAAATACGAATCTTACCGCCAAAAAAAGACAAATCAATCAAAGCTTGATAACTGATTATTTTTAAAGTGTTTTATGTCACGTACGTAGTATTAAAAGGTCTTTTACATTACATATATTATGTATTATAGTATTTTATTACATATTATATGTAAATACGTATTATGTACTTAATAAAAAAAATTTGGAATATTCACGCGGTTTTTCTCTAACTCGAACTCTCTATAACTCGAACTTTTTTGGTTGTCCCTTCAAGTTCGAGTTATAGAGGTTTGACTGTATTTTGACCTCTACTACACGTAGTAGCTCTGTGTCCCAGCAATTTTGGGACACCCTGTATAATTCCATAATATTCCGTATTATTGAAAAGTTCACAATATTTCAGAACCGCAGCGCATCAAGGACCAGTGCACGGGTGATGTGAAAAAAATCTACATAAAAAATAAGTGAGTAAAAAAGCGTAGGCAATTTCTGCAAACGGCTTCCATTAGCGGGGCCGGCCATTGTTTAGCGCGCCAAATTAATTTAACCCGGGGGTGGTTGAGTATACAGGCACGGAGGTGAGGAGTGAGACGTATGATCATGCGCGGGGTTAGAGGAAAGGAAGGATGAACAACGCGGGCCTAAGACTGAGGCAGGCACCCGTTGAGGGATGGACTAATAGCCACGAACGTACAGCAGGATTGTGTATAATCCAAGCTGCGAGTTTACCACATTGTCAATTTACACATAAATGCACATTGTGTCAACTTGCGTATGTATTTATGTTCAAGTCTCCTATAAGTACGACGTAATTTTTATCCTGAAATGAAATGTTTGATTTAATATCAAAATAATTATATTTATTGCAACTTGTTTTGGTATTATTTTTATGTCTATTATAAACCATTAATAACATTTTTTATGAGAAAATAAATAGTGAGTCCCCGGTTCTCTCAATAGATGTGCAAATATTCAGAATCGAATACTAGTGACAGGCTGATAGCTCAAAAATTTGGATAACTGATCAAGAAGGACACCTATAATATATACCTAGAAGCTTTGCATCACTTCCGCGACACTGCCACGAAACATTTCCGTGACATTTTACTTACCCATCTAGCAGAGGATTGGCCGGGGGCGCCATAAAAAAAATTTACACAATAATACAAAAACTTCATTTTATAAAGCTTTGTAATGTGAACCTTTGTTTCAATTTATAAAACAATATATGGAAAAAGTTTTCAGAGGACTTATAGGATCAAATAATCAGTTAAAAATAAATTTTTACTTTTTCCCATATAGATCTGAAATATATTAATAAAACCATATATTTCACTGGAATTCCGAATCTCTGAATTAGCACAACACTATTTTGTTAAAACATTGACACTAAAAAATAGGACAAAAATAAATAAATAAATATACGCGTGGACTTGAGAACCTTCCTCCTTTTTCTGAAGTCAGTTAAAAAGTAACTAAGACGCCGCACATTCAATCCACTTTTTCAAAAGAATGTTTGAAATTTTAAAAAATTAAAAAAGTAACCTTACTTAGAAAAATTTGGTTACAGTGTACTTGAGAAATTAAAAAATAAATTTAAAAACAATTTCTCAGTAAATATCCCTCACTTCACTCTCTCAAATAATCCTGCAAGGATCAGTGCACACATGTTACTTTTTATACCTATCGAAAACGAGCTTAGATTTAGGATATTGAATCACCATTGGATGGTTGTACAGCTACTCAAAATTTTTTATGATACATCACTTATGTATTTCAGCGAAGAGTGTGCGGCCTTACGCTATATAAGTACTCACATCTGACGATCTTCAAGCGACTTAATCGCAAAATCGCGCGACAAAAAGTGCGCAGGTTCTAAGAACTAGTAAAAATGTCATTATTATATTTTCAGTTTATTAGTAATTAGCGGCTCCGTCCGGCTTCGCCCGGGTGCTAAGAAAGCCCGAGTGACATACACTACTCACTCGCTTCGTTCGTTCGCTATATATATAAACCTTCCATGAAAAATTATCTAACTGATGGTGAAAACCGCATCAAAATCCGTTGCGTGGTTTAGGAATTACATTACTCACTCGTTTCGCTCGTTCGCTTTCTCACTTGCTACGCTCGTTCGTTATATATAAAAACCTTCCGTGAAAAATTATCTAACTGATGGTGAAAACCGCATCAAAATCCGTTGCGTGGTTTAGGAGGAGTTAGCGGTTAAACAGACAGACAGACGCACACGGAAAGCGACTTCATTTTGTACTATGTAGAGATAAGAAACGTAAAGTATAAATTAGCACAAAGCCCAGAAAGCTTTGGCAGTTGTAGGTCGACTTAAATAAAAAAACAACAACAGCCCAATTCGAAGTCAACTCCCTGTAAGCGCTATAACACAGTCACAGCCGTAGTACCTATATAGTGTCCTGGGGGTGTACTGTCTTCTCCCAAACTGCCTTGCATTAACCCCCTCCCGACGCACACGCAAACTGAGATCAACTTACCAAGAGTATATGTATGAATAATTGTATGCACATCTAAAAAACGGGCAACTTTACACTTACGCATATAGAAGGTTCAAAATACAGTCGTTTATATGTTAGACTAGCGGCCCCGTCCGGTTTCGCCCGGGTGCTAAGAAAACCCGGGTGCAACACTACTCACTCGCTTCGCTCGTTCGCTTGAATATTATTATATAGCCTATAGCCTTCCTCGATAAATGGGCTATCTAACAAAAAAAAATTTTCAAATCGGACTGGTAGTTACTGAGATTAGCGCATTCAACCAAACAAATAGATATAGATAGATTGAAATTTGAAAAACAGGAAAAAAATTATGAAAACGGAAAATTCGCTCTTCTAGTCCTTAGAACTTTACAATTACAGACTAAGTTACGATTTAGTTTATTTTTATTAAATTTATTAACTTCTGTATAAATCATTAAAAACATGACTCTCTCATAATGTGGACTTTGTAGGCGCGTTACTATATATACGAACACATCGATCGATACCCAGTAGTGCTTCTATTGTACAAAGTGCAGAATTCATCAATTTTATAATATTAATTTAGATTTAGATTGCACAGTCAGGATTGAATTTTCAGAGTATTTTAAAAATAGCGAAGTTTTGTTCCTACACACCAATCACGGATTTGTCCCTGACAAGCTTCTGATTTTCTCATCTAAATATGAATAACGGGAAACTAGTCACAAACTTGTTTATTGGAACAGTTGACGCGCTGTTTACAGTACACTAGGAAAATAAAATAGGTAACCTCAAAAAGTTCGTCGAATCCTTTACAACTCTCCAAAGGGCACTCTTAAGTCTACTAAAGGGTTAAATTTTAATTCCGACAAATTTTTCAATGTTTTTGAGTCCAAAAATTCGTTTTTTTTTTTAAATTTAATAACGCTGGTATACAGTCGATGGGACACAATATACGTCAGATTACTGATAATGAATCTAATTAACAATTTATATTTACTTTAATAGCTTTGTTTTTAACTCTTAAATACAACACTTAAAATGGTGAATTGCGCCCATTTTAAACAGACTTCGTGCTATGTGATGGATTTCATTATGTGTGAGCCCTCAGCTCTCAGGTCCGAATAGAAGACCAATATACATTTAGTTTTAAATTTATTATTAAAATTATAATAAATTAAAAATCGAAATTCACATTAAGTCCAAATAGTTAGTTGTGACGTAAAAAAAAATATTTATTTATAGTATAGAGTCGATCGGCCTAGGCTTGTGAGTTGTGACTCAGCCTGTACTTAACTCTGTACATAATATAAGTTGGTATAGTATAGCTTAGGTGGTGAAGTTATGTACGTTAAAAAATTTGCATTTTTAATCTAATGAGAATTTTCCGTCCTGTAATATAATACACAATACTTTAGTACACATCTATTACATTACATAAACGCAACGTTGTCGTACTATACAGGGTTATGCAGAAAGTTACCGACATAACTTCTCAAAAACTAAACAGTTTTATTAATAAAGTAATAATACCTCTGATACCTTGATACTGCATTCAAATCACCGACCACTGTAAGAACAATTTTTTTAAATGTAGGGACCACTCCATACAGTGAGGTAACTTAGAACTTAAAACTAAGAAGTTATTGCCCTAAACGATGTTTGTTGTCCTATCTCGATAACTTTAGACATTTTTAAATTATAAGCATTTAAGTTCAAGCGAATTGAATGAAAAATTGCCAAATAGAAGAAAAAAATCTGATTTTGAAGTAAACTTAAATGCTTATAACTTGTACATTTTTTTAAGTTATCGAGATAGGTAGGACAAAAAACATCATTTAGGGCATTAAATTTCCTATGGATTCTTAGACGGATTTTTTTTGATTCGATATGGAAGGTACTCGAAACGCGTGTTAAGAAGAACACGTAAAACTCCATGATGATTTCAACTTTGACTGGTTATACTTATAGCTTCTCAATTTTTAAAGATATCGATATGGGACAAAAATCACGATTAAGGGCGTTCTTGGCTTAATGAAAATGTGTATTTTCAATTTAAAATTCGATGAAGAACACAATAAATAAAGCTATTAAAAAGGACTTTACATTATAACAATTGGTTACCAAGGTTACAAAAAGTACGTGATTTTCAAGAACCTGTAGCGCGCTTACCATTAGTACCACAGAAAAGTTGTGGCAATGAAAATTGTAGGAAATATAATCCTCTTTAAAACATTACATGGTGCAAGAATTGTCTAAGTCGACCGTTTCTGAGATATTTCGAAAAAAGCAAAAAAAGTGGTAAAATTTCGTGGTTTTTAGGTCGCCAAAAGTTGTTTTTCAGAAATCCCAGAGGGCTCCTAGGCTAACATTTATTAGTATACCCTAAGGTAACATCATACCAAATTTGGTGCTTTTATTCGTCATGTATCGGTAATTTCACTAAGTCACCTCACCTCAGTCTCAAACCTTAATGTAGGTATAGCTGAATGAGTAAGGTCAGCGTCTTATCTAGGGATTGGCGGAGATGGTCCACGCCAGGGGCGCCCGAAGCAAAAGGGTGACAGTAAAACCTACATTATTTTCGCTGAAATCTTACAGCTCCAAAACCAATAATTTTTCTTGCGATTCTTAAGAACTAAACTAACTGTTATACGTAAGAAAATTTAAAGTTTTTCAAAAAATATCGCTGGAAGTCTCGATTTATGACGATTTTTTTTTTTGTAGTTTTTTCTCCATGAAAAGTGTTTGATTGTTAACATCCGGTCTTACAGAACGAACTTATATTGAGAAACTTTCAGATTTTATTCTCGAATTTCATAGGTAAATATTTATAAAGAAGAACCTATAAAGTTTTGTTTTTGTACGTTGAGATGCGGAGAGTTTTTTTTTTCTTCATTTGCACAGAGCGCGACAAAAATATTATTTTTAACTTCCTACTGAACCGATTTAAGTAAAATTTATATGGGACCATTCCGGCATCTTGCTGAACACAACGGAAGCGAAATCATAAAAAGAACTTCCTTAAAAAAAGCCACTAAAAAAGAATGAAATAATAAAATTTTGGGGTCGGCACCAATTTAATTGCTAAAACTTTTTATATATCTACTTTTATTTTATTAAATTAGCACCGACCTCAAAGTTTTTTCGTTTTCCTTTTTTTAGTGACTTTTTTAAAAGCGGTTTTTTTACTTATACGTAGGTAGGTACCTAGTTTGCACGTTATTAACCGACTGCTGTCTTGATATTTAGTTACTAAACTAAAAAACGGAAAACCACTGAACCGATTGTAGTAAAATTTATGTGGAACCACCCTGAAGGTATACCCTATTGAATAAAATAAGAATCATCAAAATCGATTCACAAATACAGGAGATATGAGGTGACATGCATACCTAAATCACATAGGTAACTGCATAAAAAAATACATAAAAAAAATCAATCGAACTACTATTTGAGTAAAATTTATATAAGACTGCCCCGGAGATATTATGTCCTATTAAATAATAATCAAAATCGGTTTACAAATGCAGGAAAAATCGGTGTACATACATAAAAAATACGCGCCGAATCGATTACTTCCTCCTTTTTTGAAGTCAGTTAAAAATCGGTTAACCCTTCGAGAAGTTTAAAGTTGAACAAACAATAAAAAATATATACAGGGTGGACCAAGTTATAGTAGCAATAATTCACCATTCGATGGTGCATCGAAAAATAAGTAGACATGCATAATTATATTTTTTTCCAAAACGCTTCCTAAGGGAGATACAGCCCTTCAAAGTCCAGTTTTAAAAATCAATACTAACAAGTATCATAAATTATCTCAAAACCAAGTATCGCCTACTTTGTTGGTTATTTTCATAAGTTATTTATTTGTTGTTTTTATTTTAATTAATGAATTATTTATTTAAATTCGTCAAACAGTAAAAAGTTTACAATTGTTGTACAAGATTCCAGACCTATCATTTTCATAGGTGGCTATTTTAGAAGTGTTCTAAACTTTCAACTCTGATTATCTCGTAAACGAAGCCTCAAATCGAAATTTTGCAAGAGTGACTCTTTTTTTCTAAATTCAACAGAGAATTCGAAAAAAATGTTATTCTTTAAAAATATCCAGTGGCGCAGAAAATAGGGCGGGAAAAGTGAAACAACCCCCCTGTATCTACGCCACTTGACAATTTTGACAAAAGTTACTTACGTCAAGTAATGAGTATCTATTGCATAAATACTTGTACCAAATTTGGTCAAAAATGCATTAATGACCTGAAAGTTAGGACAAAAAAAAGAATTTTAAAACTGAACTTTGAAGGGGTGTAACTCCCGTAGGAAGCGTTTTGGAAAAAAATAAAATTATGCATGTCGACTTATTTTTCGATGGACCATCGAATGGTGAATTATTGCTACTATAACCTGGTCCACCCTGTATAAATATGCGCATCGAATGAGTCATTTTTCTGAGAGTAGTTCTTTCAATTATCCACGAAAGGCAGCACTTTTGATAGGTACAAACATTATTTATTCCCCATATATAGTGTCGTGTCATTTTAGTGGTATAACTTAATTATTAAATTGTTATTATCATTAAAATAATTAAGTTATACCACTAAAATTTTAATGATAATATTTTAATGATAATAATAATTTAATAATTAAGTTATACCACTAAAATGACACGACACCAATGGGGAATAAATAATGTTTGTACCTACCACAAGTGCTGCCTCTCGTGGATAATTGAAGGAATTACTCTCAGGAAAATGGCTCATTGATAACCTCTTTTTTAGAAGTCTGTTAATAATTAAATATTATGTTCCAGCTAGTATACAACAAAGATAGACAGGATGATCAATCGACTGTGTGTGCCCCTCTCTTTGTCTTTTGATTATTTAACAAATTAAATGGTGCATTAGATAATCAATCAATAAAAGAGTTCCCTACACTGGCATTGTCTTGCGCGGTAAAAGTGAAATTCGATAGCTTGTGTACCTTTTGTCTCGAGTTAGTTATAATTATTAATATAGCTGTTAGATTATTGGACAAAGAAGTAAACAAGCTCAAAAACATGTTAAAGTTATACGCAACTAAACAGTCGACGATCAATGACGACGTCATTAATTATAATGGCTAATTAGAGACCCGTGGTATATAGCCTATAGGTATAGTAGGTAACAAATTTTACTAACCTAAAAAGCATTTTAGCTTGATGGTTACAGTTAAGCCTGGCTTGAACTACCACAAATCACTACTATATGTCTACAATATTTTATAAAAATTATAAACGACTGCTTTCTAGTGAGAAACCAAAAATTAAAACAGCTAAGGTTATTTGGCCCTAGCACCAATTCATATTTTCATTTCATTATTTTTTTTTAATAATAAATTGAAAATCCAATTGACACTTTTACCAGTTCTCGGGCTAGAACCCGGGAACTGGGGACTTGCAATAGAGGAACCATGTAAACAACAGCATTGCTACACTCTCGGCTATTATCAAGCCCCTAGTGAGAAACCAATATTATATGCAGTTTGATAGGTAAACTGTAGACTATAGATGATCGACAGCTTAGGTCATCAACAGCAGTTTCTCTGATATTATTAAAGATAATAAAAAGTTGACCGCAAACGACTACATTCTAGTGAGAAGCCATATTACATATAGTTTCTCCCATAGTTGAACACAAACAGCTTCATTCTGGTGAGAAGCCACAATAATCCGATGTTTGCTGTAACACATACTGGTGTCAAAATTCACTTTTGAAATGCATTTTTATGAGGACAACAACCCCTTTTTATGTCAAAATAGTAAACTGTCAATATCTGACCTTGACAAGTAACAAATTGGCAGCATTGATCACATTGAGAACTGGTGCTGTCAGTGTCGTGTAAAAATATAAACATACATAAGTTTAGACTGGAGTTGAATTGTGAAACAGTTTAATAGAAAAATGGAAACAACGACGCAAATAAACAGCCAAATGTGCAGAGTGTGTTTAGTTGAAGACAATGAATTGACTAATATATATTTGTTCTCCCCAGAACTGCAAAGTCAAATAGCTGACGCGATTACAAAATGCGCTCCCGTTCAGGTAAGTGGAACTTCAACTGTGATAAATTAAAAAACGATCAATGAACTCTGTACACATGCATTAACATATATACATGTAAAATTTTAAAACAGTCCACATGAAATATGATTTTCGCAATTTCGTACATACAGCTAACTACCTACTGGCAATATAGCGTACAAATTACTGTAAGTAAATTATAGACGCCCGACAACTGAGGTCATTAGCGTAATTACTGTAAGAATAATTAAGAGCACTGTGGTTTAATTTAATAATAAAGAGTTTAGTCACGTCTAACCACAATAATTTTATTAATTAATGTACATTTCAAGAGCTATGCTCCCATCTTCAGCAAATACTAAACTAGGGAGCATAGCTCTTGAAAAAATTATTGTGGTTAGACGTGACTTAACTGTATTATTACAAATTACAGAGTTAATTGATCCTAATACGAAGTAATTTTTTTCCATTTATAATTATTTTTAATAGTAAATTAAAAATTCAATTAATATTTTTACCAAAACTCAAATCAAACCTGAGAAATGAAAGTTGTAACAAATTAGCCATGTTAGTCATAAAAAGTAGGTACAATATCTAGATTCTAGTCTATTATCGAAGTTTTACTTCATTTAAAAAAATCGGTATGTCGCGACACTAGAAGGAAGAACTTCTTATGCAATACTCAAAGGTTACACAGTAAAATTTAATTTACTTTGCCGTGTTGTTGACACTATAGAAGTGAAACTTACTTACGCAAATTCTACAAATTGGTGATCTGGAACACCACTGTTTGTATAAGTGGACAAAGCTATGTAGTTCGGCCGGCGACGGTCGAACTGTACAAACGCCGTTCGACAAACAGTGAATAGGTATAGTAATTTTAGTCCGATCTAGTACGCCAGTTTGTAAGTGGATCAAGTTATACAGTCACCGGCCGAACTGTAGGTGTTTAAACGCCGTCCGGCAAACAGTGATATTATATTGTTTACACTACACACTACAGAAATGAAACTTACGCAAAATCTGCAAATAAATTTTAAATTGGCATTTACGGAATACTATTATATGGTTTGTTTTTTGTGTCCTCGCGTTAAACGGCCCGAGCTCGCATAAGAAGTTACAGTTAAAAAAACTATAATATTATTAATGTTGCTGCGCGGAGATTCGAACCCGGGACGTATTGCGTATGAAGCGACCTTTCTAACCACTACGCCACGCAGAGACCTTAAAGTTAACTGCTACATTTATGGTATAGCGAGTTGGACGGTTTAATAAACACAAATTATTATAATAGAAGCGGTGACGATGACGGGTGACGGTGACGTTTTTTCTCGGTTTACTCCCCTGCGGCTAGGCGCACAAATTTATTTATTTATTTATTGTAAATTATAGACGCGTCGACATCTTAGGTCATTAGCGTCTTGATTATACATTAAATAACAACACACTTAAAACTAAATGACATCACAAAACATCCATGAGCGGAGGGGGAATTCGAACCCACGACAGTCTGATCCAGAGGCCGCGACGCTAACCACTGGACCACGACTGTCCTCGCTAGGCGCACAACGTCCGTAAAAAAATCGTTAATGTTGTAGGATTTGAGAAATAGATGATAAAGATATATTGTTATTATTAAAATATTGTGTATTTTTAAGATTAACAATTTTATAAATTTATTTTTCCAGATAGTACAACACGACAGCTTACCAAGCAGTATCTGTAGACCGTGTTTCAGTAGACTGAAAGCAGCCTATGAATTTCAAAATCAAGCAGTGCGATCTGAAACTATCCTGCTACTCTACGTAAAACGGTTACAAAATGCCGACACTGGTTTATCAGGTGAATCTTTTGACAGTCATAGGGATGATCTGAAAGACATCGCAGTGAAAATAGAGCAACAGGACGACCCAGAAGACGAGACTCGATCAAACTTAGATGAGGAGAAGTCTTTTAGCGAACTCTCCATGGAAACCAACTCAGTGATAATCAAATCGGAACTAAATCTCGACAAATTCGAACAAACTAAGTCGGAGGAAGGTCTGGATTTAATAGATAAATATAATTCGGAAAATGAGGACACACGATCCAGTGTGAAGACTCGTGTATATTCTGGCGAACAGTCGTACGGTTTGTTAGAAGAATGCAATTCCGAAAATGAAATTTCAGTCGAAAATCAACGATTCGAATGTACCATCTGCACCAAAAGATTTTCGAGATCATCAAATTTGACACGCCATAAACGGCTTCATTCAGGCGAGAAACCTTTCGCTTGCGATGTTTGCGGCAGGAAATTTACGCAGTTGGACCACGTGAAGAAACATAAACTGATCCATTCCGGTGAGAGACCCCACCAATGCAACATCTGTTATAAATATTTCACTCGGAAGAGCGTATTAAAGTTGCACACATTCATACATTCAGGGAGAAAACCTTGTCAATGCGATAATTGTCACAAAAGATTTGTCAACTATGCCCAACTGAAAAAGCACAAACGCGTCCATTCCGGCGAAAGGCCATATGCGTGCGATATCTGCAACAAAAAATTCGCCGACGCTTCGAATTTCATTAAACATAAACGTCTACATACCAGAGAGAAACAGTATCAGTGCGACATTTGTGATAAGAGATTTGTAGAATCATCTTCATTGGAAACGCATAAAGTTGTCCATACCGATGAGAGACCATATCGTTGCGAGATTTGCGATAAAGGTTTCTTACGAACGTCCAGTCTAAAAACTCATATGCGAACGCATTTGGGTACGAAATCTTATCGCTGTAAGTTTTGCAACAATACATTCGATACTATTTCAAATTTACTAGCACACAAACGTATCCATACAGGAGACAAACCGTACGAATGTGATAGCTGCAATATGAAGTTCTATACCTCGTCTGATTTGGTAAGACATAAACGTGTACATACTGATGGGAAGACATTTCAATGCGATGTTTAACCGTGCTTCAAATTTATTGACGCATAACAGAGTACATTCTGTTGAGAAACCGCGTGAATTTGTCTAATTTAATAACACACAAGAAGAAACACTCCAAATAATTTTAAAACTGATTAAATTAAACGCCTCGTGAGATGTAATAATTTTAGTAACTTTGTTATTTGATATGATCTATTTGTTGATATAATTAGTTAATTTATTGTGTGCAGTCGATTTTTTTTATTTTCATGTCGCAAAAAAATGCTTTTAAAGTAATCAATTTTTAATTTTTAATGTTATGCAACTAGTTTTAGTAAAGTTTTTTAGATTTATGAATCGAATCATACTGATATTTCGAGGTTTGCGAGCCAAAATAAGCAGGTGACGGCTTCTCCTTGTTTTGTAAAGTTCTTGTTTTTGTTGTCTATAATTTTAATTGCATTATTATATTGTATTGTTATTTAAGATATTTTAAATTTTATTTGTTTACATTTTAATAATTTAATAAATAACATTGTATTACAATGTAAAACATTTCAATCTTGTAAATAATAAATACATATTATATATTCAGTCCCTAGTTTTTACAAGTTCCTAAAATAAAAAACTCGGGTCGCAGTGCCAAACCCTGCCGACAATATAGTGTATTTGCTAATACAGGCCTTGTGGCTTTAATACGTGAACTTAAGTTTGTTTTTGGACAAAATAAAAAATTTAACCCCTTAATACATCCCTTAAAATAATATTTTTTTTCTTAATTTCAATATTTTTATCAATGCAACCTCTGTACCAAATTAAATACACGCTTCAGTATATGTGCAATAAGTGTTCTGTAGAATCGTTAGATATAAAAATCTTATTTTATTTAAAAAGAAATTATAAAGTGACATTTACTTTTATTATAAATGAGACGTTTTTCGTTTTCAAATTTATGGGTTAAGTCTTTACCTGAATTTCGGAATGATTTAAAAGAAGACTTTATGGTACCACTGGAATCTGTCAAAAGCAATAATTTATTATTATTATTACTCTACACTATTTCAGGATGGACTACAGGCCCTATTCGTAACAGTTCAAGCATTGAAAATTTTAATTCTAAAAATTCTCTTACTTTTTTATTTATCTAAACTTCAGTTAAATAAAGCACGTCCGTTTTGAGAAAAATCAGTAAGATAAATCAAACATCATAGGTACCGCCACTTACAATAGACCTTTTCATCGATGAACATTTTTTTCTGCGCATGTGCCCAATTCCGCCATGTTTTTCAAAGACTTGTCATATTGACAGCTGGCAAGTGATTAATTTTGAAAAAAGTAAATAGTAATTAAATAAGATATATTATTTAAAGAAGTGGTACAACACCCTAGAAAAATATTTGAGTATTTTTAAAGATAAACTTTTTACGATAAACAATTTATGACAAGTAGGATTCTAACCTTTTAACCAATTTTCGTTTACTTCCACCAGTTTTCCGGCCGTGGCACTTTAACCACCGTCCCAATTTAGCACAAGTATGTTCTTTCACTGTTTTGTGCACTAATTTAGCACCGCCAGTAACATTTTTATCTAAATTAACATTGAAAAACGGTTGTGATCTAGTCATTGCGTCAAAAAGAGTACGAAAGCGTACGAAACTTTTGAAAGACGCGATCATAACCATGGCGACGGCGCTTGCGCGTAACTACGGGTGAAAGGTCTATTAACTTATCCTAATATGCTATAAATCCTCCATTCGCACAATTAGGTGGAAGTTTAAAAACGTAGAAAATAACGGGAAAGTGATATGGCAAATAGTAATGGTGCATGACGTCTGTTATGGTCATAAATAATAATGTCGAGAAACGGACGTTAAACGCATTATTATTATTACTTACAATTTTGTGATGAAAAAAGATTGTAAAATAGACGTTCAGCAACTAAGGTTATAAATTCGATACTTGCACCAGGAATGATTCTCAGTAGGATATGACAACGAAATTTTCTTCTAAACCAAATTACGAATTAAATGAATAACTAGTAGTGCTTTTACCTGCGATGAAATCAAAGTTTGTTATTTTATCAAAGAAAAAAGAGATAAAAGTACGCTTAAATCTGTAAGGTTTCTGCTGTAATTAAAGTTCCGTACAACCGAAATTTGGAAAGCAGCTCAAAAAGTTACGATATACGAGGTTTAGGAGTTGTGAGTACAATAAATTTGATCGTAAAAATGTTAAATTAGACTCAATATTGCCATCTTAGTCGAATTATTAGAAACTAGAAAATATAAAATTCGATTTTACAAATTTTGAGTTTTATTGTGGGTAGTTCACTGTGTTGATCTTAAACTGATAAATAACTTGTGAATTACGTAATTTTTGAAAAAATGACCTATTCCTTTACATATACGATCTAAATAAGGTATGTACAGAGAACTGGGAGGAATTCACTAATTGATAGCCTTTTAAAAAATGGGTTTTTGCGGAGACAGTCGAAATACGCCAATTTTCAACCAGCGCTTGAGCCTGAACGGCTCGTCGGAGAAAAAAAACCTAAATAATGAAATTTGTAGGAAATTTTATGTACTTTCATTTTGAATAAGGAGGTTATTTACGAAAAGTTGATAATTTCCGAGTTATAAGCAAAAAACCGCCAAAAAATGAGATTTTTTACCTTTTTTTGCATTTTTTTCAATTTTGAAATATATAGTTTTGTTTTACCTGCTTCTATGCTACAGATAAAAATATCTACTATTACAGAAAAATTTCAAATTATCTTCAAATATACCGAAATACTGTAAAATGAAAATTCGTAAGTTACATTAATTACTTGACTCAAAACAAGAAAAAATGTGAAACGTTTTCAGACAAATCATTTCTTTCTCGCGGAAATGAAAAAAAGAAATCTTGTGTTGTTCATAATTCGTATTCATTTGTTTAATTCACACAGTAAGGCGAGGAGAGAAGACAAAAAAATTTTTAAATGAGATTTTAAATTGCTTCTATAAATATCAGTAACGGAAAGCAAAGAAGCCAGAGATCCAGCGGCGTGCATTGATCAGTGGCTTCTATTGTAAAAAAAAAATGGGGGTGTGCTTAAGTGACCACGCGACAGAAATGAAAACTTCAGTTTTTCTAATTTTTGGTGTCATCTATTATAGCGCATTTATGAACTAAAGAGGACAGTCGTGGTTCTGTGGTTAGCGTCGCTGCCTCTGAATCAGACTGTCGTGGGTTCGAATCCCACCTCCGCTCATGGATGTTTTGTGATTTCATTTAGTTTTAAGTGTGTTGTTATTTAATGTATAATCAAGACGCTAATGACCTAAGTTGTCGACGCGTCTATAATTTACAATAAATAAATATGAACTAAAAATAATTTATTACTAAAAAATACTAAAATTGTATTTTTAATTAATTGCACCTTGGTTTCAAAAAAATTATAATTATTGTCAAAGATAGAATATAAAAAAAATAAATAAATAGCATGTAGAATTTAGAGAAAAAAAAATTCTACGCTGCCATCAGGTCTCGAACCCAGGTTCCTATGTATAGAACGCAAACACGTTACCAACTGCGCTATGAATGCAAGTGTACTACGTACCGTTTTTATGATATAGTTATGTCAGCCGCGTCACATTTTTGCGAACGGATCCCTTTTTTTAACTACCCAGGAAAAGAGAATCGCTAAAAATCGTTTGTGACGTACGTCTATGGCGTGTTCATTAAGATCTCGAGAAGTAAACGTACTCATATAATAGCATCACAATAATTATAAATTTTATCTTTGAACTTCGGCTACGACGAGGTAATTACATTTAAGCTTAAATGAAAACGCTCATCTCAAATGGAGCACTGATTAAACTGTATATCGGGTGTAGTACTTTTGCATCTCTTATGTTGATGAAAACAGATATTTAAACTTACAAAGACATATTTATAATTATTATACAGTATGTAAACAGGTAAGCTGCACATAGGGAAATTAGCATTGGGAAAAAATGAATGGATCAGAGTGAGCCATGACTCATAATGTACGTATTTATATAGGGTTGCTATGGTTATTTTAGTGTTTTTATTTTAGTTTCAATTTTTTTATTTTATTTGACATTTAAACAACTATTAAAATAAAAAAAATTCGACTGATGACCAGTCCTATTACTTCCCACCTAGTAAATATTTGCAAAAAATAAACACTCTTTTTTTTTTGATTTCTCGAAAACTATACATTTTAGAGAAAAAAATTCGACTGATGACCAGTCCTATACTTCCCACCTAGTAAATATTTGCAAAAAATAAACACTCTTTTTTTTATTCTTTGACTAGGCCCAAATAACCTTAGCTGTTGGTGGTCTTTAAAACACAATTTAATTTTTATTCTTTGAAAAAAGCATGGCCCTCTTTTTTGTTTGGTGATCTACTGATGGCTAGCTTAATATAGCAAAAATCATGGTTACCTTGATTTACGTACAATTTTTATTTTTTTTAGTAAAATATTTTTTTTCTCGAAAACTATACATTTTAGAGAAAAAAAATATTTACATTTTTTTCATATTATAACATCTAGAATTCATTTATATTTTTTTTTACCTATGTTAATACGTGACATTGAGGACGTTTTTTTGAATATCTCAGGATCCACTGAACCGATTTGACTCAAAATCTAATCAGATCTAAGTTAAAGGCTGATAAACACAATAGAACAATCGGCATGCCCGTATGTTGTTCCGTTCTTAAGATATCGAAGGCGAAAAATTGACCACATACACACACACACACATACACACACACACACACACATACAGACATCAGTCAGAAAATGATCTTAAACGATTGCTAGGGTCTCAAAACGTGAAAATCTGTTAAAATCTCGAAATATTGTTTTCGGACTGAATCCATTACTTCCCTACCATAGTAGAGGTGGGAAGTAAAAATATTTACATTTCTTTCATATTATAAGATCTAGAATTCATTTATATTTTTTTTTACCTATGTTAATACGTGACATTGAGAACGTTTTTTTTAATATCTCAGGATCCACTGAACCGATTTGACTCAAAATCTAATCAGATCTAAGTTAAAGGCTGATAAACACAATAGAACAATCGGCATGGCCGTATGTTGTTCCGTTTTTACGATATCGAAGGCGAAAAATACAGACATCAGTCAGAAAATGATCTTAAACGATTGCTAGGGTCTCAAAACGTGAAGATCTGTTAAAATCTCGAAATATTTTTTTCGGACTAAATCCATTATTTCCCTACCATAGTAGAGGTGGGAAGTAATAATTGAAACTGAAATAAAAACACTAAAAAAACCATAGCAACTCTATATAAATACGTACATTGAGCCCTGGCTTACTTTGATCCATTCATTTTTTTCCAATGCTAATTTCCCTATGTGCAGCTTACCTGTTTACATACTGTAAATCAAGTAATTCAGAACTTACCAACAAACACACCTTTGCCGAGTTGCAGAAAGCATTGTCAGAAAATGAAAAGCATCGTAGAATTTTAAATACATCTTGTTCGAAAAATATTTGATCGACTGAAACGACATTTTTAACTCCCCATTGGAAGTTATTGTTTTGGGTCCGATTTTGCAAATGAAAAAATTTTTATTTTAAACTGTGTACTATACATCTTTTTTTAGTTCCCACTTCGATTCAACATTTTTCTAACAATTTTGATCAAAATTTAACTTAAAAAGCGATGTTTTCAAAGTGAAACTTTTTAGCTCGCATTAACGTAGCATTTTCTGTCATGAAAGCGATTTATGCGCACTGCGCATGCCTCATCCATGAAACAGCTTAAAAGTAATTGTAAATCGCAGTATACCTAACATAATATTCTACTCTACTAGCGGCCCTGTCCAGCTTCGCCCGGGTGCAATACACTACTCACTCGCTTCGCTCATTCGCTATATATATAAACCTTCCGTGAAAAATTATCTAACTGATGGTGAAAACCGCATCAAAATCCGTTGCGTGGTTTAGGAATTACATTACTCACTCGCTACGCTCGTTCGCTATATATTATATAAACCTTCCGTGAAAAATTATCTAACTGATGGTGAAAACCGCATCAAAATCCGTTGCATGGTTTAGGAGGAGTTAGCGGTTATACAGACAGACGCGGAAAGCGACTTCATTTTATACTATGTAGAGATAGTCTATAGCTGTACAGTAATACGTCAAATCACATAAGTAGATGATATAGATCAGTGGGTACGCTATCGGTCTCTCACCTCAAAGACCAGCGTTCGACCGTTCGAGACCAACTGTTGACTCATTTATGATTTTTAACCGACTTCAAAAAAAAGGAGGTTTCTCAATTCGACCGTATATATTTTTTATGTTTTATGTGTGTTCGCGGATAACTTCGTCGTTTATGAACCGATTTTGAAAATTTTTTTTTTATTTGAAAGGGTATACTTTCAGATTGGTCCCATAGAAATTTAATCAAAATCGTTTCAGTAGTTCGGCTGATTTTAATAAAAGTAAGTAACGGCGTGTGATTCTTTAAGGTAAATGTTACTTTTTGAGACCAAAAAGTAAAAAATAAAAAATTTTTTAACAAAAAAAAAACCTCCTTCAAAAAGGCACTAAAAAGAGGAAAATAA
Source organism: Mongoloraphidia duomilia (assembly GCA_039654895.1). Classification (NCBI taxonomy): domain Eukaryota; kingdom Metazoa; phylum Arthropoda; class Insecta; order Raphidioptera; family Raphidiidae; genus Mongoloraphidia; species Mongoloraphidia duomilia. The sequence continues at coordinate 13,077,081 of CM077519.1, read as the reverse complement.
TGAAATTTTGAGGTCTGTGTCAATTAAAATATGCAGAAGTCGGTTAAAAAGTATAGTATAGTGATTACCTAATATCTTCTTTTTAACCAACTTCATATTTTAATTGGCACAGACCTCAAAATTTCATTATTAGTGTATATTTGCCATATGGCACATACACTATTGGCGTCGGTCGGATGGCGGGACCTAGGGGTCGGACCAAAATTTTTCGACGTTTCATAGCCTCCTGAACATTTTGGCACCATTTTTGGAAATGTCTATTTATATATGTGTGTATATATATATATATATATATGTGCGGGCAATAACTTTCGAAAGAGTTAATTGATTTTGACGAAATTTGGTAGGCACGTTGAAATCCATCACCGCACGAAGCCTATTTAAAATGGGCCCAATCGGACCATTTTAAGGGTGGTTTTTAGGGGTTGAAAAATGTTTTTGGGCCCGAAAATGCCGAAAAAATTCTCAGAATCGTTTCAAAATTGAAATTTAACCTTTTAGTAACGATTAAAATGTGCTGCCAAAATTTTAATAAAATCGGCCCGACAGGACCGGACTTACAAATTTTATGAAAACACTAGTTTGCGGATAGTGCTTTACTTACTGAAGGGTGTATTTAATTTGGTACCGAGATTGCATTGATAAAAATATTGAAATTAAGAAAAAAAATATTATTTTAAGGGGTTAAATTTTTTATTTTGTTCAAAAACAAACTTAAGTTCACATAATAAAGCCACAATGCCAGTATTAGCAAATACACTATATTGTCGGCAGGGTTTTGGCACTGCGACCCGAGTTTTTATTTTCCTCTTGTTAGTGCCTTTTTGAAGGAGGTTTTTTTTTTGTTAAAAAGTTTTTTATTTATTATAATGTAAGGTTTTAATCTATATACCTATTTGCATAGAAAATTAAAAGTGACAATTTTATTGAAGCAATTAGTCGGCAAAAAATAGATCAAGTAGACACTTTCTTGGCATACGCTGCCTAAACCGTTAGAGATCAATGCCAAGTATGGAAGCTTTGTTGGGCGTAATACTTATATTTTACAAAAAAAAAAATCCGCAACAGCTTATGTCTATCTCTGACAGGCATTCAACAAACCCGGGCGAATCGTACCGGGCTACTTGCTAATACTTTAATATACATCGTATAAATTATAAAACAATAATTAATTATCGTATATCTATAGACTCTGCATTTTTGTAATTTTAAATTCGCAGCTTGTTTAAAGAAACCCGGTATAGTTCAAAGAACGAATGTCCAAGCCATCTTTATATTATGTAAAGTAATCTTCAAAAGACTAAAGAAAAAGAAAACATATTAAGAATCCTCTTTATTTTGCTCGTTATTATGAATCGTTAATTTTATTTTCGCATTTAAGAAGAAAATTTACGTCGTTTTTTATAATAAATTATAAAAAATTACACTTTAACGGCTACTAACTTTCAGCAGCATTAAACGTCTTAATGACACGGTTGTTATAAACAATTGGCCAAAACATTAAAAAATGGCATTTTAGGTAATTACAATAATTGGCTTAGCCACACTGTTTAAGGCAAAATATTGTATCAGTTTACTATTTGATGTGCTTGATGCCGACACAAGAATATTGCAATGTGTTGTGTGATTAACGCCAGAAAGCATGTCAAAGAACTGGTAAACTATTTTGTTTCAAAGCATGGATCGGTTCAGCCGTTTTTTTTTTTTTTAATTATTGTTAAAAATAAATAATAATTATGTTTTAATGATAAAAATGATTACTTTTCTGTGTAATATCTAATTTAATTATTGTTATTAAATATTTATAAAACTGTGAAGTTCGTCGTGTGGACATCAAGGGTCGCACTTTAGTCCTAATAAACGACCCACCTCACGGCTTGTTTTCTTAAGAATATACATACAAGGCAAGAACTCTCAGGCAGTAACTTGCAATAGTTTTGCTTGCTCGTGTAAACTCAGCCGTATCTATCAAATACGAATTTAGTAGAACACTCGGTCAGTAATATGCTCTTAACTTAAGCAACGAATAATTTGTGGATGGAAAAGTCGAAAGCAGAACGTTTGACTTAGGAACTTTGTTTGGACTAGTTAGGAGATAAACATACTAAAAGTCCTTACCCCTCCGAGGTACGCCCGAAGGGGGGGGGCACAAAGAAGGTCCCGTTTTTTGGTTTTTTGCTTTTATCTCGAAAACGGTGCGTCGTACGAAATTTTGTTGTAGTACATAATGAAAGCTGATAAAATTCTCTACAGCTTTAACTTTCACACTTTTTATCTATCTCCATTCTTTGCCTAGCTATGAGCTTCGAAAAAGGGCCGATTTTCAAAAATGTGTTAAATTCTCTGTAGCACATTGTAACAATACGAATTTGCCAAAATCATTTCTAATTGCTCATCCACACTATTAAAAACACCCACACACTATTAAAAAATAACAAGCTGGGAGTACCTCCACGCGGTGAAGGCGCAAACAGTTTACTTTTAAACTGGATAAAACTCCCAATAATATCAATGAATAAAATTCTCGACCAATTTTTCAGACAATGTATTAACAAAAAATTACAACAAATAATTCAAATAATTGACGTTTCGATCCGGATTTGGATTTTCTTCAGAATCGAGCTAAAAAAATAAAAATATAAAAATTAATTATTAATTATTAATTAGTTTATATCTAAGAAATTAAGCCGTAGATTCGACAGATGAGGAGAAAGAAGAAGAGGCAAACGCTGAGGAACCATAACCAGGCCCGTCACGCCCAAAGAGGCAGCGAATTAAATAATTCATTTTTTAATAAGGTGGATGAGCAATAAGAAATGTTTTTGGCAAATTCGTATTGTTACAGTGTGCTACAGAGAATTTAACACATTTTTGAAAATCGGCCGTTTTTCGAAGCTCATAGCTAGGCAAAGAATGGAGATAGATAAAAAGTGTGAAAGTTAAAGCTGTAGAGAATTTTATCAGCTTTCATTATGTAGTACAACAAAATTTCGTACGACGCACCGTTTTCGAGATAAAAGCAAAAAACCAAAAAACGGGACCTTCTTTGTGCCCGCCCCCCTCGGGCGTACTTCGGAGGGGTAAGGACTTTTAGTATGTTTATCTCCTAACTAGTCCAAACAAAGTTCCTAAGTCAAATTTTCTGCTTTCGACTTTTCCATCCACATTCCCCTTGTGAGCACTCATTGACTGAACTAAAGATCTAATCAAATTTAAGTTAAATCCTGACAAATACAAAGACCATTTCTGGAATTCAATTTTCTTCTAACAGGAAAACGTGTACTTCCGCTAGATTTTAGTATCTATCAAATACGAATTTAGTAGACCACTCGGTCAGTAATAATATGCTCTATGGAGCGATGAAACCCATAAATACAAAATTAAAAAATATTCGTCTTTCCAGCACGTGTCCTAAAACTTAATTATTGTTTTTGACAACAAAATATTTTATAATAAAAATACGTCTTACTGTTTATAAAGAATTTAAATTACTTTGAATACGGAAAATGAAATGAAGATTGGTCGACATTAACTTTTAATTTTCATTCGCCGAGGCGATGACAAAACCGTCTCGTGCAGCAATTAGAGTTTAATGAGGATTAACAAACGACTGTTAAAATAATGAACGATCCGAGGAAGCACAGAAAAACAAATTTAATTTAATTATGAAGTGTTTGTATTCAACGCGTGAAAAAAATATTTCAATTCATTTAAATTATTTGTCAAACAATTTATTTTGTAAAAGACCGGATGTGGGATTGGAAAAACGTACCTAAGAGGTCGCTGCTCAATGTCTTAAGTTTAATTTCTTAAAGAATCACCAAATATGAGTAATCTTAGGACTAGACCAGTGGTTCCTAGCTTTCATGAGATTACAGGCCACTAAGGCAAAAATTGGATTCGTCATTTGCCACATACAACTCCCCCACCCCCACTACCGTACACACCAAAAAATGTAATTAATATGTGGATTTAAACAACTAAATTAATTATTATTTATTAATGAAGAAGCCGAAGGATTTATTCACTTCATATTGTATTCTTTTTTATTTGTTAGTTACAGGAATGGACATCTTTTTGCTGGCATATTTTTTCTTTTTTTTATTAACGACCTCGTGAACCATCGGTTGGGAACCACTGGATTCAAAGTGTTTTGAGATTACATATCCGACAGTGAATATGTGTAATCTTACAGCTTAGATCTTCTCTATTCCACCGATGACCAGATCTGCAGACAGACAGACAGACGCGTACGGTAAAACAGCGGGTGCATCCCGCAATATGACTGCCTGGAGGCATCAAGTCACCCCGCGCAAAGTAAGCCTTATAAAAAAGCGCACCCAGGTTTTTAACCCTACATATTCAATTCCATATATCTTAGCACCAGCAGCGTTTGTCAGTTGTTTCGTTCAGTCATTGTTTAAATTAACTATTAGTCTGTTTTTTATTTACTTTAGAAATGGTAATGGTGAAATATTTCAATTATATTCATGTGAATGATTTCAAGTAAGTATTCACGGTTAAATCATTCAAAAAAAATTGTTTGAATCCGCACATATTATATAGTATATGAGTGATCTCGTTTCTTGAGACGAGACTGAATCAGTATAACCGAATATATGCAGCGTTGCCAACAGTTCAAATTATAATAATTCTACTAAATGGCTAATAGATATCTCCTAAAATTCTACTAGCCTCGTCTAAGGGCGGCAGCGAGATGAGATGTAACTTTGGAACTTAAAATTTGATAGGTTATAAGTCCCGAACTGTAACAAAACATTTAAAAAAATTCTAGTTTGTATATTGTGTAGTGTTTCGTAGTCAGAGACAAATATTTGTTGTATTATGATAATCCCCAGAATCTCCCAGAATTTTTAATATTCTAGATCGAGAATTCACCCACTAAACGAGGATCTCAATCTATTCACTTGGCAAACCTTGAGTATACGTATGCAAATATAAAAGGATAAACGTCAAATCGGGATAAATGTTCAGCTAAGGTACTAATAATTATAGTATAAACTCCTAATCGATTATAAAAATTGAAATAATAAAAAAAAAAAAGAAAAAAAATACAGTGGTTAGCGTCGCTGCCTCTGGATCAGACTGTCGTGGGTTCGAATCCCACCTCCGCTCATGGATGTTTTGTGATGTCATTTAGTTTTAAGTGTGTTGTTATTTAATGTATCATCAAGACGCTAATGACCTAAGTTGTCGACGCGTCTATAATTTACAATAAATAAAAGTAAAATCAAAAAAATATGATAATTCTAATAAATTGAAAATCACAGCAACAATAATAGCGTAATATCAATAAACACAAAGAGAAGTGAAACGCGAAATCATCAGTGTGTTGGGAGGTGGGGGAACGGGGGCAGAGAAACAGGACAGTTAAAAAGGAGAAAGGGAGGCCGCGCCGATAGAAGGAAGAGAGTCAACCCTTACGCATCACATTTTCCAACCCCCGTAACTAATTACGTTAGGGTTCTTAGGCAAAATTACTTATCCTTGAGTTCCCTTTGTAAGCTGAGCTTAGAAACCCCACGCGAGTGTCAGGCGTAATACAACACTGATACAGCCGTTCTCTTATTCTTATTCTTTACATTATGCGTATTATTGCGTATTTTACAGCGAAGCCTCCTTTATCTACCAATTTTCCAGACGGATATTCATTACCTTGACCAAAATGAACTTGCAGCAGCTGATTTTAACTGTTATTATAATTTATAAAGTACTCATCGCTATAGTGTTGCCGTCTAGATCTAGACTTCCTAGACTCTTGTCTTGTCTTGTCTAGATTTCCAAGAGAAGACTTTTCGAAAGTCTTGTCTAGAAATTTTCAAGACAAGACAAGACTTGTTTATCTAGATTAAGACTCTTGCCAAAACTCAAGAGTAGATAAACTAAGTAGTAGTAGGTAAAGTAAACCACTCGGTTAATCTAAACTCTTGAAAATAATCTAGAGTCTTGAATCTTGATATTAGACAAGACAAGAGTTTTTTAATCTAGACTTAGACTTAGTGAAGTCTTGATATTTCAATTCAAAATAGGTACCCGAAAAACCCGCAACAAAACGAAGTTACAAGAAAAGTTCCCATTATAATATTTTTATGTACAATGTTATTGAGAAATATTTTTAAATATGATTTGTTAGGCAATTTGACGAAATAAATTTGTCAGTAAACCCTAAAAATACTTACGAATATTAATTTGGCAGATAAAATTTGCGTACAGAAACTTATTAAACGACCACAAGCTGCCACTGATCAAAATATCTTCGATGAAACTTAATTCCAAAACGTATCCAGATTATTTTCAAGGAATTTATAATGTATAACCCTAAGTTTAAAAAGTGCATGTAAACGGGGGTGGAGAGACGAAACCATCGCTTGGATAATGCAGACAAAGGGAAAACAGGAAAAACTTTTCTAGAGATTATAAATATATAATCATGAAACAGTGTAGATCATATGGGGAAGAATTTTACACAACAACCTAAATACTAATACAGGGATGTTTCAGAATTGGATGTACACAAAAGAAATACGAAACCTACTTAACCAGTGGCGTAACGAACTCAAGCTACGTTTAAAGGCCAATTTATTGACATACCGGGTGCTGAATTGCTTTACGGTTAATAAGGATTTAACCCGTAAATTCAAACTTTCACGATTTCCTGCTTCCCTAATTATTTTAGGAAAAATATCGTCAAATAAAAGTTTTAGAACATAAAATTCTGCATCTAAATCATTAAACAAAATTAATTTTGCCTGCTTTGTAACGGCAGAAATTTGATATGAAAATGTCAAAATTATCTCAAAAATTCGCTATCTGTTAAGCGACCCGACTATAGGCACATATAGTTCTTTATAAATTTTTAGTCACATATTAATACGTTTAATATTAAACTAATGGAAACCCGCTTTCCCACCAATCAAACCGTTACTTCAACCACATTTTTTATATTTCGTTTTTTTAGCTTGTTATCTAAATAATTTGTAGTTTTCAGACTGTTTCCTTTGTATACGTCTAATATGCTACCTTGATGCCAAATTTCAAGTTTCTAAGTCACCTAGAAGTGGTTTGGGTTTTTGATGAGTGAGTTTAAAAATGGCACTTTTAATAATAATATTTAAATTGTGAGTTCGTTTAGACATTTTATATCAATACTGAGATTAGCTGGTATCGATCAGTCTAAAGTCAATCTGGCTGTATTTGTCCACTCAATATATTGTAACATCCTAATGACCTCAGACCTCAGTTGTCAAACGTCTATCTAAAATTTACAATATCTACCTACCCATAATATTGTAACAAATCAAAATTTCACTTATCTGTTCATAAAAACATCACAGATATTGAAAGATTTTTTCGTTGGAGAGCAGCCAATTATATAATTGTTTCGAAACATATAGGAAAAAATCATTTTACCAACCAGTGGTCACAGTCAGGATTCTAACCTGAACCTTTCCAATTTCGCGTCGGAATGAGCTTACAATACTCAACTGTGACATGATTGCTAAATTAATATTCTCCTTATATGCTTCATTCCGACGCGAAATTGAAAGGTTCAGGTTAGAATCCTGACTGTGACCACTGGTTGGTAAAATGATTTTTTCCTATATGTTTCGAAACAATTATATAATTGGCTGCTCTCCAACGAAAAAATCTTTCAATTGCATACAGCCGTATAAAAAAACTATTATTATCACAGATATTCCTCATCAATATCCATCGAGTGGTTATTAGGCTACAAAGGATTAAGGATTAAGACTTAAGTTAAACGCGTCCTTAACAATCAATCGTTGTGTCACAGGCTTAACATACACCTACGTCCATTACCTTTACACTTTCTTGAAGCACATTTTGAGGTTGGGTTATAAAAGATAAGACAATACAAAATGGGGAGGATACATAACTGCAAAGGGGCGGAGGGGTTGTCGCTGCATCTCCGCCGGTGTGGATTGTGTCTCTTCCGAGCAATTTAGCATTCTTAATTAGTAATGTTTGCAAGTTTGTTATAACTTATGCAGGGGTGAATATTTAACCCTGAAGCATCCAGCGTCATATTTAGTAAGCTAAGAATCGTTGGTATCAGTTACAGACGTGACAAAAAATTATTTATTTTTTGCCATACCCACTACAAAACAGCTACTTTCGATGTGAGTATAGCGGCCTTTAATGAGTCACAGGCAGGTGTGCGGAAAGTAACGGTTGCCATAGCAATTTCTGTTTATTCGCTCTATGCGTCTGCGTGCGCCTGTCATGAACATCACGGCACACTGTAGAAGGAAAGATGGCGCCGCAAATGAACAATCAGAATTTTTTGAAAATTAAGTAAAAATTAAGTATTTTGTAATGGGTATGGCAAAAAATATCATATATGTCTCGTAAGTCGTACGTAATATTGTTCATTACGTATCTAGACATATACAATCCACTATTGTGAATCTGCTGGCGTTTCTACATGTTGTGATTGAGCTATCTAAGACTAAATAAAATACGCTCATACCTCGCTATATAGAGTCGACTTTTCGTTACTACTTTTTGATGTTTAGCTCAGTTTCGATTTACCTACGAGCCAAAAAGTTCCAATATACAGTCAAGAGAAAATATTTACTGCTTCACAACGAGCATGTACCACACATATAATATTGTTACGGATCACCCTGTATATAAACGTCAGGCAGGCATTCTGAGAAGCGGTGTCTGCTTGCTGAACAACGAGTAACTGTACGAACATTCTAGAGAACTCTAGAACGCGCTGTGCCTAAGCCAAGCGGCCTATATAAACAAGCGAGTGCGAGGAAGTCAGGTAGTCAATGGTGAGTCGTGCAACCAAGCAGATCAGTGATATAAATATTAGTCAATCAACGGTCGAATCAGTCAGTACAGTGATATAAATAGTGGAGTGGATATAAATAAATAGTACTGAAGTAACTGAGTAAATCACCGACATAAATAAACGTTAGAAATAAATCTGATATAAATACAGTGATATGAATAGTTCCGTGATATAAATTCACCTGATAAAATAAATATTAGTGTAGTCAATTGTATACAGTTAAGTGTTAATTACTTGTGTTGATTGTTAGAACTGACTTTTGGTTGTTGTATTTATTATTGTTGTGTTTTTAATTATTGTAAATAAATATTTATTCCGCCAACTCAGAAAACAGTTTTGTAACGATATGTACCTACATTATTTATTTCTTTTCGTGTAAGTAATGTCGCTGGAGATTTTACAATTATGTATTAGAACTAGAACCCCCCTTAACAAAATTAAGTTGTGCATTTTATTACGTTATGTTTCATGTACATACTTATATACTTTAATTTTATATCTATTTTTGTTTTGTCTTTATACAACAAAAATGTTAGTTTTAAATGAAATAAAAAACAAAAAATGCATTTTCAGCCACAGAATTTGTTTGATTTTGTATGCAAATATTATTTGCTGTATAAAAAATCATTGATTCGTTATGCGGCATTTCGCTTTACAGTCAAATTTTCCAGAACGTAAGTCGAGATGTGCGTGTATTTATCTGCATTGGGTACTAATAGGTTAATTAAGTGTACTTTCAAAGTATGCAAGGAAATATCTTAAAAGAGGGGTGCATATTTAATATAATAATGCACTGATAAAATTCATAGATTCGGTTGCAGTAGAATCTTCGACGGCAAATGATAATATTGCAAGGGAAAATATATGCATTACGTAAGAGCTTGAATTAATTTAGTATTTATTATTTTTTTGGGCTTAATCTTTTTTAATACCTTAACGGAATATTGAAATTGTAAATAATAAATTATTGGCATTTTCTTAAAGCTGACTACGTTCTATTCGAAATAAATTAAAAAAATATTTTGATAATTTACGTCCATTTTGAAATTATTGAAACTAATTCACAGGTATGTGGACAAGTACAATGAAAATAACAAATATTAAGTTATGTACAACGTTTCGCTGCTTGTTGCAGCTTCTTCAGATACTGAAAAAATATTATTATTTTTCAAAAATTATTAATTGATGAGTCACTGTAATTTCACTTTTATAGATTTTCACACCTTAATAAAAAATGTTCATTTTTTCAGTACCTGAAGAAGCTGCAACAAGCAGCGAAACGTTGTACGTAACTTAATATTTGTTATTTTCATTGTACTTGTTCACATACCTGTGAATTAGTTTCAATTAAAAAAATATGTTAATACAAAAATACCTCTGTCGCATTTGGTAAACAAATTAATGACCAGTTCATTTAAAACCAAATTTCTCTCTTTTTTGCTGCAACGATTAGAGACGGCGCTGCCGATCGCATGAGTATAGAACGTATTTTTTATCGTGTAATCATGTAATGGAATGTTTTATTTTAAGTTCAACGGTATTTATATCATTAATTGTGCATCTGTATCCAGTCCTGGCTTTAGAGGAGGGGGGCAACCCGGGCGGTCACCCCAGGTGCCAGAGGCCCAAGGGGGCGCCGCGCGCTAACGCGATGCTTTGGCCCGCGATTCGTGGGCAAAATGCTAGTAAATTATAACAAATAAAGGGCGTTGAAGAACATCTCGCCCAATGCGCGCGGATGACTAAGGCCGGCGCTGTCTATATCAAAGTTCATGTGTAAACTGACAGATTTTACTACATTACAAGGGCTCTCTCACTGACCAAATACAGATTACAAACTGATTAATAAAATGTACCTTACGGCCTGTGCGGTTTAAACGCAGGCGACAAAGACAAAAAATTATACTGCGCGTCGCTTGTAACCCAAAAAAAAATGAAAAATAAACGTTCACTATTTACATGCTCCCGACCTTATTTTTGAACTTAGGAGTTCATTTTTGGTGTTAAATTAAAGATAAAAGATGCATCAAGACGCGCTACAAAGCACTTATTAAAAATATTGAAAAGCTTTTTCAGTAGTGCTGACACCGTCTGTAATATTCAGAAGGACGTCGTGTCTTAATTCATTTTTATTTTTGATGTGAAACATCTTATGTCGGGCTGTGAACAACCGCGTGAGGGGAAATATGCAACGAAATTTATGGTCCGCTCCTTCGCTGCTGTTTTCCTCACCACTGCGGCACTCTCTCTCTCTCTCTCGGCTTCCGCGCACTCGGGCACGGGAAGACAACTGCGTGTGTTACAGTGCGGTATATAGGATTACGTCAGCATAACAGTTAGTTGCTGCTTTTGAAAAAATATATACTACTACATAGAGAATACCACCGAATTCAATAACGTTTTCTTTGATGTTTCACATCTATCGGGGGTCCCGAGACCCACACCCTTTTTTTTATTTTAATACTGCCCCAAGACCTTCAATTTAACGCAAAGAATCTATCCTTGAATCAAAAATACGATCGGTAGCGTTTAATAAACATTTAGGCGGAAAACCTAGGAGGCTAGTATCGTCATAATTAGTAATTTTCTATTGCAATCGGCAATCCGAAAGGATAGATTTCTTCATTGTCGTTGTGGTAAGCTATACAGTCAACTGTTTCAACAGCTTACAGAGTGCGTTCGGACAAATCCGGAAAAGAACGTTCCCGGTATAATAAAGCAATAAACATATTTTTTCGGTTCGCAAAAAAAATGCGCTGTTGTCTCTTTTGCATATTTAACTCCGTTATTCAAATCAACATTTAAGAAACAAAAGACGACGAAAATATGTATGAAGCTAGTGGCGTGCGGTTGTGAATTAGTTAAGAAATTTAATACTATGCATAAATAAATAACATTTTCTCTTGAGACAGATAAATTACAAAACAATTTCCTATGACTAATTTTGTCAAAATTCACACCAAAAATAAAATTCAATTGAATTTGCTAAAATGTTTTAAATATAAGTAATCGTTAAACCGCGAAGAGACAAAACAATTGATTCGTTTTGACTTTTGAATTAATTATTAAAATGAAAACCCAGTCAAGTACGAGTAACTCGCACGCCGAGCTAACAAACGAATAAATACTAGGTTATTTTTTTTAGAAAACTATAAGCGTATATATCTGAACCTTTCCACTTTCGCGGCGGAATGAGCTTACATTTACTCAACCGTGACAAGATTACTAATCTAACATTCCCCTTATATGCTTCGGAATCAATTGATTTTCACTACATGCGAGAGTTAATTTATTATAGCTAGGTAGTAGGTGTGAATCTTCGTTTTAGCGAGAGCTCATCCCATTTAAGGGTGTTTGAAATAATTTTCACTTTCATGATGAACTCTCGCTATAACGAAGATTCACACCTACTACCTAGCTATAATAAATTAACTCTCGCATGTAGTGAAAATCAATTGATTCCGAAGCATATAAGGGAAATGTTAGATTAGTAATCTCGTCACGGTTGAGTAAAATTCCGCCGCGAAAGTGGAAAGGTTCAGGTTAGAGTCCTGACTGTGATTATAGTTGGTAAAATGATTTTTTCCAATATGTTTCGAATCAATTATATAATTGGCTGCTTTCCAACGAAAAATTTTCAAAATCTTATAATTTACGATTTTACAACTTATACAATCGAAAATTTAACTACAATTACTTATTAGAACGTACTGTATTTACATATGTACCTACCTATTTGCATAGAGTGTTTTTTTTTTAATTTAACAATAAATACTTAGGTATAAACCATAAAAACTTTTTAACACGCGAAATGTTTACTTCTGGGACACTTTGTATACCGAAGTTTAAACAATAATACTAGATTTATTTTATTAATTGAAAAGTTGTCCCCAACTCCCCAAACAACCTGTTTCGCCGCTACTGACAATCACAACAATATACACACAGTTAAGAAGTTATAAATGCGAATATTTTTACAAGTTAAACAGCTGAACAAGAAAGACAACTGACTACGCGGGGTGATTTGCGGTTGTTTTATGAGATTGTCGTAGCATACTCGTTTGAGTTAAAATTTTCAAATCAAATTACTACCGCGCAGTTAACTCAAGTCTGTTAACTATAAGGGGTCCGATTTTCCGATGTTCCATTCACCCGTCCATCCATCCATTAACTGACTATATCGAAACTGTCAAATTACCCAACAGTCAGTACTGAATATGTAATCTCACAGCGTCCTAAGTGCAATAATAATTATTATTATACAAGCATTTAATATACCAGTTATAAAAAATATGTGAAAGATAGTAGATTGTATATCTAGTGGCGTAATGAGGTATATAGCTGACGAGTAGTGACAGTATGTTATAACGAGCGACAGCGAGTTTTACAAGTCACACGAGTCATAATATTCATTACGCACGAGATAATATTAATAATTCTTTATTTTGAAAATTCCAAAGAACATAATAGCGTCAGATTAAAGATATAAAATTACTATGCGAAAAAATCATGTAGATTATAAAAACAATTTTGAATTAAATAATGCCTCAGGGACACTTTAAAGTCCCTAAAGGATACAATATTTTTTATAAAGCATGGTAATCTATAAACATAGATGTTAAACTATACTGACGTTTTTATTTCCACCATGACGTTAAATTTTTTTCTTAACAAAATAGGTAAATACTAATAAAACATTGACAGCTTTGGTAAATTTCTCAAATTTTTTAAAAAAATTTTAAGTAAGTATCTATATGTTTACAACTCAAAATTAGGTACTGTAAATTTTATTTCTAGATTACTCTGAAGATGACACAAAGACTGTCGAAACGTTAGTATATTAATTTATTAAATGCAATTTTAAACATCATTACCGCTTAGTTATTGACCTTGTACCACGGAGGTTTTCTTTCAAATTACATAGTGCAATTTTAAAGACCGGCGCATACAATAAATTTTTATTTTTAATCGCACAACAGCTGTTTGTCAAAAGGCTATGGGTTCAGATGGGACTGCGCATACTATCGACACGATAGTTGTACAACAAAAAATCATAAAACCGCATCGATCGTCTTTTGATTTTTCTGTCGAACAATTACTATCGTCGGCAGCATATTATGTCTAGAACTGTGTATTGACGCTAGCATACGCTCGACTAAATAGTTGTTCAGCGGCCCATTAGTTTAATAACGAAACCAGTTGTGCCACATTTTCATTATTAAAATAATGATCCGTCAATTTTATTTATTGTAGATTATAGACGCGTCGATAACTTAGGTCAAGACGCGTCGACAACTTAGGTCAGTAGCGTCTTAATTACATTAAATAACAACTAACTTAAAAACTAAATGACATCACAAAACATCCATGAGCGGAGGTGGGATTCAAACCCACGACAGTGTGATCCAAAGGCCGCCACGCTAACCGTTACACCAAACTGTCCTCAATGATCCGTCGAACAACTGTGTAGTCGAATGTATGCGCGCGTCCATACACACTACACAGCTATAGACATAAGCTTCCGACGATAGTTGTTCGACAGAAAAGACAAAAGACGATCGATGCAGTTTTATGATTTTTTTGTTATACAACCTATCGTGTCGATAGTATGCGCACAGCGTCTAGTCCCATCTGCTCCCATAGCCTTTTGACAAACAACTAAACAGTTGTGCGATTAAAAGTTGTATGTATGCGCCGGCCCTAAGGATCTCAATTTTCGTTTATATACAGGGTGTTTCATAATATATGCGCAGGACTTCAGGATGTGATAGCTCGTCCAAAAATATTAAAAAAAATTTCTATTAACTTACCCTCTAAAATGCACCATTTTAGAGATACAGGGTGTTGATACAGGGTGTTTGGGGAATTTTGAAAAAACAACTTTGTATCATTTTTTCATTTTTTTTTTAATTTTGCAATTATGAAGTTACTTGTTCTAACGTTTAAATAAATTTTGCTTAATTAGTAAGAAAAAAATTTTATTTAAAAAAATTGACCATGTTTTTCAACATAAAAGTTGATTTTTCTCGAAAACGATCGACTTTAGAGCTTATGACCAAGAGTACCTTTTTTGTGTAGAAAACATTGGCGGTTCAAATGCGCGTCTCAAAACCGTACTTTTTCAAGTAGCGTAGAAGTTGGTGAGAAAAACACCTACTACCCCTTCAAAACCTTCACCAATTATGACTTTAAAAAAAAAAATCTGCACAAAACATAGCTTATTATAAGTAGAAAATGCTTACATCCTGAAGTCCTGCGCATATATTATGAAACACCCTGTATATATTAATATTGATTTGGTTTTACCGAATGATTTCAAGAAGTGATGTACCTACCTATGTGTTAAATTGGCGTATTCGAATCTTAGCCTTCCGCGTACGGCATATATAGTAGCATTATTAATAGAGTCATAAGTATTTATATAGCAGTGTACATTCGAGCAGTAAAATGATGTAACGTAGCGCGAACTGTCGCTTTCAACGGCTATAAAAGTGACATTCGCTTTTTATTGGATGAAAAACCTGCTTTTGTTATGGCTACCATAAAAATCTGTTTTAAGTCCGTCTAATATAGCAGTGCACACCGACGGCAGCTTTGGTTCAAATCAACGTCTTGTTGCCACTGTTTTTTATTTATAAAAATTCTTGCAGGGATAACCAATAGTAACCGAGTAAAATTAGTCAAAAAAATGACAAAACTACGAAAAAATTCTGCAAACCAAGTTGGATTTTATGGAGACCTGATGTCCTAAGCATATCTTGAAAGTTATCCTTAATTTGAACCGTTTTTTTAGGGAGTAAAAGGGGGCAAATTGTAGTTTTTCTCAAATATCTCGAAAATTATCATTATGCTATAAACAAATGTTTCAAACAAAAAATGTTTGCGGTAAAATTGTAGTCCACATTTCAAAGCTGTAATCACAAACGACCAGGTGGCACAAGGTTATTAGAGTACAGGTTGCCTCATTCCATCTGACCAATCAGCTAGAATTTAGTTTAAATCAAGTACAAAAATTGTTAAAGATTATGCTTATTTATATTAGGTGCTTCGTGCAGATTTTTTCTTAAAATTGGCAGGAGACAATAAATAGAAGAATAGATGTTAAAAAATAGGATAATTTTTATTTTTATTACAAAATTTAGGTTTCAAAATCTATAATATAAACAAACAAGAAATTAAATAATGCTCAAGAAATGGCAGATCTTGTTAATTACCTATTTTTTTAAATTTAAGAAACGAATAGAATTAACTAACAAATTGATAAATTAATTATTTTATCTTTTATATTCACAAAATATTAAAAATAACCACAAAACACCATAACACTTAACAGCTATCGCAAAATTGACAACTTATCATATTTTTTTCACTAACAGAAGAATCATGTTTCTATTAGGTATTGAAAAAACATATCACACTACCATGGTTACTGTGATTTTTATTTCCAAAAATTAGCAGCGTCCATCGTCTGATCTTTTCTATTGAAGTGAGCAAGAATGGTATATTCTGAGTGACGTCATCCCCCCCACTACTATCTATCGGAATGAGGCAACCTATACTCTACTAACCTTGCAGGTGGCAGGTATTATTTTGAACCTCGGCTCTCACATCTAGGTGTATGTGGCTGAACCGTTGCTGAACGTTCGTTCCGCGAGTACATGTTGTGAGGCACTAATGCCTAATTCACATGCGACTCCAGTACGGAGAATAAATTTTTCAAATTTTTAAAATAAAAATCAATTCCGAATATGAATACCAATCTGTTTTGATTTTTCCTCTGATTTCTGAATGCACATTTTTCGGTTTTAACTTTTAAGGAATAAATATTAATATATTGTCGATGATCCTGCAAAAGCGCTGAACGTCATTCTGCAACGCCGCGTAGATAGGGGCGAATTTACTATTTTGGTTGCCCTAGGCTTCAAGAAATTTGCTGCTTTTTCCATGGCATCAAAGCTGACTATTATAGTTCTTTACAGTGATTTGCCTAAATAATGATTGTAAAGATTTGCCTTTCAATAAATTTCAAAAGAAACTTAAGAAATCATTGATTACATACTCAATTGTTTATAGAATGTTGATCACTTTACTATGCCATAAATAATTTGTAAGTATTGATTCTACCTATATTTTATTGTCTGACAAATTCGACTTTTGAATTATATTAAATTATATTAAATTGAACTGAAATGATAAGTATACATTTAGTCCAGCAGTCAGGTACTTTTTACCTGGAAAGTATTCCGAAGTTAATGATATTTTGGTGTGTTGTTTGCGGGTACTCTGTGGAGTGGAATCTGAGTTTTCGACCTCGAGGACCCTGTACTAACGTGGGGGGAGCCGAAAAACCACGAAATTTTACCACCTTTTTTGCTTTTTTCGAAATCTCTCAGAAACGGTCGACTTAAGCAATTCTTCCACTATGTAATATTTTAAAGAGGATTACATTTCCTACAATATTCATCCTCACAACTTTTCTGTGGTACCTACTAATGGTAAGCGCGCTGCAGCTTCTTGAAAATCACTCGCTCGGCTTTTTGTAACCTTGGTAACCAATGGTTAAAATGTAATGTTCTTTTCAATAGTTTTATTTATTTTGTTCTTCATCGAACTTTAAATTGAAAATACACATGTTACACATTGGTTATCAAGGTTACAAAAAGCGGAGCGGCTGATTTTCAAGAAGCTGCAGCGCGCTTACCATTAGTACCACAGAAAAGTTGTAGGAATGAAAATTGTAGGAAATGTAATCCTCTTTAAAACATTACATAATGAAAGAATTGCTTAAGTCGACCGTTTCTGAGAGATTTCGAAAAAAGCAAAAAAAAGTGGTAAAATTTCGTGGTTTTTCGGTTCCCCCCACGTTAGCACAGGGTCCTCGAGAGTACCCACAAACTACACTCCAAAATATCATTAACTTCGCAATACTTTCCAGGTAACCCCCTTCATGTATTACCTGCCGCTTGGACTATTCAAGAAATTTGCTGCTTTTTCATCAAAGCTGACTATATATTATACACAAAAATTAAATTCTCGGGTGGAAATAAAGTAGCTCTCGAATACAAGTCCTATAGATAAGCTCAGTTAGTGGGATTAAAATTCTTACATTCATTTAAAAATAATACCACCTTAAAATTTACGGTTGCAAAATTTGCCGCCCTCCATAATTTGCCACCCTAGGCTGTAGCCTACTTAGCCTAGTGGTAAAGGCGCCCCTGCGCGTAGGTAAGTATTGGAAATAAAATTGTACACATAGCGCAAACAAAATTATCGAGTGAACTCCATGCGCGGTATTGTGTCCCTCTGATTGGCTATTTCAAACGAGCGCCGATTCATTATTGTACACATGATTCTGCGCCAGTGAAGTCGTAGATCACGTCTACACAAAATTTCGATTTTCATAGAATAATCATTTTTGGGGTTCCATACCTCAGAATGAAAAACGGAACCCTTATAGAATCACTCTCGTGTTTATCTGTCTATCCTGTCTGTCACAGCTGATTTTCTCCGAATCTACTGGACGAAAAGAGTTGAAATTTGGTACATATATAGACGTATATAGAGTTAGGTGACCCAATCACGGACGTATAGAGAAAATAAACGAATTCTGATTTTGGAGGTTAATTTTAGGGGCAAATTAGAAAATTAAAAAAAAAATTAAGTGCATAATCATGTGACGTATCAAATGAAAGGGTTTCTTATGAGAAATGCAAATATATTTTTTTTATAATTGTAAAATGCATAGTTTAAAAGATATTAAAGAAAATATATGAAATGAAAATACAACATTCTCTCCCCCTTATCTCCGAAACTACTGACACTAAAATTTTGAAAAAAAATAGGGATATAGGGCCTCACTCATAGTTTACAGGAAAGCCTAAACGAAAACCCATTTGAATTCCCACGGGAAACGGAATAGTAGGGAACCATCTCCACGCGAGTCCGACTCGCACTAGACCGGTTTTTTACAGAAGTATACCTACCTACATATTTGTTCAAAAAATACTGTATGTGAATCAGGCATAAAGACGATAGTAAATATAGATGTTGTTATTATTATTATACGTTAGATATAAAGTTAAAAGCCCCATACTCTCTTTTAATTTATGTATTTTTCACCTTTTTATGTCTTCGACTCCAGTCCCGGGTGTGCAAATTCTCTATTCGCGTCTGACATTAAGGTCGAAGCCCTCTATTGGGCTTAGTCGCGAACTACCCGAGGAGGTCGTAGCAACGGAACAAAGCGTTGAGTGAAGGTAAAAGTGCACAAAATATATGTTTTTCACGAATGACAGTATACAAATGTAAGCATATTGCAAAAAGATACTGTTCAGTGTTCACTTGAAGTTTTGTAATAAATAATTCTGTCGTAATACGACTTTTGAATGAATTGTGAATTATAGACGCTCGAAAACAGAGGTCATTAGCGTCTGGCTGAAAATATCGAAATTAAATTTCACTAAAAATGTTTTGTTATGTCAGCACAAATGTTGCAATAGGAACTTACGACGCGGAAAAAAATCATTGCCGTTAAAATGATCACTGCATGAATGAATGAATTGTAAATTATAGTCAGACGCTAATGACCTCTGTTGTCGAGCGTCTACAATCCACAAGCCATCCATCCTGTAAATTATAGACGATCGACAACAGAGGTCATTAGCATCTGAATGATCACTATGATCACTGTACAAAAGAGTGCTTTCTGTTATAAGTCTTATTCCAGTTAAACCCATCTATAGCTTCCTCAATTCACTATTTTCAGGAAATTTGTGATAGGAAAATGCTGTCGAAGTATTTCGGCAACAAGGATTTGAACACATGTAAGGCATTTCTGAAACTATTTAATACAAATCACATGTAAGCTAATGTAAACAAACAACGGTTAAAAGTCGTATTGCGACAGAATTATTTATTACAAAACTTGAAGTGAAAACTGAACAATATCTTTTAGCATTATGCTTACCTTTGTAAACTGCCATTCGTGAAAAACATATATTTTGTGCACTTTTACCTTCATTCAACGCTTTGTTCCGTTGCTACGACCTCCTCGGGTAGTTCGCGACTAAGCCCAATAGAGGGCTTCGACCTTAATGTCAGACGCGAATAGTCGGCACAAACATTATATCAAACCTTGGATTGTACAAATTTAAAAGAATAGAATACTAGAATAGTCAGCAGAAGTGCACAAACTTGTGGGTGTACTCCAAAGGGCGGGTGAGGGGGTATGTGCCACAAAATTTTTTACAAAATGTTTGTATGTTAGTTTGTTTGTTTAGGTCAAAACTTGCAAGTCAATTTTGAACGACTTCCACGTATCCGATCGATTTGAAATTTTGTACACATATGTAATCCCGATGACAATACATGAATAAATCGTTTTTAGAAATAAATTCAACCCCTAAGGGGTTCAAACGGGGATGTAAGGTTAATATTAATATAGTTCGCGATATGCCTTTATAAACCGTTTTTACACGGCGTTGCTATGATTCCTCTATTACAAGTCCCCAGCTCCCGGGTTCTAGCCCGAGAGCTGGTAAAAGTGTCAATTGGATTTTCAATTTATTATTAAAAAAAAATAATGATTTGAAAATATGAATTGGTGCTAGGCCCAAATAACCTTAGCTGTTGGTGGTCTTTAAAAATACAATTTATAAACCATTTTAAAACAATTAGTCCAAACGACAGGTAATAAATGAAGGGGGTTACCTGGAAAGTATTCCGAAGTATTTTGGTGTGTTGTTTGCGGGTACTCTGTGGAGTAGAATCTGAGTTTTCGATCTCGAAGACCCTGTGCTAACGTGGGGGGAGCCGAAAAACTACGAAATTTTACCACCTTTTTTGCTTTTTTCGAAATCTTTCAGAAACGGTCGACTTAAGCAATTCTTTCATTATGTAATGTTTTAAAGAGGATTACATTTACTACAATTTTCATTCCCACAACTTTTCTGTGGTACTAATGGTAAGCGCGCTGCAGCTTCTTGAAAATCACCCGCTCCGCTTTTTGTAACCTTGGTAACCAATGTGTAACACAATTAGGTATTTAAGTTTAAAAAAAATTATTAATTTTTTAATTTTTTCTACTAATTTAAGATAAATAATATTGAAAATCGAAAAGAAAATTTTTTTTAAAGCTATAGATAAATTACTAAAAATTAATTAAAATGTATAAAAATTTAAAAAATATCACGTGACTTCAAAACGCGCCAGGAATGTTTGTGACGTCGTTATGTTAAAATGTGTCGGCATTTGTTGGTATTTGTGTATATGTATTACACATACTATCAAAAATAATAAATTTTTAACTTGGTAACCATGGATACAAAGACCATAGATAACATAATTACGTCACACGCGTTCGGATTCTTTCGGCGCGTTATCGGAACTGAGTTTAAAAATTAATTTTTATTTAAATATAACTTTTTAATTAGTAGGCAAAAAAATTAAATAAAAACAGTTTTGCTATAAAACTTGATGTGGTCCTTCCATTTAAGTAAAAAAAAAAATTCGTTTAAAAACCCAATTGTGTATTTTCAATTTAAAGTTCGATGAAGAACAAAATAAATAAAACTATTGAAAAGAACATTACATTTTAACCATTGGTTACCAAGATTACAAAAAGCCGAGTGCAGGGTGATTTTCAAGAAGCTGCAGCGCGCTTACCATTAGTACCACAGAAAAGTTGTGAGGATGAAAATTGTAGGAAATATATAATCCTCTTTAAAACATTACATAGTAGAAGAATTGCTTAAATCGACCGTTTCTGAGAGATTTCGAAAAAAGCAAAAAAGGTGGTGAAATTTCGTGGTTTTTCGGCTCCCCCCACGTTAGCACAGGGTCCTCGAGGTCGAAAACTCAGATTCTACTCCACAGAGTACCCGCAAAAAACATACCAAAATATCATTAACTTCGGAATACTTTCCAGGTAAAAAGTACCTGACTGCTGGACTAAATGTATACTTATCATTTCAGTTCAATTTAATATAATTCAAAAGTCGAATTTGTCAGACAATAAAATATAGGTAGAATCAATACTTACAAATTACTTATTGCATAGTAAAGTGATCAACATTCTATAAACAATTGAGTATGTAATCAATGATTTCTTAAGTTTCTTTTGAAATTTATTGAATGGCAAATCTTTACAATCATTATTTAGGCAAATCACTGTAAAGAAGTATAAAAATATTATTTTGAAAAGGAAAACCTTACCTTACAGAGGTCTCGTGATTAACTCATCTTTTTGCACTTCCTCTCCGATAAAAATTTTGAACTGCATCGCTGAAATTAGGTACTTCCTTAAAGTTCACAAATAGTCAACACTTTTTCTTCAGTTTTTAAATACCAAAAAAATGTTCAACATTGCGTAGGAAATGTTTTTACGAAACAAAAAATACGTATGTCAATAGTACAAGAACCCCATTTTTATTTAAATTCACTCACATGTCACGACACAAATTAATAGATATATTTAAATTTCGACACTAATTTCAATAAATTGTAAAAAAACACCAAACACGTGGAACAATTTCGATAGAATAAAAACAATATTCTGAAATAAAAATTTAGCATAGATGATTCATTTTATCATTTTATGCAATCAACATTAATTATTACACTGAATGGCGACAGGTCATAGCAAGGTTAGGTACATATAACATTCCGTTTGTTTTAGTAGGAACGTCGTAAACTGTTCCAAACGACTCACACCAGCAAAAATGTAATTATAAATTGTGTTTTAAATACCACCAACAGCTAAGGTTATTTGGGCCTAGCACCAATTCATATTTTCAATTCATTATTTTTTTTTAATAATAAATTGAAAATCCAATTGACACTTTTACCAGCTCTCGGGTTAGAACCCGGGAACTGGGGACTTGTAATCGAGGAACAATAGCAACGCCATGTAAACAACAGCATTGCTACACGCTCGACCATTCTCAAGCCCAAATGTAATTATAACTCGTTCATTTAACCCAATTTCATGAAGTAATTTTTTATTTCTTTTATTTACCAAGTCTAAAAAGGATAAATAAGGACACTGTCGATTTTTATTCTTGATTTTGACTTTTGGCACAGAACTATTAATATGTGTTTTTCTATGAGTGCAAACCTGATATCAAATTTACAAAAAAATGTAATTGTTCGTAAAAAATGGTGACATCAGGCATGTCAAAAGTCAAAACTGTGTCATAATCTTTTAAATTATTCACCCTGTAAATAAATACAATTTAAAATTCCGAAAATTTGAAATACAATTACATTAATTACATATAAAATTCTTTCTAATCTAAAAAAAACTGTTGAATCTGACATTTCTATTGTTATTATATCAAAAAATTAAAAATGTTTTAAAATCAGATTTATAAATTGTATAGAAAATAATTAACACAACGTTTTAAATTAAAATTTCCGTTAATTTTTTAATACAAAATCCCCTCGCTACTTATTGTGGTGTCTCAAATAAAGGCAGCGTTATTTAATTTTATGTAACTTTTATAACGAGGTGTTTTCTCTAAACACTCATCCATACATCGAGTTCCTAAATAAAATTACTTTCATTTCTCATTTTAGATATTGCATAAAAACAAAAAGGTAACTAAAATTAAACTATATTCATATTAAAAGATGAGGTGATTAAAAAGTTAAACGCGTTTGAAATGTGGTGTTATCGGAGAATGTTAAATATTAAATGGACGGATTATGTGACTAATGATAAAGTGATGAAAATAATGCAAGAACAGAAAAGTTTAGTAAATGTTGTCAAAAAGAGACAGTGTTCATATTTTGGTCATATAATGCGGTCACAAAAATATAACCTCCAGCAAGTGATACTAATGGGCAAATTAGAACAGAAAAGACCCAGAGGTAGAAAAAAAGAATGGGATATCCGGAAACTGGAAATATTACACGTGAAATGGTGGCCATTTCGATATCACGTTCCGTTTTCGAGAAAAATGAATTTAACGAATCCAATGTTTGGTTTAAACGCAAAATTAAAGAAGGGAAGCAAGTCAAGTAGATTTCCGTTTTCAAAGAATTATTACAACAATAAAAAAAACAATGCGTTTAATCCAAACATTGGATTCGTTAAATCCATTTTTCTCGAAAATGGAACGTGATATCGAAATGAAAAAAGAATACATAATTTATGTAGAAATGATTGCTCTTTCAGATTTTGAATGAAATTTCATGTTTGATGTACAGGGTGAAAAGTTATTTACCTAAATGTATGTGAAATTGGTCGTAAGTGGCGCCCTCTATGAGCAACATGGAAATTGCAATACGTATCTTATTCGTCACCCAAAAAAACATAAAACATAACTTAAAAAGTTTTCAAGTTTCTACCCCAGATATTTTCGGAATTATGGAAAAAAACGAATTAAAATTTTAACTTTCAACACCCTGTATATCCGAAACTATCAACATTCGAATCAGGCATGTTTGCGTCAATGGCCACCATTTCACGTGTAGTATTTCCAGTTCCCAGATTTTCCATTCTTTATGAATATTGAACACGAAAAAATATCAGGTGTGTCGTGGTCACACTCGGCCGAAGTAGTTACCGTGGTGATAAAATAGTTTTTAAGCATCGTTTGGCGTCACTTCCATACCCAATTTCCGTGACAGAAAAAAAAATTGTGTTTTAAAGACCACCAACAGCTAAGGTTATTTGGGCCTAGCACCAATTCATATTTTCAATTCATTATTTTTTTTCTCAATAACAAATTGAAAATCCAATTGTCACTTTTACCAGTTCTCGGGCTAGAACCCGGGAACTGGGGACTTGTAATAGAGGAACCATAGCAACGCCATGTAAACAACAGCATTGCTACACGCTCGGCTATTCTCAATCCCCGGTGACAGAAAATGAAATCTTAAAAGTGCCGTAATTGATATGGAGTGCCCATTGCTAATCTATTACAAACCCTCAGTTTTAATCTGAGATCTAATGAAATTGATATGAACCAGATCACTCCGACAGTTGGCGGCCTTTAACATATTTAAAATAATAATAATAATAATCTTTCTATAGTTCACTAATTCTTTTATGTTTAAAAGTTGACACAAAAGAAAAGATTTCCTAGGTACAATAAAACTTCGCCAAAAAATACATATTTTTATTTTTTCTTATGCCATAAATCGAAAAGTTACATGCAAATTTTATCGAAACTGTCATTATAACAGAATCGACTTTTCAATGTATTTTAAATATTCAAAAAAACTCGGGTCGCAGTGCCAAACCCTGCCGACAATATAGTGTATTTGCTAACACAGGCATTGTGGCATTATTATGTGAACATAAGTTTGTTTTTTGACAAAATAAAAAATTTAACCCCTTAATACATCCCTTAAAATAATTAAATTTTTCTAAATTTCAATATTAGACATGGATTTTATCAGTACATCTGCACCAAATTAAATACACCCTTCCATAAGTAAATCCGTATCAATAAACTAGTGTTTTCATAAAATTTGAAAGTCCGGTCCTGTCGGGCCGATTTTATTAAAATTTTAGCAGCACATTTTAATCTCTACTAAAGAGTTAAATTTCAATTTTGAAACAATTCTGACAATTTTTTCGGTATTTTTGGGCCCAAAAACTTTTTAGAACCCCTAAATACAACCCTGAAAATGGTCCGATCGGGCCCATTTTAAATAGGCTTCGTGCGGTGATGGATTCCAACGTACCTACCAAATTTCGTTAAAATCAATTAACTCTTTCGAAAGTTATTGCCCGCACACACACACATATATATATATATATATATATATATATATATATATATATATATATATATATATATATATATATATAAAAATATATACATACATATATATATAAACATTTTCAAAAATGGTGCCAAAGTGTTCAGGAGGCTATGAAACGTCGAGAAATTTTGGTCCGACCCCTAGGTCCCGCCATCCGACCGACGCCAATAGTGTATGTGCCATATGGCAAATACACTAATAAATACAATACTACGTATTTTTGACTTCATCAAATATCATATTTACTTCAGTATTTAAAACATTTCATGCATAATATAATAGAGTCAAAACGTCAATTGTGTTAAATCAACTAAAGGTGTCAAAATGTCAATCAAATTATTGCTGTTTAAACTTCAAACAGTAAAGTCCTCCCCAATTGCAAGCTCACCAAATTTATAAAAGACACCATGTCTCATTCAATAACCCATACTTTATAAGTACTTACCTTTTATAGATTTATTGTGATAAAAATATATATGAGCACTGTGGTTGAAATAAAAACAAAATAAAATATTGTTACTTCTTACCACAACAGTTTTATTGATGGATGTACATTTCGAAAGCTAAGCTTTCATCTTCAGCGAACACTACATCAAGTGTTCGCTGAAGATGAAAGCTTAGCTTTCGAAATGTACATCCATCAATAAAACTGTTGTGGTAAGAAGTAACTATATTTTATTTTGTTTTTGAGATTTATTGTGGATTACATTACACGCACAGTATAAAATTCAGTTTTCTTATAAGTCCATGTAGTTTACACTACACACTACAAAAATGAAACTTACTTACGCAGAATCTACATACGTCCGGCAAACAGTGATTCTAAATAGTTAATGATCTGGAACGCCAGTTCGTAAGTTGACCAAGTTGTACAGTAAGCGTCGACCGAACTATTTGAACGCCCACCATTCGGGAAAGTGCTATGTTGTTCACACTACTCACTACAGAAGTGAAACTTACTTACGCAAAATAAACAACCAAATGTTATACGATGACATTTAGGTACCGAAAAATACAATATTTATTATAATACTAGCGGCTCGTTCCGGATTCGCCCGGACTGCAATACACTACTCACTCGCTTCGCTTGCTCGCTCTCGGGTGGTATGATTTATACAGGGTGAGTTCAACCACCCGTATCAGTCGTTTTTTTCGAAAACGGTTGGTCGTAGAGAGTTGTGTCAAAAATTTGTATTATAAAAGCCCTAATAAAGAATCGAATGGTGATAATTTTTTTTTCCGGGAAGGTCGGCTTCCCTATTAGTTTGCTTCAGAATGTCCAGAACTCCGGAATTATAAATGTAACGATAGGTCGAAAGTGGTATTGTTGAAAAGATCTTTAAAAAATTAGCAAGTTTTGTACGGATTTTTTTTTTATTACTGCCACCCCTGTTAAGTAATATTTGTTTGAAATTACTAAATTAAAATGTCATAATAACGAACTTTTTAAAAGTCCGCATTTAAAATCTAGTTACCTATCTATCGATCGTTAAACACTGAAGAAGTACACTCACAGTATAACCAGAAGAGCTCAGTAGTATGCATGAAAGAGTAAATGGAAGACAGTTTGAACACTTATGACAATGTCTAAGGCTGCTAGATTTTTAATGCCGACTTCGATCGTTATTATGAAATTTTGATTTAAAAATTTCAAACGATTGTTACTTAACAGGGGTGGCAGTAATTAAATAATTTTTCCTACAAAACTTGCCTATTTTTTAAAGAGCTTTTCAACAGCACCACTTTCACCTATCGTGCTTTCTAAAATTCCGGAGTTTTGAACATATAATAATTTATATTTATACTTATAGAAATTTACAGGGGTGGCAGTAATAAAAAAATTTTCCTACAAAACTTGCTTATTTTTTAAAGATCTTTTCAACAATACCACTTTCAACCTATCGTTACATTTATAATTCCGGATTTCTGGACATTCTGGAGCAAACTAATAGGGAAGCCGACCTTCCCGGGGGAAAAAATTATCCCCATTCGATTCTTTATTAGGGCTTTTATAATACAAATTTTTGCCACAACTCTTTACGACTAACCGTTTTCGAAAAAAACGACTGATACGGGTGGTCGAACTCACCCTGTATATAAAATCTTTGTTTTATATATTATACAAAATAATACATTACTCACTCGCTTCGCTCGTTCGCTTAATTTTTCCGAGGTTTTAATAGTTATTCTGCTATTGCGGGCGGAGACAAATCCAAAAAATCAAAGATCATGAAAATCGGTCCAGCCGTTCTTGAGTTATAAATTGTGTAACTTACAGAATGGTGTAACTAACACGACTTTGTTTTATATATATATATATAGATGATTTGTTTTTCGTAGCCATGGTTAGACCGCTAACGTTAAATATTTAACGCAAACGTTAAAGGACCGGAACTCGCATAAGTTATACTTCAAAAATTATAGCCTAGTGAAATTAGACTTTGACTTCGAAAAACTTCCAGCCAATCTGGATTTTTATGGAGACCTTTTATTTTGATCTCCTAAGCATATCCTGAAAAATACCCTTAATTTGAACCGTGGGTTATTTTTTAGAAGATGAAAAGGGGTACATTCTAGTTTTTCGCAAACATCTCGAAAATTATCCTTATGCTATTAACAAGCCGTGAGGTCGGTCGTTTATTAGGACTAAAGTGCGACCCTTGAGGTCCACACGACGAACTTCCCAGTTTGATAAATAATTTAATAATAATAATTTAATAATAATTAAATTAGATATTACACAGAAAAGTAATATTTTAATCATTAAAACATAATTATTATTTATTTTTAACAATAATTAAAAAAAAAAAACGGCTGAACCGATTTTTATAAAATTTATGTAGGATCAAAATGACGTTAACACGCCTCGATTGACATTCTTACGAAGTCAATATAATTTTTTATTCGCGAGATATTGTGTAAAATCTACTTTTTTGGAGTCTATTTGGTTAAAAAAAAGAACGGCTGAACCGATTTTGAAAAAATTTCTTTCAGATCATATTTACGTTAATACGCGTCGATTGGCACCCTAACGTAGTCGATATCATTTTTCATTCTCGAGATTTCGTTTTAGAAAGAAATGGTCACATACGTACACACACACATACACACACAGACATCTTTCTAAAAATAGTGTAAAAATAGTGTAGTGACCTTGAAACATAAAAATTTGTTATACATTTTGATTTCGATTTTCG
Source organism: Mongoloraphidia duomilia (assembly GCA_039654895.1). NCBI lineage: Eukaryota > Metazoa > Arthropoda > Insecta > Raphidioptera > Raphidiidae > Mongoloraphidia > Mongoloraphidia duomilia. The sequence goes on along the minus strand of CM077519.1, from coordinate 13,048,266 downwards.
GACCCATTACAATAACTTCCAATGGGAAGTTAAAATTGTTTGCCGTAAAATTTTCCACATTTTTGTCCCAAACATTTTATAGACGTAAATAAGACGCAGTATAAATCAGTTTGCACAAATCCGGAAACGCGATCTCAACAACTCTGCAAATTATGCAAAATGTATAAAAACCGACATGTATTTAGAAATATTATAATTTTGCGGTAAAAACCGTTACAAATGCAATTGACGAAACCGTGTCCACTTACGAATTCGGTGAATTTTACACAGAATTTTGATTTCTTTATGCGACATGAATAATTATAATTATTCAAGTAAATTTGATTCCAATTGGTGATTTTCAGTTATGACTATTGTGTCAAAACAGGCATATGTCACAGTGTTCATTTCCGGTCGAATGGCCAATGTAGATGCCATATCAGGAAGTCGGTTACTTCAAGCCGCCGCACAACAACCACTTGGGATTTAAAAGTGTATTCAAAAATAATATATTTATGACCGCAATGCAAAATCGCTCATGTCGATTTTTGATTAGTGATAAATAGGGTTGCCATCCGTCCCGATATATCGGAACTGTCACCGTTATTGACTTCGTTGCAGGGCCGCAGTAAGGAAATCTTGCGCCTGGGGCCAAAATTTTAATTTGCGCCCCCTCCCTCAAAAAAACAAAAAAATGCATGATACGAGATTTTTATAACAGATTTCAACATAAATAATTGAAAAACATAAAAAATGTTCACTAATAACTGCAAAATAAACGTTATAAAAAAAATTTCGGTAGGTACTACCTAACTACGGTCTACGAAAAATCAAAACCTCACTTTTCTGGCCTTCAATTGAGCAAATCGGTTTATTAAACTTTGTAATTCAAGTCTTTTGCTATAGATATTTCTATAGAAATTATCGCCAAATATTTCATAATTTCTATCTTTAGTAATTATATTTTGCAATATTTTTATTTATTGTATGTTTTATATGTTTTGTCTAGTAGTAATCAGCCTGGCACATAAAATACTGGCGCGCTTTTGGCGCCCCATAACTTGATGCGCCCGGGGCCGTCGCCCCCTCCGCCCTACCCTTACTGCGGCCCTGCTTCGTTGTCCCGACGACCGACAGGAACATCAAAAGTCCAAACCGATCAAAATGACCCATTTTCCTGAGAATAGTTTTTCCAATTATCCACGAGAGGCAGCACTTGTGGCAGGTACACACATTATTTATTCCCATTGTGTCGTGTCATTTTAGTGGTATAACTTAATTATTAAAATTATTAATTAAATTAATTAAATATTTAAGTTATACCACTAAAATGACACGGGAATAAATAATGTTTGTATACCTACCACAAGTGCTGCCTCTCGTGGATAATTGAAAGAACTACTCTCAGGAAAATGGCTCATTGCGTCATATTTTAAAAAAATATTTAACACCTTCGCCGGGCATGTTTGTTTGTCAACCCCACCGCTTACTGATTCAACGAACGTCTACAAGTCAATATCTTAAAAAATTATTAACCTATAAGACCCCCCCGCGCGCGCAACTTGCCAATGTTCTCTGTCCCGATCGAGCCTCTGTCAAACATGGTAATCCTAGTGATGAGCAAAATCGGCCTTGGTCTTGCCGTTGAGTGAAATAAATTATTCACTCAACGATCTCGCACTTTTTGCAAGTTTTTGTAGTTTCGGGTATTTTTCTAGAATTTTCCAATAAGATAATATTGAGAGAAAAAAATCAGGGACCTCTGGAGAAAATCTGCCCCAGGGTCCCCGAAAGTCAAAACGGCACTGGTACAACCAGAACTGATCTCACCTGATTTCATTTTACCAAAAAAATCGACATAAACGGTTTTGTTTTGTAGCCACAAATATAATCATCGTGATCTAAGTTCGGTTCGCAAAGTAAATTATAGCAAACAAGCTCTATAAGTACAATGAGCACAGAATTATTTTGTCAGTATCAAAATAAACCAATTATTTTGCATCTTAATGACATCATTAGATAAAAAATACGAACCTATGGGTCCATTTTTAAACTAATGCGTTTAATAATTAACAGTAGGTAAACACGGATAACTTTAAAAGCGTATTGTGGGCAACTTGTACAAATGTATGTATTTGAAATTTGTATGAAATTCAGTTATGTGCAGCCGAATTTCTATTTAATATCGCTTAAACAAATTCAAAAATTTTAATTTTTTATTGTTTTTGAGCATATTCCCATTTTTCCTAGGGGGGGGGGGCAACCGTCCAGCTCATCAGCCACCGCAAGGTTTCAATCTTTTTCTCAAGGTAAAAATAATGAAAATAGTATACATATTTCTTCAATACTGTCGATTTTTATAGGGTGGGCAATGAGTTTTGTAGCGTCCCCCCCCAGCTACGCCCATGCTGATATTCTTCCAGTTAGTTCAGTTTGCGAAGTATTTACTCAGGTACATATACTTTAGATGCCAAACTTATTCCACAAAGACTATAAAATATTTTTACTGCAAATGTATGCATATTTTCGTAAACGTTGATTTTTAACAAGAAAAAATCTTTTTAACGGTTACAGCGATATAATTGCACCTTAGCTGTTTATAAGTTTAAAGGAAATACGTTAAATATGTAAAAAAATATCTAATAATGACATTTCAAATGGTATTTGATTTTTATCAAATTATATGTACAGCAATATGCAAAAAAATTCCATTGATACAAATATCTTTTGTAGTACTAAATGCTGTTAATATATATCTATCTATCTATTTAATAATTCAACGGTTTTTACCGTTAACGACTTTTGAAGAAAAAACTAGCCTCTTACTTACTCAATATATTTTGGCCTTGTTTGGGATTTGATTAAGAAGGACTTCTCGAGATTTGGAGCCCCCCCCAGGATCAGAAGCCCGGGGCGAGCCGCCCCCTCCGCCCCGTCCCCCTTAGCAGCATATTTTAATCTTTACTAAATGGTTAAATTTCAATTTTGAAACGATTCTAATGGCCGGTTTATTAAACATTTTAATCACGATGTTTTATCACACTGTTAAATGACGGGTTGCTATGGTAACGAAACGCAGCAACCAATGAACATGATTGGGTTCCGTAATAAATAGAGGGAGGGCGCTTTGATAACGACTTTGAAAGCAAATATCTCGTGATTGAAGAGTTAAAAATCAAAAGGTCATAAAACATTTTTGTTGCATTTTAGGAATATTCTGATACTATCTTTTATCCGTACACACATCATGTTTATCCAAACATAACAATACAAACAAACCGTTATGTATAGTTGTAATATTTGTAGTACAAACATGTCAGCACAAACAAAATACAAACATTCCACTGCGTGTAGGGGGTGCTTACGGTGACTCACAAGCGACTAGGCCCTGCAGTCAGGGTCCATTCTGATTGGTCGAATATTCCATATTGATGTCGTTTGACACACGCACACACACCTAAACGAACGTAACAACTAACTAGTGAACTCGGTATACTAATACGGATAGTTGATTGCGATTAAAAAATGGGTTTTGTATGTGGACAATGTTCAAATACATATTCTTCATGACAGGCAATAATGTTCACAAAATTTGAATGAAAACTTCAGGTACCAAACCACGACATAATACACAGTGCTTAGCATCATAATATTATATAGTGTTACGAATATTCAATGTGTGTTTTTTAAAAAATAATTAACCACACCTGAAGATGGCAACTCGTTGCTGAAACGCGTCGTGTTAAATCACATGAAGTCACAAGACGGACATAATACAAGGTATTTCTAATACTTCATAATATTCAGGTAAGGTTTGTAATCAAATTCTTTCTATAAAAGTCGATCATTTTTTTGACATTTCAAAATAAAACGTAATTTAATATTAATATTTGAGATATTAGGATGTCCAAAATTTATACAGTACCTAACAGTGTTCTTGAGAAATTGGAATGGAAAAATAAATTTTAATTAAGTTTTATTTTGAATTGTCAGAAAATTGATCGACTTTTATAGAAAGAATTAGATTACAAACCTTATCTGAAGTTTTCATTCTAATTTTGTGAACATTAATGCCTGTCTTGAAGAATATGTGTTTGAACATTCTCCACATTCAAAACCCATATTTTAATCGCTATCAACTATCCATATTAGTATACAGAGTTCATTAGCTAGTTGTTACGTTCATTGTGTGTGTCAAACGACATCAAGATGGAGTTTTCAACCAGTCAGAATGGACCCTGACTGCAGGGCCCAGTCGCTTGTAGGTGACTCTGTTGCGCCCCTAGTGGTAAAACTTAGCAGACGCCTTCCTTATTAGCAATCTCTTTTTTTAAGTCTGTTATAAAGAAAACAATCATTTTAGTTTCAAAACAGATTTATTTCGCTAAAATGAATAATACAAAAGCATTTTTTAATGTCGAAAAAGAGATGTGATAAATTTTCTACATGTTAATTTATGAAATATAAAGGCCTGAACACTTCGTGCAGTTTTTAACTTTCTAGATAAATTTTGTAATTCTGTATGAATACAATAACGTTACTATACGTCGCGGTCAGCGGTCAAACTCAACAAGTTGTGTCTGACCGCCACCGCGCCATAGAACGCTGCACCAGAACACTTTAACGCTGACAAGCAGCGACATATATGCGCGTGTTCATTTGTTTATTAGTGTTGCGTTCGACCGCCACCGCCACCGCGCTAATGTGTTCAGGCCTTAAAGATACAGAAAAAGTACGAAAAATAGTTGAAATAGTAAAATTTATGATAAATAATAGTTTTATACGGCTGAAATGCAATTAAAAAATGTTTTTCGTTGGAGAGCGGCCAATTATATTATTGTTTCGAAACATATTGGAAAAAATCACACTCGCATGTAGTGAAAATCTATTGATTCTGAAGCATATAAGGAGAATATTAATTTAGCAATCACGTCACGGTTGAGTATTGTAAGCTCATTCCTACGCGAAATTGGAAAGGTTCAGGTTAGAATCCTGACTGTGACCACTGGTTGGTGAAATGATTTTTTTCAATATGTTTCGAAACAATTATATAATTGACTGCTCTCCAACGAAAAAAATTTTTCAGTAAAATTTATGTGCAAAATTCATGATTTTAAAACCAGACATCAATCAGAACACAAAAAATACAAATTAAGTTAGCAAAATAAAAGATGTCTGGTTTTAAAAGTGCTAGTCGGCCATATTGCTTATCCATTAGAGATGCGCCAAGTACAAGTTTCACCGAGTAACTGAGTACTGAGTATTACTCGGTTTTATGTTTGCCAAACCAAGTACTCGACCGAATTACCCAGTTCAGTGTATGTAGGTTTGGGGCCCGAAGGGCTTGAGAATAGCCGAACGTGTAGCAATGCTGTTGTTTACAAGGCGTTGCTATGGTTCCTCTATTACAAGTCCCCAGTCCCCGGGTTCTAGCCCGAGAGCTGGTAAAAGTGTCAATTGGATTTTCAATTTATTATTAAAAAAAAAAAAAAAATGAATTGAAAATATGAATTGGTGCTAGGCCCAAATAACCTTAGCTGTTGGTGGTCTTTAAAACACAATTTCACAATTTTTTGGGGCCCGAAAACACGTTTATATATGATCGCGACGTGCTGACGGCGAACGGGAACTACCTGTCCGGCCGGATCTCCGACGGAAATTCCCCGTCAGTATCTGACTTACAAATCATACACGGAACGCATTAAATTGTTTAAAAATTAGTTTTTTAGTGCAAAAAACTAAAATTTACTAGTTATATTGTGTTTGGTACTGTTTAGTGACTGTTATGAAAAAATTACGAATCTGGAGATTCTATTATCAAATTGAAAAAGACAATACTCATCGCGATTACTCATTACTTAAACCCGAGTTATTCGGCGGAGTACGAGTACTAAAAAAATTGCTGAATATGCCGAGTACCGAGTAATAAACGAGTAATCGGCGCATCTCTAAGCACTACTAAAATCAAATAACAGACGACGCAATTTCTGCCACCTCGACAAGTCATCCTGTTAGAAACATTAGTGAATAATTAATCAGAGCAGTCACCGCTTTGTGCCCTCATCTTGAACGACATTTAAAAGTGTCAATTGGATTTTCAATTTATTATTAAAAAAAAAAAAAAATAATGAATTGAAAATATGAATTGGTGCTAGGCCCAAATAACCTTAGCTGTTGGTGGTCTTTAAAATACAATTGAATTCAAGCGTTTGGACGTACGTTCGCATACTTGCAATGTCATGTGTGTCGTCGAAAATGTTTGTTGGGTCGAAAAAAATCCCGTCATCTGTTACTACCCTAAATCTTAGACGGAAAACTAGACTTCCTTTTAGCATAGGATTGTAAAAAATAATGGCGACTCGTAGTTGGTAACAGTAAAACATTATGATTTTATGAATTTCTAATATATGGGTCTCCATTCTCCAAGTTTCATGCTATGTAATAGGAAGATTTTGAAGGCAGTAAGAATGTGAAAGACAGAATAAATGGCGATTTTCTATTTCTATTTTTCTGCGCTCGGATCATTTTCAACTTGTTATTAGCCACATATTATAGCCTATAAATATAAAAACAAAACACAACACAAAAGAACACCCACTTCTAACCCACGTTTAACAATAGGTTATGTAAATCTGTCAAAAAATGATATTTATACTGCACTCAAAGACATGAAATCTATAGGAACGTAGTACAAACGAGTGGGGCGGTTGCTGTTAAGGGGGGACGGTGAGGAAGCAAGTGTGCCCGCCATCTATTGGTCGCTTCAGTTGCGCAAGCGCTGTACGAGCAATTGAGCATGCGCAAAGACGCGGACGACTGTTTCTGGCGCAACTGAGCATGCGCAAAGATGCGGCCTATAGAACGTCGGCACATGCATAGCATGGACATGTTCATAAAACAGGCATGTATCCTCCACTGAATTGCTTCCACCCATCGTTTTAAGTGGCACTTTATACTACATCCCCAAATTTCGATATCTGTGACTGCACCACGCTTCAGACCATTTAAAAAAGACAGAACATGTCACTTATTTTCTTTCTCATAATCTTGTTGCTTACACTTTCTACTGATCGTTACTTCGTATTTTAAACGTCTATGATTAATTCAATAAATAAGATAAATAATGACGAATGATAAGAATTACATAATTACCTATATTTTAAATTTTAATATATAAAAAAAACAAAAGATATGCTTATTTTAAAGGAATTAATTCACTGTTATTTAATTTATCGGAGGAAAGGTGGCGCGGGGCGCCTACATTAGCGAGCCGCCATTGGTCAAAACAATTTTCATACTGTTTGTAGAACAAAGTAATTTTAAAATGTAATAATACACTTTAAAAATAAAATATCACTTCGACTAATCCATATTTTGGCTACTAAATAAATAAAATGTATACACAAACTTGAAATTTAATTCGAAATACAAAAAAAATCGACGAATTCACAAAAAGGCATTGCAATAAATAACAAAAAAAAAAAGGAACGGACTTCCAAAAAAGATTCAAATCAATATTTTTAAAAAATACCGTCAGTGAGCTTGTTAAAATATGGAGTATGAGATTCTAGTCGATTGAGACAACCTATAAAAAAATTAAATATCAAACTTGAAGTAATTTTTTCAAAAATATACTATTGTGCAGTACTTAAAAAAAATGTTTTACCTGTATTCCATTTTCATATTTTCAGGAAAAGCATGTAAAAAGAAAACTCACATCAGTACGATAGTATTTTCACACTATGAAAATAAAATTTTCATCACTGCAGTTTATTAATAATATAAAAGTCGGTCAGGAATAGCCATTTTGTAGCACATTGACTGGTAATCTCACAATATTTTGCATTTTCGTTTTCAGTTATTAATTACGTTAATAGCTTGAACAGATACTCTCCGGCCTCCGCGGTGTTTTTTAAAAATATTCTCGTTAAGTAAAAAAGATAATATAAATACGCAAAAAATAGGAATAAATAACGATTTAGCACCCGATTAAATCAACTTGACAACGCCAAACTTCACAAATCGAAGATACTACAAAACATAACGGTTACGTATTCAGAAACAAACCGCTGTGGTTAGAAAAGATCAAAATGAACGTGATTATGCAAACATTTTTAAAAATGGTGTCAAATTATTCAAAATTATGTGAAACGTCGAAATATTACAGTCCGATAAAAATACATATGAGAGTAATTTTTTATTTCAAATTATGTTAATTTTTCTTTGAAAGCTTTATGTTTATGAATGAATGAATAGTGAATTATAGACGCTCGACAACAGAGGTCATTAGCGTCTGTTTTATGTTTATGCATTTTGTTTACACTGTTAATCTTTTCTCGCCGCAACGTGTATAATCACTAAAGGAGTTGTTTCCATAATTGATAGTTTTTACAGTGGCCGTTCTGTTTTTAAACTATCGGTTGTTTTCCAATCAGCTTGCATTTAAAGATTCAATCGAGTCAAGTATGCATACTAATTGATGTAAGAATAGGACAGGAGTAGGCCATAGGTTCGCCATCCCTGATATAGGAGGTTATTGACCATTCAACGTGGCCACAAACTCACTATACCTTTTCTCTTGAGCCATCTGCAATTTTTGTAATTTCTTGATCTGACCTTTACTCAGCTCTTTGCCATCTATGTCGTGAGTCGGGAGCCCCTAAAATAATACAAAAGTACATTAGGACCTCGATCAACCATCATCGATTATGTTACGTTTGACGGTTTGATGCACTAAGATTAGAGACAAGGGGACCGAACTTGATCGAAATTGATTGGTGAGGGTGGGGCGAAATACATCGCACATCGTGGCGTCGATTCGATACTATGTGATACTGAGTATGTATTTGTACACTACTCTCTAGTCGTAGTAGTAGAGAATGGCCGAGCGTGTAGCAGTGCTGTTGTTTACATTGCGTTGCTATGGTTCCTCTATTACAAGTCCCCAGTTGCCGGGTTCTAGCCCAAGAGCTCGTAAAAGTGTCAATAATATTGGATTTTCAATTTATTAAGAAAAAAAATAATCAATTGAAAATATGAATTGGTGCTACGCCCAAATAACCTTAGCTGTTGGTAGTCTTTAAAACACAATTTTATTTTTTTCTAGTCCTTGCTCGCTTACACTTGGCAACAAGAAGATTGTTGACAATTTATCATTACTACAAAAACACTTGAAGGTATCCATGCAAGAAGACTACATGCACGTATTTCGTCCCACCCCCACCACTCAAGTGCGATCTCCTCTCTAGTCTTCTTAGTCTGGTGCTAGGAATTCATAACCTCAAATTAATTTAATAAATGCAATTAGCAGTCGACTAGCCAGTATGGAATATTTTTTCTGTCAGTTGAACAATCTACAGGACTAGCTAACCTTGTAGTCATTGAACCTAGCCAGTTTTGGGAGCAAGTGACAGAATATGACAATTCAAGGTTATGTAACAATAAAATTAGGTTATGTAACAAGTCAACAAAACCAAATTGTAAAAAAACTGCTGTATTCACCTTATCATCAAATTGAGAATACTTGTCGGTTTCATGTTTAAACATTTCGCTAGGTGGGATTCTTCGTTGTGCATCCTTCGCCGCTGCTGCGGCAGCCAATTCCGCTTTTTTCCTTTCCTTTTCTGCCGCACGTTCTTGTTCCGCTTGTTTCTTTACTTCCCGTTCGCGAAGCAAAGTATCGCGATCCACTAATTTTACTGCGCTGGGTCCGCCTAGAAGAATGTTTATGTTTTGATATAAATTTATCTCCATTAGGAAAAAACAATTCAGCTAGCTTTGAAACACAACTTCCATGATTTTTTTTAATGTTTAAAGTTTGCAATACAGTCAAAACTCTCTAAAACGAAAAAAATGGATGTATGCTTATGACCACACGAGTTTAAAAAAGAAAATTCAAAAATTATTGACCTTTTTATTGTTGAGATATAATAACGCAAAGTTCAACAATTTATGAGAAAAGATTGACATTTTTATATAATCCAAGCCTCGATCCAAGCGAACAAACCAAGTGAAATATGTGTAACTATGTGAACAACAGTTTAGGTACAATCTCTTAACAAAAATTTTTTACATTTAACACTATACTTATTTATTGTTTTACAGCGTATTATGAACGAAACTTTTGGATGTTATTATCACAAGACAACTACCTTAAATGATAACCGATTTATTCATTCGGTTTTGGTTTCGGTTTTCTTTCTGTTAAAATAGCGAGTTCGGTTAGTGAAATGAAACTATTTTTAACGGTTACGGTTTCGGATAGGGTTTCATTCCTTGGTTTTGACTGTAATTACAAACCGGAAACAAACATGCAAATTCAGAAATACTAAACGGAAAGCTAACCTTCTCTGTCTTCTAGCCTCACTCCAACATTGGGTAATATATCATCGCGCAACCTATCGCACTCCGCTAAAATAGGCGTAGCTTTGAGTTCTCTGGCATGAGTGCGTATCGCATCCCTGAATTCTGCCATAATGCTGAGATACGGTATCAGCATTCTTTCAGCGTCATTGCACTCCTTCGAATTCATCGGAAACCCTAAGCTGGCCGGCACGCTGATCGCACCGAATATCTCCATTATTCGCGTTATATACGTGGCTATGTCTCGCAACAACAGAAAAGCCGGAGGTTTGCGTTCTCGTAAATAAATATTGCAAGCGCAAACTAAATCTCGGATTGAATCCAAAGCCGACCTGGTATCGATATTGTCTGAAAATTAATGTTTCATATCTTTGATTATAGAGAATAATAGCTGAAATAAGAATTGTACTTCACACGAGGAGAGCTACTCCCCATCTTCACACCCAGTTCAAATTCTAATACAGCGCTTTCTCATTAATCCGCTGCTTGATTATTTGACAAACATTGTAATACGACGTTTTTTAACTAAACTTGCGTGCATAGAAATCGGCCCACTGTTAACATTTGACTTAAACTATATTTTTGATGTGAAACATCTTATGTCGGGCAGTGAACAGCCGCGTGAGGGGAAATATGCAACGAAATGTTTGGTCTGCTCCTTCGCTGCTGTTCTCCCCACCACTGCGGCACTCTCTCTCTCTCGGCTTCCGCGTGCTCGGGCAACCGCGTGTGTTACAGTGCAGTATATAAGATTATGTCAGCATAACAGTTAGTTGCTGCTTTTGAAAAAAGATATACTACTCCATAGAGAATACCACCGAGTTCAATAACGTTTTCTTTGATGTTTCATATCTGTTGGGGGTCCCGAGACCCACACTCTTTTTTTTTTTTAGGAACTTCATCAGATCAAAAAAGACTATATTATGCTGTTTGAAAGACAATTTAATATGCTTCGATATTAGTCTAAATTTATTTTATCGTATGAGAGATGTTATTAGGGCAAGAGGGGGGTCATCCTAATTATTAAAAATCAAGACTTTAAGCCTAGGAAGCCTAAATAAATTTTAATAAATTTAGACTAATATCGAAGTATATTAAATTGTCTTTCAAACAGCATATAGTCTTTTTTGATCTGATGAATAGATCCTTAAAAAAATATAGTTAAAGTCAAAAGTTAACAGTGGGCCGATTTCTATGCACGCAAGTTTAGTTGAAGGCACAATACAAAAGAATTTAACTCGGCAGTTCTATGTATGTCATGTTCTGTGGTCCGCCGCTTACAAAAGTACACTGCGCCATCTGTCTCCTTTACAATATATACACCGTAATCCGTCATTTTCACTTATTCGACATTAGCTTGGCTTTCGTGGGGGCGGATTAACAAGAGAGTACTGTATTGAATGTAGCCTATATTGTTAAATTAACGTAAAAGAAAAAACTTATTCAGAGTAAACATACCGCAGAGAGCAGCGTGTACGTTTTCTTTCGTCGAATGGAATTTTCGGTTGAGTTCGATTTCTGGTTTGCACCATTTACTAAACGTTTCCAGTACAGTTCCTCCGGTTAACATTCTAGTTAAGTCCTTAATATTTAAAAAGAATTCCTAAAAATGAAAACATACATATTAATTTATGACATTCCATTTGTTAAAAAAAGGTTCAAATAAGAACCAACTAAGCTAACAAATGCGCTAAGAGAAAATATAAAACAATGTCACTTGACACTTAAAATACATAACCTCAAGCACTCCAACATTACTCACAATGTAAGCTGCATAGAGAAAGGAGAAGCTAGGTAATAATGGCGACATAGCGTTTAGTTATTTTAGCAGTTATCAATACATATAATTGTAACTTTGTCTATAACTAAAACAAAGCATGGAAATAATCTCGCACACTAACACCACGGAGACAAAAATCCAACATCCTACTTACATTTAAAACACGTTCGTACTGAACAGCCATGTCCATCGTGTTATCGCTATAGTCGAGCGTATCTCTCCAAGCGTGCAGTAAAAACGCTAGCCTCAATTGCCTTGCTGTGTGTCTTTTCAACGCATCTTGAATACTCACAAAGTTCTTCAGCGATTTAGACATTTTGCATCCGGCGATTGTCAAATGACCCGAATGGAGGAAATACTTAACCCAGTCGGAACAACCAAAATAAGCCTATAAAAAAAGAAAAAACAAAAACGTCCGTTACTTGAAAACCGTATGATAAACACCAAATCAATGTCAAGCTATTGAAAAAATTGAATCAACTTTTAAATGTATTCTATAATACATTTAGATTTAACTGTAAATACAAATTGATTTTAAACCAACATATTATTATAGACCTACAACTCAAACATGTTTTTTGACAGAATTGGCAAGTACAGATCTGGATATTCTGGACCAAAATTACTAGACCTCGCGCGGCGAAAGATGAAGCCACCACGTCATAGTAACGTAAATGCATTGCGCCCGCCTTCTAGCTTTTCTATTGGCTGTTTTGAAGATCAAATAGCAGTTTGCCAAAATTGTACCTAACATCATAAAACCCAATGTGCAGTTTTGTGTACACGGCACTGTCTGCGGGCAAGCAGGCGTTCACTAGCATATTATTGATGACGTGCCTGGCTTCATCTCTCACCGCGGGCATTCTACTAGCCAAATAGTGTCCTCAAGGTCAAAAAATTCGTTAAAAAAGTGTTTTTTTGGCTTCCACTCTAATCGGTGTGAGAACCATGCTAGTTAAGGCAAAATTGCGTATCAACAATTTTGTAGAGTATTAAATTTCCTACAGAAAAGTCTGCGACGGCACATGTCTAACGTCAATAGTTTTAGATATGCGAAGCGCTCGATTTTATCGCACAAAATATGCCACTTCTTGTCAATACCAAATAACTGTTTTAATTGTTCTAACCTCACTTTGGGCGATTTCATTATCGTGATGCGGGAATTTAAGATCAACGCCTCCGGTATGAATATCCAGCGAAGGTCCGCATATTTCCGACGCCATCGCCGAACACTCAATATGCCAACCGGGTCGCCCGACTCCCCATGGAGAATCCCATGAAGGCTCGCCTGGTTTACTGCGTTTCCATAAAGCAAAATCATTCGAAGATCGTTTTTCGTTCACTTGTTCTAACACGCACAATTCGCCTGTAAAATAATTAGACTCTGATAAATAAACACATACAATAATAAGAATTCGAAGCATTAAGACCTCCTAGTCCTTCATTTCTAGTATGCGCTACATGCAATTACAACAGTAGCTCATACCAAATGCACTGCATTACATCTAGCGTTCACCATAAATAAGGGAAACCACTATTCAATAAATATAATTGTTTGGTAATACTTATTTAGGTTGCAAACAAATTTTTTCAACATTTAAAATTTTCCTGGTACGTAGTGTTAAAATTTTTTCATTGGTCGTATTATGAGAGTTTGCAAAGGAGCGCCAATGTTAAAGCAACTTTAGAATAATTTTTTAAACAGCCCGCTAAAAAAGTCAATATGGCCGCCATTCACAAACCATCTTTGATCATTTTAAGCTTCACAATATTACAGGAAAAAAACAAGGAAAAAAAGAATAAAAAAAACAAAAATTATCAAAAGAAATTGACAGTTGATAAGAAAGTTGAATGGTATCGTCATACATGAGTATCATAAATCGTTATCTTTTGTTAATTTTTGCTGACGTCAACAAACAAAATCATTCAATTGAACAATGGCCAATGGGATTTACTACATTATATTATCACAATATTATAATTCTTATCATCAATTCAACAGATATCTAATCAAAATTACGTCCAGACCAAAGTTTATATGGGTAAACCCACAAAAGTTATAAATAAATAGCACATTAGTCATCGGTAATTTTATTAATGTAATGCAACAAAAAAATGGGTGTTACCTTTGCGTGCGGTTAAAGAATAGACATAGAAATCTAGGGACGTTATACAAGCGAGTGGGGTGGTTGCTGTTAAGAGGGGGCGGTGAGGAAGCAGGTGTGCCCACATTCTACTGGTCGCTTCAGCGCTGTACGAGCAATTGAGCATGCGCAAAGATGCGGACGACTGCATCTGGCGCAATTGAGCATGCGCAAAGACGCAGCCAATAGAACGTGGGCACATGCATAGAATACATATGTCCATAAGACAGGCATGCACCCTCCCTGAATGGCTTCCCCCCTCGTCACTCGTCATTTTACATGCATGCATGTAAAGCAGCTATTTTATAGTAGGTATGGCAAAAAATATTTACCACATACATTACGAATTCGCATAAGACGTTTCGTTTGAAAAACATAAATTATACATACCTTCACCATCCTGTAAGCTATTCGTATCCCCGTACGCTTCTGGAACCAATTTTGCGTAATGATGTATATTCCTCTTGTCGAAAGCGCACACATCGAAATAAACCGACCCGTTCGATTCGTACCCAAAACCGTTCGTTATGATTTTTTGAATATAAGCAACAATCTCAGGAATATATTCGCTTACTCTCGTAAGAACGTTTGGCCTCAATACCTGCAAAAAAAATCACGTGAAATAGCCGACAGACCCAAACCACGTCTGTCATCACCTTAGATCAGCGTGGCGGTTTCCAACCTTTTTTGTTTTGCGGACCACTGACTTCGTAAAAAAAATTTGAGGCCCACCAACTAAATATACTATAAAAAACTATAAAAACACCCACACACTCGATTGTTCCCATCTCTACCCCTGAAGCAGACTCTCGACCAGCGTCCACGGCCCAGTACCACGCTGCCCGTAGCCCACAAGCGGGTCGCTGCCCATGGGTTGGGAACTGCTGCCTTAGACTATAGAAAGGGAGACATAGGAGAATTCTTCGCCGATTAATAACTTTAAAATCGTCTTAATTCCGCCCTTGACACACAATCTACTATTAATTTACTTTTAACAACGGGGTGTTGCTTTTGAGAAATCTATACTTTAGTTTTGTGAAATATTTATATGCTGATGTATAGAATATTATCTACCGAATCCCACAAATTTCACAACGCTCATGATCTATAATCGGGTCGCGTGAAAAGCACATGAATAGCTTGCGCCGCAGCCATGGCCTTCGAATATAGTTTCGTTCCCGAACGTTCAAGCAACCAATCAGGTGATCACGCAGTGATCATGCGTTTTCATTGCCCCATCTGTTAAGCGGCCCGACTATAAGTTGTCGAGCGCCTATTATTTACACTATCTATAAATTTCAATGCTATTTATGAAGCCCATGTGAAGTAAATTTCATATTAAAAGAAAAAACATACTAGCGTTTTTTTAGCGAACTTACGAACTAAGATCTTTGAGTTTGGAGTTTTATAATAATGTACTAATAAAAAAAAAGTTTCATCTCTATTTCATTTAAGGCGGTAATGACCTCAGTTGTCGAACGTCTATAATCTATTATTTATCCATTTCATTACTGGGCTGCACTTTTTCCGCAAATATCTTACATATTTTAAGATTAATTTTCAATTTAAAATTTAGAGATTCGTGTCGAAATCTATTTAAAGAAAACAAGGTACTAACTTTTTATGGAATTTTTGCTCATGAGCTGCTCACAGTTATGCATTCTAATAAGTATTTTTTTTGAAGATAATAAACAAAAACTATATAATACCCGCAACAACAATATTGTTTTAAAACATAACACGACATTTTTTGAAAAAAGTCCTATCTATATAGGCTATAAAAATTTTTACAAATTGCCAGATGAAATAAAAATCATAGATAAAACAGAATATTTTAAAAATAAATTAAAAAAACATTTTTGTAATACTGTGCCTTATGATTTAAAGGATCTTTTTTAATATGTATTATATTTTCCTGACGTTTGTATCCACATTAGTGGCTTTTCAACAAAAAATTATTATTATTATTATCTCTATTTAAATTTAAAAAGATATACGTCTCTGACAGGTACATTCTACAGAACACATGAGTTATACGGACGACATTTCCAGTCTAACCTTTCTAAAATCTAAGGTCATAATTGAACATTTTTTTTTTATTTTTTTTTTAGAAAGAGGATATTGTTGCCATCAGGGTCGTCCTAAGATATTTGGCGCCCGTGGGCTACTAACAATAATGCGCCTCTCTTCATAAGAAGGAGACTTGAGAATGGACGAGCGTGTAGCAATGCTGTTGTTTACATGGCGTTGCTTTGGTTCCTCTATTATAAGCCCCCAGTTCCCGGGTTCTAGCCTGAGAGCTGGTAAAAGTGTCAATTGGATTTTCAATTTATTATTAAAAAAAAACAAAGTAATGAATTGAAAATATGAATTGGTGCTAGGCCCAAATAACCTTAGATGGTCTTTAAAAAAAAACACACTCTTCATAAGAAAACACACGGTAGGGGAAACGATAGTAGGGTGACCGGTGAAAATTTTTAGAACTGGAAAAGGTCATTGTCAAACTGATTTGAGGGCAAGCAAAACTGCCGCCTCAAGGCTATAGTCCATTTAAACCTGTAGTTATAGTGACCTTGGGTGCCACTGACAATTAGCACTTGATAGAGTGCTTCAAACAGTGTAACTTACATTGAGCGCATCCATGTCTTTGTGAAATTCTTGTTCCCAATGTCTAGGGAGGGCGGAAAATATACTCTTATCTGTTACCGACGCACCATGCTTACGATCTAGCCATTCCGATATTGGATCTTTCGCCTCGGACAACAGTTTCGTCTGAGCTTTTAATATGCCGCAGTTGTCGTCGTCTTTCACGGCCTTTTGCAAGTCTTCGACTGCCTCCGTCATTCTAACAAAACCCAACTTATTTAATATATTATTTTTTATTTAAAAAAATATACAGTATGTAAACAGGTAAGCTGCACATAGGGAAATTAGCATTGGGAAAAAATGAATGGATCGAAGTGAGCCATGACTCATAATGCACGTATTTATATCGAGTTGCTATGGTTTTGTCAGTGTTTTTATTTTAGTTTCAATTATTTTTATTTTACTTGACATTTAAACGGCAAATAAAATAAAAATAATTGAAATTAAAATAATAACACTAAAATAACCATAGCAACTCTATATAAATACGTGCATTATGAGTCATGGC
The DNA here is from genome assembly GCA_039654895.1 of Mongoloraphidia duomilia. Taxonomy (NCBI): domain Eukaryota; kingdom Metazoa; phylum Arthropoda; class Insecta; order Raphidioptera; family Raphidiidae; genus Mongoloraphidia; species Mongoloraphidia duomilia. Next base: position 13,030,847 of record CM077519.1, on the reverse strand, counting down.
TCACTCTGATCCATTCATTTTTTCCCAATGCTAATTTCCCTATGTGCAGTTTACCTGTTTACATACTGTATAATACTATTGACTCATCAATCTTAAAACATTTGAATGAATCGCATTACTACTTTACAAGATAAGATAACAAAGTTACGCAAAATAAAACAAAATTTTATATGCAATTGTACTTAGAATTTATTTAAAAATTCATAGAAGTCTAATTACAATAATTTGTTGTCAACAATTCTTTGTTTTTTATTTAAATTATTGACCTTAATGGCACAATGACCCGCTGTCTAACTCTCAAATGTCTTAATTAAAACAATAAGGAAAAATAATTTCAAATTGTTTCAAACCCTATTTCAATTATCATTATCGCTTATCTAAAAAAAAAACACAATCATACCTGATAAGCATTTTTTCCAACATGTTCTTTTTATCCGGATCAGTTGTTGTTTTAACAACATCTGAAAACTCGTTCAATGCCTGAGAAGAGAAAAAAATGAGGTTATGATACAATAAACAAATGGTGATGCAATAATCGTTTAAATTAAAAGAAATATTTTTTATCTTTATCAGTATTTGAACGGTTCAAAAAATTTCAGTCCAACACGTGAACAGATTATGTCATGAAAAATGTATGTTAAAGGTAACCTAGTCATCATTTTTCAGCCGAAAGAAGTGTTAAAAAAAGCGCAAGATAAGAAAAAATTCTATTTTTAAGTGAACACGTCAAAATAAAATTCGTTTTAATTTTTCTATGTAATTTGAAATCATTTTTTTTTTGTTGTTTACAATATTTTCGATGCTTATTTTATAAATTTGCAATAGCTAATTAAATAAATAACTAATTCTTAGATAAAACAACAATACGTGATAAACAAGAATTGAAAACAAAAACGATGACCTATTACTGCAAATAAATGATATTAATTTTAAAACTGCCCTCAATAGAGTGTACAGGCATGGAATTTTTTATTATGCAGAATGCAAATATACGTTAATTAAAAAAAAACAATCAAAATCTGAGAAACATTGAACGATTCATTGAAGCGCAATAATTTATTAAAGTTGCTGTGCTATTTAAATATGTGACGTCAGTAATAAGTATAATAATAACAATAGTTATTATCCACAAAAACAAAGAGGGTTACTTCTGATATTTGTAGAGAAAAAATTGAAGGGTACATTGTTCCTAGTGAGATTCCTGGAGAGAGTCAACTGCGTTGCGTTTGGCTCTATGAAGTTAAAACGTTTATCTAAGGATAGACATGAGCTGTTGAGCATCTATAATCTACAATCTACTAAATATCATTGAATTCAGGAATGTTTTACAAAACCTGGCAGCTTTTAAGCATTAGACTTAGAGAATCACTTATCTGCTAAAGAACTTTCTTTGTGCCAAATTTCACCGAATCTAGGGATTTTCTTGGTACTAAAATTCACCGAATCTAGGGATTTTCTTGGTACTAAAATTCACCGAATTTAGGGACTTTCTTGATGCCAAATTTCACTGAATTTAGGGATATTTTTTTATAAAACTGATGTGACTTTTTATAAACATTTTGCATCACTGGTTTGCTACCTATTATGTTTTACGTACATCTTCTGCATCCTTTAACACTTGCTCGAGCGGAACTGTTTCTGCCATATAACGCTCATACAGGTGCTGTTGTCTGGCTCGTTTGATGATTTTGTCATCTATATCCGTTATATTCATTACATAAAATGCAGTGATAAAAATATGAAATTAAGAAAAAAAATATTATTTTAAGAGATGTATTATGGGGTTAAATTTTTTATTTTGTTCAAAAACAAACTTAAGTTCACATAATAAAGCCACGATGCCAGTATTAGCAAATACACTATATTGTCGGCAGGGTTTTGGCACTGCGACCCGAGTTTTTTTTATAAATTTGCAATAGCTAATTAAATAAATAACTAATTCTTAGATAAAACAACAATACGTGATAAACAAGAATTGAAAACAAAAACGATGACCTATTACTGCAAATAAATGATATTAATTTTAAAACTGCCCTCAATAGAGTGTACAGGCATGGAATTTTTTATTATGCAGAATGCAAATATACGTTAATTAAAAAAAAACAATCAAAATCTGAGAAACATTGAACGATTCATTGAAGCGCAATAATTTATTAAAGTTGCTGTGCTATTTAAATATGTGACGTCAGTAATAAGTATAATAATAACAATAGTTATTATCCACAAAAACAAAGAGGGTTACTTCTGATATTTGTAGAGAAAAAATTGAAGGGTACATTGTTCCTAGTGAGATTCCTGGAGAGAGTCAACTGCGTTGCGTTTGGCTCTATGAAGTTAAAACGTTTATCTAAGGATAGACATGAGCTGTTGAGCATCTATAATCTACAATCTACTAAATATCATTGAATTCAGGAATGTTTTACAAAACCTGGCAGCTTTTAAGCATTAGACTTAGAGAATCACTTATCTGCTAAAGAACTTTCTTTGTGCCAAATTTCACCGAATCTAGGGATTTTCTTGGTACTAAAATTCACCGAATCTAGGGATTTTCTTGGTACTAAAATTCACCGAATTTAGGGACTTTCTTGATGCCAAATTTCACTGAATTTAGGGATATTTTTTTATAAAACTGATGTGACTTTTTATAAACATTTTGCATCACTGGTTTGCTACCTATTATGTTTTACGTACATCTTCTGCATCCTTTAACACTTGCTCGAGCGGAACTGTTTCTGCCATATAACGCTCATACAGGTGCTGTTGTCTGGCTCGTTTGATGATTTTGTCATCTATATCCGTTATATTCATTACATAAAATACATCGTATCCAAAATAGTCCGATAGCACCCTTCTTAGAATGTCGAACGATATGTAGGACCTACAATATCACCTGCCATTAGTGATGTAAAATGACGGTCATTTAAAATCGTGACCGCGTCACGGTCATTTTGGTCATTTTCGGTCATTTTAAAATTATTGATCATTACATAACACAGAACACACGCGTGTTTACCAGTTTCAACAAGTATGTGACCGTCAGTTATGAAAATGACAGGTCATTTATAGCGACATTTTTGCAAAATGACCGTCACAACCAATCTGATGCATTTTTGCAAAAATGACCGTCACAACCAATGTGACGTGATGGTCATTTTAGTCATGACTATGGTCAGATTATCGACTCACATCCCTACCTGCCATGAATAGGATAAATAAAAAAGTCTCGTCTATCATTAAGATGACTCTCCAAAATCAAGTGACTATCTTAATTATATTCGCTGAATACGCAGCTAAACAAATTTCTACAAATTAGGGGCCGTTCAAGTATTACGTAACGCAGTTTTTGAAGATTTTTGACCCCTCCCTCGACCCGTGTAACGCGACGTAACGTTTCGCTTACCCCCCCCCCCCCCTAAACATTACGTAACACCCAAGTGACCAATTTTACCTAAAAATGTCAATTATGTCGCATAAAATACCGGAAAATCACTAATTTTAACAAAAACATGTTACGTTTACGCGTTGCTTGAACCCCCCTCCCCCCCTGTAAGGCACCGTAACGTTTTACAAGACCCCCCTCCCCCCAAATTGCGTTAGGTAATACTTGAACGGCCCCTTACGCGATTAACTATTTTTTATTACAAATATTTTAAACCTTGATTTTTTAAATAATATCTGACCGGCATTTTTCGTTTTTTTAACACAATTTAGAACTGTGTATTTACTGCCGCCTGGGTCAAATTAATTTTTAAAAAATTACAAAGCTTTGACGAAATAAGGGTTCCTAGTTTCAACGGAACCCTAAAAATCAGCAGCTGTTTGAAACGAGCACGCTAGGATTACCAACGGTCGGGGTTATCTGAGTCTAGTACCACTTATTCATATTTTTTTTATAATAAAATGAAAATCAAATGTATACTGTCACCAGTTCTTAAAATATATAGAACGACAATGTCGTTGAACTGATTTGTATGCAAAGCTAGTTCTTTTGTTACAGCTTCCCACTTTTCTGTGACATTGTGAACCCTTTTCAAATTTATTTATTTCATTCGGGTGCCAGACACAAAGTTCAAATTAATGGTACCTCTGATACAAAAATAAGTATACTAAAAACCAAATCTATGTGGAATTTTAGTGACTTTCCTAGTAACGAAAATACACTCTGTAATACACATAAATCTTTTTTGAGCAATCTGTAGATTACTAAAAGCAAAATTATTAACTGTCAGAAATATTTCTATAAATATTTTAATAATTCTGTAAACTGTCAGTTTAAATTTCTTTTTCAAGATTTTCTTTAAATACTCTTGCAAGTTATAATAAACTAAAAAGTGTTGTTATTTTTCTTTAATTAAAAATGAACTGTTTTAATAATTTCTTAAATTTTATTTTGTCAAAAAAATTAACATAATGTCTTAATTACTTATTCACAACGATAATATTAATAAAAAAATATACAAATATAGTTTATTAACAAAAATAAGAACTGTCCGTTTAAAATAATATACCTAATTATTGCACTTGCACATTGATTAAGAAAATATCAGCCACTGTAAATTTACCGAAAGCAAATGAAAAATTAACTGTTATAAATAGGCAGTATTAGAAACCACTCGTTCCCGTTGTGTTTTTAAGTTACGGAATTTTAACGTAACGAAAGTTCGAGCCTCTTTATGACGTTTTCATCAACTTATTATTCCATATTTGTCTTTTCATATTCTGTACTTATTTATAAACGCTTTAAACCAACTTGAACTCAGTCGAGGTACGCAAGACTAGAGTTGTGTAGTTTCTAATATGTATAGCTCCAGGAACCATATCCTCTCTATCTTTACGCAACTTAGCATGTCCATACTGCGTATTATTATAATCAGATTTCCATTTGATTTTTTCCATTTTTTCCATCAGATTTTCCAATACAAATTTGTGTATTACTAATTCACTGTTTAAATAGAATACGTGCATACAGAAAATATTTTCGCAATTTTTTTTTTTGAGTTCACCCGTGCGCTCACCGTTTTTTACATATTGATTTTTAAACTGCGAAAAACATTCAATAACAGCCAGTTTTAATTTTTTTGTTAATAAATTTCTGCTCTTCGGCATTTTTTAATTTTTTTTTTGTGAATATTTTTTGACGAATATTTTTAATGACAATAAAAATCTGAAATTTACCTTACCTGTTTGAATGGTTTCCATAACAATTTTAAATTTAAACGAAAAGATCTATCGGAAATTTGTATTAATTAATTACCACACATACAAACTAAAAAAAACTTTTAAAAATACTTAGTGCTGCCAACATAAATCAGTTACTAAAATGTAACTAAAATTCCACATAGATTTGGTTTTTAGTATAGTCAGTTATCAGACAACAAAAAAGAAAAAAACTGCTCTATATAATGTAAAAAATCTCATAAAATTAAAATGATATTGTTAAAAAATAGATTAAGGATTGAACTTATATCTTGCTTGATAAAATGCTTGTTACGCTTTTTTTAAATATGTAATACGACATATTAAATACATCAATGTTTTTATTTTCTTAGGAAATTGTAGAGCTTGACAAATTATTCTATTTATTGGCAAGGTTATTAGAGTACAGGTTGCCTCATTCCATCTGACCAATCAGCGTAAGCGCGGGAATGACGTCAGCTAGAATTTAGTTTAAATCAAGTACAAAAATTGTTGAAGATTATGCTTATTTATATTAGGTGCTTCGTGCAGATTTTTTCTTAAAATTGGCAGGAGACAATAAATAGAAGAATAGATGTTAAAAAATAGGATAATTTTTATTTTTATTACAAAATTTAGGTTTTAATATCTATAATATAAACAAACAAAAAATTAAATAATGCTCAAGAAATGGCAGATCTTGTTAATTACCTATTTTTTTAAATTTAAGAAACGAATAGAATTAACTAACAAATTGATAAATTAATTATTTTATCTTTTACATTCACAAAATATTAAAAATAACCACAAAACACCATAACACTTAACAGCTATCGCAAAATTGACAACTTATCATATTTTTTTCACTAACAGAAGAATCATGTTTCTATTAGGTATTGAAAAAACATATCACACTACCATGGTTACTGTGATTTTTATTTCCAAAAATTAGCAGCGTCCATCGTCTGATCTTTTCTATTGAAGTGAGCAAGCATGGTATATTCTGAGTGACGTCATCCCCCCACTACTATCTATCGGAATGAGGCAACCTATACTCTACTAACCTTGATTTATTGGTGAAATAATACCGTAATTGGATGACATAAAATTCTTGCAGATTTTACTGAGAAAATGACACAGAAATTAATTATTTTCGAAAAGAAATTAATTGGTCGATTCGTCTTAGTTAGGGAAATAATTTTAAACCGGTAAAAATTTCTGAGATAGAAGTACCTAATTTACGAACACATATCGCTCCATATTATGATCAATAGAATTCGGCTAATTAGAGATAAAATTAATCACTTTTTACCTTGCATGACCCATGTGTGACGCATCGTAGACTGTTGGTCCACAGCTATACCATGTTACCATCCGACCATTATTAGGTACAAATTCTTCTTTTTGTCGTGTTAAACTATTAAATAACTTTAATACTGGCTGACAAGTTTTTGTTGGGGGTTTCCATACGGGTTGAGATCTTTTTGACATTTTGTTGTCGTTCTTATTTAATTAATCTAAACAGAACGGAAAGTTGTAATCCTTCAAAACGCTTTAAAAGAAACAAATTTGTCTTTGAAAATTTAAGAAATTCCAAATACATACAAAAAAATCAAAAGATAATTTAACCTATAAAATATAACGGCAGCTTTAACCGCAACTACGCACAAATTTACCTGAATATTTTATATCGATATCACAAGCACTTGTAACAATATGTACACAACTGCACAGGTGAGTTGCAACACCTGCGTTTTTTCCTGTATTCAAGACACGTACACTAATTTCCCTTATTACCCACGCAATTTTACTTCGACAGTTCGACTGACATGTGGAAGACATCGTTAAGCTAGCCTCATTTAAACACATCAAATATCCCTAGTTTATAGCCGATAGTAGTCGATTCTACCAACCTTATTTTTCGTTAATTATAAATTTGAAAATTAACAATTGGAAAAAAAAAGTGAAAAAGTGTTCCGTATCATCCATATTATTTTCCTTTAAATTAATGACCGCAAGAACTGCAAGCAGCAAAAGCATAGCGCTATCGTATAGGTGATGCAAATTTTTAAATCAGATCAAAATTTATTCATGATGCTGAATATTTCCACAGGCCCGCACACAGAATTAGAAATAATGATTTTCCAATTTTTTCCTTTACTTGTGCTACGAGACCTCTCTTCGTGCCAAATTTCAAGATTTTAGGTGAATCGGAAGAACGAGCTAGAAGCTTGAATTTTGCACAGAATTATGGGATTGTAGACCTTAGTATTTGATATATAATTTCAACTTGATACCTGTAACCGTTCCTGAGAAAAAGGGTCTTAATGGACAAACACAAACAACAAAGTGATCCTATAAAGTTTAAGGGTTCCGTTTTTTCATTCTGAGGTACGGAACCCTAAATTCTTTTTTTTATAAAAATGTTCGCGTATTATTTTCTTCTCAAGTTCACCCAATCATCTTTTACTTCAACATTTAGTTTTAAATAGATAAATTTTGGGGGCAAGAAAAATTTAATGGACTCAGGACTACAAGGACCCATTGTATCTCCGAGATATCTAAACCACAAAACACCTTTGTGATCTAAACCAGGTCCCAAACAGTTCTGGGCCTCGGTTCATTCATTATGGACCTAATGAATACTTTGGTGTCTAGCGTCTGAGGTTCTTGCGACTAAACTCGAAGCTGTAGTGACTCGCGCCTGGGAAGGCAAAGAAACATCAACCCAGTAAACATGGTGCAGTAGCATAAACCGCACCACGTTAATTAAAGATTGAACACCTTATAAAAAAAATCGACAACTGAAAAGTTTTTATAATACTGTATACGCACAGTACATTTATTTTTGTATACAATTACATTGTACGGTACAAATAATACATGTAATAAATGTTATGATTTTTGTGGCATTCACTAAATGGAGCTGTCTTTTCCATAAGCCAATTTCAGAATAATAGCCCCAATACCAAAACTGACCTCAGTTTAGAACAAGATATTACATAATTTTGATCAAAATTTATTATCATGCATAGAAACCGTCACAGAGAGATTTTAGTGCCACGCGTACATTAGGGTGGGTCAAAAAAATCAATTATTTTTTTTTACAAGTGACACGGAAAAATGGGTTGCTAGACACCTTAAAAAAAATCTCACCAAATATGAGCTCTTAATTTTAACAGAAAGATCCTCCGCATCACAGTTTTTTATTTTTTTCTCAGTCCAATAGAAAAAAATTCATACCTCATCATTAATTGATTGTACAGAAAAATGTTTTAAGAGAATTTTGTAGGAAATTTAATGCTCTACAAAAAAGGTATCTTATATTTTTTCCGCAAACCTCACTATTTGAAAGATATTGAAGATTTATAATAGTCATTTATTGTCGAGTTATAAAATTCATAAACAAAAATGAAATTTGTCTTAAAATTATCAAACTTAAATCTTCAAATCTTTCAAATGGTGAGGTTTGCGAAAAAAATATAAGATACCTTTTTTGTAGAGCATTAAATTTCCTACAAAATTCTCTTAAAACATTTTTCTGTACAATCAATTAATGATGAGGTATGAATTTTTTTCTATTGGACTGAGAAAAAAATAAAAAACTGTGATGCGGAGGATCTTTCTATTAAAATTAAGAGCTCATATTTGGTGAGAATTTTTTTAAGGTGTCTAGCAACCCATTTTTCCGTGTCACTTGTAAAAAAAAAAAATAATTGATATTATTGACCCACCCTAGCGTACATATTGCATACTATCGCTGATTAGAAACTTCATTATTAAAAATACAGTCGAACTTCGATAACTCGAATTCTTGATAACTCGAACAAAATTGGTTGGCAGTAGCGTCAAGAGTGAAAATTAATATTATTTGATAACTGCAAGTCTTGATAACTCGATTTTTTTGTGGCACGTCATGGTTCGAGTTATCGAAGTTCGACTGTATTTATAAAACTTTCGCAGTTAACTTTTTTCCGAAAGTCTACTACATTTTTTTTTGTCATACATAACAGAACTTACAATGGCTTAACAGCTATTACTTGTTATTAACTTATTACAAAATGTCAGGTTCAAAATTATTTGCAACTGTTTTAAACAAAAGAATGATAAACAAATATGAAGGCCAACTCTAAAAAAAACTCAGAAGTTTAAAAGTATAATTATATGAACGCAACATTCTTGTACTCAACTATTGTGGAATGTGGTTAGACTTATAAGTTTTCTGAAAATGTAACATCAATTAAATCGATAGACTCCATTATAGCGAACGCTGCACAATACATAATTTATTGTTGATTCATTAATTCAATTTGTGCCGCTGTTATACTTTTCATTCCTTCTTGAATTCCGGCTAAATTACCTTTCCATAAATGTAACAAGTCGCGTAATTGTTGCCACTGGGCCCGTCCGAATGTACGATGCATCGTGCTTGAAATATAAACTTTTTTAACCGCTTGATCCATTCGCGCACGAACAAGTTTAGTTTTCAAAACGTCGATGATGAATGGTTCGACTTCTTCCGGTTTAATCTGAAGTTCATCTTGCATCAATTCGAAAGTCATCTCCGAATGACTTTCAGCCAGCTGCATAAATGTCAACAAACGCATTTTCTTCATGTTTTGTTCGTGATTCAAACCCTGCGATGTGACGAACTCTTTGTGGTTTTTATAGAAAGCCAAGTATTCAGGTAGTTTTTCGGATACAAATACCGAAAGCAGATCGTGTATGAGTTCTCCTTCGAGGAATCGGACTGGTTTTAATGCCAACAACGGATCCAGTAGAAATGTGTTAGGATCGGCGAGGGCGGCTACTATGCAACGGATGGCATCTTCCCTGGCGTGTGACGCGTTTTCTGTAGTGTAAGTTCCTAGTAATTCGACCATTACCTTCGCTGCTTGTTCACTGTAATAATTATTTCACGTTTATCGTTTCACTCAACGCTGTAAGTTTTATTCGATTTATATACATTAGAGATGTATCAGATAGTAAGTTTATCTGATACCAGAAAATTTTTAATAAAATGCATTACATTCATTCAACAGTTACTCACATATCAACAATATCCTAGCCAGTGGCGGCCGGTGGTCAAAAAGTGTGGTAGTGCGCAAAATACCTAACCCAAAAATATGATCTCTTTGTTGCGCTCATTAATTATCTACATCTCTTTTTTACTCTAATTAATTTTTTTTGTTCAGATTAGTCTTTCAGACAATCTGTATAGGTACCTATAATATTATGTAAATATTGCAAATGAGTTTAAAATAAACTGTTTTTTACCATTTCAGATGCGTCGAATCATTAACGCCTTTTTGAGTTCAGTTAGCTTCACACGGAAAACAGAAAAAAAACTAATAAGTGTATCACATCAACACAACCATGATGCACCATACAATTCTTTTTTAAAAGAACGCGTGAATTATTTATTATTTTTATAAAATTAATTGTTGAAGTTTCAAGTTTATTGTTGAAGAAAATCAAATATAAATTAAATCATAATCATTATATTATTACAGCTTGATTATTTTAATGCCGATAACCATAATTCACCACGAAACATTTTTTTACAAATTACAAAACAGAATTTAATTTAAAAACCGGGAATTTTCATTGAAAAATGAAATATTATACTGAACTGTTTACTTTACTGTCTACGGATGTAGCTGAGAGGCAAGTGTGAAATGGATAATAATATAAAAACTGTAACAAACTTAGCCGAAGTTGTTTCGGTGTCTTTCGGCTGTATTGGATCGGCACGCGAAGTTCGTTTATATTAAACTACGTAAATATACCCGTCTCACGGTTTTACTGTCCTTGTCTAATTTCACATTGGGACAATGCTAGCTGTTTCGTGCGCTAATAAAAACGCTCTGCCTGGGTGAAATACAACGGATCAGCAGATTTGTTCAATGAAACATGATTAACCGATTATAATATTTGATTCTGAGTAGGCGTATGATGTGTCATCGTTTATCAATAAGTAAATGCATAAATTTATTTATTAAAATTTTGCGTTGCGTTGCATTTCAACTGGCAGTACGGTGCACGAGCGCACTCAAAGACGGGCCGCCACTGATCCTAGCATTTACTGACGCAAAACTAACATTTTATTATAAATTACTAAAATTACCAATGTTAATCGCTAATTTTACATTACTAAGGACAATATACAAAAAAAAATTCGACTGATGACCAGTCCTATACTTCCCACCTAGTAAATATTTGCAAAAAATAAACACTCTTTTTTTTATTCTTTGACTAGGCCCAAATAACCTTAGCTGTTGGTGGTCTTTAAAACACAATTTAATTTTTATTCTTTGAAAAAAGCATGGCCCTCTTTTTTGTTTGGTGATCTATTGATGGCTAGCTTAATATAGCAAAAATCATGGTTACCTTGATTTACGTACAATTTTTATTTTTTTTAGTAAAATATTTTTTTTCTCGAAAACTATACATTTTAGAGAAAAAAAATATTTACATTTTTTTCATATTATAACATCTAGAATTCATTTATATTTTTTTTTACCTATGTTAATACGTGACATTGAGGACGTTTTTTTGAATATCTCAGGATCCACTGTACCGATTTGACTCAAAATCTAATCAGATCTAAGTTAAAGGCTGATAAACACAATAGAACAATCGGCATGCCCGTATGTTGTTCCGTTCTTAAGATATCGAAGGCGAAAAATTGACCACATACACACACACACACATACACACATACACACACACATACAGACATCAGTCAGAAAATGATCTTAAACGATTGCTAGGGTCTCAAAACGTGAAAATCTGTTAAAATCTCGAAATATTGTTTTCGGACTGAATCCATTACTTCCCTACCATAGTAGAGGTGGGAAGTAAAAAATTTAACCAAAAAAATGTTCAAATAAAATAGATTTTTCTCACCTTTGTCCGTCAGTTAATAAAACTTCATGTAACAATCGGTAAAGTTTTTGTAACTGTTCGTTCGATGGAGGACATGTAAGAAATTGTGATTTCAGACAATCTACATCTCTAAAGACAGCTTTTACTTGGTCGGTTTGTTTTGCAATTTGTACGAGATGATAATACACATGATATCTCATTGGAGAACGTTCTTCTAACGATTGAAACAAAAGCCATAAACTGTAACAAAAAATAGTTATTAAAAAATGTTTTCATTTGTTGTCTCAATTCTTTTAGACGCGACCCCAGCACAGTTGAAGCGCTTATATGCACTTGCTTTGATTGTAATCCTGTGTCATGCTATTTCATGTCAGACATGCAAACAGAATGGCTAAACGGATTTTTAAAAACTTTTTTTGTTCGAATCTCTCCGGGGTTAGTTGTGCACCACGAAGTCCAACTCTGACCACTTTGGTGCATATTATTTTTAATTTTATACAAGGGGGACTCCCTCAAAACCATTTGGTTGAAGAAAAAAAACTAATTTATATAATTCATTTTAAAGCCAATCTATACTACGATACGCCAGGCGTTTTTTTGTATGGCTGTCTCCTCCTAAACTATTAGACCGATTTTGGCGATTGAGGTGTCATTTAAAAGGGCCCGCAGTACAGATGTGCAATAAGATCTCAAAATTGGGATAAGTGGATTTTAAGGGTTAAAAATCGAATTTCAAAAAATTGATTTGTAATCTTGCAAAATCTCTTCTCTATCCCTACATAGTATAAAACAAAATCGCTGTCTGCCTCTGTCTGTTTCTCCGCTTACTTCTTCTAAACCACGCAACGGATTTTGAAACGGTTTTAACTAATAGAAAGAGCGATAAACGAGGAAGGTTTGTGTATATAATTTGTAAATATTTTGTACAAAATGGCTGAGCTATGACGGTGTTTTGTCAAAAAAAAAACTGTTTTCGTACGCTTACATGGCTAACGCTGGCCAAATCTTTAGAGATACATCAAAACAATATACGAAAAAATTGTAGGTCTTAAAAACAGCTATTAAATCTTAATTTCATACCACCTGGGCGTAGCCAGGACGAGCAGCTAGTAGATTATAATATATTATTATAAGCATGCTTTGGAAAAACAATTTGCATTATGTCAAGTAACAGTTAAATACTTTAGAGTTTAGGTTATCAAAATAAACAGTAAATAATTTGAATACAAAGAAAAAAGGGAGAAAATATTAATTTCAGTAAGTAGTTTTAATTAATATTTAAACAGGTAAATGTGTTTTGAAAAAAAGTTGATTAATAAAACTTGGTCGATTTAGATTTTAGAGCAACAGGACGGCTAGTAAAACAATTAAAATACATACGATCGCAATGTAACCAATCCCAATTTTACGTCTGGTGCTTTTGTAAGTTTTTCACAGAAAGCAAGAATTAAGTTTTCAGCGCGTTCAAGAGGTATCTGAAAAAAAGAAGGCAATAATTATTATCGATATTAAACCATGTAATTGTAAATATATGCTTTAGGTAATATTTATTTCATTGTAATATCATCATTATTAAATGTTTTTTATTATTTTCTACAATATACTTTTGTCTCCGATTGTATCTCCAATACATCCTTAAAATATCGGTATGGAGAACCATACATGATTTCCATGTTTCAAAATCTTTTTTCAATATCAAACATTTCAGTGTAATTTGCCAAATAGCTGTTATACGATATCTAAGACGATATTATTATAAGTACGAAATATTCACAAGACTGCGGATATTTCCAAAACCACTGATCTAATCGACACCAAAATCAATAAGACCAGACTGCGAACCGCACTGGACCGTTCTTTTTCACAAAAATCCCTGACTTGCACCAAAATTCCCTAACTTTTCCAGGTTTTCCAGAAAGTGGCCACCCTATCGATGAACTTAATTTGCAGAAATTATTCTGAGCTATAGAAACTTCACACACACTACTACGCGGAAAACTACTTTTTCTTTAGGTTTTGAAGGTAGTACAATCAGAATCTGGTCTTATCTTACAATTTTTTTACTCTATCACTGTACTTCCATTTCGTTACGGAAGTAAAAAGAGCAATGAATTTGCCTTTTTTTCCGTTAGGTTAATGGGCCACTTAGAAATATTTCTAATCTGTTTCCTTATAATGTTCTTAAAAGTTGTTTGATTTATCAGAATTAAGTTTTAAATAATATATTCTTTCGAATACTTTTTGTCTATAACTTTTTTTTGTAACGTTGAACACTCAATAATTTGTCTAATGTTGTACATAGCTTTTTGATGATTTATTTCAAAATATTTTTTTCAAAAATGCATGAAACATACCACAACCATAATGGATACAATGTCATTTAAAACTTTCTCAACTTCTTCTTCCTTGCCTTCGCGAAAGCATGCGTCACAAACACCAATAATTTTATGTAAATCATCTTCAATTCCTTTAGGTGATTTTTCTAAGGTGATTTCTGCACCAAGTTCTTTCAAATAAATACGTAACTCTTGCACCTAAATAAAAAAACATTAATTTACAATACATAATATGCCGATATTATAACTTAACCTCAAACATTTTTATTGCTGAAAAACAGTATTAAAAACTGATTTTGTGATGAAATATATTTTTCACATACCTGGTCTTCCAGGGCCAAATCCATAAAAACAGGAGGTCCTTGCATTTTGATAAAAATATTATTGCATGCTTTTCCAAAAACACAAACGTCAAGTCTGTTTCCGCGTTAAACGGATGTCACAAAGATGTCGCTTTCTTATTAGTCGTTACAATGTGGGTAACATAATAATTATAGAATTCCTGAGGAAAACACAAAAATTCATAAAATTTTTTTTAGTGTATTTGCCACTAGCGGCCCGTCCCGGTTCGCCCGGGTGGTATAAAATTATGATTTAATAGCGGTCACCCATTGCTCTGCTCACGTATATTTAGTATAGTTAATTTGTTACCCCCCGTGAGAATCTCCACCCCTACGTAGCTTTCTATTAGTGAAAGATTTTTTAGAATCGGTTTAGAAGTTCCAGAGATAAGAATTTATGATTTATTACCCCCACGCGAGTACCCTCTCGCGAGACTCCCCCCCCCCTGTGTAGCTTTCTATTAGTGAAAGAATTTTTAGAATCGGTTTAGTAGTTCCAGAGATAAGAATTTATGATTTATTACCCCTTCCCCCTCCCCCCGCAAGTATCTCTCCCCCTGCGTAACTTTCTATTAGTGAAAGAATTTTTAGAATCGGTTTAGTAGTTCCAGAGATAAGAATTAATGATTTATTACCCCCCCCCCATAATTTTTTTGAAAATAAAATATAGCCCATGTTACTCGCTGATAATGTAGCTTTCTATAGCTGAAAGAATTTTTAAAATCAGTTAAGTAGTTTTTACTGTTTTTGAGTGTATCCATTACAAACAAGCAAACAAACACACAAAGTTTACCTCTTTATAATATTAGTATAGATATAAATAATATGGCACATAAACTATAATATGATTATGGCCTCGGCCCTCGGTCGGATGGCGGGACCTAGGGGTGGGACGGGACCAACATTTCTCGACGTTTCATACCCCCCTGAGCAATTGCCAATTTGGCACCATTTTTGGAAATGTCTATTTATACATGATGAGTTACCTACTTAAGAATGTCTCGGGCGATATCTCATCTATTATGAGCATTAGAAAAAAATTCGACTGATGACCAGTCCTATACTTCCCACCTAGTAAATATTTGCAAAAAATAAACACTCTTTTTTTTATTCTTTGACTAGGCCCAAATAACCTTAGCTGTTGGTGGTCTTTAAAACACAATTTAATTTTTATTCTTTGAAAAAAGCATGGCCCTCTTTTTTGTTTGGTGATCTATTGATGGCTAGCTTAATATAGCAAAAATCATGGTTACCTTGATTTACGTACAATTTTTATTTTTTTTAGTAAAATATTTTTTTTCTCGAAAACTATACATTTTAGAGAAAAAAAATATTTACATTTTTTTCATATTATAACATCATGAATTCATTTATATTTTTTTTTACCTATGTTAATACGTGACATTGAGGACGTTTTTTTGAATATCTCAGGATCCACTGAACCGATTTGACTCAAAATCTAATCAGATCTAAGTTAAAGGCTGATAAACACAATAGAACAATCGGCATGCCCGTATGTTGTTCCGTTCTTAAGATATCGAAGGCGAAAAATTGACCACATACACACACACATACACACATACACACATACACACATACACACACACATACAGACATCAGTCAGAAAATGATCTTAAACGATTGCTAGGGTCTCAAAACGTGAAAATCTGTTAAAATCTCGAAATATTGTTTTCGGACTGAATCCATTACTTCCCTACCATAGTAGAGGTGGGAAGTAAAAAAGTTTTAAACAAAAGTTGGATTAGAATAAAAGCACTATACTTTATTATTTTTTTAGCTATACAAATGATATTGTATTACTTAGTCAATGGTACAACTGACTTGTATTTTTATTAATAAAACATTCTGTATTGTGCCATTTTTGAAATTCGGTTGCCACGTTGCCAAAATATTCAACTTTTTCTGCAAAATTCTACATTTTCGTTATCTACGAGTAAAATGCACACCAACCACATTTTTCAAGTTGAGTCAATTTTTGCGTGTCAAGTATTAGTCCCTAGGACTTGAAAAATGTGGTTGGCTCATGTATAATTTATTGCAAAAATTAGTTATTAAACCGCAAATCTAACCATTAAATAGGTAAATATTTCTCCGAGACCCAATAAATAAATGAAATATTAATTATCATTGCCTTTTGGGATTAAAATTTCGAAAAAAATACCTATTTAAAAAAGTATACTAAAACCAAGTCTATCTGCAAATCTAGTCTTTTTTCGAAATTGTTAATTAACAATTGAACTTATGACTATGGAATAAATATTGATAAATATAGGATTGGACTGCAATGTGATAAAAAATAATAAACAAATGCAAGTCATTTTATGATTTCAACTCAATAGTCAATTATCAACTATATAAAAATTAAATTAGCATTGTCAGCCACTTGTTGATTAATAATAGTTTAAAGGTACATGCACACTGATGCAATAGAAAACAAAATTTTGTTAATTAAAAATAATGACAGGGAGAAATGTGTATTTATAATCGTTTAACAGATAGGTAGTGTCTGAATCATAAATATTCGTTATTCAAAATCATATAAATTGGAAATATATACAGTCGAAGGTTTATATCATCTTTTACTTGTCAGTGTGTCACCTCTCCAATCACGTGGTTGTTGTTTACATTTCGGTAAATATTTGTGGATGGTAATTGATTTGTGAATTAATACCTAAGTTGTTTTTTAAACAAAAGTGGTTTATTTTTATATTTTGCTTGTTTAAGCCACAATTACGTTGTACAATTTAATAAAATTTGCAAGACCAAACATGGTTAAAGCAAAAAAATTCGTTTATGCTAAAAAATTTGAAGGTTTACCCAAAAACTCCGATATTCAGCTGGTCGAAGAAGAATTACCGCCTTTAAAAGATGGAGGTGAGTGATTTTATTTGAAAAATTTAAATGCTAACTTTTATCAGCGAATACCAGATTTGTTTGTGTTTCTTACAACTAATAAAATATAGAATAAAAATTAGTAGCCCATATTTAATTAAATTTGGGTAGCAATTAATGTACGTACCGAATTTTATCAAAATCAGCCCAGTCGTTTTCAATTGATGCTTTATACAGTACAGACAGTGCCGTCTTTAGGTGAGGGGCAACCCGGCCCCCGGGCGGTCGCTGCGGGCGCCAGGATTTTAAGAGGGCGTCGCGCACTAGCGCGGCGCCTTGATCCACGATTCGCTAGCAAAATGCTAGGTAATAATAAGAAATAAAGGGCGCTGAAGAATATCTCGCCCGGGGTGCCGGGATGGCTAAGGCCGGCGCTGAGTACAAACAAAAATTCGGGACCTACGTTTTTCTGTCTAGGATCAGTATGAAAACGAAATTACAGAGGTTCGTTAAAATTATATCTGTACTAATATTATAAAGAGGAAAAGTTTGTTTGAGGGTTTGTTTGTATGGAGAGGGTAATCTCTTGAACTACTGAACCGATTCTAAAAATTCTTTCACTACTAGAAAGCTACACTATCCCTGGCTTCGCTTCGCAGTGGGAGAATTTCTAGCGGGGGGGGGGGTGTTAATAAATCATAAATTCTTAACACCCGGGCGAAGCCGGACGGGACCGCTAGTAGATAAATATTTTAGATTATAAACACCCGACAACTTAAATGTTTTATACAATATATTATATTACTAGTTTTTCGGTACAACATTACCCATGTAGATTTTGGTTTGGCTTAACAATCTAATAAATTTATATTAGAAATCGTGTCCATCGTGATTATAATAAAATTAAGAAAAATCGCAGGATAGTGGACAAAATATTGGATTTATTTAATTGAATTTAATTTAATTCAATTAAATAAATCCAATATTTTGTCCACTATCCTGCGATTTTTCTTAATTTTATTAATCTAATTAATTTTAATTTTATTGGCTTTGACATAATAAATATTTTTAAAATAATGGCATTTGATTTTCGTCGTAATGGATATTTTATTACAATACATTGATAATATAAAATTTCGTCAGATGTCGATAATACTTATATACTAAAGTCGCTATTTTCGCTCACTGCTCATCCCCCTTTTGTCGTAGCATAATAATATATAGCCTATAATAATCCAGATGTAGGTTTCCAGTGTTAAAATTTTTCAAATCGGCTCAGTAGTTTCTGAGATTAGCGTGGAGAAACACACAAAAAAAACTTCCTCTTTTTATACATTGGCATAGATTTAGTATTGTTTAATAGTTATTTTAAATGCTTTGAACGTTGGTTTTATGTCAATTTTCAGAATACCTTTGCGAAGCAGTATACCTAAGTGTAGATCCCTACATGAGACCATATATGTCCCGATTTAATACTGGTGTTTCAATGATCGGAGGCCAGATTGCAAAGTAAGTTTAGATTGAATTGGAGTTTCATGCTTTCACGGCCGGTAGAAATCTTGGTGAAAAGTGTTTCCGGGCTGCATAGGTAGCCGTGGTCTAATGGATTTTAATCTGAACGTTTCGCCCAAAGCTCCGTTGGACATCTTCAGCGGCGGTTGGCAATTCGATTCGATCTTCTTGCCGGTCGACTGTCGACTGAGGGACTGTTTGCGGTGTCTGTACTTATTGTAAGAGGTGGCTGGTGGGTATCGGAGGTAATCAGAAGGCACCTGATACGACCCGAGTCAATCAGAGCATACCTGACCCAACCCCGACCAATCAGATGCGAGATACCCACCAGCCACCTCTTACAATAAGTACAGACACCGCAAACAGTGCCTCAGTCACCAGTCGACCGGCAAGAAGATCGAACCGAATTGCCAACCGCCGCTGAAGATGCCCAATGGAGCGAAACGTTCAGATTAAAATCCATTAGACCACGGCTACCTAGCCCGGAAACACTTTTCACCAAGATAAGTATAGATTGTTATTTTTTTAATTAAATATTAAAAACAAAATAGTATTTAAATAAATGTTGTATTTTTGTATGGCAGGATTATTGAAAGTAAAAACAAAGATATGCCCGTTGGAAAATATGTTTTTGCTCAATTTGGATGGAGGTCACATACAATTAGTTCAAAAAAATCCGGTATAGTAAATTTCTTTGATGACGTTTATATCTTACCAGATTTTGGAAAGCTACCACTTTCGCTCGGCTTGGGAATTTTAGGAATGCCAGGGTAAGTTTAGAGAACACAAAATTTGTATTCTGTAAAAATCTATTTAATAGATTCTTATTTATACATAATGCATTTGAGACTTAGGATGATGAATACTTTGTGACAGTATGGCCAAATGTTTTTGAAAAAACCTCGTCTAAAAATTCCCAAAGTTGACTATCAAGAAAATTCCATTGGTGTAGCCAGAAACTAAGTGTAGCTAATCCTTCTAACATGTAGTATTGTTTTCTGACGCAGGTCTATATTGCAAAACCGCTGTATGTCACTCTGCAATCCCACATAACTGATTGAAGTAGAAAAATTGAGATTTCGTACAGGCGTGGATCTCAGACTTCATTGGCGCATAATTATACACATAAATGAATTGGTCTTCATTTGAATTAACCTATCAGGGAAACTTTAAAATGATACGATAAAATACCGTGCATGGAGTTCACTCGAATATATGTTTGCGCTGTTTAAAATTTTGTTTCAAACACTTACGTAGTGTTGCATCATAACGTTACGCGATAGCTAAGTCACGTTCAGCGGTTTTGCAGTGTCATCTACGATACAGGTGATGATTTTGTCGATGCTCACTATTGGTATCTTGGGAATGATTAAAGATACAAGGTCGGTTAAATTAGAGAGAAGTGGAGTTTTTTCATGACGATTGAGAATCTGAAAAGAAATCCAGGATATTTTGATTGGTTCCTGATTTATCACGAAAAAACTACAAATTGTGGTTTTAGAAAAAAATTAGTATCTTCCCTAATTGACTCGGAGTTGAGTGGTGTCAACAGAAATTTTCAAGGCATTCTAGATTTCAAACTGCGATAGTTAACCATTCCCAAAATACCAATTATGAGCATCGAAAAAATCACCAGCCTGTATAACGTGCCAATATTTGTAACGTATATATGCTACCAGAAAATGTATCTACAAATAGCCCTAAAACTTATGAATATTCAATTTTTTTTAGAAACACCGCATACTTCGGTTTTCTCGAAATATGTAAACCAAAAGCTGGAGAGACAGTGGTAGTCAGCGGAGCCGCAGGTGCCGTTGGAAGCGCCGTAGGTCAAATAGCTAAGATCAAGGGCTGCAAGGTGATTGGTATTGCTGGATCAGATGACAAGTGCCAATGGATAACAAAAGAACTGGGCTTCGACGGCGCCATTAACTATAAGAAAGATGATATTTTAAAAAAACTCAAAGAGTTCGCACCTAAAGGCGTTGACTGCTACTTCGATAATGTTGGTGGTGAAATAAGCAGCGTAGTTATAAGTCAGATGAATCCTCGTGGTCGCATATCGGTTTGCGGTTCAATTTCTGCTTACAATAGTGACTTGACGAATTATCCAAAAGGTATTTTTTTAATCTTTATTCATTAATATCAGTCCACAAATGTAGAAGGTAGAAGATGGATTTTTAATTGCAAGCTAATAAAGCTTATAATTAAGTAACGGCACTAAAATAAAAAATTAATAAAGTTGATGTTATATTTTTTGTTTTTTTTAGCGCCCGTTATTCAGCCCAGCATGGTATTTAATGAATTGATCATGGAAGGTTTTATTGTTAGAAGATGGGTAGACAGGTGGTTCGAAGGGATTGAACAAAATAAAAAATGGATCGAAGAAGGTAAACTTAAATACCACGAAACAACCACTGAAGGATTCGATAATATGTTTAAAGCATTTGTAGATATGCTCCAAGGCGGAAATACTGGCAAAGCTATTATTAAAGTGTAATATTATAAGAACTAAATGTCTGATGAAAAAAAGTGCATCTTGTTAAAAAATAAAACTAAAATAAAAACATATATATGAACAGTTAATTTTTTTTTTCTTTGACACGTTATAGTAGATTGTATGTCCAGATACATAATGGGGTATATTACGGCGAGCGATAGCGAGTTTTTACAGTCACACGAGCCATAATACTATAGCAAACTTGTTTTTTTATTATAACACACGTTCTCGATATGAATTTGTCAAAATTATATTTTCTTAGTTATGCTAAAAAATTGAAGTTTGTTTTGATAACAACAAAAAATTTGATTTTGAATTAATCAACATTCAATATTGAGAAAACTATTTTCATTATTCAATTGAACTTATTGTTTTATTTATTAAAGTAAGAACACAAATTTGTTCTTACAATACCATTACGTACGAGACATATATGGTATTTTTTGCCATACCCACTACAAAATACCTACTTTTCACTTAATTTTCTAAAAATTCTGACAGTTCATTTGCGTCGCCATCTTTCCTTCCACAGTGTGCCGCAAAGTTCGTGCAAGTAAGTAATGACAGGCGTATAGGGCGAATAAACAGAAGTTCTATGACAACCGTTATTTTCTGCGCTAATGCCATATCTAATCGCCAAATAAAACATTTTCCGCAAACTTGCCTGCTAAATGACTCATTAAAGGCCGCTATACATATATCGAAAGTAGCTATTTTGTAGTGGGTATGGCAAAAATTTTTAAATAGGCAGTACAAGAAAACATTTTTTCCATGTGTGTTTAAAGCAAATGGATAGAAAACGAATAAAAATAACGTTCGGGTCTACTTTTAAAAGGCTGTATCTTTTGAACCGTAACAGGTAACCGATTGAAATTTTCACAGATATCTTAACAAAGACCCGGTTGTATTTAATTTGTTGCAGATGTACTGATAAAATCCATGAGTAATATTGAAATGTAAAAAAAAATTTATTTTAAGGGATGTATTAAGGGGTTAAATTTTTTATTTAATTTGTCAAAAAACAAATACAGTTCACATAATGCTACAATGCAAATACACTATTTTGAAGGCAGGGTTTGGCAGTGCGACCAGAGTTTTTTTGTTTTAGAAACGCAAGAACATTAGTAAATTTTAACTTCTTGCATAAACAATTTTTTTATTAATATCAGCTTTAATTACGGTTAGTATTTTCACAGTAGGAGCCCCCACGCGGCATTAAAACTGTCCTAGACGGAAGAGCGCGTTTCTTGAATTTTTGTGTTTGTATTGTACCGGCATCACTTAAAAACGGCAGTGCTTGAAAATAGCCGAGAGTGCAGCAATGCTATTGTTTACATGGCGTTGCTATGGTTCCTCTATTACAAGTTCCCAGGTTCTAGCCCGAGAGCTGGTGCAAGTGTCAATTGGATTTTCAATTTATTATTAAAAAAAATAATGAATTGAAAATATGAATTGGTGCTAGGCCCAAATAACCTTAGCTGTTTGTGGTCTTTAAAACACACACACACTTAAAAACGGCTGGAATTATTTTGATGCAACTGCACTATCATCATTGATATGACGTTATTATGCGAGTTTGTTGTTTTATAAAAAGGATTACATAAAATTAAAAAAAAAAACTGTATATTACAATTGAAAAATAAGGAACCACTGATTTTATTTAAAAAATTCTGTTTAAAAATTTAATATTTTGTTTTACATATTATTCTGTGCTTACATTTACATTGTACATGTATTTGAAAATACAGTTTATATGATTATAATAATAATATAGTAGTCAAAAGAAAAAAATGACAATATAAATTTATTATAAATCTAAGTCCATTCATCGATTAGACACTTAACAAAAGAAAATTAATAAACAAATGACTGTAGAAGCGCGTTTACGCCGCCATGTTTTTAGATTTGTGTACTGAATCTCGGCCTTGGCAAATCTCCAAACACTGCATCCCCATGGACGCTTTTCGCTAGGGCTTTTATACTCGCCGCAATGTCTAATGGATCTTCCGGAGGCTGGAATTATAAAAAAAAAATTACTCTACTTATAGTCATCCGTAACAACAGTACCCATTTCAAATACCACATACGATGATAGCAAAGACTTTAAATAAAAAGAGTGTGTGTGTATTTATGTACGCACGTCAGAAGTTATACTTCTTTGGCGTAACAAAACAAAAATAACTCCAAAAATTTTAACCCACGTGCCAGTACTAAACGTTTGTAAAAAAGACGATAAAATAATAAAATAAAGATATTAAATATATTTATTTATTATATTTATATCTAATTATTTATTAAAAAAAAAGCATGTTTGTGTTGAGATTCGAACCCGAGACCTACTGCGTATGACGTGGCGGTGCTATCCGTTACACCACGCACATCTTAAGCAGTGCTATATAATAGGGTATTATAATCATGAAAAATAATAGTGTAAACAATATGGGTGTTGAGTACGAACTCATATTTAACGAAAGCGGCATAAACGAGCGTTTGTATAGCAATAGCTTTTATTAATGTTATTCAAAACTGAAAACGTTCTTGTCACATTGTGACTGGTGATAATAGGGTATTATAATCATGGACTTCCGACTAACTTCATGGTGTTACTTTCGACTAACTTCATGGTGCTAAACGTAAAAATTCACTCTCATCATTTTTCAATAACGCGCCAAAAGAAGTATAACTTCTAAAAAGAACATCCGTTAGGGCGTTCTGGCATTTATGATTATTCAACCGACATCATTACATTAACAATGCTAATTGGTTCATTTATACACTGCACTACACTACAATGACAACATGAACAAAACTATTTCTATCTACTTGAAAAGAAACGTACCAGATCATCATCGAATTCCATTGCAGAACGACTGAAAGACCTCATAAAAGTAGGTACATTAACAGGTAGCGACTTAGCTATATTGGCGGTCATTGTTTTTTGACGAGGAGTGTACACTACATCATCTTGGCACACTGAATCTAAAATTAAACGCATAAATTTTAATATTGTAAGTCACTTTTTACAGTTGGCATTAATTAAACTTCAAATATTAAAGTCCCTAATGCGGGCAATTCAATCGTAATTAAATGCTACAGGGTTAGGAAACTTTATTGTAGTCACGTTTAGTTTCTTTGGTATTCGACCAAATGATGGTTTCGGTTAAAAATTGCACGTTCGGCAAAATAATTGGCTTCAATCAAAAACGAAGCGAAAATTTCGCCAAAACCCAAGGTCTGTTTAATGTCTGCTGTCTATGAGTGGCTGGCGTCAGAGATGTCGCTGTGTGTCCTCTTACTTTTATTGAAGTACTAACTCAAAAATATTTAAAAAAATAAATACCCGTTATGTATTATTTCATTCATGTAGTGTTCGCTGAAGATGAAAGCTTAGCTTTCGAAATGTACATCCATCAATAAAACTGTTGTGGTAAGAAGTAACTATATTTTATTTTGTTGTCAAAAATATTTGTCTGTTTTCGGCACATAAAATACAATAGGAATTTTATACACATAAGCTTCGATCTACAGTTAGTTTTGCCAAGCTACATAATTAAATATTCTACATGAATATATTTGATGTGCTCATTTTTAAGTGAAGTGATTAACAAAGTTTCAAAAAAAAGCGTCCATACCATCCGTATCACTATCTAAATCTGAAGTTCGGTGAGGCACAAAACCATCATCCATTCCTTCCAGCTGAAATAGAGTTTCCGAATCATAAGATCCTATGTGATCCTTGTTCGTAATATGCTGATTTCTAGATGATCTTTTGGCGTGTGAGTGAAGACTCTATAATTATTAAAAAAAAATATTTTAACAATACTTAAAAACCGAATATAAATTCATAATTTTGGTTATATTGATTTTTCTAATGACTTCCAATATTTAACCAGTCAGTATAAGAAATTTGTTAGCCTCAAATCTAAATACAGTCGAACTTCGATTAGTTGGATTTTTAATAACTCGAAAAAAATTGGTTCGCAATAGCGTCAAAAATGAAAATTAATATTATTTGATAACTCGAATTTTTTTTGTGGCAAGTCATGGTTAGAGTTATCGAAGTAAGACTGTAAAATCTTGAAACTTAGTTCAAGAACTTTCAACTCATATTACTAATAAAAATACTATTTTCTATCTATAATTGCAAAATTTTATGCTTTTTGGATTTATTCAGGTTTAAAAACGTAATTGGACTGGCCTATACCATTGAATTTGATCTATGCCTATACTTTTTTGACGGTAATTTGATTCTGTGTAATAATGCATATAGTCCGGGAGTTTGCGTTGCATTTTAGGTAGTGTTTTTACGCCAATCGATTGTTATCTTTTTCGATAAATCTGGTATGACTAATAAGTAAACCAAGCGTCAGCTGACGCACCCGCGGTGGGTGTGGGTGTAAAAAAAAATATTTTTAAGTAATAGTACGTCGATTGAAACTTTTTTTATAAATAGTTGACATCATAGTGAGTTAAAAAAAATTGTCAGCTGCATCGTGGAGGGGGGATTGTGCGTCAGCTGCTCGCATGAACTTGCAAAAAAACACGTAAAATATTGCGCATTTCACTTTTTTGCACTGACAGCAGCTGAGACAATTACGTTACCTAGGATTATTATTATTATTATTATTAGGTAACGTAATTGTCTCAGCTGCTGTCAGTGCAAAAAAGTGAAATGCGCAATATTTTAAGTGTTTTTTTACAAGTTCATGCGAGCAGCTGACGCACAATCCTCCCTCTACGATGCAGCTGACAATTTTTTTTCAACTCACTATGATGTCAACTATTTATAAAAAAAGTTTCAGCCGGCGTACTATTACTTAAAATTTTTTTTTACCACTTTCACAGCCTCCCACACCCAGACCCACCGCTACTTGAGTAGCTGATGGTCGGTTCACTGATTAGTTGAAATCAACTATCGATATCAAAATCAGCCAGCTTATTATGACTTTTTCATTTGCAACGGTGCCTCCCAGACTAATTATTTAACAACTTTATTTAGATTTCGAAATTCTTTGTTAAAATATGTTGAAAAATCTAAGATTATAATAACATACATGAGAAAAAAATCAATGTCTACTTACAGTAACAAGACTATGTTTCGGTTTGGTAACAGGACGTTTACTTGCAGCGATAATAATTGGCGAAGAATTGCCTGATGAGGAATACATGTCCGCCGTAGACGGGGGCGTTTCCAATCTCTCACTGCCTTTACTAGGAACATTATTGACTGGACTACTAGCTGCTTGGTTTGATAAAATCAGTCTGAAATTGGAAAAAAACCACATAATTAGAGACTAACGTCGGACATTTTAATCACTTTGTTATGTTAATTCACTGTTATTTCTATGGTTACTTCCTATGTTTTATGTGTAAAATTTTAACAGCGATTAACAAAACAGCGTGTTAAATATACGATAAACCTTGGATAAACCCAACATAAACCTTATACTTCCCGAAAACATATAATCACTTACTGCTAGACTAATTTACATTTTTTGGTGGTTGAGTAATGATAAATAGTGTAGACTCTAGTCACACTGTAATTGCGTATACACAGCGCCGGCCTTAGCTCCCTTTATTTCTTATTATTAACTAGCATTTTTAACTGGTTCATTCGCGGGTGATTGCGCCGCGCTAGCGTGCGGCGCCCCCTTAGCCCTGGCGTCCGGGGCAACCGGCCGGATTTCTCCCCACCCTCCTTAAAGCCGGTCGTGAATACGCATAATCGCTCTAGTCTATACAAATATAATAAAAGTTAAGGTGTCAATTCCTAGATGACAGATTAATAACCATTGGTTTGTCGATGAAATACAGCATTCTGTCATCAGCGGAATATCAGAGACAATTAAAATGTGTAAAAGCGGTAACAAATTTCAATGTTATTATAATAAATTTTCTTTTTTTATAGTCTCGAAAATTTGTCTAACTCAAATTTCAAAAGCAGCAAAATGCAAAACAGGAAACGCTGGAAGCGCTGACGTATTTAGAATATTGTACTAAAGTTATAATATTGTCAAACATAACCTATTTTCAAAGCTAGAGCAATTTCTGTAATCCAGGGAAGTTTTTGAAAAAATTTAATATTATGATGGTATCCAGATGGTTTTAAGTGAATTATTCTTCAAATAGAGTTGCTTATTTGCTCGTCACAACTAGTTGACCAAAATATGTTTATGCGAAATACTCAAATCTCACCTGGTAAGTACGCGATGATCCCTGCGCGTACGTTCTCTAAATTCCTCCAACAACACATACTGCTGTTCCGTGTACCTACGTATACGATCCTCCGTAGCTTGCGTCTCACAACGAATTGCTTCCGTCAGCTGTTGTTGCAGATCGGCCAACATCTTGCTATTGTTTCCGCTATCGCGTCGCGTTAGCAATAAATCAGCTGTTTCTAAAAACATATTTTACATTTACAATAGTGTAGATTTTTACAGTAGCGTCCTAAGTACCAGAGTTTCTGTATTAAAATTCACTATTTCAATACATTGTCAGCATCCAGACTGTATTCGAATGTTTTTCTAATTTTGTATCCTATAATCGTATACGCACTGTGTATTATAAAAAGGGTGTGCGTCTCGGAACCCCCGACGGATGTGAAACATGTAACACACGCTGTTGCGGCGTTTGAGCACGCCTGAGCCAGAAACGCAATTAAATACACAGCGAAGTATCTATATTACATACCTACACGTGTATACATATACTTTTGCTTTACAGTACGTTCGTATGTATACTCTCTCTCTCTCTCTCTCTCTTCCCGTGCCCGAGCGCGCGGAAGCCGAGAGAGAGAGAGAGTGCCGCAGTGGTGGGGAGAACAGCAGCGAAGGAGCGGACCAGAAATTTCGTTGCATATTTCCCCTCACGCGGCTGTTCACTGCCCGACATAAGATGTTTCACATCAATAATTTATTTGTATTATGTGATTTTTTTTCTAAACTTACTCGATTTATCAAAATTTATATCAGTATCTTTCTCATCCACTAAGATTCTAAATACGGCAGAGTATTGTCCGCTTTTCCTTAAAGCGGCTATTTCACTGGCGTTGTCCTGAAAAAAAGAAGACACTTTAAGTTCTGAAAGTTCACTAGTGACTGCTAGATGTCAGCAATAATTTTAATTATAACCTGAAAAGGTTTATATTGTAAGTGAAAAGTTGTAATTTCAAAATATAATAATTACAA
The DNA here is from genome assembly GCA_039654895.1 of Mongoloraphidia duomilia. Taxonomy (NCBI): domain Eukaryota; kingdom Metazoa; phylum Arthropoda; class Insecta; order Raphidioptera; family Raphidiidae; genus Mongoloraphidia; species Mongoloraphidia duomilia. Next base: position 13,002,055 of record CM077519.1, on the reverse strand, counting down.
ATTAGAATTTGGAAGTACAACCCACTATTAAAAAAATAAATAAATAAATATCAGCAAATATCGGAAAAAAAAATTTTAAAAACATTCGAGACCAATATTCTCGAATATATTTGTTGGTTAATCATAAATTTTGCTATTTTAATAATAGTTTGCTGGGGTCTCGAATGCTTTTTAAAATTTTTAAACATTTATAAATTTGGAAGATTAATTTTTTATTTTCTGCTTTTTAGAGCCCCTCAATAAAAAGCATCTTCTATAAAAAAAATTGTTTTAATAAAATTTTTCAATAAAAAAAGAAAAAATGTAAAATGTGTTTTATTTTTTATAACTAAAATCCATGAGGTTCATAGACGGTTTTATGAGGGATCGAACCCACGACCTTTGGATTAGAAGGGCAACGCGCTATCCGCTGCACCAAAGGGACTTGTTGCGAGCGGTGCCTTAACAGCGGTAGACTAGCCGCACCATGTCTATACATATACATAATACAGAATAAGCGTGACACCAAGACACAAGGACATCATGACAGAAGAACAAACACGATTTCAATAAAAAGTATCTAATAAATATGTACAAAAATATTCACAATATTTTTCTAGTGTTCCTAAAACCACTGCGATGTAGGATTCAAATTTTTGCCATCATATGATTGAACTTTAAATTTGATTTTTGGGATTAAAAAGCACAAAAAGCAAAACAATTTGAAGATTTGAAATAATATTTCCAATAAAATATTAATCGGCTCTCTTTAAAGCCGGCCAACATAACATGAATATGTTGAACTTTAGCTGTAGCTCTAACGTCCACTCTTATAATGTAAGATACAAAGATAATCTTAGATTACCACCTCATAGATTACAAAAAACACACAGCAGTTTTGTCTGCATGTCCATTACTTTATTTAATAAACTGCCCACAGCTGTTCAAAACCTTCCTCTAAGTCAGTTCAAAAATCTTGTGAGAAGACGGTTGACTGAGACTGGTCTTTATAAAGTGGAAGATTTTTCATTTATGTAATGTATTAAACTTGTTTTTATTTGACGATGTTATGCCACGTAGCTGTGGTGCTCAAACAAATAAATATCTATCTATCTATCATGTATATTTTATATTATCACAATTATGAAATTTAATGTCACTGAAGATGGTCACACTTGACCGAAACGATCGTCTGATAATTAATAATATATAATTGATTAATAATAAAAAATTTTGGGTATCAGGTCTACTGAAATATATTTAAAATAAATTAATTGACCTAAACGACTTTCCTGAAACATAAAGATTATAATATGCCAATGTTGGCGAATGCATTGGCGACCAATACGATTGGATTATGTTTGGCCAGCGTTGACTAATTACTAAGCCAATGCCAATGTTTGTGACTGTTTGTTAAATATTGGCCATATTATGAAAACCGTTCACATGGCATGGCAACTGCCTGAATGCCGAATGCCCATTTGCCATGTCGTCTAGAGCTGACTTAAGAATGGCGGTGAGAAATCCGCAGGCTGCACCTTCACTCGCGTTAATGTCGTTTTTTTAAATGTTGCTCAGCCCCCTTTACTAGAAAGCTCGATGATAATATAATGTAACCTATTTTATTCCCTGATGTATAACAGTACAGTGAAAGTGCGATCAAAATTGACAATAGTTTTTAAGTGAATCCAAAGCACAGACAAATTCGACCTAAATATCATATAAACTGTACTAAGTTAAAATTTCGTTAAAAACTTACAATTAGGAAGTTTCCCTTTTTTTATTTTTTTGGTCTAAATCATAGTTCTAAAAATTACAAAATTAATGGCGGAAGAAAACAACAAAGTTATGCTACTTCAAAGTTTGAATTTGACAATTAGGAAGTTTCCCTTTTTTATTTTTTTAGTCTAAATCATAGTTCTAAAAATTACAAAATTAATGGCGGAAGAATTTTTGAAATATCTTTTAAAAACAACAAAGTTATGCTACTTCAAAGTTTGAATTTGACAATTCTCTAAGAAATTTCGTTTTCAGTCCGGGTGACGTCACGCGGCACGATATTTTTAAAAGTTATTTTCAGTTTGTATGTTTGGTAATTTAACATGGTAACTTCCGATAAATCTCGTAACTCGTAAATTGTTATTGAAACACTAAAAACAAACCAGTTGATGACAGAAAATATTGACATATCTAAATTTTTGACAGTTAATTTTAATTTAATATAAATAGAAAAGTCTGTATTACAACAAAATAGTTACTAAGTAGCCTCGGTTTTAATTACATACTTACAAAGCTAAAAAACAGCAAACTTGTACCGCATGACGTCATATTCATAAATCAGTTTCGTTTGCGACCCCACGCACAAGAAATTGAATATCTCCGTTGAAATTAAATATATCAAAATAATTCTTTCAGAATTTTTAAAGTTATCTTCATCACAATGATGTGACAGTATCATAATTAGTATTTTCGTCAAATGGAAACTTCCTAATTACAGAATACAGACAAAGTTAAGATTTTGTTTATAGTGATTAGCATTGCGATTCATTATTCTAATTCCGATCCTTCAATACTTATAAATATTTTTGATCATCTGAGGGCATGGTCAGCGCACTGTTTTCATGTGCCGTAGGCGATACTTAAAATTTACGCCCCAGTTGTATTTACGAGCTTTTTTTGTACCTCCTATCTATCAATCGCCTGCCAACAAGCTTGCTTATTCCTACCCATTCAACTGTCTCCTATTACCCCTTCTTCCTTTTCTTTTCTCTGAATATTTTCGGAAGCTTTTAATTCGATATCAAAACGATATGCCGACAAAGCGACCCGAAATATCATAAAACCATATGAACACTATAAAATAAATATTAGTAAAAAAAACTTTTTAGAGATAAGCTTTTATTTAAATGCACTAAAAAGGAAAAAATAATTTTTAATAAATTAGGTTCATAATTATAAAAGCGTGGGTCGTGAACTCTATGATAGTTTATTAGTCACGACCCACGCTTTTATAATTATGAACCTAATTTATTAAAAAATATTTTTTCCTTTTTAGTGCATTTAAATAAACAAAAGCTTGTCTCTAAAAAGTTTTTTTTACTAATATTTATTTTGTTCATTTTAGTCTTTCAAAATGTTACCTCCCTTTGACACCCGTAGGGGTTGAATTTCTTAGTGCGTGCTTACGTCAGAAAAGGAACCCACTGTCCAAATTTCAAGTTTCTAGCTTCAGCGATTTGGCCTGGGCGTTGATTAGTCAAAAAAACCCTACATCCCCTTTTGAACCCCTTAGGGGTTGAATTTATTTCTAAAAACGATTTATTCATGTATTGTCATCGGGAATACATATGTGTACAAAATTTCAAATCGATCGGATATGTGGAAGTCGCTCAAAATTGACTTACAAGATTTGACCTAAACAAACACACAAACCAACAAACACACAAACTAACTAACATACATTGCAAGTTAAATAAAAGCTTGTAATAAAAAATAAACGCCAAAAAATCACGTTTCATAAATTATATTATGAATAATAATTATTAAATAGGCAGTAGCCATTCCACAAGCAAATACTTTTCTTAACGTAATCAGTCGGCAACCCGCCATCGTGATGTTAAACGTCAAACAATTAAGATATACAAGGAAAAAATCAGAAGCCACTGTCAGGACTTGAACCCGAAATATATCTAAATTGTTTGACGAGTTTAACATCACGATCAGTGGCGTATCTATCACAGGTGTTCCAGGTGGCAATCACCGGGGCCCCCTAACCTCGAGGGCCCCCCAATTTTTGGGTCAACTACTGATTGATTAATCCTTACACTCGATTTTTTTCTCAGTCCAATTATATATGATCTAAGCGCAGATTGCATTTACTTTCTAGATTCAAATACTATTGTTTCAATCAATTGCTTTTTAATATGAAATTCGCCATGTTTGATTTATTTGGGATTTCGACAGGTCGTGCACTCAATATTTACCGCTTGTATGGTATTATAATGGCCATGAGCACGCAGCATGCTAACATGGTGATGCACTGAATGTGCACACTCAGTTGAGCACAGTTGAGTATGGCACATGTGAGTTAACAATACACTGCATTACCTAACTTTCTACAATTTGTGAATGGAAAAAAATTTGTAATAAAATAGTTGACATTACTTTAATAAATTTTCTTAGTAAACTCTATATCGTTTATGTCAATAATTATGATTTGATGAAGACGACTGGAGGATTTATTTATCCTTAAATATAAAAGAGCGCAATATTATTGTCTGAAGAATACCAGTAGAACTTCTTTAATTAGGGTCGTTTATATATGACGTAGAACATTTTGAGAATATAATCAAATGTTGATGGGATGATGATGTCATGAATAACTGGAAATTTTTCTTAGTTGGATAAAGTGGGGGAGGGGGGCCCCAAAAAAAATTTTACACCTGGGCCCCGCGAAGTGAAGTTACGCCACTGATCACGATGGCAGGTTGCCGACTGATTACGTTAAGAAAAGTATTTGCTTGTGGAATGGCTACTGTCTATTTAATAATTATTATATTATAACCACAAAAAACTTAACTCATTGTTGTATATTATGAATGCCGAATGCGCCCCTAGAACCACCCAGGATCGTTTAATAGAGACATTTAAACCATGGTGTAAACACAGACAGGAAATTTTTGATGAACCGATTACACTTTAAAGAGAGGCATCCGGTTATCTACAAATCAGGCGGAGCTTAGGAAGAGGGTACGACTGCGTACAGGAGCGCCAGCAGGTAGGGTTACAGTCTAACATAAGATAAGTGAAAATTACCAAACTTACCAAAAGATTTGGACTGACAACTGTGATAGCGCGTACGGAGTTATCTTTACTTGTTGCGTACACGTCGAGTCCACAGTTTGAGCAACGGTAAACGTACCATTTGCCTACGGTTCGCGATTGCACCAAGCTGTTCTGTTCCGTTGATATTTTAAGCGCGAGCACAACGCGAACATCCTGTAAAGAAAAGGGCTTATTACACTATACGATTTTAAAACCTAATTTGGAAGTGGTAGTGGGGGCAAATAAGGAAGCTTTTGATCACATTACATTGAATTCAGCATTCTTTCATTGTTAGGTAACTAAAAAACTCCCTAATTAGAAAACTAACCTTCCTGTCCCAGAATGTATTTATACTTCCTGAATAAGGATCCTAATCACCAACGATGGCTGTAAAACGTGTAAACTAGTGATTGGCCGGTGTTTTTACTTTCAGATAATAGTGGCCCAATGAAAACAGTCCGCAACATCAGTTTTGCGAAAAAAGCTCGCACACGTCAATTTTAGAATCAAGGGGGACATCTAATCGATTAGTTTTATTTACGTAACTTCAACCCTGAGAGCAGGGTGAATTGCACCCCAAAAATTATAAATAGAAAGGGGTGTCAAACGATTCGCAGTTCAAAAGGCCTCTCAATTCTTTTTACAACAGTCTTTTTGATTTTCAAATCCGATCATTAATTGCGGAGAAAATGACATTTTAAATTGTATCAATAGTCTTAAACAATTGAACATAGCAAACAAAAGTACGTCATCTGTCAAGTAAAAATGCAGACAAGAACTCAAGGATCATTTTATTAAGTGCTCAAAATGTCCTCCTCCAGCTTCCATACAATAATAAAGATTATCCTCAAAGCGTCGTCGTACGTTCTCCAACATTGCTGGAGTAATCTGACTAAGATAATTGATACAAATTAAAATGTCTTTTCTCCGCAATTATTGATTGGATTTGAAAAACAAAAAGACTGTTGTAAAAAGAATTGAATCTACATTGGTGTCGGCCCGTCACGTCGTCTAGAAGATGTTCAGGAAACTCAATGTAATTATGCCGGCTAAAAATTAAATCTGAAATAAAATCGTTCTAAAAGTCGAAGAAATTACATCATATTATCTATGAAATACCTATTACTGAAAAATCACAGTTTAAAATTCCATGAAGAAAGTTTGCCTGATTTATTGTATTAAGGGTAACCCATACAGAAGGGCTAATATTTCGTCAATTTTTTTTTCATTTTGCTGATTTATAATAAAAAGTAATATCTACAAAATTGGCCTAATTAAAATAAAATTGACCGTTTTAAAGCCGCAAAAAAATGTGAAAGTTTCAATTTTTACATGCATTGCATACCCCAAATCTCAGTTTTTTTCATTCAAATCATTCGTCAGATTTTAATGAAGCTTGTGTAGAGTCAAAATTCAACAAATTGTCAAAAAAATCCAAATTATCGTCTGTTTATTTTCGTTAATATTATTGATCGAATCGAGAAATTTTTAAAACTGCTCGCTGTGAACAAGTTTCACAGATATTATGATGTGGCAACCGCGCATATAATCTATACATATAATTATCTAAAATTGAATGTCTATCTGTCTGTACGGGTCAATCTTCGAAACGGATAAACCGATTTCGATAGGACTTTACAGACATGAATAAAAGGTTGTCAGGAGTGATAAAGGTTATATTTTATTTTGATAAATTCCTCGTGGGGGGTAATTCCTTGTGATAATAACCTGAAATTCTTTTGCATTTTAGCGTTTTGGCGGAGTCCTACTAATATTATAAACACCACCAGCCCCCGACTTCGCTTCGCAGGGGGAGAGATTCTCGCGGGGGGGGGGGGGGTAATAAATCATAAATTCTTATCTCTGGAACTACCGAACCGATTCTAAAAATTCTTTCACTAATAGAAAGCTGTGATCTAGATTCTAGGCTACTGTTTTAATTGTTGAAAGATTCTCGCGGGGGGGAGATAATGAATCATAATTTTTTATCTCTGGAACTACTTAACCGATTCTAAAAATTCTTTCACTAATAGAAAAAGATACATTTCTCGAGGGGGGGAATAATTCCTGTGGGATAGTAACAAAACGTTACTCTGAAATTCTTTTGCATTTTAGCGTATAGGTGAAATCCTACTAATATTATAAACACCACCAGGCGACTTTACTTCGCAGGGGGATAATTTCTCGCGGGGGGGGAGTAATATATGAACAATATTTATGCAAGATTTTATATTACTGGGCATATGGCACGGGGCAGAACCTAACGGAACCGGATTTCGATTTTCTCCCCAGTGTAAGTGTCAAACCAAAATCATCAATAATTTATAGGTAATAATATTTTAATGGTTCAAATAACCATAGTTACGTCATGGAAAAGGCAGGTTTATATACAACGTTGCCAGTATGACTGGACCTATCGGTATTATTACGTGTGTGTGACAGCAACAGAAAATAGTTACATAAGCCGAACTGTACATTTATAAAAGTATTCGTTGACAATTTTTTTCTTAAAAAAATAAATAAATAAAAACTTTTGGAATAGGTATACCCTTATCATATAAGTACTATTAAATGTTTTTATGATTTTCTACAATATACTTTGTGCTGCGACTGTAGCGATCCAACTACTTAAAAAAAATAAAAACCGCATGTTTTTTTCGAATTTTACGTCATGTTTCATCATGTCTCCATGGAATTTCATCTCAATTAAGCATGCTTTTGTTTTTCATCATAGTTTATAATCGTAATTTATTCAAAATAAACACTAAATTTATAGTAGTAGGCAATCTTTTCGGTAAAAAAAATCGATTTTTGAAAATTAAAAATTTGCCAGTTTTTACAGAAAACCACTGGAATTTTCAAAGAAGTCAACAAAACAGCTGAAAACAATTTCCACTCATTTGAATTAGGTACACTTTATTACCTGTTATAAAAAGTAGGTGATATTTTCAATAAATTCCTTTGTTCTTGGTCAGCATTAAAATTCAAATTAAATCCATTTAGAATTGACGTAAAGTATAAATTATTGTATAAGAACATAACATAAACGTATACAATAAATAAATAATGGTAGATAAGCAAAATCAAATTACCTGTTTAAAGAAAGGATCACTTTTCTCTTCATCAGTTATTTGGAAGGATTCCCGATCAATTTGTTCATTTGAGCTTTCATTTATGTTTACATTCAAACATCTACACGTAATAATTTTAGCCATTTTTTAAAATAAATTTTAAAAACAGAATTATTTTTCTCACTTAGACATGCATACACTATTTTATGAATAATAAACTATTCTATTTACAAGTATAAACACTTTTGTGTATTGTGAGATACCACAGTCCCTGTTGACATTGGATGCCAGAAAATAATATTGCCTATCTTTACCCACAGCTGTTAATAAGGTTCAGTACAATTGACATAAGCACCGATTTCCAAACTAAATTTTTCCTTTTAATATACACTTTATTCATGTAAATACATGTTAGCAAACAATATAAATTATTAAAAAACGCTTCGATAAATATAACAAAGCAAAACAATTAACAATTACATAATTTTTCAACAAATAAATCATTCATAGAGTTCAGTATATATGACAAAGGTTAAAATTTCTTGCAATAATTATAACATTTGAGTAGATAGCAGCACTGCGTAAAATGCAATTCGAACCAATGGGAATACAGAGGACAAGGAAAACATATGCTCTTATTTTCTTTTTAGCCTTCAAAGGCGCCATAACGTGTAAATTCAAAATTATTGTGAACAAATGAACGCGATATATTCACAAAACATTTGTGGATATTTTTCTGGTTTCACGTCCATTATTGATAAGTATATAGCAAATTTTATCGGGAAAGTGGACAGGTACACAAATCAAACACCTTATTTCGCTGTATATAACGTTTCGCCGGTGAATTCCAGCTTCTTCAGATACTTAGCTGAAAGATGTTATTGTTAATGTTTGAATTAGTCGTTATATAATATGTATATCCAATTTGTGTTTCGGATATACATATTATGAATATAATGACTAATTCAAATATTAACAATAACATCTTTCAGCTAAGTATCTGAAGAAGCTGGAATTCACCGGCGAAACGTTATACACAGCGAAATAAGGTGTTTGATTTGTGTACCTGTCCATTTTCCCGGTAACATTAGCTATATTTCGAAAAATGCATTTTTTCAAAATAACTTCGAGATTTCTCAACCAATCGATTTTGTACCTCTTACAATATTTTTAGAACTTAAAAAACTGCGTCGAATAAAGGTCAAAATCGAACAATGCGTTCAAAAGTTATAGCTTTTCAAGAATTAAAATAGTGATGTTATCAGCAATTTTCACATTTTTGAGCTCGAAGAGCTCAAAAATCTACTTTTGGGTATATTATCAAGTGCTTCGAACTCAAAGCACTTGAAAATAGCGGGAAGTTCCACTAGGGATGGCCTGCAGGGTCAACCGATTTTTTTATATATTTTGATTTATTTTTGCATATAGATTCATAAAAAAACGGACTCTTAGTATCTATATAAAAATGGACCTCAGAACGTTTGGGTCCGTTTTCCTAATCCATTACTGATTGGTTGAAAGTGTTTTGTGCAGGATCATTGGGAGTCAGGAGTCCAATGGTTAGGATTCAGGATGATGAATCGTCTCCGATCTCGCTTTACCTTACGAACGACTTATCGCTTTCTATAAAAGTACAGTACTGTTCAGGGACTTAGATTACTATTGATCCCTTTGTAGACTTATTTATCGGGATTTTTTCGGCCCTTTACCATCGTCAACATTTCTCAGATTAGAAAATCAAAACTGGGGTTTGTAAATAGAAAGAATGCTATGCAATCAATGGCGTTTCAGTGATCTCTTGAGCATCTATGTTTGTAGTTCATCTCTCAAAGACTCCAGGAATCTCTGGTACTTCTTGAACGTCTAATTCCTGGTTAATGGTGGGGTAGGCTGAAATGCACCGAGATTTTCCTGCCCTCTGCAAATCATCATAAGTTCTAAGATAGAGCATCAGAAGCAAGACTGGTGGTTTGTAAGTAGACATGAGAAACGTAATATAGATGGCAGCAGGTATATAGCCACTTAGGTTTCCATCGGTTTTTATAGAAAAACACAAGAGAAAACCTTTTTGATTTGAACATTGGTAAACACAGCATATAGACATTGTCAATGATTTATTATTTTAAATAAACTTATTCTGTACACACTACTATGAAATGTCCTGCACAGACCGAGCTGGTTGTATAGCTGGCGCCCTTACCGGTCCAGTTTAGCAGTTACCCATCCTCATTCATGGAGTTCGAGTGATCTCTGTTATTTCTTGAACCCGTAATTACCCGTTGTTATACAAAAACTTTTACGAAATCAACATTAAAATCACTGAGACAGCAAATATTTGATACATAAATACTAAAAAAAATAATAATAATGTAGATTGTAGACACTGAAAAAAATAATTGAGTCAGTCAAGTTCTAAAAAAAAAAATTCGACTGATGACCAGTCCTATACTTTCCACCTAGTAAATATTTGCAAAAAATAAACACTCTTGTGTTGTTTAGATGGCGTTGCTATGGTTCCTCTATTACAAGTCCCCAGTTCCCGGGTTCTAGCCCGAAAGCTGGTAAAAGTGTCAATTGGATTTTTAATTTATTATTAAAAAAAAAAAAAATAATGAATTGAAAATATGAATTGGTGCTAGGCCCAAATAACCTTAGCTGTTGGTGGTCTTTAAAACACAATTTACAATTTAACACTCTTTTTTTATTCTTTGAAAAAAAGCATGGCCCTCTTTTTTGTTTGGTGATCTACTGATGGCTAGCTTAATATAGCAAAAATCATGGTTACCTTGATTTACGTATAATTATTATTTTTTTTAGTAAAATATTTTTTTTCTCGAAAACTATACATTTTAGAGAAAAAAATATTTACATTTTTTTCATATTATAACATCTAGAATTCATTTATATTTTTTTTTACCTATGTTAATACGTGACATTGAGAACGTTTTTTTAATATCTCAGGATCCACTGAACCGATTTGACTCAAAATCTAATCAGATCTAAGTTAAAGGCTGATAAACACAATAGAACAATCGGCATGGCCGTATATTGTTCCGTTTTTACGATATCGAAGGCGAAAAATTGACCACATACACACACACATACAGACATCAGTCAGAAAATGATTTTAAACGATTGCTAGGGTCTCAAAACGTGAAGATCTGTTAAAATCTCGAAATATTTTTTTCGGACTAAATTCATTACTTCCCTACCATAGTAGAGGTGGGAAGTAATAATCATAACATAGATTATAGACGCTGAAAAAAATAATTGAGTCAGTCAAGTTCTAGAATATCAAGGCAAGGAATTGAGGATTCTAAAATAAAATATACAAATAACTTAAGATATTTTTGATTAATAAATATAAATGTATTCTACAATTTGTGATGTTTATCCAGAATATTTACATAAAATGATACGACACCATCTTAGAACATGGCACAGGTTTGGAAAAACATTATCTAAAAATAAAATACACAGCACAGGGTAAATATTTCAAACCAAACCGTTTTGGATATAAACTACCCAATCTCTTCTCAAATATATCATGCATTTTGTTACCATAAAAAGTTCAGCCCCAAATTGTTACCGATCAATATGAAACAGTGTTTAAAAAATCATTCGAGTAGGAAATTTCCTCTATGAAAATGCGTTAGCAACAAAACCAAAATTTGTTAGCAACTCTTCTATTTGTTCGACTGTTTTAAAGAGAGCGGCTCACTTTATTTAAATGTTCGTAAATTAGCATTGGCTAATGATTCATACCAAATTTAAAAAAAAATCAGTTTTGAATACAACAAATTATATAGGTATCTTATATTATTACTTTACACACTAACAAGCTCTTCTAACATTGCAAATTTCCTGAAGGTTCATGCGTCAATTTGACGCAAACACGTTTTTGTATAAAGCCTATCTCCAAAAAGACGACTTAATACACGAGCATAAATGCTTGTTGACGTCTTTCGACACTTTTTTAAATAACCTACCAAAACTTTTCGTCAATAAAAATATTAATTAAATGAATGCATAATGACTGCGAACAGTATATGAAACACCTGAGTAAGAACAATAACGTAACACAATGCTGTAATCAGGAAAAATTCATTAATTCAAACCTATGTCACCGTAGGGATTTTAACCCTAAACTTTCCACTATCGTGGCGGACTGAGTTGACATTACTCACACAGTGACACATTTTCAAACGATCGACTTTCTCCCTTTAAAGCATTCTGTCGATCATTTGAAAATGTGTCACTGTGTGAGTAATGTCAACTCAGTCCGCCGCGATAGTGGAAAGTTTAGGGTTAAAATCCCAACGGTGACATAGGTTTGAATTAATGAATTTTTCCTGATTACAGCATTGTGTTACGTCATTATTCTTACTCAGGTGTTTCATATACTGTTTGCAATCATTATGCATTCATTTAATTATGTATTTGTTCACGACGTCCGTGTTTAAATTTGTATTTAAATATATTAATTTTACAAATTCCCAACTTTTAATTAATGTTTTATTCCAATCTTTCAAAAAGCAAACAAATGAACACAATTTGGATAGTCTCTTAATTCGAGTACCAAGCCAAACATCCCAATGTTTGCTTAGTTGTGATTTTGATGTTGAATTTGAAATGTCATGTTCTATTAATTTAGTTTTTAAAAAACACACGCGATGACGCTTCAGTACTTGGAAATTGGAATGAATTTAAAGGACAATTCATCGCCTTGTTCAATTCAAGATAAGTTTTCTGAACTCTTGTCAAACTGAAGCTGAAATCAACTGTACGCAGAGTTGGATTTTTGGGGACATATAATTCTACAGTTAAGAATCAACTAAACAAAATAATAACAAATATTTTAGCTACCAATTACCATGCCGAACATGTGTTAAGTCGACAAACCGTTTTTTTTTCTCACTGACATTCACGCAAAAAATTACGTACTACTTAATTTAAAAAATAATTCCATTTAACTAATAAATAAATAAGAACAAAAAGCATTTTTTTATTTCCAATAAAATTATTGTCCTCATTTAAACAACTTATTCATTTTTCTTTCTAATTTCAATTGTTTCAAATTCGGTATATTTACCTTTTTAGTAACGAATTTTTTAGGCCAGTTCAGTTTGATTTGTTTTTTTACTATTGTTATTTTGAATTCCTAATTCTGAATTAAACTTTTTTAGAAAGCTATTTTTTACATAATATAAAAAAGTTTAAAATCTTTGCAACCTGTATATCAGTTATTTTATCAATTAATTAGGAAAAAAACTTACAACATAAATAATAATACCAAGATCACAATTATCTATATTCGATTAAATTCTCGCTACTTAAAACCGCTCTTTTTTTACTCACTACTTAAAACCGTTTTTACACCATTACTCGTTATCACCTCATTACATAACCTCTCCATAACCTATAATTAAAAAATCTCACAAATCTCGTGGAAAAAAACAGTTGACTTGCTGTGGTGGCCATTTACGTGCAATTTCTACATAATTTTATATGTAAACAGCGCATATCATGCCGACAAAATTAAAATACCACATTCGAAGTTATACATTAAAATATCAACATTGTAAAACAATGTGTGGTCCATTTACTTAACATTACATAATCTGTAAACTTGCATTTGGCGTTATAAAAATGTATGACAATAAAAATTAACTCCTGAAACTTGCTACAATTTTTTATTCGATGTAGGATGCAACTGATCTCTGCATAGTTTCTAAAACGATCACCAGATGGCACAACTGAAGGTTAAGAACATGAAGAACAATAGTTGATAGTTCCGTTGTATGAACACATAATCGAAGAACAATATGTAAGGTTAAAATACATAACTTTTTTAAAAAACTATACTATATTCTAATCAAATGTGCTTAGCTCCTAAGTCATCACAGATTCTTTTTTTTTTTGAAACGAAAAAGACTAATGAAAGAAAAAACAAAAAACAATTTCTAATCGTTCCAATATAAAAAAATATATAGTCGCTATGTAATCCCACGTTTTGCGCTTTTAAAAGCGGCAATTTAATCGAATATATTTTATTTTGAAAATATCTATAAATACTCAAAACACATTACATCATTCCAAACCCTTTGGAATAATTGATAGCTTTAACTAATCTGTCATAGAGTTTTTCTTTTGAACTATACTCAGGTAACAGAAGTACGTTAAAACACGTATGCGCCGTCGGTAGTCTGTCTGAATCTGGTCCATTGCGTGAAATGACTAGCTTCAGTTTGGAAAATCCGCCGACAGGCACTCGATCTGAACCTGTCGTAAACTGAAGCAATTTCCGTTGATCTTCTATCGGAAACGCGTGCACTATCGACCAGAAGTCTTTGATAATCGGCGTCGTTTTGCTGTAACCGGCATCGTAATGCGTTGCTTGCTCGAGTTCGTTCAAATCGAAGTTCTGAAAAACACACCGAGAACTCAAAATCTCAAAAATCGTTTACAATTTTAAATTACAGTGAAATCTCTCTTGGACGGACACCGAGGGGACCACCAAAGCTTGTCCGTCCAAGGGAAGTGTCCGTCCAACAGAAAACTAAATTTAAATTCAAAGTTTATACGTACCTACATATTATGCTTATACATAATATGTATGTAATACAGTACATACAAATACATACATAAATAGGTACGTATAATATATTTTCAATAAAAAATATGTATATGTAGTCATATCTAGAAAATGAAACAAGCATTTAGATTTTAGAAGAAGCTATTACGTATCTTAGATCGTCTTAAATCGATCGCCGATCGTGTACTTTTGATAATTTAGGGAATCCCAGAATTTCGCTGCGTCGAATTATGCCATGACGTCAGTAGCGGAGAATCACCAAAGCGTCACGTATTGGTTAAGTTAGGTTAGGTGTCCGTACAAGAGAACATATTGTCGTCAAAATGTTGAAATATCAGTGTCCGCGTCCGCTCAAGGGAACGTCCGTTCAAGGGAGAGTTATGATAATGCTATTCTTATGGAAAGCTGCCGGGACCATCCTAAAGTGTCCGTATATAGGAGGTGTCCGCCTATAGGGCGTGTCCGTTAGGGGAGATTTCACTGTATATCGTTTAAAATCATTTTAAAAATTGACTATAGTGTATTTTAATAGATCGACGATTTAAACACAAGGGCGTATTCACTCTATCATGTCGACATACAATTGAATCAACTATATTTGTGTTGCAGCGAAAAATGATCAGTGTAAATAACATCACGCACATATTTCTTAAACGTATAGCTTACAGGAAAAGTTGGAGAAATGAAAAAAGAACACTATCGATCTTTAATAGACCAGGCGCCAAGTATTTCGGAGTGGAAAAAATTCCTAAAAGAAATTTTTTTACATTTACATGATGGTCCCTTAGGGTGTCCTCAATAAATTCTTGTAGGAATTTTTTCCAGCGTTTGTACACTATTTCGACTTGGCGCCCAGTCTATAAACAGTTAATAATATGTAATTCATTCTCAGGCAAAAACAAACACAGGAAACCACTGCACCACAAAGCAATAATACTTATCTTTTCTCGGCGGAAGAAGTATTACTATTTTCTTTCTAAGTCAATCGTACGCTAACATGGCAGCAGTTGAGCATACATCTTTGTTTACATTCTTTGATCTGTTCTCGGCACCTAAATATACTGCACATTAAAAGGAAACGTACCTTGCTACCGCAAACAAGAAGTTCAATTTCTTCTGGACGGAACAATAATTGTAACGGAGACTCGTCTGTCACCATTTGAAAACCTCGATGAAAGGCTCTGTACTGTTTCTCTATCGATTTGTTAAGAAGGTAATCGGCGTAAAGCTCTACGAACTCCTGTAAAATAGACGTTAATAAGAGTTAATGATCGGAAACAATTTAGACAGTGCTGTCAAAATAACACGGTTCTAACCAATTAAAAAAAACATGGACTTACGTGTTTATTGGTGTGATTGACGAATATCTGGTCGCCATTTTCCTTCAACTCGTGGAATATTGTTGTACCAAAAACGTCTTGCGTACAAACCATAAATGTCTGCATAAATACACTTTCAATATCTGGTTCACTGTATTCTAACAAATCCTTCAGTCCTGAATACAATGTCTGTAAAACAAAAATATAGTCAAACCTGTATGTGTACACCGTTTAAGTTGTACGTAGTCGAACTTTGATAACTCGAACCATGACTTGCCACAAAAAAAATCGAGTTATCAAGACTTTGAGTTATCAAATAATATTAATTTTCACTCTTGACGCTACTGCCAACCAATTTTGTTTGAGTTATCAAGAATTCGAGTTATCAAAGTTCGACTGTATTAGTTTCTATTAGAGATGCGCCGAATAGTGGTTTCACCGAATAACCGAATACTATTCGGTTTAACCTTTACCGAACCGGATATTCAGCCGAATTATTCGGTTTACCATTTCATTGTTTTGCCGCGTAAACAGGTTCTAACATGTACGCTACATGTCGCTGCTGGCTAGTTGACAAGCAAGCTGTACCTCACCGCCCGCCACCCGCGCACACCGCGCTATCACTTTGCTTCAAAACATCGCACGATTACGTTAAAAATACGAACAAAGGTGCTTATTATTACAAAAATATTGAACCGAATATATCTGGCACCAAAACCGAATAATTCGGCCAAATACAAATAGTGAAAAAGATGCCGAATACGCTGGATACCGAATACCAAACGAATATTCGGCGCATCTCTAGTTTCTATCTATCAAAATATCATATGTTTACCTAAATACTAGTCAGATATTTAGAATGGTCTTTAAAAATTGTAAATTAGTATAGTAACCTATCTGATAGATAGCACTGCTTGTAAATTTCAACTAGAGTTTCTCTAGTAAGAGTTAAGACAAAGGGGTTTCGATTTCTAATTGGTTCGTTCGACTTCGATCCGCAATGTTTTTCAACCAAAATTTAAATTTACGTCATTAAAAGCATCATTCACATGATTGTTTCTTGAGTAACGTTAATTGTCTCATCTCTACTGTCAGTGCAAAAAAGTGAAACGCGAAATATTTTTTGTTACGTTTCCAAAGTTTTAAAAAGTTCGCGTGTATTTTCACTACACTCGCTTCCACTGTTTTGGCTAAATATGGCGTCTTTGTCCTAACTCTTACTAGAGCAACTCTAAATTCGACTAGGTAAATTTGACATACTGTGTATGCATCATCTCTTTTTAATACACTATGGGTAAGTTCGGTTTTGAGCTCAGATCGATCTGTAGAGTTTGAATTTACATAAATTTAACATTGCTCTATATCTATCTATATAAAAAATTAACCACACCTGAAGATAGCAACTCGTTGCTGAAACGCGTCGCGTTAACAACACATGAAGTCACAAGACATACACCAAAATACAAGGTATTTCTAATACTTCTTATTATTATACGAGTAGATAGAAAAACTAGTGAGATCTGTCATTAGCAATTACTCATATGTTTATACTTACCGGATTAAAGTCTTCCAAATCTTCGAATGAGCCTTTCTTGCCCATTAACTTAGAATACACAACCATTGGAAAGTTTACGGCCAATATAATATTATTATATATGGCAAGGCCGAGAATAATTCCGACCAACGTGAACTGCGCGTCGCTTTCAAAACCGGTAGGATTAAACCAGACAGTTTGAGAATCCGTTTGGTATGTGAACATGCCGTAATCAGGGTTAAACAGCTCATCTATAATTAACTGGAAGAATTCTTTCGATATGCCGCCTTCATCCACGCCTTGTTCTTCAATAAATTCAACTACTAGCTGTTTCTTAAGATCATTCGGATTCTCCATGACTATCATTTCAAGCTGAAATCAGAAATCGTTTATTAACAAATAAAACTGAAGCAATGCCGGATTTAGAGGTCTGGAGGCCCCCTGGCCCCAAATTATTTTCTAAATAAAATGGACAATTTTTTTCAGTCGAGTTTTCCAATAAATAATTTATTGTGAAACCAAGTATAGATTCTTTTATTATTTAACAAACATATAAATCTAATCGATTTAGTATATTTTCAACGACATAATTTAATAACCGAGAATTCAGAGAATTTTTTTCCGAAGTCTCTATTGTGGGGGCCCCTCTTTTGTGGAGGCCCCGGGGCTGTAGCCCCGGTTGCCCTCCCCTAAATCCGGCCCTGAACTGAAGTACGGCTTTTAATAATAATAATTGTTTTTTTATTGATTAAACACCAAAAGGCAAAGTTCACCTATAAGCTGTTTTACAACTGATTCATTATTCAGTTAGTACTATTAATAGACAGTAAAAGTGAGTTAAAAGGTTTTTATTGGTTTATTTTGCATTTACAAACATTTATTTTGTAGAAATTAAAGTTTATTTTTACGTTGTTTATGTATAGACCTGTTTTTTTCATTATCTGTGTACCCCAGCCCAATCGAGGGCAGAGCTTGGCAGTGGCGCAGATCTGAGAACTTAAGTGCTCGCAATAATGCTTTAAGCACTTATAATACTTAAAGCACTTTGTAAAACAGATGCTTGATGCTTATAGCACTTGCTTAAGGTTGTACGATCAGCTCTGTAAAGTGTAAGTCATAATAAAATCTAGATTTTTTTGTACTAAAATAAAAAATGTTAACCTGTAAAATAAAAACTTAAATTTAGATGTTATAATCGGATTTACTTAATTATTTATTTATTAACAATAAAAAAATAATTGTCATTTGACTTTATTTTCAAGGGTAAATTCGGTTTTGCAGTCAGATCAATCTGAGCGCAGGATAGAGAAAGATAGATAGCATATAAAACAATGATAAATTAATGTAAATTCGAACGCATTAGAGCGCTCGGATCAAACAACCGAATGCCCTAAGATGGCTGCCGCAAATGTCAAATAATTTAGTCAATTTTGGATTATTCTAATTAAAATATCTCCAAACTTCCAAGGTAGAATACTTTTTTTATAATTTTTACACAATCTACGAGAATCAATTAATATAAACTTCAATTTTCTAGATTTTAATCTTAAGCAGTTGTGGTTGAATTATATGAAAAATGTGCGTTTTAAACGAGAATGCCTATTGTCGTCATGTTAAATATTCAGTTTTTGAAAATTAATTACGCAAAAACCACACGTCAGATCTTCTCAAAAAACTAAATTATATGTATTTAATATCGATTAATAACACATTAAAAATTCAGCAAATTATCGTTACTTTGCTTTAATGCGCGTACAACCTTAATTAAAGACTTGCTACTTAATAAGGACTTAAGCATTATGCACTTAGCATTTAACAAGCTTATTAAGCATTTTAAATTATTTTTGTTTTTTGGTTAATAAAACATAATATTTGGTTTGTCCCTTATATTGCTTATTTCGTTTGATGTTAGATATCCTTTTCAGTTATCTTGTATGTTTTGAACTTTGAACTTTTGTACTGTAATATTTGAAGTTAAGATTTAAGAAGTTACTTTAAATTGCTAAATGCTTGGTGCTTAATTTTTTTAAGCACTTTAGTGAGTGTTCAAAGCTTTTAAACATTTTTGAAACTGAAAGTGTTCGATGCTTGAATAAATCGAGCATTTATGAAAGTGCTCGTTGCTCGGTGCTTTGCCCAGCTCTGATCGAAAGTCTACTGTGAATGCACAAATACTCACTTCTACTAAAGTGTCGTCTATTAGATGATCCCTTCTCACTTTGAGCCTTAAATAAGGCGCCGATGGTTGTCCGGCCATATTTTGAAAAAAACTAATACGTCGTTCCGAATACATTCTGATCCGGTTGTCGAAATATAAACCCAATGTTTTTGTTGCTGGTGTTAAAATGAACGCATGTTTCATAAAACTGAATTTATTTAAAGCACCTAGAAATGTAGATTAAGGTCAGTTATGATTAACTTCCAAATAAACCCCACAAAAACTGTTAAAAAACACGACAGTACCTGCTGCTTCACCTTTATAATTAGCAAAGTCTCTATCCATTTCAACTGCCTCACTTAATGGTTCATTGTAAAATTCCGAAAACGGCAAGTACGGTCTTCGACAGTCTAGTACATTGATTTGTAATACTTTAGCTGTCGATAAAAAAAACAATATAATTTAATACAAATAAATGCGCATCACTATTAGGAACACCATCGAATGAAGTAACGTTACAATGCAATACTAGAAAAATTCACTTTAAACCTATGTCACCGTCGAGACACAAACTCGAAACTTCCACTATCGCTGTGGCTGAGTTATCATTTACTCTACTGCAACACGATTAGACATCAATTATTACAGTAGAGTCCCGTTAATCCAGACTAGATGGGACCGGACCCCGTCCGTATCACCAAAAGTTCGGATTAAACGGAATTTGCTGTAAAATGTACATGACAAATATTTTAGCGATAAATTTTAATTATGTAATATGTAACAATTGGGTTTTTGAATGAATTTTTTTTTACTTAAATGGAAAGACTACATACAAGTTTTATAGCAAAACTGTTTTTATTTAATTTTTTTGCTTACTAATTAAAAAGTTATATTTAAATAAAAATTAATTTTTAAACTCAGTTCCGATGATGCGCCGAAAGAATCCGAACGCGTGTGACGTCATTATGTTATCTATGGTCTTTGTATCCATGGTTACCAAGTTAAAAATTTATTATTTTTGATAGTATGTGTAATACATAAACACAAATACCAACAAATGCACACAAATTTTAACATAACGACGTCACAAACATTCCTGGCGCGTTTTGAAGTCACGTGATATTTTTTAAATTTTTATATATTTTAATTAATTTTTAGTAATTTATCTGTGGCTTTAAAAAAAAATTTCTTTTCGTTTTTCAAAATTATTTATGTTAAATTACTAGAAAAAATTAAAAAATTGATAATTTTTTTTAAATTTAAATACCTAATTAATCGATATTTTGTATTGATTTTTTTAATGCGATATATGACTCGTCTGCATTTTATTATTTCCTGGGATACTGGATCGATAATGTATCGATATATTGAGTATCGATCTTTTATAATACGATTTTATACTGTAACAATACTTTATAATACGATCCAGATCGATACCTAGTATCGCTACTTTTTGGTGGATCGGAACATCCCTAGTAACAATATTCTTTTCAATGTTATTGAGAGACATGCTCTCACTATAAATATTTAATTTCTAAATAAGAAAGTAATGTTAATGAAATTGAAATTTCTGGTAAGAATGTAAATTAACAGAAATTTCTTATTTAGTAATTAAATTTTAATTAGTTTTTTTTAATCCCGTCCGGACAATCAGGATCCGGATAAGCGTGACTCTACTGTATTTCCATTATAAAGCAAATTGTAACTGATATTTTAACGGGAACTTGGACCGTGGGTTGATTGAAACTCAGTTAAAGTTTTAATTCGCAACGTTTCGTCTATATTTTAGACTTCTTCAGGCTCTGTGAATAATAACCACATACATTACTTGTACAACTCATACAAACTTATAATATTAAATATCTTATTACAAACCTTAAAACATAACACGAGTATATCAGTAATAATATTATCGCTGTAAATGAATGATGACTACAGATTATTACTGACATACTCGTGTTATGTTTTAAGGTTTGTAATAAGATATATTATAAGTTTGGATGAGTTGTACAAGTAATGTATGTGGTTATTATTCACAGAGCCTGAAGAAGTCTAAAATATAGACGAAACGTTGCGAATTAAAACTTTAACTGAGTTTCAATCAACCCACGGTTCAAGTTCCCGTTAATCTCTTATATACAGGGTGAGTTCGACCACCCGTATCAGTCGTTTTTTTCGAAAACGGTTAGTCGTAGAGAGTTGTGTCAAAAATTTGTATTATAAAAGCTCTAATAAAGAATCGAGTGGTGATAATTTTTTTTTCCGGGAAGGTCGGCTTCCCTATTAGTTTGCTCCAGAATGTCCAGAACTCCGGAATTATAAATGTAACGATAGGTCGAAAGTGGTATTGTTGAAAAGATCTTTAAAAAATAAGCAAGTTTTGTAGGAAACTAATAGGGAAGCCGACCTTCCCGGAAAAAAAAATTATCACCATTCGATTCTTTATTAGGGCTTTTATAATACAAATTTTTGACACAACTGTCTACGACTAACCGTTTTCGAAAAAAACGACTGATACGGGTGGTCTGACTCACCCTGTATAGTTACGATGGACATGACAACTAAAAACATGATATTTTAACATTTTTATGAAACGAGACATTAAAGTTCGACTCACCTAGAGAATCTTCATAGGCTGGCGGACGTGGTTGTTTAGGTGGAGCATATGCCCCGAGTAAAGCGTCGTCTGTTGTCGTATTTTCTTCTTTCCGTAAATCAGGTGAATCCATTTTACCGGCCAATATATTCGCGAAATACACAATCTGCATAAAATACAAAACAAGCAAACATGTTACAACGAATAACTGGTGTATAAAGCAGCTAATGTTTTTAGCACGATTAATACGAATATCTGGTTTTCCAGCCAAACGTGGTGGGGATCTAGTTGCACACACACATCGATTCGTCAACAGCGCATAGTGGTGGTAGTGCAGCCTTTAGTAACCTTATTTCATTATACATCGTTAATGAAATTCACTCTATGGTGTTTAAGGTAGTTGTCGTGCTATGGGCATAGTGTCAGAAAATTCTAAATTTTCGTATACTCATTAAGGATACTATAATACAAATACCATTAAAATTTGAAGTTGATTGACCATCTCTAACTCGAGATAAACTTAATTAAAGTTCGGATAATCAACACGGAGAGCATAGGAAAGGTTGTGTTTTTGACAAGTTTTTTAATTTAAAAAAAAAAAGTAACAGTCAGAAATTTTCAAAAACTAACTGTTCATTGATGTTTTTGTTCTGAGTTTAAAAAAGAAAATCAAAAAATTATTGACCTTTTTATTGTAGAGATATAATAAGGCAAAGCTCAACAATTTATGAGAAAATATTGACATTTTTATATAATCCAAGCGAACAAACTAAGTGAAATATGTGTAACTATGTGAACAACAGTTTAGGTACAATCTCTAACAAATTTTTTTTACATTTAACACTATACTTATTTCTTGTTTTACAGCGTATTATGAACAAAACTTTTGGATGTTATTATCACAAGACAACTACCTTAACGAAGTTTCACTTCAAAAAAATAAAATTTATAGTTTTAAAAAAATCTATAAAAAAGCTTATATCAACGCACCAAAAAGTAGAAAATAAATTTCTTTCCCTTCTATAACGTTTAAAAGCGTGAGACACTCACTTTGCCTATATTTCATTTAATTCATTAAGTGCCTCACGCTTCTTTGTGTTTTTTTTAAAGACCACCAACAGCTAAGGTTATTTGGGCCTAGCACCAATTCGTATTTTCAATTCATTATTTTTTTTTAATAATAAATTCAAAATCCAATTGACACTTTTATCAGCTCTCGGGCTAGAACCCGGGAACTGGGGACTTGTAATAGAGGAACCATAGCAACGCAACAGCATTGCTACACGCTCGGCTTTTCTCAAGCCTGTCTCACGCTTCTCAACATTATCGAAGAGAAAGAAATGTATTTTCTACTTTATAGTGCGTTGATATAGGCGTGTTTTTTAGATTTTTTCCGAACTATAAATTTTATTTTCAACTTTTCAAAGTGCGATTTTCATCCGGACGAAAACCGGGCCGGTCAGCTAGTTACCGTAATATTGTATTGTCATCGGAACAACACAAATGTGCAAAATTTCGACTCAATCGGTTGACGGGAAGTGGGTGAAAATTGAGTAGCAAAATTTTTTTACATATAAGCGTGTTAAAAACCGCAAGGAACAAAATTACAGAAGTGACGATGTACAATTATTTTTAACCGACTTCAAAAAAAGGAGGTTTCTCAATTCGACCGTATATATTTTTTATGTGGTTATGTTTTATGTATGTTCGCGGATAACTTCGTTGTTTATGAACCGATTTTGAAAAAAAAAATTTTATTTGAAAGGATATACTTTCAGATTGGTCCCATAGAAATTTCAACAAAATCGGTTCAGTAGTTCGGCTGATTTTTTAATAAAAGTAAGTAACGGCGTGTGATTCTTTAAGGTAAATGTTACTTTTTGACACTAAAAAGTAAAAAATAAAAAACTTTTTAACAAAAAAAAAAACCTCCTTCAAAAAGGCACTAAAAGAGGAAAATAATGAAATTTTGAGGTCTGTGCCAATTAAAATATGAAGTCGGTTAAAAAGTATAGTATAGTGATTAATATCTTCTTTTTTTTAACAGACTTCATATTTTAATTGGCACAGACCTCAAAATTTCATTATTTTCCTCTTTTTAGTGCCTTTTTGAAGGAGGTTTTTTTTTTGTTAAATTTTTTTTTATATATATCAGTACTGGCTAACGAACAGCTTCAACTGGTTACTGACCTTCATGACCTTAGTTGCCGAACTAATAACAGGTTCGTCTTGTACAACGTATTCAGAATGAAAAGGTGTCACGATGACCTTCAGTGTGATCAGTTGTTGTAAGCTTTCTAATAGTCCTCGCAGTACTGGCTTACCATCGGTCGCCCACCGTTTCGCAAGCGATGCCTGAGCGTCTATCGGCAATTGTGAAATCGCACGACAAAGCGACGGCAATGCTGTCTCAAGATACTCGCCGTTTGCTAGAGAAACGTAATTTTGACGTGAATAACGTCTCATGTCTCATACTGGGGTGGCATTTTACAAATATTAGATGTGACGGAAATAGTCGGAGGTGGTTGACAAATGAAACAAAACACAGCATGTTAAGCCAGCTGATCATGTGGAAAAGTACGTGTCTACAAACAGGTATAAACGCCAAGTCCAGGTTTGAATCCCGATGGCATTTAATTTTTTTTTTTATAATGAAAATATATAGGTACTTATTAGTTAACAATTTAAAATATAAAAAAATAAAATTGCATTTTTTTTTTAAACAAAAGTGGATGTATTTCTTTCCATTACAACAAATACAATTATTTGAGTTGAACGGTATTCAGGTCATCTGTCTGTACTCGCGATACAGACATACCCAATTTTTTATCTGAACCATTAAAAGGAATTTTTAAAAAAGATAATCAAATTTTTTGTTCACAGTTTTACCACAACTTTCTAGTGCGATTTGTAAATTTCTAGTGTTGCTAAATGTCCAGCCATTTATGATTTATTTCTTTGAGAAATGTACGCTCAAAGTGTCTGAGAAGTGTCCAAAAATCGTATGTTTTGTATAACTTTTTCAACAAAAATAATTACAAACTGATGTTTTTTTTTGCTCTAATCGCAAAAAACATTTTGTTCAACGCCCGCAAGAAATATGTAATTTCGTGGCTCTACTGAGAGTGGGCGAAATAATGAATTCTCTGACTGCAGACGTAGAGAGTGGGCGAAATGCCATTTCGCCCACGCTCATTACGGGGAACGTTTACGCAAGTGTTAATAGTTTCGTCAATCAATCAGGTCACCCATTATTTCGCCCACGCTCAGCAGAGCCACGAAATGACATATTTCTTGCGGTAGTTGAACAAAATATTGTGTACGACTATTGGTCGAAAGAGGAGATTCCACTCGTGTGTTTCCACAATCGAGGAATCTCCTCTTTCTCCCACTAGTCGCACAATATACTATATATTTTGACACTATTGACAGCTTTTATGAAAATTGAGTTACGTTCATAAATGTTCATGTGCGGACATTTATGAGTCCGACAACACTGCAAATTTCTGATAAATAAATTCTACGAAACAATATTACATTTATTCCTACTAACCTAGCGCCGGTATTTCACAAAGTATCAATATGGCGTCGATCATATCATCGATCCGATCGGATTTGTTTCCGAACATCTGCAACTCTACTGGCATATACGTCGTAATGGCAGTGATTGCATTGACTAGAGCACTTTCAAATATCGTTCCTGGTAACGCAAACAATCTTGAAAACGCCCGTCTCACCGATTCCAAATCCACTGGCAGTTTTGGTTCTGAGTCGTCTCCCGAACTTGAAGCTCGGCTATCCGATGCGCAACAACTATCTTCATCTTTCTCTGTTTCACCTTCCAATATTCGAACGTCTTCTTTTTTTAAATTACTCAGGTCTCCTATAAATACAAAGCTTTTATCTATACTAATATTTTAAAGAGGCAAAATTTGTTTCTTTGTTTGTATGTAGGGGGTAATCTCTGGAACTACTGAACCGATTCTAATAGTACATTGTGCCACAAGGGAGGAAAGTGCTACATTTCCTCCCGTGTATTTGCCACCCTCGCCTTTGGCTCGGGTGGCAATTTTATACGCGAGAGGAGATATAGTAATTTCCTCCCATGTTGCACATACTATTTTTTCTCCTGCCAGGCCAAAAGTTCGCAAAATTGAAAAAAAAATTATTAAAATTATTAATTTTATTTTATTTGATTATTAAAATTATTAAAAAATAATTTTAAAGGAAATAATTTTAATGTGTAGGAGACAGAAGTAGGTGCGTGAGAGCCGGCATAAGTACTACTGCGCACGCGCACTTGTCCGTACCACGGGAATAAAGAGCGACATTGTTCCCGCTTGGCAGGGACGAAAGTACGAACTTTCGGCCTAGGTAGAAGAAAAAAATACTTGCACTAATAGAAAGCTACACTATCCCTGAGTGATATAGGCTATATTTTACTTTTCTCGCGGGGGGGAGAGATAATTCCTGTGGGATAGTAACAAAACATAACTCTGAAATTCTTTTGCATTTTAGCGTATTGGCGGAATCCTATACTAATATTATAAACACCACTAGCTGGCTTCGCTTCGCAAAGGGGGGGGGGGATAATAAATCAGAAATTCTTAGCACCCGGGCGAAGCCGGATGGGATCGCTAATCTTCTATATATAAATAAGCCTCAGGCCAGACGTTTTTTGTGCGGCTATCTCCTCTTAAACTACTATATCGATTTTGGCGATCGAGGTGTTTTTTGAAAGGGCAGCAGAAATACCTAATGCTAATTTTTGAAGAGTTTAGTAACTATAGTCTATAGTTGAGTTCCAAAACCTAAGATAGTTAATGGAGCGGAAAGCAATGAAACAATGAATGAATGAATTGTAAATTATAGACGCTTGACAACAGAGGTCATTAGCGTCTGGCAATGAAACAATGTAAGCATACTCGTCCCATGCATAAAAACTGTGCCGCTTATATAAATAGTGAAGTATAAGTACATGACTCACTATCTTAAATTTTGGAACTTGACTTATAGAAGCCCACAACAAACAGGCAGATACATATCGGACCAATAGCGATAGGGTTTCGGACTGAAGTATTAAGTGCAATGCATTAAAATTGAACAAAATTATATGTGAGTAGGGCATGCAATTCGAATATTCGAATATAGCGAATATTCGGCTGCATTTATTATTCGAATAGTAATTCCTATTATTCGAATATATTCGAATTATTTGTTTAGAATTAAAATTGTTTAAAAACGGTTTACGGCGGCGCTAAAACATCTTACAAACGCTACACTAGCTCTAAGTTCGCGCTAGGGCGTGGGAGGGGAATCGAAACGGGGCGAGGAAAGTTTTTTTTTGTTAATTATTGCATGTTTATTTGATATAACTATTTACTTACGTTACGTTACGTACGTGTACTTAATTGCTTGATTTGCTCTTCGCACGTGCTAATAGACGTATTATTTATCTGTGAAGTATTTTTTTTATAGGGGAGCAATATCCCATACTTTTGTGGTACTAATTAATAAAAATGCGTCTTAGATGCTCATTTAATATTTTTATTTGAATAGGAAAAACAGAAAGAAAGAATTTTGAATTTTTTTGATTACTTAAATATATTCATTAGATCTATGGTTCTCGGAAGCTATGTGCGCTATAATATTTAGTTGATTTGATCTGAATTTTTACGTCACTAAGTAAAGTGAAAATGATTATTTGATCTCTTTTTAATTAGAAGTAAGCTGCTTTTGTTGTTAAAATATTGATTGGATTTATGGACGTGCAGTAGGCGTGTTGATTTTAAATAATTAAAAGTCATTTATTGAAGTTCCAGTGTTTTTATTATTTTTACCAATTATTCGAATATATTCGAATATATTCGAATATTGGCTAAAATTTGAGCGAATATTCGAATACCTGAAACATCCGAATATTTGCATGCCCTATATGTGAGTAACCTTTCCTCCACAATAATGTTGTACACAGTGCCATCTATCGACTGATAGCAATACTAAACAGTATTAAATTATTTGACCGGGTACATAGTACTCGGTTTTTAAATTTGACCAAGTATCTGGTACTCGATTTTTTGAAAAAATAGTCTTCGATGTACAAACTAAAATATCCAATAAATTACCGATACCGATACGAGCACTTCTCTACTAATGTTGGGTTAAAAACCTTTTTTTACCCACCTGCTTTATTTAGTAAAGCGTCTATAGACGGATTAAGCTCTTCTTTCTTAGGTTTTTCTTTAGGAAAACTCCTCGCTAGTACTTTAAGCGTACTGAACACTTCCCCGATCGTGCGTTTAAGCGTAGCATGACACTGCTCCGTTTCACATTGATCGAGGATGTCATAGAGTCGTTTTTCTGTTAAATGTTCTATCGGAACCGGTTTTGGTATATCCAAAGCTTCGCTTATACTATTCTTCGCCGTCGCGTTTCCGCTCGTCAAATCATTATCTGGAAACAATCGCTATAATTGTAGTGATATCAATATTTTAAGCACTCGTTGCCCAATAATCGTTACTCAAGAAGATCTGATAGTACGATTACTCGTAGTGAAAAGTGTTTATTATTCCAATTACCAGTAAATGGTTACAGAACATATTTTCTCTTTCGACACTGATTATTACCAGCATGATCTTGATATCCATATGTAGCGTTGATGTCTTTAGAACTGCTGTTACAAGGTGGCCACTTTTTCTCCAGAACAATTTTCCCTGACTTTCCTCGGTTTTCTAGGCGATTTTTTAGTTTTTCCCTGACTTTTCGTACATAACAAACACAGAAAAAAACAATGCAGCTATGTGCAAAGATTTTGTATAGCGTCAAATATCAAAGTTAAGTTAGTCAATCAAAATTTGTTCGATGTAGGTACGGAACCTCCGGTGAGCGACCCCGATTCGCATTTCTACCAAAATTTCCTGACCAGTAAAATTTCCTGACTTTTCCAGGTTTTCCAGAAAGTGGTCACCCTGTGTTAACGCATGGCATGTGACTACTGACTACTCGTTGTTGCCAATTTCGCCCGAGTTTCACACAGTACTTTTTGTAATAAGTGCATTGAAAAAACATTAAGACTATAAAGGGTAAGTTCGGTTTTGAGCTCAGATCGATCTGATTGCTCTTATGCGTTCGAATTTAACATTTATATGCTCTGAAAGATCTCTATCCTGCGTTCGGATTTAAAATCTGGAGGAGATCGAGCACGCTCTATGAGCTCCGAGGAAAGCGAGCGAGCAAGCAGATTTAACCATCTTCAGAGCATTCATTTTAAAAATGAGCGGAAACACTTGTTGTGAGAATGGATAAATTTCGAAGTTTATTTATATGAGGTAATTTTTCAATAGGTAAAAATACACGAATAATATTTATTCAAAGAATAGTAATAACCAATAAGTCTATATCACACAATGATAAAATAAAATATTAATTATATCTGTGGGTTGAAAAAATCAACAACCGGTAGTACTATTAATTTTAAAATAAAGGAATAAAACGAAAAAAATTGTGAATCATGATTTATTATTATAACAATGTTGAATTAAATCAAAATGAGGAGCAATAAAGAATACATTTCGGCTTTAGTAATAAGAATTTAACTTGCTGGGGCCATTTTATTCTGACGTTTGGAAAAATCTGCTAGATTACGTTCGGAATTGTTTAGATGGCTCGATTTGCTCGCTTGTCACGTGACCAAAAATCTGTTCGCTCGGCTCGATCAATTGAGTGCAAAACCGAACTTACCCAAAGAAACGTTGTAAATGAATATTGTAGGTTAGGCGAACTGTCAGATATAGTTTACAATCATCGCGTAGGATGGCGCCACTTTCGCTTATTTACGACCTGAAAAGACTTCCCAAGAAACGAAAAAACTTTACTTTTGATCTGCGCATGCGATTTTTATTATTCGTCAGTGGCATGCAAAAGCCAACTTTCGTCCCCGAAAACGCGTATGTAATGTAAAATGTTGCACTTTCAATGCACATATCACAAAATAGTAGACTGCATATCTAACTTGTTAAATTGTGTTTTAAAGACCACCAACTGCTCAGGTTATTTGGGCCTAGCACCAATTCATATTTTCAATTCATTATATTGTATATCTAGATGTATAATGGACTATATAACGACGAGTGATGACAGTATGTAAAAAACGAGCGATAGCGACTTTTTACAGTCACACGAGTCGTAATACCATTACACACGATATATATATGGTATTTTTTGCCATACCCACTACAAAATACCTACTTTTCACTTCATTTTCAAAAAAATTTGACAGTTCATTTGCGTCGCCATCTTTCCTTCTACAGTATGCCGTGAAGATCGTAAGTAATGGCAGGCGCACGGAGCGAATAAACAGAAGTTGCTATAATATGGCAACCGTTTATTTACCGCCCTAGTGCGGTAAGTAAAACACTTTCCGCAGACCTGGCTGTTAAATGACTCATTAAAGGCCGCTATGCATACATCGTAAGTAGTTATTTTGTAGTAAGTATGTCAAAAAAATATTGAACGGCTACTCTCATGAAAAGTTGCATTAATTGTGGATATCACTGTTCAAATGTGTCGAGGCAGAAAAAAATATTACCTGGTAAAATATTAAGATTGTTACTAGACGACTGTGTTTCTAAAGTAGATGCTGCAGTTTCTTTATCTCCTTTTTGTGTGCGAGCTACTTTAGTTGGCGCTCGGTCGCATAAACGGGCCTCTTGAGAAAACAATTGAATCGCCTGTGCAGCCGCTTGATTTGGAGACAGATTTGTCACCTGCAATTTGTAGATTGTTGGGTATCAAAAGGTGTTTTATAAAAATTTGTGTTCTTTGACTGTGACCATGTAGTTTTTTTATGTATATAAGAATAATCTAAGGCTTTTGTTCAACTTTTTTTTTATTAAAACAAAAGATCCAAACACAAAGGAACTAGGTATTTTTTTTAAATTTTGGCATTTTATGTATTTATTGATGCCTTGACATTTCCATGATATCTCTGACCTATAAAAATTCCCTGACGTTTCTAGGTCTGTGGTCACCCTGGTAAATAGTTCGTTTTTAACGAAATCCATTGATTGCACCAACCTTTCCACTAGACGCGCAATATTTATTATCACAATTCGGATTGCCACAGCCATCGGTGAGTTGATAGAAATAGCGTTCGATCAATTTTCTTGCAGCAGCTCGCTTCATTCTGTCACATTCAGGTGTCAGTTTAGTGTTTTCCAATTCTTCAGGAGTTGATCGACTACTCGATGGTTCAGATACACTACTGTAAAATTAAAATGACATGCAAATTTATATCTGTGATGAAACATTGCTTTATAGTTCTATGCATAGATTACGTTCCATGGATGAAATAATCAATCAATAAATCGATATATTCGAAAAATGAATTATAATTTGAAAGGTGGTGGATCGTGAGTCATGATAATGGAAAAAAATGACAACATAAACATAACCTCAAAATGACATTTTTAGCATTGATAGAGTGCAATAGCCGTTTTTAAAGAAAGTGATTGTGATCAACGAATTGGCAGTGATCAAATAAATAAGAATATTATAAATAACCATACCTTGGAGTGTTGTCTTGAGATTTGCCCTCTTCTATAGGGTTCATAAGAATTATTTATAGTTCATCTAAATTACGTCAAAAAAATAAATTGAACACAATGGGATATGAAAATATTTTT
This sequence comes from Mongoloraphidia duomilia, assembly GCA_039654895.1. Taxonomy (NCBI): domain Eukaryota; kingdom Metazoa; phylum Arthropoda; class Insecta; order Raphidioptera; family Raphidiidae; genus Mongoloraphidia; species Mongoloraphidia duomilia. The sequence goes on along the minus strand of CM077519.1, from coordinate 12,970,296 downwards.
CAGATTATAAGTATACTACTTAAACTAACTGTACATTAACAATTTATACAAAATATATTTCAAAATAAAACGTCCCAAACCATGCACAAAATGATCGATATAATTCACCACAGAATTTACAACAGAATTTTTCAATAGGTGGTTAAATGATCACCAATGAAAATCACAATCGAAATACAATGAGAAAGCAAATTTCAGGAAATGTAACAACAACAAGACTAGGAAGTAAAATAATTAAAGTGTATATAGATATAGCGATTATACAAAAACAAATTCTAAAAATAAATTTATTTTGCTCACGTTTAGAACTCCTGTTTTGCAAGGTTTCTAGAACTATTTCAAATTGCCAACTTTTCTGACATAACAATTATTTTTCTGTCATTAATTTGGTGACTTTTTCCCTCTCAAAGTTTCTCGTACATGCACACACGGGCGGTTTATTGCAAGTGTCAAAACTATTTTTTTTAGAAAATTTTAAATTAATTCAAGTTGTAATTACTAAAGTATACAATGAATGCCCGCCCTGCTGGACTTTCTAGTGATGAAGATGACGAATTTGATGGTTTTAGTTTCTCTACTAGTCGTGATGACAAATGCAATTATGAGGTTTTTGTTTATTATAATTTGTCAAAATATTTTATAGTTTTATATTATCATTTACTAAATACGACTTCGACGTGCTATTTTTCACAGATAATACGCGCATTTAAAATATTGAAGTGAAATGAATTAGTAGCGATGGTTTTGTATGAACAGCTATAACCTCTGTTATCGAGCGTCTACATGTATAGAACTATTAACAACATTTCTTAATTAGATTTGTCGAATAAAATCTAATTTTCGCTCATCTAACATCTTCAAAACTAGGAAGTTTTTATGGCGTCAAAGCGTATTCCTACTTAAAAAATGCTATAGTACAGACGAGAAATTGTAAAGCCATTGAATAATTATTAGGCCGGGCGCATACACACAATTGTTTCCATGACTAAACAGTTTAGTCAAGTTGTGTACGTGCCGCGATTTCAACTCAGCTAAGCTGTTAAGTTGTTACAGAGGTGCGCATACAATCAATCAGTTGTGCCACAATTTCATTATTAAACTAATGGGTCACCGAACAACTATTTAATCGAGCATATGCTAGCGTCAATACACGGCTGTAGACATAAACTGCCGACGATAGTCGTTCAACAGAAAAGTCAAAACGATCGATGCGGTTTTATGATTTTTTTTGTTTTATAACTATGTTAATAGTATGCGCAGCCCTATCTGATCCCATAGCCTTTTGACACACAACTAAACAGTTGTGCGATTAAAAATTGATTGTATGCACCGCCCCTTACACATAATATAGGCATTGTCAGGTATCAAAATTTTTAGTACCCGATACACAAGTAGTTCGTCTCGCAATGCCGGTTACTTTTCGAACTAGGAACTCTTAACCATTTCTAAACTATCCAGGTGTGCAAGCTTTCACGGCCGGCATTGTTCCAAGTCTTCATGGTTTCCGGGCTTGTAGGCCATGGTCCGGTGGTATTTCTACCTAACGTTTCGTCTACAACTGCGGTAGACATTCTCAAAGGCGATGTGGCAGCAGTCGAAGTGTCCTCCTTGGCGGCTCACAGGTAACTGACCTGTGAGCCGCCAAGGAGGACACTTCGACCGCTGCCACATCGTCTTTGAGAATGTCTACCGCAGTTGTAGACGAAACGTCAGGTAGAAATACCACCGGACCACGGCCTACAAACCCGGAAACCATGAAGACATTTCTAAACGACTTATTTTTCTTTATACAAAATTTAAAAATATTACTCATTGTTTTAGAATTCAATTTCCCAATATGTTTACCAAGATGAAAGCGATATGCTTAAGTCAAGACGCAGTCCGGATAATCAGATATCGGCAATGGAGCATTTACAGTATGCTATATCGAGCGGGAAACTTGAATCTGTAAAACAGGCGTTAAATAATGGTCAGTTATTGTTTATTTGTAAAATTTTATAAGAACAGTTCGCAGGCTCACTGAATGAGTATATAACCGACTTTTGTTTTAATCATATTGGAAGGAGTTCCGTCTAACATAAAAAATGTTGGTTTTTTTTTTTCTAGAAAACTTAAAATTTGGTTTCTTTGTATTTTAGATTTGGATATAAATAGTGAAATAGTCAGTATTCAGTGGACTCCTTTATTGTATGCATCATCGTTTGCCAGTCCAAGTATCATAGCTTATTTGTTAAAAGAAGGAGCGAATCCAAACATTCATAAAGGTGTGAGTTTGTTCTTTTTTATTTTTTTACCTATTATAACAGAACTTTTAGACGAATTTTAACCAGAATCCAGAAACAAATATTGAGCTTGAGATTTGTCAAATGGGAGTAGCTTAAAAAAACACGGGGGGTGTGACGTAAGCAGGTATTAAAATTTCAAAATTTGTATTTCTGTAAATACTTAAGGTATCAAATTAAATAAACGCCATTGTATTTTTGGCAATATTTATTTATTTATTGTAGATTATAGATTCAACAACTTAGGTCATTAGCGTCTTGATTACATCAAATAACATATTCCTTAAAACTAAATGACATCACAAAACATCCATGAGCGAGGTGGGATTCGAACCCACGACAGCTTGCTCCAAAGGTCAGGACGCTAACCGTTACACCAAGCTGTCCTCTTTGTGGCAATGATATCTAATGATAATATATTAATTATTTTTTTACAGCCTCATTAAAAGGGGCCCGCACTTCTAGTGTCCGTTAAAAACCTTTGGAGGCGCTGTCGTCGATATAAATGTCATATTATTTTTATAATAATAATATTTTTTATTTGTTAATACCAAAAGGCAAAGTTCAGCTATATAAGCTGTTTTACAACTTAACCTGACAAAAAAAACTAGCGGTTTAATTTTTTGAAATATTTTGGGTGGTTTGACTACTAGCATATAGAGGACTCTAAAGCCCATGCACGTCTGACGTCACCCCACGCTTACACTTTATCGCATCGACTAGCATCGATGCTTGAAACACAATCACAAAACCTTTGAAAAACACGAACTGAACACGAAATTCAAAACTGACATTTATACTGATGTAAACAAAATGAAAGTAGCGCCCTCTCTTAGACAATAGCTACACTTTTTTAGTTATTGATAGCAGCCACAGTTACAGTATCTGTCATGAGTCTGCTGTTATTATTAACAATTTCGTCTTGAATTTCAGCATATCCATTTGTTGTCTTCAAATTTAGGTAATAAATGCCTCAAAATGCCTCTTCGTTAAACAAAATATTTCAATCTCAATTCCTACTTTTATTAATTTCAATACATGAACCCAAAAATGTTTAATACCAAGAATATCATCTATACTATATAGATTCTTACTAAGTACACAGATTGGCTGTACTTTAATATAATAGCTGCTATGTTGTGAGAAAAATTGGGTTAAATTACATATGGCGGCGCCATCTTTTGAAATAGGTGAAATGCAGGCCGCTTTTAATTAATTTGTGAATAATTATTATTATCGAGATCGACAAGCTTTTTCCTACATTAAAATAAATGCAGTTATTATTCAATAATAACTGCATTTATTTTAATGTAGGAAAAAGCTTGTCAATCTCGATGCTCAACTGTTTTGAAAGAATTGTAAAGAAAAAGTTGCTGGCCTTCTTTTGAATTTTGTTATTATAGGAGTCTAGCTAACCATCTGCATTCATAAGCGTTTGTTTATATTTTTTGTTTTCGTTTAGATTTATACACGCCATTAATGGCTGTCTGTTCATGCGACAGCAAGCTTACAGCAACCATTTTGGAATGCGCTCAACTCCTGCTGGATAATGGCGCCAAAGTGGACACTGCTGATAAATTCGGCATGACGCCATTAATGTTTGCCAGTTTTCATGGCAGAGACAGTGTCGTCAAATTATTGGCACCACATAGTTATATTGAAGCGGCGGATACTCAAGGATGGACTGTAAGTAGGAAAGCATATCGCAATATAGTAGATTGTATATCTAGTGTCGTAATGGGCAATAATACTGACAAGTTAGTGACATTACGTTAAAAAGTTTTAACAGTCACACAAGTCATAATACCATTACTCACGATATACAGGGTGGTGAACGTAACTGCTGCACAATTAAAGTTTTGTTTTATTTTCAAAATATAACAACAATATCCCAACTCACATAGCACACTATATGTCAATTAATTATTTTGGAAATAACTTCTTAGGAGTTATGAAACATAGGGTAAGTTACTATTAGTAACGTTCATGAACATTTGGTTTGAATTGTTCTTAGACATATTCAGTATTCACTTAATTTTGAAATTTGTTAGCCATCTAATGCTTGTTATAAGTTAAATAACTACCCATTTTACTCAAGAAAACAATAATTAAAACAATATATGCAGAGAAACAAACAGAACCAATTAGCGCGACTGTCAAAAACTATTACGTATAAGTTTTTTTTCAAGCGCGTTCGTTCTTGAAATCTCGTTCGAGATCTTGACCATATCGGGTCAAGATCTTGACCATATCGAGTCGAGATCTCGAACGAGATTTCAAAAACGAGATTGCCTGCCCACGAGATTAAATCTCGAAAAATGGCTCGAGATCTCGCGAGATCGAGATTGCATTCCCTAATGTATACCAAGTACTTCGTTTTCTTAATGGATATTATCAAAAATTATCTCATAATAGGCATCTCTTCTCAACTATAAGCCGATGCCCTTTGAATTTCAGACCTTTAGTTTTTAACCTTCTGTTGTTTAGGCATTGTTTTATGCTGTAAGCCGCAACCATCGTCATGTGATCGAAGTACTACTATCAGAAAACGCTCGAATCGATAAACGAGACTCACGTAATATGACCGCCAGAGAATTGGCTATCCAGAAAGGATTTTTGGAAGCCGCCGATATGGTGACGCATGAGAGTGAAAGAGAAATATTCAATGTTGAGGAATTAGAAAATATCGAAACCGTTTCAAAATGGCACGATATGTTTCCTGGACTCTACGAAAACGAACAGTACGGTTTTTCAGATTTAATTTTTCATTTTATAAAAGTTATTACAAATTGTCAGTGGATTTATTATTTAAATAGGGATGCAATGTGTTAGAAAATATCGATTTAAGTCGATATCAATATATCGATATCGGCGGATCTTCAATATCGATAAATATCGATATTATTGGGCGTCGAAATATTGATATTTATCGGTTTTCCGATATATCGTTGCATCCCTATTTTTAATTCTCACTGCCCGATCACAATTCACAGAGTACTTTAAATTTTAAATGTCAACTTTTTTAGACAGTCAGTGTTGCCAATTGGCAGTAATAGCATTTTACCTGATTTCGTGTGTATTCGATTTTGGGCGGGCTCTTTCGATATTTCGTTTCGATATTTTGAGTTTTTTCGATATCGATATATCAATATCGGCAGATCTTCTATATCGATAAATATCGATATTTTTAGGCGTCGATATATCAATATTTATCGGTTTTTCGATATATCGTTGCATCCCTAGGAAAAAAATCAATAAATAATAATCAGACCTTGTAAAATGTAAGGAGCAGACCCGAATAAAAGGTTCAGTGCTAACCCGTGTTATGCCTGGTGCGAGTTAACTATTTTACGTATGACTATTTTTTTGCTGCACATAGAATCAAAAAAATATTACACTTCAATATTTTTTGACATCTGTTACAAGATTGCGTAGATTTATTTAGCGTTGAATTTATTTAAATAATACAATCATTATTAAGGTTTAGGTTATAAAGACTGAGAATTGTTCTTGTGTTACAATTTATTATTAATAACACAAGAACAATTCTCCATCTTTATAACCTGAACCTAGACCTTAATGAAATTTAATGACCCTGAATATGAATATCAGTAATAATCATTATTTTTAAGGATATAACCGAAAATAAAAACTATTGCAGGCCTGCCTATTTTGACGACATCCGTTGCTTTCTGTATGGTATCAATCTGGAACGATACATTCCAGCACTGCAGAAGCTCAAAGTTGATTTTGGAACGTTTCTTTGCGTCACCGATGGCGAATTAGAATCTTACGGTTTTCACTTACCTTTTGAACGCCGTCGAATCCTGCATAGCTTACACAAATATCATGAACATCGATGGAACAAAAAATCTGTTAATTCTATATCGAATTCATTTAGGTAAGTCAAATATTTTTTTCAATCGATCAGTTACTGAAATGGATAGCTATTTAAAATTATCAGTAAACCTTTGTTAACATTAATAACCGCTCGGACTGGCAATAATTTTGGAGAAAAGCTATTTGACCTGCTCAATTCCATCAAATTTTTTTACGAGTACTTACAAAACATAATTATTATAGTGATAACTTTGTTTATTTTTTGGCGGCTTTGTTTAAAGGTACCAGTCAGGGGCGCCGGAAGACATGTTGTGTGTGTTGAGAACGCACGTGAAAATTCCCCGTGTAGAATTCAACACGGGAAATTTTCACGATTTTTCGGAAATAGCCATAGAAAAAAACTTATGGATGAATTCATTGTCAGAAATATGAAAAGAATGAATGTGTTTGCTTCATCTAAAGATGTACCATAACACGTCCGACAAAGTAAACGTCTTTATTTTTTTTTTTTTTGTAAAAAATAACACCGAGAACGCTTTTTTCGTATATCCTTCCCGAGTCTGTAATATATTGCAAATTTCTGAAAATTTTTATTTTCAGTTAAAGGGGGACCCCTCTTCCTGGTAAACCGCGGCTCGGCCTACTCAACACTCGCTTCTGAAACATTCCGGCGCCCCTGGTACCTGTTCACTGAACATTACTGAACGCTGATCTTATCTAGGCCTACTTTTAAGTACAGATAAAGAGAAGAGAAACGTAATTCAAATGGGGATACATCTATTTTTATGTTCTCTTTACGAGTAGATAATACTTCGAAACACATTCAATGCTGTATTATAGGTCCTTTTCCGTGTCTAAGATTTGTCTCAGTATTAGGTATTTATTAGACTTAGCACCTCTGAGAGTCAGTACTCAAAGAAAATTCAAAGTTTTTACACTGCATCTGTCATGCCTTCAAAAACATCTTATGGTTATATAATTAAATTTTGTGACATATTTACCTTATTAACAGCCTCATCCTATTTTCCAGTATGATCAAAGGTAGCGTGTATGACTGTTTAATCCATGGAGGATAGAGAGAACGAAGACTAATCTCCATGCATTCGCCGTTGTCCAAAAAGTGAGGAAAATACGGGTTCATATTCCGGTGGTAGAAACGCTGAAGCTATAAGACCCCAAACAGAGTGGATAAGCGGGCGATATGCATTTCACTTTTTTCTTTGCAAAACAGAATGAATAAACTGAAATAATTATCGATCAAATCCGTGAATTGTTTTTAAATATTATTTGAATTAACCTTTTTCTAATAGAATAATTGCAAATATGCACGTTGTAAACGCAGTAGATGAAGACTGATAGTAAACAATATGTAACTGTAGATTCATTCATAGGAGACTCAGGGTCTTATAGCTACAGCGCCGCGCGTAAAGCTTTTACGAACCCTTACCGTCATCGATTTTCGGGACACACGCTTCATATTGCGGTCTGCCGAGATCAGTCTCCTTTCTCTATACCTTCCATGGTTTCATCAACACACGATTCGAGCACTTATGAATCAGAATTTTGTTTGAGCGGTTATGTTACCGACTACCGTAAGACTTATTGAATACACTTTATAAAATTTATAATATAATCGAAGATAATAGATAAAAATTGAATTGATTTTAGTGTATTTGACGGACTGTTAATGATGGGAATGGCAGTAAAACATCTGACAATATTAACTTCAACTGTTAAATTTTTAAACAAAAGACTCGAAAAAGGCGTTAATGTCAGTATTGATGTTGAAAGCGAAAAAAATGAAAGAGATTTCGTTAGAGACCTCGCGGCTGCGCAAAAGAATTTGATGACAATTAAACGAACCATGCTGCGTTTGGAAACAGCTACAAAACACGTAATATTGCATTTTACATGTTTTTATTATTATTTACATTTTTGTAGGGAATATCCTGGAACAAAAACCAACTGTTGGATTTTTATTGTCGACCTTTCAGCTAATTTTTGCTACAATAGGATACCTACATGACAATTTTTGATGTGTAAACATTTTTACGCCCGGCCCGGGCAAAATCGGAAATGATCGAATATTAGTTGACAACGTCGACAACAAAAATATGTAAATCCAGTAGAGCATTTTTATAGTAAGAATCATGATAATCCCTACATCTAAATCATCTTCTGTATTTTATTTTTTTAGCTAGAAAAAAACACTATTCCTCCGGCCGATTACATCACACCGGATAAATTTAAATTAGAAAAAAATGTTTTTAAAAAACGATTAGTATATTATGGAACGTTATCTGTTATAGCTTTATGTTTGATTGGTAAACACAAATTTATTATTGGAATTCTGCGATCCAAATGTTTCTCTATTTTTCAAAGAAACTAATTTATTTTTACAAACAATGTATCTGTGATTTTTATTGGTGCAAAATACATTTTCTAATTTTTTTACAAAATTGCGTTTTTTTTTATTTGTAGGTATCCAATTAATTGATGTAAGTAAAGTTTATTTATTGTAGATTATAGACGCGTCGACAACTTAGGTCATTAGCGTCTGTAAGTAAAGTAATACTCTGAAGTTATGTTTTAGGTGGGAGGGGCCGTATATTTAGCCCAACTTTTGACCCCCCCTGTAGCTATACGAGGCTTTAGCCTAAACGCTCCCCCTCCCAGTGGTGGAACTTAGTTTTTTTTTTCAATATTGTTATCATCAGACATTTTACTAGGAAGGCGATAAAACACGTCAAATAATAAATAAACACCTCTGATTGGGTGTATCACCCGGCGGGCGTGACAGTTACTAAAGGACAAAGCACTTAATTTAAATTTACGAACCCAAATTACTGGACTATTATAACAATCGACTTTTTGTTTTTATAATAATCGATGAATTTGCTTAATCTATCTAACTAATATTATAAATGTGAAAGTTTGGATGGATGGATGTATGGATGTTTGTTACTCAATCACGCCAGAACGGCTGAACGGATCTGGATGAAATTTGGTACAGAGATAGATTATAGTCTGGAATAGCACATAGGCTACTTTTTATCCCGGAAAAATGTACGGTTCCCGTGGGATAGTTTTGTTTTTCATTGAGCAAGGGATCGACATGATTTTTTGCATAGTGGTAGTTCAGGGGTCAAAGAATGTTTTAGGCTAATTTTTATCCCGGAAAAATGTACGGTTCCCGTGGGATAGATTTATTTTTGTTTTATCTCTGGAACTACTAAACCAATTCTAAAAATTCTTTCACTAATAGAAAGCTACGCGGGGGGGCGAATTTCGAGGGGGGATAACAAATTAGGTGGGGAGATTCTCGCGATGGGATAACAAATTAGGGGGGAAGGTTCTCGCGGGGGGATAACAAATTAGGGGGAAAATTCTCGCGGGGGGATAACAAGTTAGGGGGATTCTCGCGGTGGGATAACAAATTAGGGGGGAAGGTTCTCGGGGGATAACAAATTTTGCACAGGAGTTCCTTATATAGGTATCGTAGATGAGCAATAATGTATTAATAAAATTCGAGCGAAGCGAGTGAGTAATGTAATAATAACATTCAAGCGAACGAGCGGAGCGAGTGAGTAATATATTGATAACATTCAAGCGAACGAGCGAAGCGAGTGAGTAATGTATTATTAATATTCGAGCGAAGTGAGTGAGTAATGTATTTATAAAATTCGAGCGTACGTGCAAAGCGAGTGAGTAATGTATTAATAATATTCAAGTGAACGAGCGAGGCGAGTGAGTAATATATTAATAATATTCAAGCAAACGAGCGAAGCGAGTGAGTAATGTATTAATAAAATCCGACCGAACGAGCGAAGCGAGTGAGTTATGTATTATAAAATTCGAGCGAATAAACACTACAAGCCTAGCTTCGCTTCGCAGGAAAAGAATTTTTCACAGGGGGATAATAAATTCTAAATCGTAAAATACGTGGGCGAAGCCACGGGTGTATAATAAAAATGAATTAATGTTTGTTTGTTTATCCCCTATGCGTTCCTATACCATTCATTTGATTGCGATGAAACTTTGGTGATTTGTCGTGCCCACGCCCGCAAAGGTTTCTGTAGGTTCATAAATTCTTAGCGCCCTGGTGAAGCCGGGCGGGACCGCTAGTTATTTTTAACCCCCGACAAAAAAAAGGGGTGTTATAATTAAAAACTAAAATAATTCATCCTTTAAGCTAATACGTATGCATTTTATTTTCCGCTTATTACTCTATCCTGTTTATAGCGCGTTTTTGTACAGACCATTAAAAAGCGTTATAACTAGGTTTTACTGTAAATGTTTAGATTAAAACTGACGGGGATAGGGGATTACAGCGACCGAAGCCGCAGGTACCGCTAGTATTATATTTTTTTTGAATGGTAATAAGCCTTGGCAACATTGTGAACAGCTGACAATGCAAAAGAGAAATCCCCCCCCCCCCCAATAAAATCTTGTATGTTCCTTATTCAGAGAGGCGGAGTTGTATAAAAATACAAGATTTTCAAGTTTTAATTTTTAAAATAAAATAGGCAATGCAATTTGACAGTTCAAAAAGCGAATAGTTTATTTAAGTATTGTAAAAAGTCGTTTAGTTTTAAATATATAAAATTTATGTGTGCGCCAATTCAATTTGGATGTACAATAGGGCTGAAGATGTAACATAATATTATGATTATGGACAGACCTCAAAGCACCCTAGAATCTAGATAAATACAAAGCACAACTCAAGGACAGGACATAGAATTTCAAGACGTAATAATTTTTGAATTGAAAGTTTAAACGAAATAATTTTCAAATACAGCACATTGCGTAAGTATGTAATTTTTGAATTGACAAGTTTTGTTTAATAGAAAATAACTTATGGAGAAATGTAGGTATCGTATTTTTTGTAACTTATAATTAATAATAATATAATTTGTTTTTATAGACCACAGAAGACTGTACGGTTGTACCTACTGAAGCCATAATTATATAAGAAAAACAATTAAAATTATTTACAAAAACCTACACAAATACTTTTTTTTAATAAAATAAAAGGTAAGTAAACAAAATACAAATCGGTTCCGATATTATTCCTAATAAAATTAAAGTGTTGTATTTGAAAATTAAAATTCATTAGTATTCGATAGCGGCGCCCTTCATCTCAAATCCTTTCCCCTCGCCTATAAAGCGGCACACGTTCTTCCGACAATATTTTTAAAGCTAAAGGGTTCGGGTAAACGCCAAATGAAAGACCAAAAATCACACTACAGATCCTACAGACAAATTTTTTGAAAACAAATTTTGGATACCTGTGAAAGATTACGTAATTGTTTAAAAAGTTGTAAGTTTTTCAGTAATTTTTTTTTTAATTTTTCGTCTGTATGATCTCTAGTGTGATTCTTGGTCCTTAATTTGGCGTTTACCCGAACTCTAGCTTTAAAAATAGCGTCGGAAGACCAGGAACCGTTTTGTAAGCGAGGGAAAAGGATTTGTGACGAAGAGTGCAGGGGGTAACTTTCACTATCGAATACTCTTAAGAGAGAGAAATTGTAGATTATAGATGCTCGAAAAACGACGATCGTGAAAAACATCATTGGTATCTATTTGAAATTAAGAAATACCAAAATTAATCCTGAATATGCAGAAAAACGTTTTTTTTTTATTCATTTTTAACTCTTATTATAATGCGAGCAAAAACAATTCCTTGTAGGTATGGTGGGCTGTCTTAAGTAAAATGCGCATAGAGACTTGCAACTAGGGAATAGGGATGGGAAACGTATCGATAGTTATCGATAACTTTTGGCGTTATCGATAAATATTGATATTCAGATGTTCTGTATTCAACAGAGAAAAAAATCGTAATATTCAATAAAAATAACTTAAATCGTGTTTCCAACAAAGAAATGTATTGCTGGAAACACAACAACAGGAAAGATCAGTTAAAACCGGACATTGCGGAAAAGTTAATATTTTTGCGGCAAAATTTTGAATTTTTTAAATTTAAATAAACTTTGTAGAATCATTTTGTTATCTATATAAACTATGGATAAACGTATTTCTTCATTTTTTATTACCTACCCTTAACCTTTTTAGAATTAAAATTGTAAAAAAGGATGCAAAAATATCGATAGTTTTTGGTACCTAACTTAAAAAAAATATCGATAGTTATCGATAACTTTTTTTGTCGATATTTCCCATCACTACTTGCAACTATGAAGACTAGTCTAAAGTCTTCATGACTAACCACGGAACATAAATATGCATTTTAGTTCCATGCATATAATTATATTGGTGACAAACTGCCATGTTTGTGTTAATTCTGAAAAGATAACACTGCCTCGACCTTATACAATTTTATAAATAGAAAAAGAAAGAATCTGTCATGTTTGCACTAATTTTGATAATTATTTAAAAAGATGATACTGTCTGACGCCACTTGGCAAAAATGTATTATATTTCATTAAAATTAAATGAAATATAATACACTTTTGATGACAGATAACAAATTTTGTCATCTGTCCACAAAGGGTTAAATAACTTAAAACTTGCATTATATTAAGATTTGATACCTGCATACATTGATATTAGTTATAAAATTGTAATTATTTTATTTTTTTATTTTTTATTTATGAAAAGTCTTTTTCTTGTTTTTTTATCCCCGACCGAAAAAAGGACTGTTACTTATGTGTTTGGGTCATAGTAGGTATGTGTGTATGTCTGTATCATTGCTCTTCAATGAGTGGACCGATTTTGATGCGGTTTTCTTTATACGACAGGACATTTTTGCAGGAAGATTATAGAATATAAAAAAAAACTAATGAAACGTATTATGGAAAAGTGGAATGATATGAAACTTAGTAGTCTGATATCAAGACAGCTTATTTCCAGTTTGATCTGAAAACTATCGTTCCATATTTTACTCCGATTGGAAATTTGTTTTGCTCTTATCTTATTTGTATTGTGTGGGTGTTCCATTAAATGTCATAGTCATCGGGGTTATCCTGGGACACAAAAAGTAACCGGGGAAAACGTATCGAGCAGTGCCCGTCTTGTACCAATTTTTGGATATATGTAATTAGTTTTTTTTTTATGAAGTGATTAAATCAGCGCATCGGAAGACCGCCTCACCGGGAATTCTCCCAGTACTCTCTATGGCCAGGCCGAGCCTGATAGTTATACATATAAAATATGTACAAATTATTAATGTGGATTTGTTGATATGAGATGTGATTTTTCCATATCTCTGGATTTTTCACCTCGTCGGATACAAACATTTTCATTTTGCAACAAATAAAAATATTTTTAAAAATTGTTGTAACACATTTTGAAGTACATAATTTATGTAGAAATTTATACTCTATTGCGTAAGACATCTCGAGTTTTTCAGACACCATTTATAAGTGAGTTATAAATGCTAACTTTTTTTATGGGAATAATTTTATATGCAAAATTATTCAAAACATACAAGTTACCCAACTCATATCATATGGACAAATGCATATTATATTAGTATTTTGTAAGTATTTTGTATATATCGCACGATAACTCGATGATCGCACACATATTAAAGGTGACACAACTCAAAAAAGAGCATTTTTCAGAAATCGCGAAAAATTAATTCTGAAACTCATTAATTGAAGTTGGGTTTTCAAAAGTAATATAAGTGGGCATCAGTCAGAGATGTATTGAAGCTACATTGATGCGTTTTTGAAGCAGGATAAGATCATAGCCAGGGGGCGATCACCAGAGTTCACCCCCCCTCCCGAATTTTTTGCAGAAGTTAGAGTAAACAAGCCTACTAGATTTTTATAAATTAATGACGGAAAACGAAGTAGTAAGATATGTTGGACTCACAAAGCCCCCCATAGTTTTTTCTGGCTACGGCCTTAAAAAATGATAGAGTATGTTAGCTGAACCTTTGTGTAGTATGAACTAAAAAATCCTGTTTTTTTGAGTTGTAACACTTTTCTAACATGTGTGCGATATTTTGAATATATAAATTCCAATAGATGCATCGCTACAATATGTCGCGTAGAGAACAATTAATTAGGCGAGCATTGCGCCATGGTGCTTATTGGGAAGATAATATGGACGATGAAGACAACTTCGAATTATATGAAGTGTATAAGGCCAATGAATACAATCCAATAGCGAATTTATTTAATAAAACGATGTATCCCCGATTTGAAATTACCACTATATATCGTATTCAGAATCCGTACAAGTACGGCTTGTATTTAGAAGAACTGAATCACACAAAACAAATCTTGGGAGAAGTCCGTGAACGAAATCTATTCCACGGAACACTGAAAAGAAACGTTAGAGGCATCTGTGAAAATAATTTCGACTTGGATTTGGTATCAAGACATCGATATGGTTATGGCGTTTCTTTTTCTCCAAAAGCATCTTATGCTTGTAACTATTGTGATCAATATCCAAAAAAAACAATGATCTTGGCCAAAGTAATGATTGGCCGTCTTACTCAAGGGCATAATCAGCTGAGACGAGAGTATTTACACGGATGTGATACAGCTGTAAGTAAAAATGGGGATGTTGTGGTAAAGTATTATGCAAACGATTTTTATCCAGCATATAAAATCAATTTTAAAATCTCAAATTGAAGTTGAACATTTTTTTAATTACCTACTGACGTATTTCAGTGAACGTGTGTGACAAAACTGTTAAACCATATTGCTATTTTGTTTTTTCAAGTGTTTAATTTTTTGATTTTATGAATAATTTTTTGAGTTTCATTAATTAATAATACGTTATATTATATACCTAGCTATTTTTGTTAGTATATAAAGTGGTAACTTTGTTGCTTTGTTTTTATCAGATATTTAATATTATGATTATAGAAAAAAAGCAATTTCTTTTATAATTAAAGTTGAGTCTTCCAAAAAAATAGTTTAATAAGGAATACCATAATTCAACTTTAGCTATTGTTAATTATAAAATAATGTTTCTAAACTGGTTTCAGTTAAAAAAAGAAGTGTGTGTGTCAGCTCCGACGCACGACTGGAGTTTACTCCTTAAGTATGATTGTCTTTGACTATGCAGTAGGCAAACATACATACTTACATGCGTCAGCTGTCCCGCAGCATACCCTGTACACGTCGGCTGTGTACAAGTATACACATACATTGAAAGGTGTGCAAGGTACGTTGCGCAGAAAAACGTAACGCTTTTTAGTTAACGCTTGTTTAAATTTTACTCCTCATAAAATTTCCATACCGGGGGCCTTATATGAAAATCGATTCTTAAGGAGTAAACTCCAAAAATATGTATTTTCTGTAATTTTGTATCTTAATAAAAACGTTTCTTTGAAAAGGTTTCTTTGAATTTTCAGTATTTTTTTCGAAATTTCCCTAAAAGCTGAAATTTAACATGAATTATATGTTTGAGGTATTATTAGTAATTGTATATTTGCACTATTAGTCTATTATTATTATTATTTAATTAACTCTGTGTACACCAAAAGTGAAGAGTAGGTCAAAAATACATAAGTACAGTAAGTTACAATAAAGGTGCGGCCTCATGCAGTCGCTCGACGCTCGTTTCGAGCGACAAATTCAGTCACGTGATGAAATTTTAAATCTCCCACCACATGAAAAATCGCAGCGACAAAATCCACTGGTGCGGCCTCATGAGGACGCTTGAAGGTGCATTTTCATGTGACGCTCGACGCTGGCTTCTAGCGTCAAATGTGGTCACGTGACATAAACGCCATATTGAAAAAAACAATGTTAAAATATTCCTCAATGGAATAGATGCTATGCTGTAGTAGCAATGTTTTAACTTTTTTTTTCAACAGTTTGGGGTCATTTATTTTTTTTAAGTCAGTTGGGAGACGATTGAAGCATTTAATAGACATAATTAAAGGACCATTTGCTGAAAAAGCCATTCTATGCTGTGGTAACGTTAGATTTTCATTTCTGAGATTGTAGTCATTGACACTCTTGTATTGGCGAAATTTATCAATGTTCTTTTTTACATACATAACTGAGTTTAA
The DNA here is from genome assembly GCA_039654895.1 of Mongoloraphidia duomilia. Lineage (NCBI taxonomy): Eukaryota > Metazoa > Arthropoda > Insecta > Raphidioptera > Raphidiidae > Mongoloraphidia > Mongoloraphidia duomilia. The sequence continues at coordinate 12,954,183 of CM077519.1, read as the reverse complement.
AATATACATGGCTATAACTGTTAAGATATTCAGCTGTTTGAAGAGCTCTCGGCATGAGAAACTTTTATTTTTAAAAGTTATTGTCCTTATAATTTTTTTCTGTGCCAATAATACTTTATTCACCTTTGTTGCATTCCCCAACATAAAATCCCATAGTTTAGTATTGAATATACGTGGGCATAATAGTATGTTAATAAAATTTCTAAACTGACAAAGTTACGTAATTGCCACAAAACAAAGCAGCTTTTAGCCATTTTATTGGTTATAATATTAATTTGACTGCACCATGATAAGTTAAAATCTAGGTGAAGACCCAAGAATTTCACTTCATCACTTTGTTTGATCGATTTTTTATTCAAGCGTATTAAAAGACTCTGGTTTTTAGCTTCTTTTGTAGAGCAAAGCATAAAGTCTGTTTTGGTACTGTTCAACACAAGACCAGACATCTCACAGAATTGGGTTATTTTGGAAGCACAATCATTCGCCTTCTCACTCAATTGGTGCTGGTCGGATGGAACCTAGGGCTCGAACAGTAAAATCTCCGGCGTTTCACAAAATTCTGAATAATTTGGCACAATTTTTTAAAATATTTATAAAAATATAGTGTCTTCACACGTAATAGCCAGGGGCATGTCGACTGCGGGGTTGCTCGAGGGCTGATGCAACTCCTGCTAAAATATCTAAATACTTGAATTCTCAATAGAGCTATTGAAAAATAAATACTATATGAAAACTTTAATTATTAGTGTATTTGCCATAATATGGCACATACACTATTGGCGTCGGTCGGATGGCGGGACCTAGGGGTCGGACCAAAATTTCTCGACGTTTCATAGCCTCCTGAACAATTTGGCAGCATTTTTGAAAATGTTTATATATATATGTATGTATATATTTATATATATATATATATATATTTATTTATATATTTATATATATATTTATATATATATATATGTGTGTACACGATAACTCTCGACAGACTTAATCGATTGAAACGAAATTTGGTACACACATTGGAACCCATCACCGCAAGAAGCCTATTTAAAATGGGCCCGATCGGACCATTTTCAGGGTTGTATTTAGGGGTTCCAAAAAGTTTTTGGGCCCAAAAATACCGAAAAATTTGTCAGAATCGTTTCAAAATTGAAATTTAACTCTTTAGTAAAGATTAAAACGTGTTGCTAAAATTTTATTAAAATCGGCCCGGCAGGACCGGACTTACAAATTTTATTTTTACATTAGTAGCGGATACGGATTTACTTACTGAAGGGTGTATTTAATTTGGTACAAATGTTAGGAATGATAATAATATTGATATTAAGAAAAAAATTATTGTTTTAAGGGATGTATTAAGGGGTTAAATTTTTTATTTTGTCCAAAAACAAACTTAAGATCACATAATAAAGCCACAATGCCAGTATTAGCAAATACACTATATGTCGGCAGGGTTTGGCACTGCGACCCGAGTTTTTTTATTATTATGCGAAGGATAAATTCCTTAAAGAATTTTGCATCCACAAGCACCCTAAACTTCAGGTTCGTCACTATCACACAAGGGATACTTGCGAAGCAAGGTGAAACTATAACCGCGTCTCAAACCATGAAATGGGCGATTACAGTGAGTTTGGGTCGTGCGCACGGAGTACACGGAGCGACCCAATAAGCACAGCCTTTTGCATGCGGTAGACTATTGACTCAGCATTACGCCGATAGCTTTTATATTTAGCAACAGTGACGGTTTGGCTCCACCAAGAACACCAATTACAAGGACAATTAATTTAATAGAATAGTCTGGGTACTGCTTCCTAAGCTCTTAAGAAAAGATCTTGATATTTTGTCCGCTTCTCAGTCTCCTTCGCGACTATGTTCGTTTCAGCAGGAGCTGAGAACTCGATGACATACATAAATCGCGTAGTTTTATCAAGGAAAACTATATCAGGCTTTGTAGGTGAAAGTTGCCTGGTAGTACTGAATGAATAGTTTCCGAAAATCTTACATGATTTATTCTCGACAACGGACTCAATATCGCCAGGAACATAAGGCAGAACGGGAGTTTTATCAATACCGTAATTATGCCTTGGGGCTTAGGTGGTAATATAAGACTCTTAGAGCGTCTCTGGATGCGATCGACATGCTCTGCAAGAAGTATCTGTTATTTCCGCACCCATAACTATAAGGCGGCACACGAGAGTGTTGATAACGTCGTCTTGACACTCCAAAACAAATCCCTCAGTTTCAGACTTCAGTCCAGCTGACCTTAGGAAGGCAAACATCAGATCCTTCGATAAACCACTCGTATTGATGTTCTTATAATAAATCCCATGCATCAGTTTATCGGTGTGTTGTTCGAGCAGGAATGTTTGCTCTGCCTTCCTTATTGTATGCCTTGCTTGATCTGACGTTAGAGGTACAAACGCTGCATCTCTACGTTTTCTAGCGGAGCTGAAGTCAAAATCAAAGCTGAGTTCATTTGCTGCTTGAAGCAGAAACGCCCCAACACCCGCATATTCGTGATCACGCACGAACTGTAGAAGCGGGTCCGAACTGTTACAAACCGCAAATAGCAGTACCCAGTACATTTTATTGTGAAGATACTCCAGGTTGAGTAATCCTCTCCCTCCGAGATGACGCGGGAGGTACAAACGAGGTACGGACGTCTAATAGTCATCATTTTTCGGGTGCCCCTATCAAGCTTTTGCAGCTCGTTAACCGTCCACTTGAATGCTCCAAAAGTGCAGAGAGCAGGACTGGAACAGCAAGCATGTTTGTAGCAGCGACTTCGTTCCTCCCCGACAACTCTGAACTTCAGATTTGCAGGATCCGTCGATACTTGCTGCAGAGAGCCTCTTTGACGACTTTTACGTCCTGAACGTGACTCTCACTCACACCCAGATACGTATAGGACTCTCCGGCGTCAAGATGGTGAATGACGCTTCCATCAACAAGTTGAACGTCTTCCCCGTAGTCCCCATTTCGTCCTTTTTTGATGTGCAGCACTGCACACTTATCTAATCCGAATGCCATACCGATATTATTATTATTGTAGTTATTGTAGCACAGCGTATTATAAGATCATTAATTATTTTTGTAGTAGTGTTGTGTTTATCAAGAATTTATTTTTTTATCAGTGCATATTATGATATTTTTATCGAATTTATTGTTTTATTATATCTAAACAATGCAGTGCCAAATCCTGCCTACAATATTATAGTGTATGTGAACTTAAGTTTGTTTTTGCACAAAATAAAAAATGTAGCCCTTAAGTCAGTGCACCTGTTCTCTGCATCAGTATCTGTTCTCTGCAGTGCACTTTAGTAAGTAAATTAAATCCGTATTCGCAAACTAGTGTTTCGGACCGATCTACAATTTTAACACCACGTTTTAATTTTTACTAAAGGGTTAAATTTCAAATTTTGAAACAATTCTGAGAATTTTTTCGGTATTTTTGGGTCCAAAAACACTTTTCAACCCTTAAAATGTCCGATTGGGCCTATTTTGTTCAGGAGAGTATGAAACGTCGAGAAATTTTTGGTCCCGCCATCCGACCAACACCAACAGTGTATGTGCCATGTGGCAAATACACTAAAAAGTTACAAAATAGGGGTTGAATTTATTTCTAAACACGATTTATTCATGTATTGTCATCGGGAATACTTATGTGTACAAAATTTCAAGTCGATCGGATACGTGGAAGTCGTTCAAAATTGACTTGCAAGATTTGACCTAAACAAACAAACTAGCAAACATTGCAAGATTTTTTAACTTATTTACGTGTAGTAAAAAAACTCGGGTCGCAGAGACAAATCCTGTCGACAATATAGTGTACATTGCTATTACAAGCATTGTGGCTTTATTACGTGAATTTAAGTTTGTTTCTGGACAAAAAAAATTCGACTGATGACCAGTCCTATACTTCCCACCTAGTAAATATTTGCAAAAAATAAACACTCTTTTTTTTTATTCTTTGACTAGGCCCATTTAACCTTGGCTGTTGGTGGTCTTTAAAACACAATTTAATTTTTATTCTTTGAAGAAAGCATGGCTCTCTTTTTTGTTTGGTGATCTACTGATGGCTAACTTAATATAGCAAAAATCATGGTTACCTTGATTTACGTACAATTTTTATTTTTTTTAGTAAAATATTTTTTTTCTCGAAAACTATACATTTTAGAGAAAAAAAATATTTACATTTTTTTCATATTATAACATCTAGAATTCATTTATATTTTTTTTTACCTATGTTAATACGTGACACTGAGGACGTTTTTTAGAATATCTCAGGATCCACTGAACCGATTTGACTCAAAATGTAATCAGATCTAAGTTAAAGGCTGATAAACACAATAGAACAATCGGCATGCCCGTATGTTGTTCCGTTCTTAAGATATCGAAGGCGAAAAATTGACCACATACACACATACACACACACACACATACACACACACATACACACACACACACACACACACATACAGACATCAGTCGGAAAATGATCTTAAACGATTGCTAGGGTCTCAAAACGTGAAAATCTGTTAAAATCTCGAAATATTGTTTTCGGACTGAATCCATTACTTCCGTACCATAGTAGAGGTGGGAAATAAAAATGAACCCCTTAATACATTTCTTAAAATAATAATTTTTTGCACACACACACACACACATATATTCGTGCGGTGATGTATTTTAGTCCGATCCCTAGATCCTGCCATCCGACCGACGTCAATAGTGTATGGCCATATGGCAAATACTTTGTATGTGTTTATCGCTGAATTAAATCGTAGTCAACATAAAGAAAGATATGGTCTGATCATAGAAATAATTCATTTCAAAGGGTCTGACTCACTGTCTATTATCTGCAGATATCTCTGGCCTCTGCTCAGCTATATAAAAAGATCGAAGTGCATGTTTATTAAATTATTAGACAGACGCAGTGCAGAAAATCGGAGCATTTTTATTTAAAAATATATCTTCGAAAAATTCAAACGAAAACTGTTTCCAAACAGAAATAACAAGGTAAAATTACAAAATAAATACTAATACTACCAAGATCACAAAACAACCAAGATCGCTTTCAATATCACAATAGCGTAGGTAGGTATATGCATAAATTTTTTTCGCATTTTTTTATGTAGCACGAAAATATACTCAATTTTAATTTGGTGTAGATGTTGAATTAATAATAATATTATGTAATTAAGAAAAAACTTATAATTTTAAGGGATGTACCTATTAAGAGGTTGAATTTTTTGTTAAGTTCACAAAATACCTACACCAGGACTATAGGTCCTTCACTCAACGCCTACACTGTATTGTCGTCATTATTTATCTAGGGTATTGTCGCCTGTCGGCAGGGTTTGGCACTGCTATTATCTTGTGTGGTAATAAAAACAAAACAAACCTTCCTTTTTAACTGACTTCAAAAAACAACAAATAAAAAGTAGTTGACAGTAACTTGGTGTAATAGGAGTGCCAGCCTTTGGATTAGACTGCAGTATTGGGGTGGGTTCGAATTTCGAAACCCATCTCCGCTCATTGATACCTATTTTGTGTAAATTGTGCTGTCGTTTTGACCCAGCTGTAATTTGATGATACTGGCTAGATAACACCCTTTAAAAAAGTTGTTAATGGTTTGAATGAATTGTGGATTATAGACGCTCGACAACAGAGGTCATAAACGTCTGTTTAATGGTTTGATTTTATACATAGTAAATAATGAAAACTTTACAGTTAAAACTACGCAGTTAATTTTTTTTATAGATGGCGCAATATAATACGGCTCACAGAGAAAACCTGATAAGACGAGCTATTAACCATGCAGAATATTGGGATAACATGGACGATGTTTACAACTATGAACTATTTACAGTGTTTGAAAAAGGTGATGAATACGCCGATAGTGATGAGTCTTACGATAGTGATGACGAGGATGACAGTAACGATGGCGAATATGAAAGAATAGAAGACCTTTTTTTTCAAACAATGAAGCCCGATGATTTTGAAATTACTAGCGTATATCGGATTCAGAATCCGTTTAAATATGGCTTGTATTTAGAAAAACTAAGTCATACAAGACAGATCTTTCAAAAAGCCCCGCGTGAAGATTCACTATTCCATGGTACTTCATACAGTAACGTTGAAGGAATTTCCAAAAATAATTTCGATTTAAAGTTGGTCTCAAGACATAAATATGGTTGGGGTATTTCATTTTCTCCATATGCGTCTTATGCTTTTGATTTTTGTGATCAAAATGTAGAAGAAAAAACAATGATACTAGCTAAGGTTATGGTGACTGATACAGTTACTGCAAACCAGAGCTTGAAATTTGAAACACTACCACTTCATTGTGACACAGCACTAAGTAAAGATGGAAATGTTGTGGTGAAATTTGAAGAAAATTCTTTTTATCCAGAATATGTAATCAATTTTTATTGAAATGCTTTAAGATTATTGGCGTTGTTCAATAGACGGTGTCGTACTACACTGTATAATTAATTATTACCTATAGCTCTGTAACCTCTTTGTTTTGTTTTTTAATGTTTATTTGATGAATACACGTTTGAGTTGCTTTTTGAAATATGTATACTGTAGTTATTTTTTTTTTTGTAAAAGTTTTTTTTAGGTGTAGGTACCTACTTACTGACTATAGTTATTATTTTTTTCGTTATAAAGTACTAACTTTTATTTGTAGCTTTTTTATCAGATTTTTAGTATCTGATTATAGAAAAAAGAAATTGGTAATTTATTTTATTAAGTAAATATTCGAATTTTGCATATGACAATCAAAGTTCAGATCTCTTAATCTCTGATAAAAAAAATGATTAAAGGGATTCAACTTCAACCCTTATTAATTGTGATAATATAAAGTGCTAAAATTGATAGTAAGTTTATAGTTTCAACCAAAAATAAATGCCATCTATAATATTGTTAATTAAGGGTAAGTTCGGTTTTGCACTCGATTGATCGAGCCGAGCAAACAGATTTTTGGTCACGTGATAGGCGAGCAAATCGAGTCATCTAAACAATTCCGAACGTAATCTAGCAGATTTTTCCAAACGTCAGAATAAAATGGCGCCAATAAATTAAGTTTTTTATTACTAAAGCCGAAATATATTCTTATTGCTCCTCATTTTGATTTAATTCAATATTGTTATAATAATAAATCATGATTCACAATTTTTTTCGTTTTATTCCTTTATTTTAAAATTAATAGTACTACCGGTTGTTGATTTTTTCAACCTATAGATATAATAAATATTTTATTTAATCATTTTGTGCGATACAGACTTATTGGTTATTACTATTCTTTGAATAAATATTATTCGTGTATTTTAACCTATTGAAAAATTACCTCATATAAATAAACTTCGAAATTTATCCATTCTCACAACAAGTGTTTCTGCTCATTTTTAAAATGAATGCTCTGAAAATGGTTAAATCTGCTTGCTCGCTCGCTTTCCTCGGAGCTCATAGAGCGTGCTCGATCTCCTCCAGATTTTAAATCCGAACACAGGATAGAGATCTTTCAGAGCATATAAATGTTAAATTCGAACGCATTAGAGCACTCAGATCGATCTGAGCTCAAAACCGAACTTACCCTAAATAAATATCGAATTTTGTATTTTTATAAAAATAAAACATTTCATAGTGTTTAAAAAAGAAATGTTCCAAGCATTTCATTCACTACAGCTGCGTCTGTGATTGCACCTGGAAATTGAGTTGTTTTACCACTCACAATGAAGTACACCATTCCATGTCAGTAATAACCATACAGATATCATAGTAATAACAGTTCAAAATTACTAACATGGCGTGGCGTAATTATTAGTGACAGGGCTGGCCAGTGGCGGACTAAGCCCATCGGAGGCCCGGGGCGGCAGAACTAAATGAGGCCCCGGTCTGCTTGGAAATTGATGTATTTGTAGTGTAAATTTCGCAAAAAATGATGTAATGGCTGACAAAAAAATCAAATATTTGTAATAAACGACCTACCTACGTTTATATTTTGTATACGTACGGGGCCTCTAACTTCAAACTGCCTCTTACTTACTAAACATATTTTGGCCTTGTTTGGGATTTGATTAAGAAGGACTTCTCGAGATTTGGAGGCCTCCCAGGATCAGAGGCCCGGGGCGAGCAGCCCCCCCCCCTTAGTCCGCCACTGGGGCTGGCAAAATTCTAGGAGACCCCACCTCAAGTCTTAAAAAATGTGCCAGAGACTCGATTTTGTAAGTACACCACTTCTGACATGCAGCAATTCACAATATTATACCTATTACTAATAATTAACGGACTGTATCTGTAAGCTGTTCTGTTTTTAAACATGTTTGCCATACTCACTATAAAATAGCTGCTTTACATGTAAAGTGACTTGACAGGCCGGTGTACGGGAACGTATCTTTCCCACACTAGTGTGGAAAAGCAAGTCATTTCCACAGTGATTTATGTTTATTCAGCCCGCTATTACACACTCCTGTGCGTGCCTCGGCCTACTACAGGAGTGAAGTTGGCGACACAAATTTGAAAATGGAGTGAAAAACAGCTATTTTATAGTGGTTATGGCAAAAAATAGCATATATATCTCGTGCGTAATGATATTATGACTCGTGTGACTGTTAAAACTCGTTATCACTCGTTTTAACATACTGTCACTACTCGTCAGTAATATGCCTCATTACGCAACTAAATATTATACAATCTACTATTTTAAGAACAATTGTTTGAGTTAAGACAATACTAATGTACCTATTATAAATGTTAATCCCATCAAAAATATTCTTGTAAAGAAAAAAAAGCCAAGTCTCGCAACACTTTCGCCGTAAAAAGCTTTGAGATCCCGAAAAGTACCAAGTCAGCCATTCTATTACCTTTGACTATGAAGTTAGCAAATTACTCGATAGTTGTCTTAAAACTACACAGTACACAGGTAAAATAAAGAATAATTTATAAATAATATTTTATGACTGTAAACTTGTAGTACCTTTTGAACTTGGCAATCACGTGACATAGGTGCACTGTGATGAGATATTGTTTTTATTAAAACTTTATCGCACGGTATCATATAATATCCTGGTGCTATGTGATTGCCAAGTTCAAAAGGTACTACAAGTTTACAGTCATAAAATATTATTTATAAATTATTCTTTATTTTACCTGTGTAGTTTTAAGACAACTATCGAGTAATTTGCTAACTTCATAGTCAAAGGTAATAGAATGGCTGACTTGGTACTTTTCGGGATCTCAAAGCTTTTTACGGCGAAAGTGTTGCGAGACTTGGCTTTTTTTTTCTTTACAAGAATATTTTTGATGGGATCTCAGTTCTTTTTGTAAGGTTGGAAAGGGAAAATCACAAATATTTGAATTTTCTCGTTACTTGTACGTGAAACCCAGCCTGCATACCAAATTTCAGCTTTTTCTGACTAAGGACCTATAGAAATCTGCAACACCTCCTTTTAGGGGTTGAAGGGGGAAGATCACACATGTTTGAATTTCCTCGTTACTTGTACGCGAAACCTAGCCTGCATGCCAAATTTCAGCTTTCTCTGAGTAAGGACCTATAGAAATCTGCAACACCCCCTTTTAGGGTTTGGAGGGGGAAGATCACACATGTTTGAATTTCCTCGTTACTTGTACGCGAGACCTAGCCCGCATACCAAATTTCAGCTTTCTCTGACTACGGACATAGCCTATAATAATAGAAATATGCACCCCCCCTTTTAGGGGTTGGAGGGGGAAAAACATAGATTTGTTAATTTTCTCGTTACTTGTACGCGAAGCCCAGCCTGCATACCAAATTTCAGCTTCCTCTGACTAAGGACCTATAGAAATCTGTAACACCCCCTTTTAGGGGTTGGAGGGGGAAGATCACACATGTTTGAATTTCCTCGTTACTTGTACGCGAGACCTAGCCTGCATACCAAATTTCAGCTTTCTCTGACTACGGACTTAGCCTATAATAATAGAAATATGCACCACCCCCTTTTAGGGGTTGGAATTTTCTCGTTACTTGTACGTGAAACCCAGCCTGTATACCAAATTTCAGCTTTCTAGGACTACTGGAAGTGCCCTAGCTTTTTGATGATCGCTATGTCAGTAGTGAGTGAGTGATGACAAAATAGACAATTTTGAGGGTTGAAATTTTCTGAACTATATTTATTAGAAACTTGTAATTTGGGGAATTAGTTAAGGCCGTTAGGTACAATCTCTAGCGAAATTTTCAGCCTTCTGCTTGCATTTGTAACAGAGATATAGAAAGTTGAAAAGTGCCTTGAGTTGCTTCGAGAAAAGGTATACACGGTAGCGGCCGTCTGTTGTTTGCTCGACTTGGCGGGGGCCACTGCCGTGGCCCCAGATTTTCATTAAACGAGAAATATTTTCTGTAAAAAAAATCAATTTGTGATTTTGTATCTTTATAAAAGCTCACAGATTTGATTGATATCTTTTCGTTTGATGTTCCTCATAATGCTGGTAACTCAATAGAAATTATTTTAGATAATTTAGTAATAAACTGACAGTATTTCAGATAAGGATATCAATATATTGAAGGAAAAATATCGACATCAAAAGGAAAGTATCGATATCAAAGCTAGTATTGGTGCCAGCATTTTTTATGACCTTTCTTTAAATTTACACTTTCAACATTGTGCACCGGTCTGATAGCATAGATAGAGACTGACAGTAAATAATACCATGTTGCTGTAGATCCGTTCATAGGAGATTCAATGCCTTCAGTTACAGTGCCCCGCGTAAAGCTTTTACGAACCTGTCATCGATTTTCCGGACTCGCGCTTCGCATTGCAGCCTGCCAGAATCAGTCTCCATTCTCTCTATCCTCCATGATGATAATAATAATGAGCAAAAGTTTAGGTTCTTGTTTTATTTATTCAAATATCATACATTTAACATTCATTAAGTATTAAAACAATTTCCAAATCAATTGCAAAAATCTCGACATTTCGTATATTGTTTGCGTTTATGATCACAATTACTTATAAGGCATTCAAGCAGTATACACATACGATACAATGAAATACATAACTCCGAAAGCATGCTAGTTGGGAAATGCGTGGAAATAAATACAACGTAACTTTTTTCTCCAATAATTAGGTTCTCGTGGAACAACTGTTTTTTGAAGTTTTCATTTACTTCCTCAAATACGCGTGGTGTTAAAAGAAGTTATTTTTTTATTGTTATTGTGTAGGAAAGAACTTTTTTTCGGAAACATGCTTAAAGGGCAATAAAATATAATCAGAATATTAGATGGAATGACAATTTTTGCCAAATATTTTTTATTTAAAAATCAACACATTTTCCAGAATTTCCTTTTTCCATTGTAAAAAATAACGAATATTTGTTTAAAAAAAAAACATTTTTCTCATATTAAAGAATTAATAATAAATAAAACATTTATTAAATCAAATTTATTTTTTTGTAGTAGGTAGTAATGACTGATATTAAGAAAAAAATAACAAAATAGCGATTTATATAGTAAATATTTCTAATTTAACCAACGACCTCACAGTAACAAAAAGCACTCTAATATAATAATATATTACTAACAAACATTATGCCATTACATTACGACGATTCAGTGAACGTCAGTTTTTTTTTCCTTTCAGTACTTCTTGCACAAAACTGATACAAAATTATAAAACTTGCGTTCCGTACAAAAAATATCACCGGATTGCCCTAACATAAAAACTATGCTCATAAAGTCATAAATTAAAATTCAAAGTTAAATAACTTTCTTTTGAAAATTAAAAAAGTGTGCTGTTCATTAAAGTGCATTTTCTGTGGGCATTATAATTATTTCTTTGTTGTTGCTCAAGTAATTTGTAAATAAGCATAAAAGTGGCAGATTTAAAAATAGTAACCATGAAATACGGTTTACAGAATTACCATGTTTTGTAAGGGTACGAAGATGCCGATGGCGCGATTTAGGTCGATGTTTACATCGATGAGAGGACGAACATACCGAAGATGCTTCATATCATTTACATCGATGTTAACAGCGAGGTAAGCGGCGAAACATTTTAGCTACGTATGGTCTCATAAGAACATAACATATATTTGTTTTGACACGGATGTAGAAACCGCGGCATCGACCTAAACCGCGCCATCTTTGGCATGTTCATGCCCTTACCAACAAAGGTGCGCGCGTCAGTCAACAATGGCGGATTTTCTCAACATAACTTGATATAATAGTTCTCCTACTGTCCACTCACGGCGCCACACGTCACTGTAGGTATACGATTTCTAAATAGATTGATTTCAACATTTTGGTCAAACAATTTTTTTTAATAATAACCAAGACTACATTACTCAGGTGACTGTTTTTTAAATTGTTAAAATATGAAAATTTATTCAAAAATAAAAAACAAATTTAGGATAGGTACTTAAAAATACATACCAAATAGTTTGAACTCATTAAATAAACTTTTTTCCAAATTTAATTTCAACATTTTTAATTTAAATTTTTTTGTATGGAACTGCGTTAAAGAGGGCAACTCAAACAAAAACTATAAAAAGAGTAGCCTTGATTGAAAAAAAAAAAAAACAAACCTGTTCGTTATAGTCATATCAAATACTATTATTTATAAGTACTTTGAAAAGCTTTTTTCAGGGTGGCTTACATCTATCCCGGGTAAGAAGAAATAGTTTTATCAGTTCACTATATTGTATTCATGTATGACTCAACGCCAACAGTAAAATTAGTGAACTGACAAACTATTTCTTCTTACACGGTAAAGTTGCGCCATCTGACATTTTTGGATGTAAATCAGATAGTCTTTGAACAAATGAATATTATAACAATTAACAGTATTTAGTCATAGTTCATAGTTGACTCGTTTCTATAATAATAAATCTGCCATCATTTAATTACAATCGATTGTTTTATCATAATGTAGATGTTTAGTGGTGAGCGATGGGAATACGAGTTTCCGAACTACCGAGAGCCGGTAGAGGTGATTCGACTGTCAACACGCCATCTTTGCTCAGCGAGCTCTTGATACTTTCTGGATTGGTTCCTTTTGGCAACAAGAACTCTCTGTTGTATTCTCTGTATACTGATTTTGTATCAGTTTTTTCTTCGTGTTTTGCGTGTACCTTAAAAAAGAAGGGAAAAAAAATTAAAAGAGGGACCGTTTTAGTTTCAAATTAAATATTACGGGGCATTTTTAAAAACATTGAAAAGTTTTTTCAATAGAGCTGACGTAAAACCATCTAATATTCAGAAAAGAAATGTGTGATTTGAACTCAGGTTTTTTTAATTTGGCCTGTAGCGCCCCAAGAAAGGTGAATTACCTTCAAATTGACGCAAAAAATTTATTCTCGGATTGAAAATCCAATTGGGTATAACCGTGTATAATAAAGTTTTAGGCGGGAAGGATGGGGCTAGATCCCTCTTAATAGTTTTGTTTTACATTTTGCTAACTGACTGCTTAAAATTAAGAAAATTAATAAAATAATAATAATGATGTTTAATAGAATTTCAAAAATAGGAATGTAAGGACTTAGTGTCAGTTACCTTAAAATAGCATTATAAATTTAAATAAAATGACCTTACATCTAGAAAATTTCTTCATTTATAAAATGCGAGTTCTTATTGTTGGATTCAATTTTTTTTTTAATTTAATATTTTGCAAGTGTCACTTGTAAACGGCTGAACTGATTTTGATAAATCGGTATCGGAACTTAAAGATAGGGTACTTTTTATCTGGATACGATAAGATGCCTTCCAAAATCGACATTAACGTGAGTGAATCCGCTGGTAAAGGCTCAGCATTGTAGCCTGTACTTAGGGCCTAGCAACAGGCTCGCGCCAGAGGCGCAAATCCCGGAGGGTGCAATCAGCGATGCGATTGGTAGTATTGAGTATCAAACAAAGAATTTTTGAGGGCGCGAAATCAGAATCTTGCCCTGGGCGTCGCTGACCCTAGTGCCTAGCTATGACACTTCAGACGTTGTAAAGACTTGTCACTAACATGCATAGGTAGTTGTTTTAATTTTTACTAATAGTTTTTTAAAATCACTTACAAGGAGTTTATTATCAACTGTTTTCACAACAATTTCTTCGGGGGCGTACTGAGATACATCGAACCTCAACTTGAGGCACTTGTTGTCGCCATCTTCTTGGATGAGCGGCGAATTGAGTGAATCGAGCCATGTATTTGCTTCACTCGGCCGGCCCGCTATGTCACTGGCGCTGTTTTGCGTCGACGACTGGGTCGTTGAGCTGTAAGAAAATGTCACAATTATTCAAAATCATTAAATTAACAATCCATTATAAAAAAAAATTTCTAATAAATACAGAAAAGCCAAAGCATCGAAAAATTGTATTGTGCCAATAAAATGCCGTAGTATTTTTATTTTAATCAGTAAATATCGGACATTATGCTAAAAAAAACATAACCGAATCGTGAATTAGCACAAAATCTTCATCAAAAATATCTTTATTAATTAAAATTATAGATAATAAACCAGTGAACAGAACCGGTGGATTTATTTTCATAAAAATGTCCGAAGTCTAGCAAACAGAATACGCTAACTAACAAAATGGTCACATATATCAGCTGTCCGGTCGAATAATCGGCTTCGGCCAAAAATAGCAAAATAATCGACTGCGGCCAAACTAACCGAAAGTTTCGCCAAAACTGAAGATCCATGAATGCCTATTGCCATCGCCTGGCCGATATCAAACATATTGCTGCATGCTCGTTTCACAAAAAATTCTGTGTAGATTTTTAATCTTAATAATGTATTGAATAAGCAAAAAGGATGTTGTGGAATGAGGACAAAAAATTAACACATGCTTAATTTCTAACTGCAACGTTTCATTGTTCTATGACAATTTAATCAGGTATCTTATGCCTCCTCCACACAATCGGCCATGATGGGCGATTACAGGCCATCACGATTGTGTGGAGGGCATAATTGCCCATGATCGCCCATGATGGAGCGTGATCGCCTCTGTATGGATTTTTCGGCCATGATTGCGCGCGTTTCCATACGTTCGTCGATCACTCAGTTCATTTTTGTTTCGATATCCATGTCGGACAGATGACAATTCACAAATGGCACGATTGTGTGGACAGATGAGCAATGATGGTGACAATCATGGCCCATTCTGTGATTGTTCATCATGGCCGATTGTGTGTTAGATGTATCACATTTGGATTGTTGATATAATGGAGTCAACAATACAATTTATGTGATACATTTTGCCTGATGAAATTGTCATTCAACAATGAAACGTCGCAGAGTTAGAAATTAAGCATTTGTTGATTTTTTCTGTTTTTGGCACATAGAATGTGAATTGTTAAAAATAAACAATTTATCTTGAACTAAACGTGCTTTGCTCGTTAAGTATTTTTTAGGTAAAAAATACAGATAATTAATAAACGAATTCAGTAAAATATAAGAACGATTTAGCCATGATCGTTGTTTATATGATGTTGCGGTATTAATATAATGAATGTGACCATCTTGAAGTAACTAAGCGATACCCACCTGCTGCTGTTAGTATTTGTTTGGGTTGTCTTTCCTCCAGATGACGTAGATTCATAATTGTAAGACATGCAAACCATTAAAAGCATTGTTAGTTAGGAAACGCGAGGACATAAGGTGCTATCGTTGAATGCCTAAAATTTGTCAATCAACGGTGCTGTATCAAGCTTACCAAAAACATAATTCAACTGCCATCGACTGTATACTAATCTATATCACAAAACATTTGTGATCTATATTAATAGGCACGTGAAGACCGAAAGTTCTTGTACACTTTTTACTATTTATTATGAAAGGAGGGGAATGAAACATAATATGTATATCATTAAAAACATACTGCCTTCCCTGTACGGGAGAATACGACAATTGGTCGAATTTCGACCATAGGCGATAACTAGTCTATATTAATATTATAAAAAGGAAAAGTTTGTATGTTTGTCGCGCGGGTGATCTCAGGAATTACTGAACCTACTTGAAAAATTCTTTCACTTTTTAAAAGTATACTTCTTCCCGAATCTTGAGCAATTATTATGCTAAAGCAAAAAGGTGATAAGCAGTGAGTGAAAATGTAAAGCAAGTTGGTGTACGCTGCCGCTGGTTAAACTATAAGAGGTACAGTGAAACCTTATAATATGAGAAATTGCCAAAACAAAATCTACTCGGAAGCAGTAAACAGCCTGGGGGAGGGGATTTTATTTGGAATAGGGTGTCCGAATCGAACGTTTGATTTTTGCTCATTAATCGATATTATTTACTGTTACTCGATAACTACCCGTCAACCGTTAATTAACTAGTAATCAAGTTATTTGAATTTCCCCCCAATGTTAAAAGAAATTTGATAACGTTTATTTTAATTTTATTAGCATTTTTACTTTAAGCCTAAACAAGAAGTTTTTTCCGATAAAAAATTATGATTTGGTAACAATTTTCTAAATTCTGAATGAATGGTATTAATTGTCTTTGTATTTCATTTAACCACCATTCTCCCCCTCAAAAAAAATTAAGAAGTCCCTGTATCTGGTGTTGAACCTTCCCTCCTCCAACGAGAATGCTTATATCCCGCCTATGCTCAAAATTTTATATAATAAAGGTAATCAAAGCCCATTGGCGGCGGAATGGGGGAGTTTGGAGGGAGCTAAGCTCCCCTTAATTGGAAACTAGCATGCTTACTCTCTACAGTGTAAGTTTTTCATAAGTGATCATGAGTCTATAACCCCTACCAGAAAAAAGTCGTTCCGTCGCCAATGTCAAAGCCAACGAATATTATGAATCTTTCGCGAGAATACGATCCTTTCACAAACAATGAAATAATAATACTCGTTTATGATGAACATCAATAACCATATAATAATTGAATGCGTTAGAATAAAAAAAAATTCGACTGATGACCAGTCCTATACTTCCCACCTAGTAAATATTTGCAAAAAATAAACACTCTTTTTTTTATTCTTTGACTAGGCCCAAATAACCTTAGCTGTTGGTGGTCTTTAAAACACAATTTAATTTTTATTCTTTGAAAAAAGCATGGCCCTCTTTTTTGTTTGGTGATCTATTGATGGCTAGCTTAATATAGCAAAAATCATGGTTACCTTGATTTACGTACAATTTTTATTTTTTTTAGTAAAATATTTTTTTTCTCGAAAACTATACATTTTAGAGAAAAAAAATATTTACATTTTTTTCATATTATAACATCTAGAATTCATTTATATTTTTTTTTACCTATGTTAATACGTGACATTGAGGACGTTTTTTTGAATATCTCAGGATCCACTGAACCGATTTGACTCAAAATCTAATCAGATCTAAGTTAAAGGCTGATAAACACAATAGAACAATCGGCATGCCCGTATGTTGTTCCGTTCTTAAGATATCGAAGGCGAAAAATTGACCACATACACACACACACACATACACACATACACACACACATACAGACATCAGTCAGAAAATGATCTTAAACGATTGCTAGGGTCTCAAAACGTGAAAATCTGTTAAAATCTCGAAATATTGTTTTCGGACTGAATCCATTACTTCCCTACCATAGTAGAGGTGGGAAGTAAAAACATAGCGTCATATTTGCAGTGTAATTAGGCTTGTAAATCGTTTACTCTCATATATTACGAGTGACCTTGCAAATATTATTATTTTACTGTACGGCTAAACAATTGCTTATTTGTTTAGTAACTTTGTAGTTTATTTTAGTGTTTATTATAAAATGGAATTCTATTAAAAATTCCTATGTTAATCTTGCAACAATGTATTCTGTTGTACAGACACAGTGTATCCCGAATTAAACTCGTGAATTGAAAAAGATGTTAGCATTTTTAAACTTGCGTTTTCTTTCGAAAGATTGTTGTCTTCTGTTCTATATTTCAAAATCATGCCTGCAAACTGAACCGAAAACTTTATCCCATCAAAAATATTCTTGTAAAGAAAAAAAAGAGCCAAGTCTCGCAACACTTTCGCCGTAAAAAGTTTTGAGATCTCGAAAAGTACCAAGTCAGCCATTCTATTACCTTTGACTATGAAGCTAGCAAATTACTCGATAGTTGTCTTAAAACTACACAGGTAAAATAAAGAATAATTTATAAATAATATTTTATGACTGTAAACTTGTAGTACCTTTTGAACTTGGCAATCACATGGCATAGGTGCACTGTGATGAGATATTGTTTTTATTAAAACTTTATCGCACGGTATCATATAATATCCTGATGCTATGTGATTGCCAAGTTCAAAAGGTACTACAAGTTTACAGTCATAAAATATTATTTATAAATTATTCTTTATTTTACCTGTGTAGTTTTAAGACAACTATCGAGTAATTTGCTAGCTTCATAGTCAAAGGTAATAGAATGGCTGACTTGGTACTTTTCGAGATCTCAAAACTTTTTACGGCGAAAGTGTTGCTCTTTTTTTTCTTTACAAGAATATTTTTAATGGGATCTCAGTTCTTTTTGTAAGGCTGGAAAGGGAAAATCACAAATATTTGAATTTTCTCGTTACTTGTACGTGAAACCCAACCTGCATACCAAATTTCAGCTTTCTCTGACTAAGGACCTATAGAAATCTGCAACACCCCCTTTTAGGGGATGGAGGGGGAAGATCATACATGTTTGAATTTATTCGTTACTTGTACGCGAAACCTAGCCTGCATACCAAATTTCAGCTTTCTCTGACTACGGACATAGCCTATAATAATAGAAATATGCACCCCCCCCCTTTTAGGGGTTGGAGGGGGAAAAACATAGATTTGTTAATTTTCTCGTTACTTGTACGCGAAGCCCAGCCTGCATACCAAATTTCAGCTTCCTCTGACTAAGGACCTATAGAAATCTGCAACACCCCCTTTTAGGGGTTGAAGGGGGAAGATCACACATGTTTGGATTTCCTCGTTACCTGTACGTGAAACCTAGCCAGCATACCAAATTTCAGCTTTCTCTGACTACGGACTTAGCCTATAATAATAGAAATATGCACCACCCCCTTTTAGGGGTTGGTGGGGAAAAACACAGATATTAGAATTTTCTCGTTACTTGTACGTGAAACCCAGCCTGCATACCAAATTTCAGCTTTCTAGGACTACTGGAAGTGCCCTAGCTTTTTGATGATCGCTCTGTCAGTGAGTGAGTGAGTGATGACAAAATAGACAATTTTGAGGGTTGAAATTTTCTGAACTATATTTATTAGAAACTTGTAATTTGGGGAATTAGTTAAGACCGTTAGGTACAATCTCTAGCGAAATTTTCAGCCTTCTACTTGCATTTGTAACAGAGATATAGAAAGTTGAAAAGTGCCTTGAGTTGCTTCGAGAAAAGGTATACACGGTAGCGGCCGTCTGTTGTTTGCTCGACTTGGCGGAGGCCACTGCCGTGGCCCCAGATTTTCCTCGGACCGTAATTTAAATTTTGAACCGAAACTATAATCAAAAGCCTAAACTATAATTTGTTCAAAAGTAAATCGATTTTTGGTATAATAATATTATGCTGTCGTGCACTTGTTTGTAGAACTTTTTGTACTCAATAGTTCTTTCATAGGGACCGTATCTTCAACGGTTTAAAGCAGCTTAGTCAGAACTCAGAAGTGCTCGCACGGCCATTTCTTCGTCGACTTGCTTCACTAAAATCGTTACGGGCTACGGCTTGGTCTTCTTTTAATTTGAGACTTATGTCACAGTGTAAAGCTTTACAGTGAGCACACTCGTAACTCACTGTCGGCATCTTTGATGTTCTGTCCCCAAGTTCTGTTTTTTTTTTTACTTTACTTTACACCAGTGACGAACATGCGCGTTACACAGCCAATGAGAAGCCAGCGCTCTGTGGCTGAATTTCTATACAACAGGAGGCAGGAGCTGATTCAGTACCATAGACATAAATCAGAACATTGTGCATAAATTATATCGATTTCGTAAGGGTGTCAATCGAGGCGTGTTAACGTCATTTTGATCCGACATAAATTTTATAAAAATCGGTTCAGCCATTTTTTTTTTTTTTTTTTTTTAATTATTGATGTTTTAATGATTAAAATGATTACTTTTCTGTGTAATATCTAATTTAATTATTATAATTAAATATTTATCAAACTGGGAATCACCTCACGGCTTGTTTTTTTTTTGTTTGGAGCCCTGTTCAAAATCCAGTGTATAATTTACTATCTCTCTCATTCAAAATTCAGTGGCTGTAGCTCGTATCTAAAAATTTAAAGTAAGAGACAGGATGTGCTCTGTCTGGAGAATAAACAGGATACTTTAGTCAGATGATGTAGCGCAGCGATGCAACAAATTGCAACATGCATTATGCAAAACAAATTATTACGAACCTTGATATTTAGAATGAATGTACACGATGCGGCAGAAAAGATACAACTATTAAATTTGGAGTTATAAAAAATATGTCATGTAAGAATGTTTTAAAGGCTGAGGCTAATTAATTTTTTTTTGTTTTTCTGTAAATTTTTAGAAACTTCTTTTTTGTGAAGCTGTCATCGTACAGAAATTACTTCTGCAAAAACGCACTGAATTGAATAATTTTTTTAATGTTTGTGTCAGTAGAGCCAGACCTATTGATTTTTGTGCCATTCGGATCAGTGGCTTTGGAAATACGAGTACGTATATGTATACGAAATTTTGTGCATATTTTGTACATAGAGGCTATAACAATATAGTTCAAGTATCGTATACCTATACCTAAGCCAAGGATTTTCTGGCAAATTCCACTAACATTTTTCATATTAATAGTAGGTACACTAACCACTGTGTTACTAGGGGAGAAAGTTGACGTTTACGACGAGATGTGAAATTTGCCATACGAGCGAAGCGAGGGTAGCAATCACATACAAGTCTCAAACGCCAACTTCCGGCCCGAGTAACACACAGTACTTTTCTAATAAGTGGATTGAAAAAATAACTTACAAAAACAACGTAAATGGATATTGTAGGTTTTATAGGGGAACTACCATATATAGTCATCGCGTAAGATGCCGCCACTTTCACTTACTTCGAGCCGAAAGTAAGTTCCCAAGGGAAGAAAACACTTGACTTTTGATATGCGCATGTGCTACTTTTATTTACGTCATTGGCATGCAAACGCTAACTTTCGTCCCCGAAAACAAGTTGATGCATTTTCAACATGGAATTCATGGAATTCATGGCTGAAAGAAATTTTTTCAAAATCGGTTCAGCCGTTCTTTTTTTTTAACCAAATAGACTCCAAAAAAGTAGATTTTACACAATATCTCGCGAATAAAAAATTATATCGACTTCGTAAGGGTGTCAATCGAGGCGTGTTAACGTCATTTTGATCCGACATAAATTTTATAAAAATCGGTTCAAACGTTTTTTTTTTAATTGTTGTTAAAAATAAATAATAATTATGTTTTAATGATTAAAATGATTACTTTTCTGTGTAATATCTAATTTAATTATTATTATTAAATATTTATCAAACTGGGAAGTTCGTCGTGTGCCTCAAGGGTCGCACTTTAGTCCTAATAAACGATCAACCTCACGGCTTGTTGAAAATAATTTTTAGGACTTAAGTACGGACCTATTTTTTTCTTAACCAGCAGTCGATGACTAATAATAAATAATAAATCTATTGAAAAATGACATCTTAGGTCATGCCTATTATCGTAGTCTCTGTTTAAAATTATAGCTGCAAATTAATGCAAATAATTAATAATAAAAAGCAAAACAAATATGTATACGTCTGGGTCATACACTATGCTATGTCTCAATTGAATTAATAATTGAATAATAATTTTAAGAAACAGGTTTACTATTTCATACTCCTGGGTAGGGTTTTTTTCTAGGGTGGGCCAATGTTGGGCATTGTGATCTGAAGGTGGGCCAATAACATTTATTCCCAAAATTTCAGTGCTCGATAGAATTCACAAGAAAAATTGTTGAAATTTCGGGGGTTAAAAACGTATTTAGAAGATAACCTAGATATTGGAAGTTATGCCAGGGTGGGCCAAGGGTTGAGCCAAGACAGTTTAAAGTGGGCCATGGCTCAACCGGCGCCGCCACTGCGTTTTAAAAGCTAGCCTATAAATGTGTATTCAAGGCTCATACAATAGCAACATTCGTGATCGGATTAAAATATTCATTTTAAAAATAAATTTGACATCATTCTTTAATCTTAAATAATTTATTTGATTGACGTTCGGACAAACAATAATTCCGATACACCTTCTTGGCAATGAAAAACTATCTGACAAAAAATTGATAAATTTTACAGATTTAAATAACGGTCAACATGTCAATTAATTGTATTTTAAAGACCACCAACAGCTAAGGTTATCTGGGCCTAGCACCAATTCATATTTTCAATTCATTATTTTTTTTTTAATAATAAATTGAAAATCCAATTGACACTTTTACCAGCTCTCGGGCTAGAACCCGGGAACTTATAATAGAGGAACCATAGCAGCGCCATGTAAACAACAGCACTGCTACACGCTCGGCCATTCTCAAACCCAGTCAACATGTCAAATGATAAAAATATACATGGCGCTGATTCTGCAGGATTCTATCGAGAAATGTATCTATACCTTTTAAGGTAAATTAGGCACTTCTTTACAATTTATAGAAATTCTCAAAATAAGAAATTAATTCTTAAAAATCCTTAAAAATTCAGGACTCGCTTCGTATTGCTGAAAATTCTGAAAAGAAGTTTTTTATAGCATATTTTCCGTTTTCATATAGATTTGGAACGCCGAGTAAGGAAGCTAGGGGCTAATTGTAACACGGGTAAGTACACTGTAAGAAATGAGAAGGCCGATTACATAGATTATCGATGGTCCATTTGTAGCCAGCGATTAATTTGGCAATAGGCACACAAAGAGACAATGCGGCGTCGCAAACAGGTATCGCCACATCGCGTAGATTTCATAAAAACACATTGCGCATGCGTGGTTACTAATTTTACATTAATTTGTTTTGTATTCATCCATTTTATATATGTAACTATACATTTTATTTTGTAATTTTTACACACTTTATTGGAATAGTACACAAATTATGTAATTTTAATTTACTTTATGTAAAAATCACAAATTTGTTTAACTTTACAGTAAAAGTCCAAGTTTTTATGAAGTTTTCTGTGTAAAAATAAATAATAATGTAAAATCACTTAGAAAATCGAGCGAATTCTACCTTAACTTTCAAAGTATTTTTACATCCATTTTTTACAGTGTATAAGTAACACGGGTTTTTCAGAATGAATTTGATACCTTTGACGCTACTTTCGAGTTAAAAAAACTCGGGGAAGTAGTAACAACGTACTTTTTCTTAGAAAAATGATAGTTGATAAAAATATACAAATATTTGCAATAAGTAATTATTTTCGATTGGACACGATACTTGAATAGTATCAAAGCAGTCTACATTATGGTTAGTTTTTACAATAAGTACACAATCGTTTTGCTAAAGCAAGTTACAACTCGCCCCCCTCCTCCCCTAATGATTTTTTAGAACAGATCTGGGCTCTAATGCTCAGAGATGCTACTGCTAATAAACTTTGAGGCTCACTTCGAAATCAGAATGTGTTTTCATAAAGATTTCAAGAGTATTATAAATTCAAGTGATTTAATTAAATTAAGTAGAGACTAGAGATGTAAAAATGTACCTTGGTAACTTTACTGAAACTATTTAAAATTTTAATAAAATTACAGTCACGAACTGGGCTCATTATGTTCAAATGTTTTAGATAGTTGAAGAGAAAACGGCATGTAAATGCCCGTATTCAATTTTTTTATACTATCTATTGAAAAAATACTAAATAGTCCAAATCAGAAAGTAACAATTAACTAACAATAGTAACTGTTTCCATTGAATACACCGCGACACAAAACGGTTTCCTGCTAGCTACTTGACAGCGTGTGCATAGGGTTATAGAACTAGGTCACTCGTGTCATTTGATGAACTGAAGGGGGACAACACAATCACCTACGCTGCACCACTGAACCTTTATAATGAACATATCGGACGACTTAACAAACGTACTAAAATGGGGTCGTCAAACTTTTTTTTTATTTGGTTGGAATCTACATTACCTACAAATAGATTATGAAACAATTTCTTTTGAGAAGTTTTCGGAAGCTTTTTCTATAATAAAAAATTCACAGATTTCGCAATCCTTGCAACCATCGAGGACATTGGAAATGATAACAGCATATATGAAACATAATTAACTGTTTATTATACACACAATATTTATCAATGCACTGTTTAGTTTTGTCAGGAATAACCCTATTATTCTTCTGTTATATACGCGTTCACTTTTGCTTGATTACTTAACTTTTAAATGGATTTTTCTACAGTATTTATTAACATTTGCTCAAAAATAACACCGCAGATCGTCGCAAATACCTTTCAATTAACTAGACATGATATAAAACACATTTCGAAAAAATTGCACTTGTTCAATTTTGCATGATTGCTCCTCACTTGATCGCGACACCGTTGTCTTTTGGCCTTGAACGAAAACTCGTAACTCTGCCCCCATATACGAACATAAACATTTCCAATGTTAAAAATTCCCAAAAATGTGTATTTAATTCAATGAAATTTTAAACATATAATTATGGCGCTATACCGAAATGACGTAGATAATTATCAGCCTGTAATTGGATCTACTGTGTCACACGCCCACTGATCTGTCAAATTGAGAGCGAACCACCGAGCAGATGATTTATATAAAAACTAATTAGCAAATAGAAATATTAAAATTTGTAATGTACTTTAAAATAATTTATATAAGAGTATAATATTTAAGTTGACATTTCGATTGAACTGAAAATAGTGCAAGTGTAGACTGACAAGTATACTACTGTTGTTACAAGCGCGCCTTGCATTTGCTCTTTTCAAGTTGCTATTGATTTTCCTCCAACCCTTATGTCTCTAAGGGGTTGATGCAACCACATGTGTTATTGATACACGTGCAGGATTGTGTTTGTATATAGAGGGTGTTTCCTCAACTAGTGTATTACTACATAAATATATAGGCCGAGCAGTTACGAAAAAAATTGTATATATACTTTTAACAGCTCAGTTTGGTATGTATGTTTCACAACTGAATCACTGACAGTTTAAATCAAATACACCAGTGGTTTGACATTATTAATAGGACCGTTCTGGCGTCTCCATAGACCCTAGACATGCCAACAGAGGCTCTTTGTTTGATTGTTCACACATTGCGTATGCCGTATATTAGATCAGGGTCCGCTCGTCACTGTACAATTAGGCGACAAAATGTTTTTACAAGCTTTTATTTAACTTGCAATGTATGTTAGTTAGTTTGTGTGTTTGTTTAGGTCAAAAATTGCATGTCAATTTTGAACGACTTCCACGAATTTTGAACAATTTTGAACGATCGATTTGAAATTTTGTACAGATATGTATTCCCGATGACAATACATGAATAAATCGTTTTTAGAAATAAATTCAGCCCCTAAGGAGTTCAAACGGGGATGTACGGTTTTTTGACTAATCAACGCCCAGGCCAAATCGCTGAAGCTAGAAACTTGAAATTTGGACAGTTGGTTTATTTTCTGACGTAAGCATCCACTAAGAAAGAATTTCTCGAAATTCAACCCCTATACGGGTGTCAAAGGGGGTAGTTTAGAGACAAGCTTTTATTTAAATGCACTAAAAAGGAAAAAATAAATTTTAATAATTTAGGTTCATAATTATAAAAGCGTGGGTCGTCAACTCTATGCTAGTTTATTAGTCACGACCCACGCTTTTATAATTATGAACCTAAATTATTAAAATTTTTTTTTCCTTTTTAGTGCATTGAAATAAAAGCTTGTCTCTTAAAAGTTTTTTTATAAATATTTTGTTAACCAACTTCAAAAAAAGGAGGAAGGTTCTCAAGTCGAAGCGTATATATTTTTTCCTTTTTTCTAATGTAAAATATATTGAAAGAAATAACTGATAAAACGATTAGATTCTGCGTAAAATATAGAACAAATAAATGATCTTAAACTTCCAGAATACTTGAAAATGGAAACACACGCCTGGATTCTGACTTGACGGTTTGACCATTGAACTGGTATTAAAAAGTTAGCATACCTATATAATTTTATCATAACGGCAATTCTAAATAATGCAATCGTATCGAAAATAAAACACTCTGTATATGACATATACTGCCGCTTTATACAATAATAATTATTATTAAATATTTACCATTGTGCAGTGTTGTTCTTCTGCAAAACTGGACAAGGTGACATTCACCAAACAACGTATAAAAAAATGATGTACGTAGTACCTACCCATATATTTTTAAGTTAATTGCCCTTTTCTAGTAGCAATAGGCACCTGTGCGTTACATATTATAGCGGCGTGTTATCTATATATATAAAACAGTTCCGTTACTGACTGACTGACTGACTGATTGACTGACAGACAACGCCCAGGTCAAACCGCTAAAGATATAAACTTGAAAATTGGACAGTAGGTTCCTTTTGTGACGTAGGCACCCACTTAGAGAGGATTTTTTGAAATTCAACCCCTAAGGGGGTTAAATAGGGGATGAAAGTTTGTATGGAAATTCGTCATTTTTGAAGTTCGAAGCATGAAATTTTGCACAAAAGTTTCTTATATAACGTAAGTGAGCACTAAGAAATTTTTTTTTGAAAATTCATCCCCTAAGGGGGCTAAAAAGGGGATGAAAGTTTGCATGGAAGTTCGTCATTTTTGAAGTTAGAAGCATGACATTTCGCATAGGAGTTCCTTATATTACGTAGGTGAGCAATAAGAAAGGATTTTTGAAAATTCATCTCCTAGGGGGGCTAAATAGGGGATGAAAGTTTGTATGGAAATTCGTCATTTTTGAAGTTAGAAGCATGAAATTTTGCACAGAAGTTTCTTATATAACGTAGGTGTGCACTAAGAAATTTTTTTTTTGAAAATTTATCCCCTAAGGGGGCTAAAAAGGGGATGAAAGTTTGCATGGAAGTTCGTCATTTTTGAAGTTAGAAGCATGACATTTTGCACAGGAGTTCCTAATATTACGTAGGTGAGCAATAAGAAAGGATTTTTCGAAATTCAACTCCCGAGGGGGTTAAATAGGGGATGAACGTTTATATGGAAATTCGTAATTTTTGAAGTTAGAAGCATGAAATTTTGCACAAAAGTTTCTTATATAACGTAGGTGAGCACTAAGAAATTTTTTGTTTTTGAAAATTCATCCCCTAAGGGGGCTAAAAAGGGGATGAAAGTTTGCATGGAAGTTCGTCATTTTTGAAGTTAGAAGCATGACATTTTGCATAGGAGTTCCTTATATTACGTAGGTGAGCAATAAGAAAGGATTTTTGAAAATTCATCCCCTAAGGGGGCTAAATAGGGGATGAAAGTTTGTATGGAAATTCGTCATTTTTGAACGGATCTGGATGAAATTTGGCACAGAGATAGATTTAGTCTGGAATAGCACATAGGCTACTTTTTATCCCGGAAAAATGTACGGTTCCCGTGGGATAGTTTTGTATTTGTTTTCACAGAGCAAGGGATCGACATGATTTTTTGCTTAGTGGTAGTTTAGAGGTCAGAGAATGTTATAGGCTACTTTTTATCCCGGAAAAATGTACGGTTCCCGTGGGATCGTTTTGTTTTTGTTTTTCACAGAGCAAGGGATCGACATGATTTTTTGCATAGCGGTAGTTTAGGGGTCAGATAATGTTATAGGCTACTTTTTATCCCGGAAAAATGTACGGTTCCCGTGGGATAGATTTGTTTTTGTTTTATCTTTAGAACTACTAAACCGATTTTAAAAATTCTTTCACTAATAGAAAGCTACGCAGGGGGGCAGATTCTCGCGGGGGATAACAAATTAGGGGGAAGATTCACGCGGGTGATAACAAATTAGAGGGGAAGATTCTAGCGGGGGGATAACAAATTAGGGGGAAAATTCACGCGGGGGGATAACAAATTTAGGGGGGAGATTCTCGCGGGGGGATAACAAATGTAATGTGTTATTAATATTCGAGCAAACGAGCGAAGCGAGTGAGTAATGTATTATTAAAATTTGAGCGAACGAGCGAAGCGAGTGAGTTATGTATTAATAATAATCAAGCGAACGAGCGAAGAAGGAATTAATAATATTCAAACGCACGAGCGAAGCGAGTGTCTAATGTATTAATAAAATCCGAGCGAACGAGCAAAGCGAATGAGTTATGTATTATAAAATTCGAGCGAATAAACACGACCAGCCCGGCTTCGCTTCGCAGGAGGAGAATTTTTCGCGGGGGGGATAATAAATTGTTATCGTAAAATACGTGGGCGAAGCCACGGGTAACGGCTAGTGTATCTATATAATATTATAATTATATAAAGCTGAAAGTTTGTATGTTTGTCCGAAAAATAAAACCGACTTCCAGATATAGTACCCCTAAACAAACGGGAAAAATCCAAAATAAAGATATTTGCTGTATTTTGAGAATTGAGGACCATGCTTTCAATTGTTATCTTTTTGTGCTGCTCATGAAAGGCCTATATTATGCATAGTGCACACGATTTTTTATTTTATTATGAGTCATTTCAATTCTGAACCACTATCATTTCGGTCCAGATGTGTTTTTAACCTCAACTCCATTTATAGCTCGCCCTTGGAAATGAATTCGGTCGTGGGTTTTGCTGCTATAGCACACCTTCTGCAGCACCTCTGCAATTACAACTTTATCATTCTATCTTTGTTTAATGCATCGTAAACTGATGCTTTTTAAAATGAAATAACAACAAAAAAAATTGGACAAGTTCTATTGACTTTAATCAAGTTGAAAAATAATTTTATCAGATCTTGCATATTTAATGACTTACACAAGTAGGGCGCATTTTTTGTATAAAAATAAATCGGTCAATCGCATGATATCAATCAAAAGTGTACGCCAAATTAAAAAAAATAATGGTTAGGTAGGTACTCTTAGCATGCGAATGTATATAATATAGATTATTGAAGAAATCAAAAGCTAAAGGAACTATTCTAATTATTATCATCAGCTACTAGAGTTATAACTTATATTGAACATGTTAAAAAACCTAAGTTTTATTGAAAAGCATTTTAATAGTATAAATACTAGCAAACGGGAAAAGGCCCCTACGTAAGAAAACGGAAATCTTAAAATGTATATACGATGTTTTCTATTTAATAAACTCAACTATGGCATATTTCGTTTATCTAAATCTATCTAAAGAGGAAAAGTCTGTATCTAGACACACATCAGCAGTGTAAGTTCGGCAAACACTGCTGTTCATGTATTTCGCAAAAAAATAGACCGTGATCAAAAATCTAGACCACTTCTAGATGACCTAGAAACTTGAAATTTGACAAGGTAGATCATTATAACGCCTATAATGATCAAGGAAAAAATCTGAAAACTACAAATTGTCAAATTTCGCGGGGGGGGAGTGCCATTTTCATCACTCACTGACTCACTCATCAAAAACTTAGACCACTTCTAGGTGACTTAGAAACTTGAAATTTGGCATCAAGGTAGATCATTAGGCGCATACAAAGGAAAATATCTGAAAACTACAAATTATCAAATTTTGCGTGGGGGATTTCCACCAGCCATAGCCCGGCTTCTTCGCAGGGGGAACATTTTTCGCGGGGTGGGGATAATTCCTGTGGGTTTAGTAACTTTACAAAAAGTATTGATATCCCACCAAAAACATAAATGAACAAAAAGGGGCCAAGTTCGGTACAAAGAACAGCTTCGTCGAAAAAAGCCTACTTCTTCCCGAGTTCATAGGCTCTAAGTATATGTGTATTATTCATATATATTATTATGCTAAGACAAAAAGGGAAAGAGAACTGAGCGAAAATGTAAAGCAAGTCGGAGATCGCGCACTCGATTTCTGAGCCAGGCACGGTAGAGCTACAGGCGAAGATGGGCCGGAAAACTAATGCTCAGATCCACTTGGGCTGTAGATTGACTTAATTGAAAAAAGCTCAGGTTTACGTATTTGCTTCCCAGTGGGCGCTAGATCTCAAATAGCTCTGTTTGGTGTGTACTTGCCCCAGGACTGGTTGGTGTGAAAAACAACGTATGATTGACACACAGAGCGTTCCAGGAGGAATGGTACATACTTTAGTATGTTATAATATCGTTCATTTTGATCAAAAAATTTCATATAAATATATGGCCAATTCTCAATGGTTACTGAGATATAGCCAATGAGCCATTTTCCTGAGAGTAGTCCATTCAATTATCCACGAGAGTCAGCACAATTGTGGGGGGTACAGACATTATTTATTCTCCATTAAATAATTAAGTTATACCACTAAAATGATACGACACTAATGGGGAATAAATAATGTTGGTACCTACCACAAGTGCTGCCTCTCGTGGATAATTGAAGGAACTACTCTCAGGAAAAAGGCTCATTGAAGTAATGCATAAACAACTTATCAGCATATTCGGCCTGACTAAAAATATGTGGCATTTTTAACTGAGAATTGGCCATATGTTTATAATATGAACTTTTTGCTCTAAATTAAATGAAAGATAATATAACATACTAAAATGTGTACCATTCCTCCTGAAATACCCTAAATATTTGTATCAATAATGTCACTGGTCCATTTTTTACACTAACAGATCGAGAACAGCAAAAAGAGCTACATAATATTACATTCTAACCCTGCTGAATATTATAGACAACTTTTGCAATTTGCTGTAACTGAAGCAGCTTTGCCGGGCAATCATGTTAGGGTTACCTACCACTACTGACTACACGTGCGTCAAGAACGAGATTGAACGTGATTTTGACTTTTGTTATCGTAATTTGTTTAATCAATAGCCGATAGGTTACCTATTTACAATTGATATCAAACATTACATAACAGAAATTCAATCACTGAAGAATGAAGATATCAAAAAAGCGTGCTGATAAACAAAAGAAAGAAAAATCTTGAACTAGAACTGGTAATTGTTATTATACCTATAAAAAGCGATTGACAGAAAATGAAATGAACATCATAGAACTGCGAAAAATGATAAAATAAATTAAATATAATATCTAACACTGAACAACGATCTTTCCGAAATTTGAAATTTGTTTTAGTTACTTACTAGTGTTATTTATACAGTAGGTACTGTTTCTAGGTTCACCAAATTAGAAAAAATAAACCTGTAATTACTAAAAAAATTGGCGGTATTGACACAATTTTTTGATCGGGATGAGGATAAATTATCTGATCAGAACGAGATTTTAATATTTAAATATTTAACGCGTTTCTATTGTTCCTAATAATTTTGTACCTACCTAATAGAAAATAGGTACCTATATTTTTCCAAGTTTTTGGGCGTTGAAAACTTTAAGCTATAAACCGGGATTAAGCTATAAACGGGTTTAGAGATGTTTTTGCGTTCAAACTGTTCATCGCTTCGCCGGTCTTAAAATATTTTTACGTTTAATTTTTTGAAAATAGTGCGTATTTTTTGATTTTTAATAATAATAATAATATTTACTGTTGCATTTTCAAAATTTGTGGCATTTATTACATAAAATGGAAAATTAGCGTTTTTACAAATTCGAGGAAAGAACAGAAAGTGGGCGTTATTTTTAAGTCAAAACTGTTCTGCCTAATAAAGTGTTTTAGACCAATTTAATACCTATATATAAATACTTTTATAAAAAACATTTAGGAAAAAACAAGAAGCTGGTATAATTTTTTCAAGTTTCCTGAAGCAGCGCTTATATTTTGAACCGTAACTTATTGGCAACTTTTCCGCATTTCTATGATCTGTTTGTTTTTTTTTTATTAGTTTTGGTGATGTACCTATTTAAAAAAACCGGTTGCTTTCAGAAGTGTAACTTTGACGAGTAGGTACCTACTTAACACATATCAGTTATAAATATCTACCTGGTAGTGCTTTTGAAGAAATTGTTGGATTCACGATTCATAAGTTCATGTCTGAATTTGCTCATTTCTTCTTCCATCTTCCTCATTTCAGCATCGAATCTCTCCCGAATGCTGCTGAATTCAGTGTCGATGACACTGAAATCTCCCAACTTGATTGGGATATTGCGCTTAATTCCACCGTCAGCCATTGTTAACACTTATTACTATTATTGCACTTCAAAAACAATAAACAAAGCACTGCACTGTAAACAGTTGAAACTATTTGACTACAGAAGAAACACTTGAACTGCACCACGGATACCAACACACTGAGCGTTATTTCCTCTATCTGGGATATTAGAAGCCGGGTGTCTCGTTTTTAAATAGCATGTTGTAAATATATGAACCGAATACAGGCGTGCTGACGACGACGTAGTAACCGAGGGGAAAACGCGGAGCATGCGCTGTCAGTCGGTGTAGTGTAGTAGTGTGAAAAATTCCGTTTTATTGCGATTGTCGTTGCGGCGTTACATTTTACAATGACTACTATTTTTTTAACGGACATTTACTACTTACTAATACTAATAATCTGTTTAACGTCCATTTCTCGACACTATACCATAACAAACTCCACTCGCATCATTACTTTCTTCATATGTTACCATTTCTTTTCTTCTTCTTCTTCTTATTAGAACTCCGTCGAATTAGAATATAGAAACTGGGGGATTGTAATAGACGAACCATGAAAACGCCATATAAACATCGGACTATCATAGTGCGACTATAGAAGAATCAGGGATTTAGGCGAAGATAGGTAAATTTGTAAGCACGCGAATTGGAAAGATTACCGGTATCTTAACTATATGCCTATATGAAATGTATTTGGGAATATCTCAGCTAGATGACATATTGTGTCTGGAGCTATCTTAGCTATATGACAGGTGTCTGGGGGTATCTTAGCTATATGGCATGTGTCTAGGGGTATCTCAGCTATATGACATGTGTCTGGGGGTACCTTAGCTATATGACATGTATCTGAGGATATCTTAGCTATATGACATGTGTCTGGGGGTATATTAGCTATGTGACATGTGTCTGGAGGTATCTTAGCTGTATGACATGTGTCTGGAGGTATCTTAGCTGTATGACATGTATCTGGAGGTATCTTAGCTATATGACATGTGTCTGGGGGTATCTTAGCTTGAATCATCTGGATACATATTGTTCGGAAATTATTGACGGAAACCATGGAAAACACCAATCTAGTGAACTCACCATTAAGCTTAAACGAATACTAATAATACTTAAATATCATATTATATTATACAGTAGATTCTGAATAATTGGGACACACGTGGACTAGAACATTTTGATCCAATTAAACAGTTGTCCCAGTTATGCGAAGTTCCGCGTAAAGAGATAAAACAAAAGACAAACTATCTTGGTACGAAACAAAATATAAATATACGTTAATACACCATCTCAATAAAACGGTAAATGTCATAAACCATTGAAGCATATGGCAATTTTTTTGATTTGTTTTTGCTCTTTCGAGATTTTTTCCA
The DNA here is from genome assembly GCA_039654895.1 of Mongoloraphidia duomilia. NCBI lineage: Eukaryota > Metazoa > Arthropoda > Insecta > Raphidioptera > Raphidiidae > Mongoloraphidia > Mongoloraphidia duomilia. The sequence goes on along the minus strand of CM077519.1, from coordinate 12,920,762 downwards.
AACTACTGCAACAGGGCAAAAAAAGGAGCGTTGCAGAGTCATTACAGGACTTGTCTTGAGCATGGTCAAATTTGCTTGAGCAGTATGAATATTGGAGGTGGCGATAGATCCGGCATCCGCCTCAGTAGCAACGGCAGAGATGAAGTTGCATCGGTTCTCTTGCAGTTTGAGCTTGCCTAGTAGAGAAGCCATTTTGTAGATTGGTTGTAATTATGCAGAGACGTCTAGTTGAATATTGAGATCCCTTGTGTTAATATTCTTGAGGTGGCTGGGTTGAAACAGTGAACCACTTACACAACAATTTACGGCGAACTGAATAAGCACATTAACACAATCCATGGTTAGAAGTGCCTTGTGCAGGTGGTGTGGTTAGGACGACCGCGACATAGACAAATCGTCCTATCACATAATTGGCGAGTGTGCAGCCTTTGCGGCCGGGCATTCAGACACAAAATCTTTGGTGCCCACACTCTGGGAAAAAATGATCTGGATCCTGTGACCCTGAAATTCAGGGTCAGGCCTGAAAGGTCTGATTGCTTTCTATGAAGACTCAGGACTGTTTGAAGACATACCCTAACAAACAATGAGGTGCTGCCTAAGCGCCTCAAATTCTAACCCTTGGAAACCAAATATTTGAGTATCAAGAGATTTCATCAGGTCCATCATGAATGAACTGAGAACCTTCTTAAGAAGGCCCACGGATGTTCGGAACCTATAGTTATAAGTTGTCGTGGAAGCACAATGGAACCTTGTAGGCCTGAGTAAAGCGAGAAATTGTTCCTGTTCCCAAATTATCTACCTATCCTATCTAGGTACCTATACTCTCTCAGATTCGATTTCAACTGTGTGTAATCTAATATTCGACAATAGAATTCGTCCATTCAAAAGAAATGTCCGTCTATAAAATGTGTCCGTTAAGCAATAAAATATTTGTAAACTCTGCAGTCTGCACCCCTGGGGTAAGTCTAAAGATGATTTGCCCCTCCCCCTTTCGGTCTTATTTTCTTCGACTTGAGTTGCGAACTTGATGTATCTTATCTCTATAAAATTCATTAACTGAATCGCATGGTTTTACTTTTAACAGATATTATTATTAACAGATATTAACAGATATGATGAAAATGCAAATTTTGGGTTTTCACCGCTCCAGCGCTCGTTAGGGCGAACTGCTTGTACCCGCGCTTGCCAACTCGTCCCTACCCGCCGCCCTTACGTTACGTAAATACGTCACTGCCATTCAGAGATATTTAAAAATTTAATTTTAATTATTTCGAATATCGATTACGTTACCGGCATTATTTATAAAACGTGATCGTGAATAAATAAGTGTATGGGAATATACTTTATGTAAAGTTTTTATAAATGATTTATCACGGCAATGCTAATGAACGAACGCTCCATGGCATTGTCTAACTCTAACCTAACTCGACTAGTTGGCGTGGATGGATTCTGTTTCAGCAGGTAAATGAGACCAAGTTTAACGCCAACCTAACAATGTAAATATCTTGCTGGCTACAGCAGCTGCCCACGCGCGTTTTATCCCATTGCCGGACCGTTACTATCTCATGTCTCAAGTCTTGAAGTCATAGAAGCAGTGTCAGATAAGGTAGTTGACGATCTAGGAAGCCTTATTATGTATAATGACTAAAGAATAGCAGATATCTAGAACGGCCTTTAAAAATTGAAAATTAGAATAGTAACCCATCCAATAGATGGGACTGCGTGTAAAATTCGACATACTATTTATGTGTTATGTTTTTTTAATACACTATGAAGTATGAGTGCAGTATAGAACAGCAGAATATTACCACTAGCGCTCCTAGTGGTTGGGTTACTATTGAATATAGATAGAACAATTGGTGGCCTGTCATTAGTAATTAACTAATTATTATTAGTTTTAAAAAATTAACTAGTGCCAAATGAAGAATTCCTTGTAGCCGTAGGATTGAATTATTGATTCTATAAAAATGGGTGTCAAGACAAAATTTTCAGGTGCCGTTGCCCGTGATGACTTCGCGTCTAGGATTTTACTGTGTAATCTAAAATCTGTTATTTTTGGCTCTGACTCTAGAAGGGCTATTGTATGATATATTATAATAAAAAGTACATTAGTAATTTATTTCGAACAAATCGAAGCGCTCTTTTTCCTTCCTTACAATGAAGCAGAAAATTCACTCCATGTTTTTGAGTTTTTGGCAACAAAGTTACCACGAAGCTGCTGTAGTTATTTCTTAGATTAGTTCGGAGCCATTCCCGCATTCTAAAACTAGCCGTTACCCGTGGCTTCGCCCACGTATTTTACGATTACAATTTATAACCCCCACCGCGAAAAATTCTCCTCCTGCGAAGCGAAGCCGGGCTGGTCGTGTTTATTCGCTCGAATTTTATAATACATAACTCATTCGCTTTGCTCGTTCGCTCGGATTTTATTAATACATTAGACACTCGCTTCGCTCGTTCGTTTGAATATTATTAATTCCTTCTTCGCTCGTTCGCTTGATTATTATTAATTCATAACTCACTCGCTTCGCTCGTTCTCTCGAATTTTATTAATACATGACTCACTCGCTTCGCTCGTTCGTTTGAATATTAATAATACAATACTTACTCGCTTCGCTCGTTCGCTCGAATTTTATTAATACATTACTCACTCGCTTCGCTCGTTCGCTCGAATATTAATAATACACTACATTTGTTATCCCCCCGCGAGAATCTCCCCCCTAAATTTGTTATCCGCCCGCGTGAATTTTCCCCCTAATTTGTTATCCCCCCGCTAGAATCTTCCCCTCTAATTTGTTATCCCCCGCGTGAATCTTCCCCCTAATTTGTTATCCCCCCGCGAGAATCTGCCCCCCTGCGTAGCTTTCTATTAGTGAAAGAATTTTTAAAATCGGTTTAGTAGTTCTAAAGATAAAACAAAAACAAATCTATCCCACGGGAACCGTATATTTTTCCGGGATAAAAAGTAGCCTATAACATTATCTGACCCCTAAACTACCGCTATGCAAAAAATCATGTCGATCCCTTGCTCTGTGAAAAACAAAAACAAAACTATCCCACGGGAACCGTACATTTTTCCGGGATAAAAAGTAACCTATAACATTCTCTGACCCCTAAACTACCACTAAGCAAAAAATCATGTCGATCCCTTGCTCTGTGAAAAACAAATAC